>JBCNJP010000017.1:58872691-59026907 GCA_039602395.1 Deinandra increscens subsp. villosa
AGATTGTTGGGCTATATTTAATTAAGGCATTAACATTAGTTATTGGGCTAGTTTATTGTTTTGGGATTATTAGATATTGGGCTTATTATAGTTTGTGATTGGGCCATGTGGGCTGATTTGTTATTTATGATTTTCATTAGGGCTTGTATGAGGTACTATATAAACCTCAATTGTTTATGATTTTGGCTAAGCTTTTCAATACAATTTCGAGTTCATGATTTCTGTGTTACATTCTGTTTATGATCAGCTTCACAAGTTAGAGATTCTCATTCAAGATTCAATCTTTCTCTTAGATTGTGTCTATTTCTTCTACTTGTTTCTTGAATCAATCACATTTGAGGATTCCGCACTCATTTGTGATTAGATATCGTGTTGACGGTTTGATCTCGGACCTACACAACCTCCGAGTCTCCTGCACCTAAGGCAACAGAAAAGAAGAAGAAGTTCGAGCCGAGAGAGATTACTGCTGAGGATTTGAGGCGAGTCCCCTACCCCGCCCGTCTCATCCAACAGAAGTATGCGAGAGAGTACGGACAGTTCCTTGACATGTTCAAACAACTCAAAATCAATCTTCCGTTCGTAGAGGCACTCCAGCAAATGCCCAAATACGCCAAATTTTTGAAGGATCTCCTATCCAACAAAAAGAAGCTGGAGTCGCTTTCTATCGTTTCTCTCGATGAAAGATGCTCTGCGGTGGTCCAGAACAAGTTACCGCAGAAACTGACAGATCCGGGCATCTTCACGATCCCGTGTTTGTTTGGTAGCTCGACTGTGAACCACGCGTTGGCGGATCTAGGTGCTAGCATCAACCTGATGCCATACTCCATATATGAAAAGCTAGGCCTAGGCGATCCGACTCCAACGCGCATGAGCATCTCCTTAGCGGACCGATCCGTTAAGTACCCACGGGGAGTGGTGGAAAACGTGCTAGTGAAAGTAGATAAGTTTGTTTTCCCCGTGGATTTCGTGATTTTGGACATGGAGGTAGATGAAAAATGTCCACTCATCCTAGGACGCCCATTTTTGCGCACCGCCAAGGCATTGATCGATGTCTATGACGGGAAGATCACACTTCGTGTAGGGGATGAGACGATCACATTCGACGTTATGCAGTCCATGAAGCATACTTTAGGCCAGGACGATTCTGTTTATTTCATTGATTCTTTTATTTCTCACATGGATCGTTGCTTGGATTATATTTGTGGGGCTGATCTGGTTAGGAGAGATAGTGAATCTAGTGTGAGTGATGATCAGGAGTTAGAGGATGAGATAGTTGAGGAAAGTCATGAGGTCTTGGAGATTAGTGAAGAGGAGGAATTAGAGGAAAAACCATCTGTAGAGGAACCACCAGCGTTAGAGCTTAAGGAGTTACCGTCCCATCTAGAATACGCATTCTTAGAGAGTGATTCCCATTTGCCCGTCATCATTTCTGCCACTTTGACGGAGGAGGAGAAGAAGAAGTTGATACAGGTTCTGCGAGCGCACAAGCAGGCGATTGCGTGGAGATTGTCTGATATCAAGGGTATAAGCCCTCTATTTTGCACGCATCGCATACTCATGGAGGATGAGTATAAACCGGTAGTCCAACCTCAGAGGCGATTAAATCCAAACATGAAGGAGGTTGTGAAGAAGGAGGTTCTCAAACTACTGGACGCGGGATTGATTTATCCGATTTCCGATTCTACATGGGTCAGCCCGGTTCAGGTAGTTCCGAAGAAGGGAGGTATGACGGTTGTGATGAATGAGAAACATGAGTTGATCCCGAGTAGGACTGTCACAGGATGGCGTGTGTGTATAGATTACCGTAAGCTGAACGATGCCACTAGGAAAGACCACTTCCCATTACCCTTTGTCGATCAGATGTTGGAGCGTTTGTCGGGTCAGCAGTACTACTGTTTTCTCGACGGATTTTCCGGTTATTTCCAGATTCCTATTGCACCCGAGGATCAGGAAAAAACCACTTTCACATGCCCGTACGGTACCTTCGCGTATCGCCGTATGCCATTCGGGTTATGTAACGCTCCGGCCATATTTCAGAGGTGTATGGTAGGCATTTTTCAGGACATGATCGAGACTTCCATGGAGGTTTTTATGGACGATTTTTCTATTTTCGGGAGTTCCTTCGATCAGTGTTTAGGTAATTTGGAGAGGATGTTAGCTAGGTGCATAGAGACCAAATTGATGCTAAATTGGGAGAAATGTCACTCCATGGTCACCGAGGGGATAGTTTTAGGTCATAAGATTTCTCGTGCAGGTATTGAGGTCGATAGAGCTAAGATTGAGACGATTAGTAAACTTCCACCACCCACTAATGTCAAATCTGTTAGGAGTTTCTTAGGTCACGCAGGGTTCTATCGTAGGTTCATTAAGGATTTTTCCAAAATCACTAGACCCATGACCCGTCTCTTAGAGAAGGATGTTGCTTTTGAGTTCGATGAGAGTTGTTTGAAGGCGTTTGAGTTTCTGAAGGAGAGGTTAGTGAGTGCGCCTATTCTGATAGCCCCCGATTGGAGTTTACCGTTTGAGCTTATGTGCGACGCTAGTGACTTTGCGGTAGGGGCAGTTTTAGGGCAACGTAGGGACAAACACTTCCATCCCATTTACTACGCGAGTAAGACCTTAGACAACGCTCAGGAGAATTACACAACCACAGAAAAGGAGCTTCTCGCCGTTGTTTACGCCTTTGACAAATTCCGTTCTTACCTCGTTCTGTCCAAAACCATCGTTTACACCGACCACGCTGCATTACGATACTTGTTTGCGAAGAAGGACGCGAAACCTCGTTTGATTAGGTGGATTCTTTTGTTGTCTGAGTTTGATATAGAGATTAAGGATAAGAAGGGGGCGGAGAACGTAGCGGCCGACCACCTGTCGCGCCTTGAGGACCCCGAGAGAGAGAAACTGAGAGAGGAAGCCATCGGGGACACTTTTCCGTTTGAGAGTGCTATGACGGTGAGTGGAGAGTTTGTAGGATTGACGAGTGCGGAGGAGCAAGGCATGCCATGGTTTTACTAGACATGGCGAATTATTTAGCACATGGCATGCTGATGGATGGTATGACATCCCAACAGAGAAAAAAGTTCATTTCTGATTCTAGACATTACATTTGGGATGCTCCATACTTGTTTCGTGTAGGAATTGATGGATCGTATAGGAGATGTGTGAGTAGAGAGGAGGGGTTAGATATCCTTAGGCATTGTCATGAGGGTTTACCAGGTGGGCATTTTGGGCCATCCTACACTGCTAGGAAAGTTTTAGATTCAGGATTTTACTGGCCGACTTTGTTTAAGGATGCTCATGAGTTTGTGAAGAAATGCGATGCCTGTCAGCGTATAGGTAACATCTCATCCCGGAATGAGATGCCCCAACATCCTATCCAGAGTGTTGAAGTTTTTGACATATGGGGCATTGATTTCATGGGGCCATTTCCTCCATCACGGGGAAATCGGTACATCCTCGTTGCGATAGACTATGTTTCTAAGTGGGTGGAGGCTCAAGCCTTAGCCACAAATGATGCGCGAGTGGTAGTGAAGTTTTTGAAGAGGTTGTTTAGTAGGTTTGGAACCCCTAAGGTGTTGATTAGTGATAGGGGCACGCATTTTTGCAATGCCCAAATGGAGAAGGTGTTAGCGAAGTACGGAGTGAACCATAGGACGTCGACTGCGTATCATCCGCAAACGAGTGGTCAAGTAGAGAACGCTAATCGAGGGGTGAAACGGATTTTGGAGAAAACTATCGGGAATAGTCGCAAGGATTGGTCCGATAAGTTAGATGATGCGTTATGGGCTTTTCGCACTGCTTTCAAAACACCCATAGGAACCACGCCCTTTATGATGGTTTATGGGAAAACGTGTCATCTACCGGTCGAGCTTGAACATAGAGCCTATTGGGCCATTAGAGCGGTTAACATTGATCTAGCTAAAGCCGCGAAAGACCGGTTTCTTCAAATCCATGAGGTAGAAGAGTTGAGAAACGAAGCTTATGAGAGGTCTTGGAATTATAAGGAGAGAACCAAAGCGTTGCATGATAGTCGGTTGAAAGGTAGGAAGGAGTTTAAGTGTGGGGATAGGGTGTTATTATATGATTCGCGTCTTAGACTGTTTCCAGGTAAGTTGAAGTCCCGCTGGAGTGGACCGTTCATGGTGAAAGAAGTGTTCCCGTATGGAACGGTGGAGCTTGAATCTGATGGTAGAACGTGGAAGGTCAATGGTCATCGTCTGAAACATTACATCGGCGGTCCAATAGAAAAAGACGAGGAGATGTTGGCTCTCCCCGAAATTGAGGTTGAATAATCGAAGGAGGTAAGTACTCGGTGAAAATCCGAGTTGTAGAGTTTGTATAGTAGTTGCATGTTTGTTTTCTGTTTATTTTTCGTGTGTTTGTGTTTTTCGTTTTTCGGTTTGTTGCGTTTGTGTGTTTGTTTGATGTTTTAGGGAATTGAAGACTGGCTGGAAGTGCGAATTCATGTGAAAATAGAGTCCCAGGTATGTATTGGTTAGTATCAATTAGCAGGACTTGAAAAATCCAGGGTGATGAGAACTTTTGAAAACACTCGAAAAATTGACTAAGTATGGGAAATCTCAAAAATTCCCTGGAAATCTTGTTCCAAGCGTATCGCCTGGGATGAGCATTAATCCAAGCGATACGCTTAGGAAAGGGGGTCAACAGGTCGTCAACGGTCTGTAGGCGTATCGCCTACTGAGTGTTTATCCACCGCCACTGTGCCAGCCGCCCTCGCCACCAATCCCCGCTGCCACCATCTACTCACCGTCGCCTTCGCCGATTCATATCACCACCGACCGCCGCCTCCACCCACCTCCGAGCGACGCATCAGCCTTCAGCCACTGCCGCTTCACCGTCCCTCGACGACCACCCGCAGCCACTCACCACACACCACCAGCCACCGCTATCACCACCGTTGGAACCAACCGCCGCCGCCGCTGTAGCTACTGCCGACCGGACCACCGCCATCGCCGCTCACCCATTTTTCTGTTTCCTTTCTAAATTCGCGACTCCAGGTTTGAACTCCAACCCCTGATTCTCAATTTTTGTTAGTTTTATTCCTTTTAATTTTCGGGTTTTAATTTGTGTCCATCTGAAAGTGTAGGATTGTTTAATTTTTATGCGTCTTGTTTGAGTATGTGTTTTGCTTATACATTGCATCGTAGACTTTGTGTGCATTGCTGATGGTTATGTGATTTGATTAGTAACAGTCCCTGTACCGATATTGTGGCTATATAAGTTCTCTGATTTTTCCATATTATGGTTAGAATTGGTTGAATTAGATGATCTAGGGTTGAATAGAGGTTGCTTTCAGGATTGCATTTGTTTGGCCCCGGTTGGGATATTTGTGCTGGTCGGGTATCGGGTGGGGTCTCTGTTCGAATGGCCATGTTTATCCGATGAACTTTGTCTTAATTAATATATATATATTGATTCATCATTGGTTTGGGATGGTTAAAAATTGAAATTCTAGGTTGTCTGGGTTGAATTGCTATATCTGACAGGTTTTCGATGAAGAACTGGTTTGCTCGATAAACGAACGGGTCATGCCCGATTTTTCCAAAATTTTTGTTTATTCTTTTCTTTTTATTTAACTCAATTGTTTTTTTAGATTTCGTGTCTTTTTTCTTGTCTTTCGTTTATTTCTTGAAAGAAAGAAGAAAATCCCAAAAATCCAAAAATAGTTTGTGATTGTGTGTTGCTTGGATATCACTGTTAAATCTGTTTTGCAGGTATGGACGCTTCTGGTAGTGGCACGAGGAAGAAGCAAAAGACGACGAAGACCATCCACAACAGGCCGAGGATCCGGTATTTGGCACAGAGGTGTTACCGGACTATGAGGTGGAGTTGCCTCCGGTTGAGGAGCGTCAGATTGAGGACCATACCCTGCTACAGTTTGAGGGTACTTAAGAGGGAGAGAGATGTGGAGACATTCCTGCGCCTAGACTTGCTCCAGCATAGGACATTCGATTGGGATCTTCTGGATAGGATGGGAGCCAGGGATCGGCTAGAGCAGTTGTTAGACGAGAGATGACGACGAGTTTTGGCTTGGGATGGACCCCAGTACCGGGAGCTGACCGTGGAGTTCCGTTCTACATGGAAGTACGATATCAAGGAGTTTGACTCCCCGGTTTGTGTTTCATTTGCTCTAGGTAGGAGATTGTTTGAGATGAGCATGCCTCAGTTTGCTGTCGCTTTAGGCTTTTATACACAGGAGGAGGTCGCTGCATCTGAGTTTAGGAGGAGTTTGCGAGGGACGGCCAAGAAGGCCAAGGAGCTGTATGTTGTTGATGGTCACTTGAGAGCTTTCTGGGAGACTATTTCGGATGCGCCGTACACGGCTGGTTTAGCTGCTTCAGTGATTAGGGATCCGTTTCTGAGATATGCTCATAGGATTCTAGCTTGTTCACTCATCGGTAGGCGGGCTGGGGCTGAGAAGATCAACATGTTGGATATGTTTTGTTTGAGGTCGTTGATGGAGAGCCACCCGACCAACCTCGTTATGGTTTTCATTCTGTCAGTTGCCCGGCACCGCAAGGGTGGGCCGGAGGCGAGGTTGGATCTAGGCTCGTACATTGGTAGGTTGGCTGATCGTTTGGGAGTATTATAGAGGTATAGGCCTTCGCATTTGACCGCTGGACCACCGACACTACCGTACAGTTTATTAGATATGCGAAAGGCTGGTTTCTGTCCATTTGATGATCCGTCGCGTTGGATTGAGATTGGAGCTCCTGCGAGGAGGAGGATTCCGCAGAGAGCTGAGAGGCCTCCGGTTGATCAGACCTGTTAGAGCGGCGAGAGCTGAGCCATTGACATTAGAGGCGGTTAGGGATGAGATGATTATGAGGATGGATTTGCAGGACAGGGCTATTAGGAGTTTGTTCATTGCTCGGGGGTTCTAGGTGCCTGATTTCTTTCGTGAGCCTGAGGATGGAGAGGACGAGCCTGCTGATTCTGATGATGATGTTGAGGAGTAGGGAGTTAGATGCAGTATTTTGATAGCAGCAGCCATTTTGATCGGTTATTTCACATCCTTGTACTTTTTCTTTATTTTTGTTTTTATTATCACGGCCTGTACTAATATTCTGATATTATGATACTTGGGAATTTGTACGGGGTTAACCGGTTGGGTGGTGTGTTTTATATATATATATATATGCTGCTGTGATTTTGGTTTGCCTTGGTTGTTAGAATATGGTTTGTTAGTCGCCGCTTTCGTCCGTGACGATGTTTGATGCAATTCAGGAATTAGTGAGTTTCGATATCATGTTCGAATTGGAGGGCGAGGAACAAGACTCTTTTCATTCATGCCGATTCAATCAGGGGAGTCTGTTCCATTTTTTTTTATGTTCTTTTATTTTTCAGTCTTTATTCTTTTGTATTTATTTATTTTTTCTGTTATTTTTCTTTTATTTGTTTAAGTCGTTGTTTCTCGGTTCACATTAGGGACAATGTGAGTTTCAAGTGTGGGGATGGGGAGACTACGTGTCGTGTCTCGTTAGTTGAGTCAGTTTTTGTGTGTTTGTTTAAAGTGTGAGTTTTGAAAAAAAATTGAAAAAAATTGAAAAAAGAATGCTTCTGATTAAATCTGCAGTTTAAAATGGAAGATGATAGGTAAAACCGTGGATTGGTTGTCTGATTAAGGGCTTAAATGATAAATGTAATTAAGAGTTGAAAGCATTGCCGGTTAGGGATGTATTGGTAGGCTCAGCTAACTTAGTAAAGCTTAATTATCCCATTGTGTTTATTGTTGTATAAATATGTAATTAATCAATCTGTTAGTGGGTTCCCATTTTAGGAGTGGTAGGAATACTGAAACTGAGGATTAGGAGGAAAGAGACCCCTTTAGGCTAGATACTTCAATGTCCTTAGAATACCTGGCACGTTATGATCTTTTTGTGAAAGCAAATCCGAGAAATAACGGCACCCCATTTTTCCATCATGAGCATATTAGGAATAAATTTGTTAATATTTTTAGAGTGAAGGGGCAGAATACTCATGTACGAACTAAGGATAGTATCCCGTGGTAAGTGCCTCTGATGATGTCCTGGATCTCGCGGGAAAATACTCACGTATGATTTTGGGGATAACATCTCGAAAAGAATGCCTCTGATGATGTCCGTTGGTAAACTTAGTTAAAATTTACCAATTAATTTAAAAAAAAAGATAATGAAAAAGAAAAAAAATATGGTAGGTTAGAAAATAAATGCTCAACACTTCGCATTCTATTTAATTCCATCATTCTTCGGACATCCTTGTATCTGATTTAAGGGGGGTGAAAAAAAAATTAAAAAAGTTATATCTTTACTACCCTTTATTCGGACTGAATATGGTTCGGGATTAGGTTGAACTTGATCTTTCTAGAGTGGGACACATAGGCAGATTGAAATATATTCGGTAAATTATAAACACCTTAGGGGCTCAAAGGTTAGTGGTTGGGTTTAATCGGATCGAAATACCGATAATCGCTAGCAGAATGTAAGTAGGCTAATTGAATTGAAATTGATGAAATTGAAAAGGTTGGAAGCCAATTACTCAGGTTATGATTCCATTTGCAGGTTTTTTTCGGGGACGAAAAAAGGTTAAGTGGGGGGATATTTAATGTGTTGCAAAACACATAGGTTTTCCTTTATGTTTTTGAGTCATTTTGTGAGTCTTTTGAGTCGTTTTCCATAGGTTTTTAGATGTTTATGATTATTAGTGTCTCAATATGTGTTTCGTGTTAAATTTGCAGTTTTAGTGCAGGTCCCGAGAAAAAACGAGCATTGGGAAGAATTGAAGAATAAAAGGGACAAAAATGCTGAAAAGTGAGCAGTAGGCGTATCGCCTACTGAATTTGGATCTCCAGGCGATACACGCGTACCTGTAAAGTCAAAGGCGGGGTAACTTTTGTTGACCCGACTAATCTGTCGCATAGCGGCTCGAGGCGTGTCACCTGCTAGTCAAGGAACCTCCAAGCGATACGCTTGGAGGCTTAATTTCTGGAAACCCTAATTTTTCAATTATAAATAGAACTTAGAGGGTTCCAGTCGGGGGATCTTGCTTGCTACCGTATCTGAGAGTTCCAGAAGATGAATTTAAGGCTGGTAATTGACAGAGAAGCACTTGGAGAGGCTGGAGTGAAGCATTCGACATCAATTCGACTTTCCGGGTTCTTGTCTAATTCAATTTCATTCTTGTTTTTCTAGATCAGATCTGTTCATGACTCAAGTTACTGTTTTTAATTATATTCTGGACATGTTTATGATTCTTGGTTAAGCCAATTACATTACCTAGGCTAATTGATGAATAATTGATAATTTCGACATGCTCGGTTTGTGAATTCTTATGTACGGATTGATAATCTAGTAAAAGTTTCTTTCTTTCTGATTTGGTGCATATGAATACAGATTTTAGTCTTTGAATTGATTGCATATTCCTCTTGTTTCCCTTTGAATGTCTTTCAATTTAGGGTTGCATGCTAGATTGCCTACTGTGTGTTTGTGATTAGTAGATGGTTAGGAGACGTCCAACACCATAGGAATTGCTTTTGATTTATAGGTTGATTTCTGCGTTCTGCTAGATTTAGACAAGCCGGAAGGTGATAGGTCTATTTGGTAGTCGGTTGTGTTAGTGTTTTAGGTCAAATTGCCTCGGGAGAGGGATTCCCTAGTAACGTTAGCATAGCTGTTATTCCATGTCATTTTGGTAGATAGAAACCGCTCCTCTCATCTTTTAGGTGTTTGGGATAGGAACAAGCTGGAAGGTGACCTAATCGATCGAGTACTAGAGTATCCATTAGGGACAAGCCGGGAGGTGACCTAATCCAATCAGTGTGCGTATTCAGTTCTTAGGATTGCCTATTGCGTCACACCCGGAGAGTGATTTGGGGTTCATTAGGGTTTTCATAGAATTAGCATAAAGATCCTGATCCCGTCATAGTTTTCATTAACCGAGTGAAGTCGTGAGTATCAATTAGGATTCCCATCCTAGGTAGTGTTATTTCTCACATCTGGTTCCATCTTTGAATTCGGAGTTTCGGTAGGTAATTTCCCTTTTTAGCAGTTTCCCATTTTTAGTACTTTCCATTTTTAGTAAGTTTTAGTTATTAGTTAATTTTAGTTAACTAATCAATTTCTCAAATCAAAAACCAAATTTCAACAATTAATTAGTAATTTGTTTTTCTTAGTTAATTTTGTCTTTTTAATGTCTCTATGGTTCGACCTCGGTTTACCAATTGCTATTCTATATTCGATAGGTTCGCTTGCCTATTGAGTCGATCTAGTTTTAGGTTAATTGGGTTTAATTTAGTGTGTCTAGGTCTAGGATAATCTAGTATTTTTATAGATCGATTTTTGCACATCAAGACGTTTACTCTATTGGATTGTATAACCGTTGACACGTTCATTTCGATATCGGTTTATGCAAAATTCCTCGCCAAATCCTGTCAAGCACATATATATCTCCCTCCGAATTTTATACTATCCATTACGTTATTTGCATCCTTCCTACTGGTATCTTTACCAGTGCCAGTTTAAACTCACATGTCGTTCTTGGAATGTATAGCTTCGACTATCATAAGCTGGCTATCTGATCGCTTACTAAAATTCACGAACTAAGCCATTGGCGCTTTTCCCTCTATTTGCTATTTTCTGGCTTGATGCCATGCGTATTCCTGCAGAGCACTTTTTGATATTCGGTACCTCATAGGTTACAATTTTATTTTATTGGATCTTCACTCTAAACTTAATTCTTATTTATATAACTTGAAGGGACTACTATTGTAATTATAAGAACTTGAATTATTATCATGAAAAAGGTTCGAAGGGTTGTTTCTGCCATTTTGCAATAGTTGGTTTAGGAGGATAATCTAAAACTGTCGACTTCAATGCGGGAGTTCCGACCGTCGTCTCGAACGGTTACTCTTTCCGGTAAAAACTTGATCGATCTCATGATCGATGCATCATATACCACAATCATCATCTATTTCTAAAACTCTCTAGTCTCAAATTCATCTCTCTCGTAGCACCTCGCAAGACCAATCGAACGGAACCCGACCACCATTGCTCCCTTTCTTTCCGAAGAACCACCACTAGGAAAAAAAAACCCAAAACCAACCACCAACTTCGATTTTAATTTTCTTCATCACTGTATGCCCCGGTTATCAGACTTGTGCCACCATCAACGAACACTACTAATCCGCCATGATAAACAGCAGCAGTGGGAGCATCTCAGGATCATTACCGGCGTTGGTTGAGGCACCGTTTAAATACATTCGGATTCGTTCAAGAGTGTTAGAGAATATACCAATGCTACGTTGTGTCTCGTGTATTATATCTAATCTAGAGCGTCTGTGTGAGTCAAGATAGTCAACTGGTCGTACCAGATGGTACGGGCGTACCAAGTGGTCCGTGGGTGGTACGTCGACCAGAGCTAAGTGACTATAAATAGTTCGTGTTAGAAAGAGTCTAGTTAGTTCTGTCATTTGCTACATCTTAAGTGTGTGTAACTGAGTGTGTTCTCTCTCTCTCTAGACTTTGTGTAATCTCTCTAAGTGAATCAATAAAGCAAAGCTTTATTTAATCGTTTGTGTTTCTCCGATTACCGAATCATGTAGTAGTAAGATCCTTCAGTGGTTTTACAAGTGGTACCAGAGCCTTTGGTTGCTCTACTGCTGTGTTTTTGATCAATTTTCGGATTTTTAGAGTGAGAAAGTGTGGGTTTCCTTCGTTTTTCATCAAATTTTTCCAATTCCGAGTGTTTACGAGGTAAAAAAAATGATTTATGAGTGTTCCTAGTGAGTTTTCGCGCCTTTCTGAAGCAAATTCTAGTCCAAATTGTCAAAATTCGCGAAAATCCGTCGAATTCAGCGTGGTACGCTTCTGGTCCGCCTCAAGAACATCTGGTCCGCTGCTGGTCTGCCAGGCAATCTTCATCGAGATTCTGGTCCGCTAGGCAATATTTAAGTCTGGTCCATGGCAGTTATTTAGGTCCGCGGTACCAATTTGGTCCGCCGTACCAATTCTGGTCCGCTGAATCTGGTCCGCTGGCAGTTTCTTACAAGTGTCATAAGTTTTGCATCGTAAATCGCTACGAGAGCCATAAGTACTCAAATTGACCGTCTCGACGAGCTCTACATTGTTCGTTCAAAGTTGATTTTCAAAATGAAATTCTAACATCTTCGGTTTTGAGTTTAAAGTTTTTGAAGTCTCATTTTCGGTGGAAAAATGTCTAATTTTCAAGCATTTGCGGCTATGCAAAGCACGGTACAAGCTATGCTCAACTTTGATAATGAAATAGGAACAAGTCAGAAAGTTCCTAAGCTGTTAAAGTTGGAAGATTATCAAAATTGGAAGCAACGATTTTCTGCATACATCAGCACAAATGATATTGATTTATGGATTCCGATTCGAAAGTTGTATGTACGTCCAACTAAAAATGGAGAGTATAAGGAACTTCAAGATGATGGTGATGAAAGAAAAAGTTATGAACGTGAATAAAAGGTTTATGGTTATCTTACCATGGCTTTACCTACCGAGTTGTTGCAGCAATTCAGCACATGCAAGAAAGCTAAACAGTTGTGGGAAGCTCTATCTGCTCGATGTGAAGGAAATGACCAATATAAGAAGAGTAGACGAAAAGTGTTAAACAAGGAATTTGAAAATTTTCAACAGTATGAAAAATAAAATATTTCAGCCCTTGTTACAAGGTTTTCACATTTGATTATTGAGATGAAAGTGGTTAAAATTAAAAAGATTGAGGAGGATTTAAAAGAGAAATTGATGGAAGCATTACCAGAAAAGTGGGAAAATTATGTGTTGTTGCTTACTCATGACAAAGAATATTCTGCATTATCATTTCATGATTTAACTGGAAATCTTCAGGCTAGAGAAATGGAAATGATGACATCTAATAAATCTGATTGAAGAAAATTTTGATCAGATCGATCCGGATAATCTTGAACAAATGGATATTAATTGGCAACTTGCAATGCTAGCTCAACGAGTCAAAAGATTCAAGAAGAAGACCGGATTTCAAAGGTTAAATCCGTATGGCAAGGTTGGCATAGATAAATCGAAGGCAAAGTGCTTCAAATGTTCTAATTTTGGACATTTTGCTCGTGAATGTTCAAAATCAACTGCTTATTCATCAAAGTCTCCAACAGCTTTAGTTTCTCAAGTTGATAAACAATATAACTGGGGGCGAACTTCTGATGATTCACATCCAATTGCTTTAACAACTATTACTTTGAAAGATAGTTATGACTGGGCTGCCGATTGCAATGATGAGTCTGCATGGACTGCTCCATCTACAATGATTGCTCAAATTGTACATAGTGATGATGAAGAAGAAGTAACTGATTCTGAATCTGAAATAAGTGGTTCTGAAAATAGTGGCTATGAATCGGTTTGTGAGTTTTGTTCTCAGAAAGACAAGAAGATTCAAGTATTGATAAAAGAAAAAGAGTTGTTGGTTATTGAAAATAAAAGAAAGATAGAGGGTTAGAAGGTGAACTAGAAAAAGTTGGGAGATCTAATTCAAGAACTGTCCTCTCAAAAAGCAAAGTTTTCAGATTTTCAGGCAGAGGTTGTTGAGAAAGAATTAAAATTTCAAAGTCTTGAAAAAGAGTTTGAACAGATATTACAAAATTATCTGAAGAAAATGTTGACTTAGTCAAGTAAGTTGAAAAATGGAAGGCAGAAGCTGAGGATGACTCGGTTGCTAAAATTGAAGCATATCAGCTTGATATGGAGAAGTTTTTAGATGAGAAACGGGAATTGGCAAGAGTAAACAAATTGCAAAATGCAAACTTGGATATTCAGAAAAGGAATGAAGATAAATTGAAGAAAGAATTAGTTGCTGGATTAGATGAATTGAGGTTGCAAAAGTATGAAACTCATAAATTGGCAAAGAAGTTGATTGCAACGGAAAAAGAGTTGGATGAAGCTCAACAAAGAATTTCTGATTTAAAGATTGAAGTCATTGATTCAAAACGGCTTTTAAACAATGTTACTAATTCTCAATCTTTTACAAGTTTTCTAGCCACAAATGAAAATTTTGAGAAGATGTTTAATAAAATAGTTTCACCACCAGGAAGTCTCAAAGAAGGGGTTAATGATCTAAAAGAAAAGGTAGAAACTGGTGATTATTCTGAATTTGTGGATAAGAAATCTGATGGAGTAAAGGTTGTGAAGTCACCGAAAGAACATAACGATGAAAAGGTTGTGTCTGGTTCTTTATCTGATAGCAAAGAGAAATCTGCAAGTTCCACAACTAACATTGCTGAAACAATTGTTGATGCACCTTAAGATATCACCAAGATCAAAGCAAAGATTTCTCGTCTTGCAAAGAACGAGCATCAATCATCTGGTTCAGAAGAGAAGGTTTCGGGAAAACATCCGGGTCTAGGTTTTAAGAAGAAAATTCCTGATATTGGTACTTCTAAAATTCAACAACAACTGCAGTTGAAGAAAATTAATTTGAAGCAGGTTCGGAAAAAGATGTTTTCAAGGCTGGTTTAACCGGAGAGGCTTTACAAACTCAAAGGTTTAGACCAAATATTTTCTGACAAAGAATTTCCTTTATATTGTGTGAATGTTCAAAAGTTGCTAAAGTGTTTGTCAAGAATATTGATCTGAAGAGCAAGAAGCCACAATTTGCTGAATATTCTTCTTGAGGTTCAAATTCTGCTCCAACGAGCCCGACATCTAAATGGGTTCATGATCATCGATTTCAGGTATATGATTCTTTTTATGATCATTTTGGAGAAAATGTATTTTGTGAAGCTTTGCAGATTCCCAAAAGGCGAAATGTCAACAATTGCTTGTGTTATAATTGCCGACAAAAAGGGCATATGGCACAAGAATGTCCGGTTTCTGCTGCTTCTAGTTCAAGAAAAGGAAAGGTTCCATTTGTTAGTAAAGCTGCCAAACAAAGATTCATTGATGAATATGGCAGAGTATTTGATGAACATCAACCTACATTTTTCAAACCTCAAGGAAGATTTATTCCTCGTTTTCAAAATATTCCATATATAGGTTGTTCGTCCCAATCCACTGTGGCTGGTTCGTCAAATGCAAATTTACCAAAACAACAAAACTGGAAACTTAAAGTGGTTTCGAAAGGAAACCAGGATACTGGTCGACCAGAAGCGATTCGCTTCGGGTCATTTATAAACTGATGTGTTTGACCAGTGTGCAGGTGCTTCTAGAAGACCTATCGGTGATTGAAAAGTTGCTGATGGAGAAGTATTCTGCTGATTTAAGTTAAATTTCATGAGACATCAAATTTCAAAAACGGAAAATTTTCTGAAATCTAAATCGAAAAGGTATCCATGTCGAAAGGTCAATTTTCTTTCTTTAATGCTTTGTGTTTGTAGTTTAGGGGTGAAAATTGAAAATACCAAAAATAGTGTCTTTGTGTTTTTGTTAAAATGAAAAATCCAAAAATAGAGTTTTCATTTTAAGGGGGAGAAAAAGAGAAAAATACAAAAACATCGAAAAATAGAAAAATACAAAAACATTGAAAAATTAGAAATTGTATCCAACATGATTGGGAAATGATGGTACATTGGCTTACGTGTTTGTCTCATGGATAAAATAGATGAAAAAGCCATAATATCATTGTTTGATGTGCTTGGTAGGCTCGACATTAAATCAGAAAGTATTCAAATGTGATATACATTTAATAGTAATGCTTGACCAAGTGGACAACATCTTGATGCATATCTCATGATATATCAAGAAAAAGATATGTGAAAAGAAAAAAATGAGAAGTCATTGAGTATACATGTGTTCATTTTGCAAAGATTTAAACAACCGTACTTTCTCTGCGTGTCCACAAGACCGACATGATCGTTGTTCATTTGACGTTCTGCTTTATTTTCTTTGGTGTTTCGTATAACTCATCGGACTTTCTCTGTGTATACGGAAGTATCGACGTAATTGTTGTTGAGTTATACAATTTCAGTTTGTTTAATTTTCTTATTTTGTTAAATCTGAGGCCTTATACGCGTATCGAAAGATCGACCTCAAGGTAGACGATTTACCGTTCTTATTTCTTTTTTCATGGAACACAGTTGACGATATCATGAATACAATCATTATGTGATTAAATCACAAATGAAATCACAAAGTGTGATATAAAAGCATATCTGAGTATGTCTGATAGTGTGGGGTACACTGGTCGAAGCAAATCTAACCAATACAATAACATATCTAGATGTTATGAGTATGATTGTGCCTGAGTTTAAGATGGACAAATTATATCAGTAATTGACATGACTTATGTGCTTAAATAATTGAAATTGAAGTGTAGTTCAGCATGTCATGTTCAATATGATCCCAAGTTGTGATCTTTCTCGCAAAAGACAAAAATAGTGTCTGATTCTGTATTGCATTTATATTTCATATCCGAATTTTCCAAAAAGATTTTAGGTGTGTTTTAGCATAAACTTAGAAAAATCAAAAAGATTTTCGGTGTGTTTTGATTTAAAGTTTCAAAAAGCCAAAAAATTTTGTTTCTTATTTGTTTTCGACCGATCAACATGTGATTTGAAATCAAAATTCAAATCTAAATCTTGGATTCTCGAAGAGAAGTTTTGCACCAAGATTAAATTAATTTTTCAAAAAGAAAAAGGAAACCGCGTTTCTGTCTTCTAAATATGTGTCAAAGACTCAAGCATGGTGAAAGGGGGAGTTTGTTATATTTTTCATAAGTGGATCTTAAAGTTTAAAAATGATTCAAGAGTGATCCAGCCATGCAAGTTATATTTCTGACAAGATTTCAAGTTGAAGATCAGACGCAGTGATGCTGAAGATTAAAGACTGAAGTTTTGTTAGATAGATAGATAGTTAGTTACAATACACGTTAAGGGGGAGCTTGTTAGAGCATATACCAATGCTACGTTGTGTCTCGTGTATTGTATCTAATCTAGAGTGTATGTGTGAGTCAAGGTAGTCAACTGGCTGTACCAGATGGTCAGCCGTACCAGATGGTACGGGTGTACCAAGTGGTCCGTGGGTGGTACACCGACCAGAGCTAAGTGACTATAAATAGTTCGTGTTAGAGAGAGTCTAGTTAGTTCTGTCATTTGCTACGTCTTAAGTGTGTGTAACTGAGTGTGTTCTCTCTCTCTCTAGACTTTGTGTAATTTCTCTAAGTGAATCAATAAAGCAAAGCTTTATTTACTCGTTTGTGTTTCTTCGATTACCGAATCATGCTGTAGTAAGATCCTTCAGTGGTTTTACAAAGTGTTCCGCTTTCATCTATGTTTAAGGTATGTGATTCTGTTCATGTCGAGTATCTTGGATCGTATCATTCTCGAGCCCTGTTCAAGCTCTGCGTACATCCATGGAGTCGGGTGAAATAGGGTTTTAGGGCGAAAGGGATGACACCCGAACCGCACAAATCAAATAAAATGATTACTGGAATAAACCCAAACGATTTCATGGTCGGGTGGTTTGATATGCGTTACGATTCTCGAAGGACTCGGGTTCGAAACTCGGTCGCGTCATATCTTTTTACTAAAACTTTATTCAATCCGTGTCTCTTGAACCTCTAAGGATAAGAGGATTTCAGTTCGAAATTGTAACCAAAGCAACCTACTGTCATGGTGATTGGATCATTGCCATGTAAACTGGAGGTCACGGGTTCGAACCCGGTGACCACTATATTTTCTATTTTTTTATTGTTTTTTATTATTTTGGGCATGTGACCACCTAGAGTTTGTACCAAAAGTTGATTCTTATAGTATCCTAAACCCGTAAAACTTGTAATTGATTTATTAAATGTATTATCTCGTGATTTTGATTAAAACCCAGCTTAACCAAATATGTATAGATAATTAATTATTTATCATGGATTTGTACATAATTAAATATTTTGGTGAATATACATGTATATACGGATATTGCTAAATAGTGTTTTTAGAACCCCCTAAACACTTTCAATAAACTATAAATATACGTCGTATGTTTTATAAATCCGTTATTAATATAATTGTGTACTTGGTTATACGTATACATTTTATTATTCTATTTCATGGGCATATATTGTTACTTAATAATATACATTTCGTCGATCTTCGTAGTCGTCATGATTTTGGTTACGTGACAACCTTCGACTCGTTTTGGATTTATTGAACCTTTGTCATGTCATAGTTGGACATTATTTATTTTCATCGTTAGTCTAGACTTATTCGTCTTCAATTGAACACACACTTATGTGCATATGCTCGTTAGGTGTTTGGTATAGTACACAAGACCCGCTAGTTGCTACTTCCTATTGTTGTTTATCTGGAATTGCTGTGCACCCGAAGGTGAGTTTCACGGCCCCATTGTACTGTTTTAATCATGCTGGGGGAGATTAACATGCATGACTTATACAACTGAGATAATTAGACTTTTATATATCACTTGAAGTACTTGTAGCACATTGATACAACAAAGTCCTTCTTATGACACCGTTAGTATTAATGAAGATAGCGAGAAATATATTGTAGTACTACTGGGTATGACAAACCCCACCCGGGTCAGGCGCTCTGGCACGATTGGGTATCGAACGGGTGTTACATTCGTCCTAAACACAACAAGGAAAACGATAAACAACTCTTAGCTTCGGTGACCATCAACATGCAAAGTTTCATGTATATAGCCTAGCTAGCTATTTGATATATATTAGTGATTATGTTCTTATTACTTGAGTATTTTTGATCAATCAATCTTAAACTCAACTTGACTGTTGTTGAATAGTCAATCTTAAACTCAACTTGATTGTTGTTGAACAATCAATCTTAAACTGTTTTTCAAGTAATAAACCTGTGAACTCACCAACCTTTGTGTTAACACTTTTTAGCATGTTATTCTTAGGTTGCAGATGATCGAGTATCACGAGTACGCATGCATGAGTCTTGAAACAATTTTAGTGTCTTTGGTCAAGTCACGTCACCTTGGGTGACACTGTTTTTACTTTAATGTTTTTAATGTTTTTATTGTATTTACGCTTCCGCATTTGTAAAACTCTGAAATTATAATTTAATGAAATATGAAACGTCTTCATTAATTATTGGTCGTTTGGTGTAACTAATGGACAGCGATCCTGGTTTTTCACGCTCCCTGCAGTGGTATTCCGCGCGTGGATTTTTAGGGCTGTGACATACGTTGATACCTTCAATACATGTTCAACCAACATCATACCAATGGGTTAAAAATGATGACATGGTGGTAACTTTTGACCCAGTTGACTTTTTCTTGCTGCCATCCAGAAATAGTGCATCTTAAGTAAATACCTTAAATCATAAAATGATGACATGGTGGTAAATTTTGACCCTGTTATAGTGCATCTTAGGTAAGTACCTTAAATCATAAAATGATGACATGGTGGTAACTTTTGACCCTATTGACTTTTTCTTGCTGTCATCCAGAAATAGTGCATCTTAGGTAAATTCCTTAAATCATGGTTTGTTCTTGCCTAAAATAATTTGGCTGCCCAAACATAAATAAAACCAAAACTGATTGCTTTTTTACTTGAAACAAAAACTAAAAGTGAAGTTCAATTGCAGCGAGGCACCTTAATTAGGAAAAAAAGTTAAAAGCTTGAGTAATTAATTTAATGATTCCAACCTGCATTATCGGTAAAGGATTTAACCGCTGCATTGCCAGAACCATATTTGAGAAGTGACCAACATGTTGACCAAACACTAGTCAATGGAAAAAAAAACTCAAACACATATGTCCAGAAACAAAAAAAAAGATCAAAACACCAAGAAACAAAATTGAAATTTAATGACACAGGCTTACCAATCAAAACTGTAAGTCCTTCCTTCTGAGTAAACGAATATAATATGCAGTTAAATTCATGTCATTTTTCAACTATGTTGGAGTGAAAATATTCAAAAAAACAACATTGAGAGAACTTGTTAAAACCTATGACCGTTTAATTGACTATGAAAGAGATTTCAGCCTCTCAATTACAAAAGATTCAAAAGAAGCAAATATAGATGCTCAAAAAATCCAATGAAATCATAATATCAACAAAAATTAGAGGCCAAAATCTATTCAATTAAAACCCTAAATCGCAGCCCCTCCATAACCAACCACGATAACGATCATGTAGGTTTGAGAAGATGAATTTCAGACAAAAAAAAAAACTATGCAGAAGAGAAGAAACCACTACCTCGATTCTAAGAAAGGAAGATCGTTATGTCGCCGCTTCAATTAGCTTCTCCCACGCTGCTGCTTCAGTTAACCTGTTTAAAAACACACATCCAAACACTCCCTTAGAAGGCGAATTATTAAATAAAGTCAAAACAAACAAAATAAGTTTAAGGTCTCTCCTGACTTATTTGAAGAAGCCTACCACTGAATTTAAGAACCATAAAATTCAAGAAAACTACAATTACTTGTCTTATGCATCGAATTTACTCACATATGGATCGAATTGACTTAATTAAGAACCCTAAAATTCATAAAATCCCCGATTCTCCAAATCAGAGATTCCATCATGTTAACTGTTGACCTAATGAACCAAAAAGGAAAAGCAGACCCAACAATAACCCCCAAAAGGAGGAAATTAATACATCCTGTTAGTATGAAATGTTAGATATGAACAAATTCGAAATGAATCGCAACCACCTCTTTGATCTTCCAAAACCCTAAACAACCTCTTGAATTTAAGATCTGGAAGTTATCACCAAAAACCCTGTTAAAAGGACCGCCGTTTGACTAATTTGTTATGAATTGAGATTAAATTTAGGCATACCTCGAGCAATCCTCTGATTCAACTTTCAGATTTTGTTCGAATGAGCTAAGAAAGGCAACACAACAATAACCCCCAAAAAGAAATCGGCGGATCACCACCGTCGTTGGCCGGACTCCCCGCTGAATACAGTTGTCGTCGTCGTAAACCGAGTAACAACCGAATGGCATATTGGGTTTGAGAGAGACTACAAATTCAAAGAATCTAACCTCATGATTAAACAGAGATTAGCGATGGATGATGGACTGACGATCCTTGCTTCATAGATGATGGAGTGATGATCTTCGATTTCGAAGATGATTGCTGTGAGATCATTGGCAGCGATTTGAGTCGCCGGAGATAAGGAAGGAGATGAGGGATCGATAATCGCCGGATTGCCTGGATTGTTCTTAATCGAATGAGGTAGGCGTGATTAGAGTTTTTAGTAAACCTAAAGATACGTGTCAATTGAAAATTAAAAAGAAAGCAAATGTCAAAAAGAGGAGAAGGATAAGTGGCCAAAGTACTGACACGAACGATAAAACCCTATCTCCACTCGGGACCAGTAAATTAATTTAACCTAATTAAATTACTAAGTTGTCGCGAATGGCATATTGTGTGTTAAACGGCATAAGGTCTTGATCTCGCTCGAGCCATACAAGCGAGATCACATGGGACAATTTAAAATAAATTAAATTACAAAATGGTGAACAATCGAGATGGCATCTCTGTGCGATCAGGAATCCGGTTCAGCTCCCACTGGCTTTGACATCCCTCTTGCGTGTGTCCAGTCTTCGACTTTTGGTTACATACAAATTACATTTACTAAAACTACTTCTAGTAACCTAGCTCTAAATTTGTACAACTTTGAAACCCAAAACCGGGTCCAATAAACCAAAAGCAAAAACAACCAATTGGGCCAACAACTTGGGCCAAACAGAGAAAGACAAAAGACGCCATGACATTCATACATGATTACAAAATGAGAGGGGTCGGCCGTAACACACAATATAATATATGGAATTAAAATAACAATTAAATTAATTCTAATTCGCAATCTGGATTTACGTCGAAATTGCGAACTATCGGTCACAAAAAAAAAACGAATCTGGTTTGCGCGCGGTGATAATGGCTCTGATACCACTGTTGGGTTTTACAGTGGGATCCGGGTTACCGATTTTAATTTTATTAAAACCGATTTTAATGATAAAATTAATTCCAAATTAATTTAGCAGCGGAAACGAAATTAAACGCGGATGCAACTGTAACAGGATCAATCACCGGCACGACAAACACAGAAAATATATTTATTTAAATAAATAAATAAATACATAAAATTAAATATCTAATAAATTAGATATACCTTGGCGGGATCCGAGCAACCGCTCGAGACACCCGGATTCAACGGGCTCGCGCTAGGACGAACAGAGACGTCCGACTCGAACCTTCGAGACAGATCATCGACGGCGGCATCGGCGGCGGCGACAGGCGGCGGCGGCGGTAGTGGCGGCGGCGGTGGTAGAGATACCACCGGTGGTGGTGACAAAACCTTCTCCGTCGGAATAGCCACCGGGACCGAACCCACGACGAATGACTCGCCGGAGATCGGAGGAGAGGCGGCGGCGGACGGATACAGCGGCGCCGGCCACGTCGACGTGACCGGGCGCGGCGGCCTCGGTTGCGCCGGCAGCGCGAGGACCACCGGCCGGTGGTCTCGCGGCGGGGCATGTGCGGCAGCGGCGGCGGCGGCGGCTTGAGCCGCGGCGGCGGCTCGGGCTGCGGCTTCGGCTTCGGCTCGGGCTGCGGCTTTGGCTCGGGCTGCGACGGCTTCGCTCTCGAGACGGGCGCAGATACTGGCTAGACGGGGATCCATCGTAATGAGCAAGGATCACAACGGTGGAGGCGGGCGGCGACGGCGGTCGGCGGCGGCGGCGAGGGAGCCGGCTTCGGCTCTGGTTCGGCGCAGGGAGAGAGGAGGGAGGAGATTAGGGTTTTTTTGTGACTTGTTATGCAATCTACTCCTCCCTCATCCTTTAATATTAAAATCGCGGACCGGGGCCAGACGGACTGGGCCCGGTCGCGATCTCCTCTAATCCACCAATCGATCAGTCTGTTAATCCGGTAACAACTGATCGACTCGTCTTTTAATTACCAAGTATTTTGAACCGATAGATTTTGTCGATTTAAATAAATAATTAATATTTATTTAATTCACCAATATGTTCGTTTATTTCTAATTAACAATTAATTAGATATAATAGTCCGTTGACCCGGGTGTAACTCTTACGGGTCAATATCGGTCGGGTTCGTTAATTTGTCGGGTCAGGACACCATATATCCAACAGAGGAATCTCAGATTTCAAAACCTTTTTCTTGTTTTTCTTGCTTTTCTTCTTCTTTACAACCTTTGCGTCTTCAGAAGTAGAAGATGAAACCTTTGAATAATCAAAATCATCAATTTGTTCCTTCACTTGTTTGAAAGCTTCCTTGATATGAGCAGGGGGTGATGCAGTTTTATCAAACATCCTTTCAAAATTTGCATCATTTGCTAAGAAGCTTGTGAAAACCTGAGAATTAGAAACATTGTTGAGCAATCTTTTTGCATCAAGAACTTGAATTTTGAGATCAGAAATTTGCTGTTGAGCCTCTGCAAATTCTTTTTCTTTAGCAATCAAGCGCTTGGCAACATTATGAGTTTCAAACTTTTGCAAGCGAAGATTGTCAAGTCCTTCATGTAGCTCCTTCTTCAGTTCATCTTCATTTCTCTTTTGAATTTCCAGATTTGCAGTTTGAACCTTGTTAACCCTAACCAACTCACGCTTGTCATCCAACAACTTTTCCATATCAACTTGATATGCTTTGATTTTAGCATCAGATTCTTCAACACGCTTAGTAAGCAAATCAAGCTTAATCTTGGATTTATCATACAAATTCTGAAAATCATTTGCAGCATCTTCTGCCTCTTCCTTCCATTTCTTCACTTCTTTGACTAACTCACCCTTTTCTTCACAAATTTCAGCTTTCGAAATTTCAGCATTCTTCTTATCTTGCTTCAATACTTCTAAAACTTCATTCAACATTTTGATTTCAGTAGTCAAATCCTCATTCTTCAAAACCAAACCCTTTTCACGTTCTTTAGAAATCTTCAATTCAGATTTAATCACCTCAAATTCTTCAGTCAATTGTTGAACTTTATTCATCAACAAAGCATTTTCCTTCATCAAACTCTCCAAGTTTTCAGCAGATGCATACGAACTTGGTATTGAACTAGTATCTGAACTAGTATCTGAACTTGTATCTGAACAATAATCTTCTTATTGAACATGAGTAACTATTAAAGCTGATGAATCATACCCAAAATGTTTACCCCAATCCATAACACCATCTTTTTGAACTGTCAATGTTGTTGTCTTGTTTGTGTTACTTGTGGATGGTTGAGTAAAACCAGGCTTGGATGATTGTGGAATATCAGATTTCTGTTGACATTCTTTGGCAAAATGTCCAAGTTGTTGACATTTAAAGCACTTTAGTTTTGACTTGTCAAATCCCAATTTGTCACCAGAAATACGTCTTCCATGTTTCTTGAAAAACCTCTTTGACCGTTGACATAACATAGCATATTGCCACGAAACATCCAATTCAGTTAATTGATCATCATCAAGTTCTTCAAGATCCTCACTGGTTAACTTTGCATCAGCGACATTTTTGAGAATCAGACCAAAAGATGATGAAATAAATCATTTTGGCACAATCCTCCGTTGATTCAGCCGAGAAAGCACTTTGATTTGAAATATTCGGAATTGTGAAATTGCAACCTCTTGAAGAATTATTATCAGAATTTCTTGAAACTCCAGCTAGAAAAGCAACACTTGGTGCTGTGTTCTGACTTGATTTAGATTTTGCACTCATGCTCGCACTATTCTCACCATGATATAACTCGAGCATGAAGTTTTCCAGTAAGCTCGTGAAATGTCATTGCTGGATAATCCTTATCATGTGTGAGTAGCAAAACATAATTTTCCCATTTCTCTGGCAAAGCTTCCAAAATCTTTTCTTTTAAGTCTGCATCAGTCTTTTCAATTCCAACAACCTTCAATTCACTAATCAGATGTGAAAATCTTGAGACTAAAGCAGTAATGTTTTCATTATCATAATTCTGAAAATTATCGAATTCTTTGTTTAAAACTTTCTTTCGACTCTTCTTATAATCAGCATTCCCTTCACATCTTGCGGATAGAGCATCCCATAATTGCTTAGATTTCTTGCAAGTGCTAAATTGATGAAGCAATTCAGTAGGTAAAGCCATAGTAAGATAACCATAAACCTTCTTTTCAAGCTCATAACTTTTTCTTTCATCACCATCAAAGTCTTGAATTTCTTTAAGATCTCCATCTTCCATTGGTCGTTCATACAACTTTCGAATTGGAATCCATAAATCAATGTCATTCGTGCTAATATAAGCAGAAAATCGTTTCTTCCAATTTTGGTAATCTTCAAGCTTTAACAATTTGGGAACTTTCTGACTTGTTCCAATTTCATTGTCAAAATTGAGCATAGTTTGCATTGCACTCTGCATTGCGGCAAACGCTTGAAATTCCGACATCGTTGGAAATTTGAAAAATTCTGTCCTCCGAACTTGCTCCGAACCTAGTCTGCCGTCCGAACCTACTCCGAACTTAGTCCGAACCAATTACTAGCTCCGAACTCTCACCTAACTAGCTCCGAACCTTCACCGAATGTGTACCGATACACCACCGAACTCTCGCCGAACGCTCTCCGAGACACCTCCGAACCTCAAGTTCGGAGCGGTTACTCCGAGCTTGCCCAGTAACCTCCGAACCTCGAAGACATTTTTCGAAAACTCGTGAAAATGGACTGATTTTGATGAAACTTGATATGGTGAATCAGAAAAACCAATAGGAATTGGTTTAGAAACAGTTTTGACACAAAATGCACGTCAGAAATGATAGAAAACATGTAATGAAACTCAAGAAAACTTCAAAAACGTTCAAAAATCCAAAACTAGCAACCACATATCAGTAGAATGAACTAGAAAGCTCTGATACCACTTGAAAATGCGTGAGCATCGGATCGTCTACTCGATCTAGCTAATCGGACATTGAAACGTAAATAACCGATTGTTTTATTGATCAAACGAGAACAATTACAACCAGTAAACCACAGAGAATTGACACAGAGAAACACACACTTAACAGTAATCTCGCACGCTCAGAACTGCTAAACACAAAGACCAAACTACTATATATACCCGACTGGACGAACGTCCTCCGAACCCCAGGTTCGGCCGGTCCGAACTTCAGGTTCGGACCAGGTTCGGCCAACCCTATATTGGCTTGAACTTGGTCTTCGTTTGATACTTCACACGACGCACATTTCAGGTATCAACATGTTCCTCCCTAGCATGCATAGGGGGGTTAGCTAGTGAGCCACGAGATTTCCCATTGTTCTGATTTGAGGACATTTCAAAGAGTAGGATCTTTGAATATTGATTATTCAATTTGCTCTGATACCAATTGTTGGGTCCTTTGAAGGGCTCTTTAACAATGTTGGCACAGTTTGATTTAAACTAGATAAATAAGTTGCGGAAAGTAAATCAAATTTGAAGACAACAATTCATAAAAGGGTTATTCTGTATATCTCAAATGTAAATAATGGTTTACACGAGTTTATAGTATAACTATGTATCAACAGAAATAATTTTTCTATGGGAGTGATGTTGTAATTGCTTTGAGAAAATATTGAATTGAATGCTTGATGTCTTTCTTTGTTTGGTGAAGTCAGCTTGCTATTTATAGGTAGATGTAGCAAGTTGTATTTAGATAAGGTGGTTGAGGAAGGTTGATGTTGGAGTGTGTCAGAGTATATAGAGATAAATTGAACATATTCAATTTATCTGTTTTTTCAACTATCTTCAATTGCCTTCTTGATTAATGCCAAGTTGGCATTCATTTTGTTTGTTCTTCACACAAAGATAGAAATTATTCTTCTCGTAATATTTAACTTCTAACTCCTTCTGGACTCTTCTTTTAAGACTGTTGATGTTTCCCATTAGAAGCTTTCTACAGAAATGAGGGTTTCTGTGGATTTTAGTCTGTACAGAACTACTTCGGAATTTCCGGAGTAGTTCTGTATGAATACAGAAATCATGCAGAAATCTGTAATTCATACAGACTTTCGTATCCTTTCTCTTCTAAGGATGTGTTTTATCTTTTCTTCTAATACTTGACTGTTTTGTGTTACAATTACATTGTGCTCTAACATTATTGATCTGGAAAGAAAAAAAGGAAAATTGCTCCTTCCATCGGCGATTCTTGGGCTTTTGCTTGATTCAATCGTTCCTTAAATCCTTGTGGTATAACGATCTGTAATCGATCTCTAAACTTTCAAGTTGCATCTGAAGAAGATCCTTGATTGTTCAGTGATTGTAACAAATCTGTTAGCCTCTGTTGGATTTGTCATTTAGGATTCCTCTCCTTCTTTACGAAAATTATGATTTGTGTTCTCTCTAACGTATAACGGTCTGTAATCGGTAATTGATTTGCTCCAAGTTGCAACTGAAGAAGATCCTTGGATCGTTCCAGTGACTGTAACGAATCTGTTAGCGTTGTGAGGTTCCTAATTAGGGTTTTTCGTCTTTTTTTCTTCTGTGTTCTTGTCTTCTTCATGCAACATTTTCTTTCATGGATCGAACTCTACTGCCATGCCACCCATTCACTCAGCTAGATCTTCCTTCCATGAAAAAAAACGTGGATCATTGGTTCTTCCCAAAACGGAGGATTTGAAATCTAGCGCCATAGATCGTCGCTCAGACGGATCAAACCACAAAGGTACAGAACCCTAATTTTCTGGATCTTAATAAAGTGTCTACCTCGGTGTATATCACAAACTTTCCACCGAATCTATCTTCTCAAGAATTGTGGAAACATTGTGAATTATGGGGTAAAGTTGTAGACTTATACATCGCGAATAGATTATCTAAGTTAAGAAAACGGTTTGGTTTGTAAGATACGTGGGGGTCAAGGATATTTAGTTACTTATTGCAAATTTACATACCATTTGGATTGGTTCTTATCACAAAAATTTCCGACAAGGTACGTGATAGTGACAAGCCCCATAAAGTTGAAAATCCGCTAACAATCCTCCTGTTAGTAGAAACGTTTCTGGGAACCAATCCATCGGGTTTGATAATTCGGTTGCTTCCTCCATGGCCAAATATTTTGCTGACATTTTAAAACCTATTATTAATCCCAAGAATCTCTCTCCAGACCCACCAGTTTTGAAGAAAAGCATTACTATTATGTTGGATGACTGCATTAATGCCAAATCTTCAAACTTTCTAACGAGAAGAGTTTTTCATCCTTCATGTATACCTAACATCCCTGTGTTGTTTGTTAAAGAGGGATTTCATGAGGTTTGGTTCCGGTTCATATGAGGCCGTTGGGTGGGAATGTCATTCACGGATGTTGAACTGGCGATTAAATTTGAAGGATGTTCCGAGCTTAAAAATCTATTTCTGACCTTCAGAAGTTAAATGATTCTTTCATTCCCGAGGAACGTTGTATTTGGCTTGACGTGTTAGGCCTTCCGGTGGTGGCCTCTACTCCAATCGTTTTACAGAAAATTGGCAAGTTATGGGGAGACTTTTTATTCTTTGGGAGTGACGAAGATGAGCCACTCGCTAAGGGGAAAGTGTATGTGATAACCAAATGCATGTCAAAAGTTGATGAGGAAGTAGAAGTTCTTGTGGGGGATACATTATCTAACGTCAGGGTGATAGAATATGAATATTGGTCACCTTCCCTCCGCTTTCATCAAGAGCAATCCTCTTCAAAGGAATCGAATGAAGAAGATATATTGGAGGATGGGGAAGTTAAAATTAATTCGGTTAATGGGGGTGTTAACATCAATCCATAAGTGGATGTTGATTTGGTTGAACATAATGTGCAACAAGAAGGGGAGGTGGGTAAAACGGTTCAGCACGTGAACCATATTGCTGGTGTCGTGAATAAGGATAACAACCATTCGGCCAACATAAAAGGTTCTTCATCTTCCGACCCATCCAAACCGCCGGGCTTTGAGGATTACATTAAAAGTTTTTCTTATGGGTGGATCGTGAAAATGGGGAAAGAAGAGGTGGGCTGAATCCTTCGCTTTGGTTTCTAATTCCAAAAAAAAGCAAGGGTGGATCGGTGATGTAAGACTTCTCTAACTTTATTCAAATGGGCAAGTTAATAGGTCTTGATATGAATGGTACAACGAACGATTTTGAGGCATATATTAATAAGATGAGTGACAATATCATTGATCAATGAATATTATCACTCTAAATATATGTGGGAACGGGTCGTATGAAAAACTTTTGAGGATTAACAATGTCTTAAGGAAACATGGTGTCAATTTTGTTGGTATCCAGGAATCTAGAATGGGGAGTGTCGACATGAATCGAATTAAAGCTATGTGGGGTAACTATCAGTTCGATTTTGCTTTTTCTCCTTCGGTGGGTGCTTCTGGAGGGATTTTATCTATTTGGGATCCGTTGATTTTTTCAAAGTCTTATGTTTCCCATTTGGATCACGTTCTTGTTGTCAAAGGTACTTAGTTGAACTTTCATCTTGATTGTTATATGTTGAATGTGTACGCTCCGCAGATCCTCTCACAAGACCATTCTTTAGAATTATATCCTTAATTTTTATGGCGGATAAGCCGGGTGTGTATATAATTTTTGGAGACTTTAATTCGGTCAGGAATGAAAGTGAAAGACTTAGCTTATCTTTTTTCTCGTTCTAGTGCCTCTCGGTTTGATTCTTTCATTCGTGATAGGGGCCTGGTGGATAACGTTGAGGTTTTGGTAAATGTAGAAATGCAAGTAATATTGATAGCTTCCTTGTTTCTCCATCTTTTTTAGATGCGACTGATAACGTTGAGGTTTTGGCTTTAGATAAAACTGTGGCGGGTCATTGGCCTATCCTATTACGCCAATCCACATGTTGATTTTGGGCCAAAACCTTTCAAATTCTTTAATTCGTGGTTGCAAGATCATGAGTTGGTGGAGTTGGCTAGGAATTCTTGGAAGGAACCTTTGTCTCATCCTTGTAAATGCATCATATTCAAAGACAAATTGAAGCAGTTGACAGAAAATATAAAGGCTTGGATGACATCAAAACTAGGTCCTCAAGAAAAAAATAGAACTATTAAAAAGGAGATTCTTGAGCTGGACATGATATTAGATAATGGGTCGGTGGGGGATGACGTGGGGGATCTCCGTTTACATCTCCTTAAACAACTTAATGAGTTAGAGAAACCAATTATCGAAGACCTTTCTCAAAGAGCTAAGATTAAATGGGGCTCCGTGGGGGGGGGGGGGGGTGAAAATTCGAAGTTCTTTCATGGTCTTATTAACAATAGGAAAAGACAATCTAGTGTTCATGGTCTGAAAATCAGTGGTGAGTGGATCTCGTCTCCTTTGGTCATTAAGAATTCGTTTGTTGATTTTTTTTCAAATAAATTCAAGAAAGGATACGTAGTCAATGTTTCAACCGTAGTCATTGGTTTCGGTCTATTTCCGATAATTCCAGAGTCTTTTTTGAGGCTATTCCTTCTGTGGTCGAAGTCAAAATGGTAGTTTGGGACTATGGTTCTGATAAAGCCCCTGGTCCAGATGGATTCTCTTTTCGTTTTATAAAGAAGTTTTTGGGACATAATGAAAGATGATATCATGAATTTTGTTATTAAATTTTTGAAAAGGCCACCCTTCCTCTCGGTTGAAATTCTTCCTTTATTACTCTGATTCCAAAAAATCAAAGCCCGGTTTCTATGGCAAAGTTTCAGCCCTTTAGTCTGGTGGGCATCCTGTATAAAATTATCTCAAAAATCTTGGCTATTCGATTGGCAAGTGTGATTGATCAAGTGGTGAGCCCTGAGCAGTTTGCTTTTATTAAAGGAAGACAAATCCTTGATGGTCCCCTTTCCTTGAATGAAATCATAAAGTGGTTTTCCCATAAAAAGAAGAATCTTATGGTTTTTAAATTTTTTGCCAAGGCGTATGATTCTGTTTCATGTGATTACTTAGACACCATGCTTTAGTTTATGGGTTTTGGCAACATTTGGAGAAGATAGATCCGTACATGCTTGTCCACTACCCGTTACTCAATTTTAATTAATGGTAGCCCCGCTTGTGAGTTTAATATTGGAAGAGGATTAAGACAAGGAGATCCTTTAGCCCCGTTGATAACGGGTGTCGAGACCGCTGCAAATAATCCTAAACTTAAACCTATAGATAGGGTAAGTAGGGTATCAATCCAGGCGAGTTAGTGGTCACTAGTGATTTAGAATTAAATATCTAACTAAATTAACTACCTAAACCTATATTACTGTCACTAACCTAGATTGATCTAACCTAAACTAAACTAACTTAATCTAATTAATTAACTAGCATTGCCTCTTGGCTGTTTTGAATGAAGTGAGTTGAATAACTAAAAATTAACTAATCTTAAGAACTAAGGAAATTGATTAAACTATCAAATGTGAGAAAACTAACTACTTTTGGATCCTGGTTGGCTACCGATCTAGGCAAAACCTAATCAACTACTAGTGACACATAGGCATGCCCCCCAATTGCCTAATTGACCTAATAAACTAGGTTCCCTAATGGGCTGATTAGTTCCTGCCGCAAGAAAGTGCTAGATCATGTCAGGGGACCACTAAAACCCTAGTTTACTAGTTAGGTTAAACAAATTCAGCATGCGGGTGCTCAACGGTTGCAAGGATTCCGGAACAACTAGTAATTAATCGGTTAAGAAGAGAACGATTTTACACAACCATTCACCAAAAGCAGTTAGATGAGGTTAGCCGGACATAGCTAATGAAACAAATAAAGACATAATGAAAAACTGCATAAAACTAAGTTACCTAATGATTGAAAAGCTTCAAAATCTCCAAAACAAGGCTGAAAATCGCAAACCCTAAAGCTCTGGTCGTATGGAATGAAGAAGATTTTAAAAAATACTTAACAAATAAGTTTAAATAGTAAACCCTAATAAAATCTTCTGTCGGCCAATTCGGGGCGTACCGCCCCAAATTATGGAACTCTGGGCGTACCGCCCGGATTAATAATCTCGGCTGCTTCTCTAAACTTTAGGGCGTACAGCCCTGATCTCTGCTTCACTGGGCGTACCGCCCTGAATTGAAATTCAGGAACTTTTCTTGATTTTCTTCTAAGTCTTCATTCGTTCCGGTTTATTTCTTGATCCTTGTACCAGCCAGCTTCTATTTCTTCATAAAGCCCCACTTTTAACGCATTAAGCTCACAGTACCTCAAAACACAAAACTAGTGAAAATGCAACGTAATCCAACCATTATTATAAATAAATAAGACAAATTAAGAACAATAATGACGACACATTGGACTAACATCACATCCCCACACTTGACTTTTTCCGTCTCGGAAAAACTGCCATGTAATCATAATTGGGAAATCAACTCAAAATCATTTAACATTTTTATATCTATCACCCGATTCAATTCCACATTCCAAAATGTAATCACATATGCTAATTGCAATTGCCGATATTTCGGTCAGACTAAACCCAACCACTGATCTTTGAGCCCCCAAAGTGTTTATGTAATTTACCAATCATTTGTATCAACCTGCCTATGTGTCCCACATTCAGAAAATTCTAGCTCAATCTAATGCCGACTCAAATTCGGTCAAAGTAAAGGGTAATAAAGATGAATTATTTATATTTTTCCCCACCCTAGTTAAACCAGATACCTATATATCCCAAGAATGATGAATTTAAATGGATAATGAAATTGCTTGAGCATTTATTTGACTACTGATGCCTCTATTTTTTTTTCCATTTTCTTTTCTTTTTCTCTTTTTTTTTCTTTTTTTTATAGTTGGTTAATTTTAACTATACTTACCAACGGACATCATCAGAGGCATTCTTTCACAAGGTCTTACCCCCAAAATCATACGTGAGTGTTCTGCCCGCGAGATCCGGAACATCATCAGAGGCACTCACCACGGGATACTATCCTTAGTTCGTACGTGAGTATTTTGTCCCTTCACTCTAATTTATTAACCAATTATTACATAATATGCTCAAATATGGAAAAATGGGGCGCCGTTATTTCTCGGATTTGCTTTCGCAAAAAGATCATAACGTGCCAGGTATTCTGAGGATATATAAGTTTCTAATCTAAAAAGGTCTCTTTCCTCCTAATCATCAGTTTCAATCTCACTCTAACTCCTAAAATGGGAACCCACTAGCAAGTTAATTGTTAGGACAAGTTTCTGTGTGTGGCCGTTACTGTACGAATAGAATAGATTGAATGTATAGGGTTTATTGTATGTGAGAGGGTCAACATACTAACCAGCGTATCAGATGATACGCTGGGTGGTCCGGCGTATCAGTTGATACGGAGCCTATGTGGTACGCTGACCATCCAACCTATAAATAGGTGTTAGTATGTTGATCATCTCCAAGTTTGGTCATTACTCTTTGTGAGTGTGAGAGAGAGAGGAGGTTCTGTCCAAACCTCCTCCAGAGCTTAATTGATGTATACTCTCTCGGTATTGTAATCATTTGACTATAGTTGAATGACAAACTTCCGTCTCTATCATTCTATGATCTGGAAACGATCCGTATATGGTTTTACACTAATTAATTACATATTTATACAAAATAAACACAATGGGATAATTAAGCTTTACTAAATCAGCTGGGCCTACCGACACATCACAGATTAGCTATATTTTCCATCCTCTCCTTTTCTTACCACTTTTCCCTTTCTTTCTTTATTTTTATTTTGAAAATCGATTCCCAATTGTACTATCATTTTCCATGTACCGGCAATTAATCCCAAAACAGATTTTTTGACTTAAACACTTAAAACTAAAAATGACTCAAAAATTGCAAAATCTTTTTGAATTTTTTTATGTATTTCAAATTTTTTTTTATTTTTTTATTTTTTCAAAATAAACACAACTACCTAAAAAAACTGACGTCCTGTCTCCCTCCCCACACTTAAGATCGACATTGCCCTCAATGTGATAGGAAACACGCACATAACGAATATACAGACACGGACGATAAAAATAAAATAAAATCATAAAATAAGATGCGACAATAAATAAAAAGAAGAATAAATAAAAAGAAACAAGTTGGAACGGACTCCCCTGATAACATCGTGAAAGCTCCTTGGAAGTCGTGGCAACACCCTCTAATGCTAGATCGTGAATTCCAAAAATCTCGATGGAAAGTTTATCGGAGGTGGATGTGAGTGAGTGCGAATGAGACAGCGGTGGTGGGGTGTTTGGAAATGGCGGTGATGAGTGGTGATTGTGAAGAACCGACCCGTTTAAGGGTTTTGATTTTTTTGGAATTTTTTTGAATTTATTTATTTATTTATTTATTTATTTTTTATCTTTTTTTCTCGTGAAATTTTGGGGCGTACCTCCCAGAATGGTAACATTCTGGGCGTACCTCCCTGAAATTAAAAACAGTTTTTTTTTTCTGTGAATTTTGGGGCGTACCTCCCAGAACGGTAACATTCTGGGCGTACCGCCCAGACCCATTTTTGACAGAAAGTTTTGAAAATTTTTGCGGACTCAAAATTTTTCTATCTCTTGAAAAAACACTTGTTTTGCACCATCAAACGTCTCTACTGCAACATTTTTTATAAAACATACTTGAAACGCGGTAAACAGCACAATTTCATTCCCGAGCTTCCCGATTTCCTGAAAACACACCAAAAATGTAAAATCTAACAAAAACTACGAAGACACACAAAAATCAAAAAGAAAAACAAACCGCTGGGTTGCCTCCCAGTTAGCGCTAAGTTTTTAAGGTCTTCAGCCAGACCGTACTTCCCTTTCATGGAGGCTTAAATAGGTAAGTATCACCCCACTTTGACTTAGTAGAAAAATGATGAGCACGTTCCCCATTGTCATCATTGCTCCATCCCCATTCCTCTATGTGACCTTCCTTCATTTTCACAGCTCCTCTACCATCATCCTTACCTCGATCATGCTTTCAATTACCATCGGATCTCTTCGTAGCCTTTGATCCTTTCTTATTCTTCTTACAACCTCTTTCAGCCTCCTCATGATTGAGCGATACCACCACACCAACCGGGTCTCCCGTATCCCCACACTTGGGATCATTTATCTCCAATCGTGCAAACCTGTCAACCACAACATCACCTTCCATTGTATCCTCCTCTATTTTACTAGGCGGACACTTGTTAATAGCAAACAATTTTGGAATAGTATTAATAACCGAATATTTAAAAACATGATTAAATAAATTTAAAGATAATACCCGGCTACCAAACTGCATTGTACATGTACTCGCTCTGCAATCAATTTGTGTGTTTGCAGTGGACAAGAATGGTCTTCCAAGTATGATCCTTGGTTGATGTCCCGTATCCTCATAATCCATTACCAAGAAATCCTCGGGATAGTAAAATTCACCAACTTAAACAACCACGCCCCTCAACATACCTCGTGGTTTCTTTGATGATCCATCCGCAAATACCACCTTTGTCTTGACCTCTTGCACGTCACCCAAATGAAATTGCTCACACATACTACTTGGAAGAACACTCACCGATGCTCCAAAGTCCAACAATGCCTTGTTGGTTGAGAACTCTCCAATCTTAACCGGAATCAATGGTGTCTTCAACTCTTCGAACTCTCCCTCAACATCACTTTCGTCACCGTCTACCAACGTGTTGATTGCACTAATAGGAACTCCTCGGACATTCTTGACACCTGAAGTAGAAGCTTGGTGAGCTGGGTTAATGTTAGTATCACTAGGCAACTTACCTGGCTCTCGTCTTGAATTTTAAGCAGCTAGTTGACCCAATTGTTTCTGCTCAGCTCCCATTGTCTTATCTTGGAGCTCGAACCTCCTATCGAACCCTTGAACTCTGTCGGTCAGCTGCTTGTGGCTAGCAGATAACTGCCTTTGTTCATCGAATAACTGCTTTTGACCATCTACGAGTGAGTTCATTTTCTCTAACATGGCGGCCAATTGAGCTTGCATCCCGTCTTCCGGTCTCGGTTGATCTTGTTGGTAACTCCTTTGGGGCGGATTTCCACCTTGAGTGTAGGTGTTCCGTTGGTAGCCCCCTTGATTATATCCGGATTGTAGGCCTTGATATTGCATTGGAGCTCCACCCTGCACATTAGAACTTTGAAAATTAGGATTCAATTGATTATTAGTATTACCATACCTGAAATTTGGGTGGTTTCGAAGGTTGGGATGGTAGGTGTTGCTGTTCATGGCTCCTTGCACATAGTTGACATCTTCACTTGGTTGAACCCCGATAGAACATGCATCAACTAGATGGCCTAATTCGCCACAACCCGTGCACACAGGAATTTGTGCACTTGCATTTACCTCTTCTGGTGCTCCTCCCAACTTCATTTGCATTACTTGTTTCTCCAATAGGAGCGTTTGTTGACGGAGTTTCTCGATTCGTTCTTCTGCCTCATAGTCAACGGATTTTACCGATGCGGATCTCGACCGTCTTCCGTTCTGAGCAAGCCTCTTGGATGTGGCGCTCAATCTTTCCATGTGCCCCCAATCAGCCTCTTCCGTGTTAGTTAAGAAGGTGCCATTGCTGATGAGTTCAAATCTCGGATGTCTTCTGGAAAAAGGCCATCAACAAAGGTTTTGATGAGGTCCCATGTATCAATCCCATGATGTGGACATTTTCGCAACAAATCCTTGAAACGGTTGAAAGCTTCATGGAATGGTTCACCGGAATGTTGCTGGAAGGATCGGATCTCCTCTTTAACCTCGCTCGTCTTGCTCATGGGTTAGTATTCTTCAAGGAACACTTCTTGCATTTGAGCCCAAGTGAAGATTCTACCGGCGGGTAAACTCTCGAACCATCTTCGTGCCCGATCCTTAAGGGTGTATGGGAAAAGCATCAACTTTACGTCTTCCGATGTAAACCCCGTTGCACCAATAGGGATGCAAGTTGACTCGAATGTGTGTATATGATGGTAGGGCTCTTCGGTTCTCTTCCCGTAAAATTCTGGTAGATGACTCAAGTATTGAGGTCGAACCTCAAAAGCTTGTCTGTTTGTTCCCATGGGGGTTACTACCGCGGATGAACTTGAAACAACTACTGGTTTAAATTGAGCAGCTACCCTTTGAACCGGTGGGTTCACAACAAGTCTCGGGACTCCACCTTCCACTTGAATGCGAGCTCCCCCATTGTTTTGATTGAATTGTGGCACTCCTCTTGGGGGAGGGGCGCGTGGCACTTGTGGTGCAACATTTTGCTGTGGAGCTCGTGCCCGATTCCTTGGAGCTTCTACATATGGCTCCGCTCCATACCCATATCCGTCTTCATCTTCATTTTGGTCATACCCGTCTTGCCAATTGTCACACCCCCAATTAACCACTAACGGAGTTTATGCCGTTAAGGGGTGCACGCAGACCAGGACCACAACCATTAGTTACAAATACTTAAACGAATCAGAGTAAAGTCCAATGTTCATAAATAAAAACAGTTTCAAAAGATACGCAGCGGAAAAAAATATTTGTCTTAGCACTAACCACGTGCTTTACATAAACAAATCATTGTATATAAATTCCCAAGTTAAGTTTAATAAAATTTAAGTCTTCACGTGCCATGCCAACCTTCAGCGGATTCTCTTCAACAATCTGCAAAAGTGAAAACCACACAAGTGTCAACCTAACGGTTGGTGAGTTCACGGTGGGCATGACATGCATTGGCCCGGTCTCAATAATCGTATGTATCAACATATATAAGTAGTATGGTTTTGCAAAACATTGCCAAGAGTTTGATTACCGAATATGCACTAGTTATGTAAAAGTTAAAGCAGTCAACCGATATCGCGGGTAGCTAATCCGGTTTCCATGCACTAAGGAAGTCGTACTAGGGCTGAAAGCTGACGTAACAGTGTACGGCATTTGTCCGTTGGTTTGTGCCTCCAGTTGTGTCCCATTTGGGATGCCCACAACTAAGAACAGGCTGATATTGCACTCCGTTCGGCCCCCGGCCGGTTGGCTACACATTTGTGTACCGCGGAGCAGGGTTTGTCAAACCCTCAGTAGATCTACCCAACATCCCCTCGCTTTCCAGATCATCAGTACTAAGTTGAGGTCTTTAAGTTTTTAAGCATCCTTAGAAATCATGTGATATCATTTGGTTTAGACTTTAACCTACACTAGTCATATTAAAATGTTTATTCCGGATTTCATCTGAAATCCCAAAAAGAGTTTAAGTGTCATAATAGTTGGTTCCGGATTTCATTTGAAACCCCAAGGATGGACAGTTGCAAGTGTTCCCCATAAAACACTCCAACTCCCATAACAGGTATCCCATTAGGCAATACCTCAAATTATCAGCGTTGTTTTCCGTTTAGTATGTTCGTTGTGACCCAAACGGGCTCACAATTAAAGGGTTGTGAAACTCACCTTAGGTTGCTCAGCTACACTTGTTAATCCAATTAATGTTTGCTAACGAAGACCTAATAATCACATTAAGGTCTTAGGTGTTAGGTTGTGTCTAAACTTTAACTTAACGTCACTATGGCCCATAACATAGCACGTTGGAGCTAAGACTCGACATAACGACACACGACACCGATGGTTGATCATAAACAAGGGTTCACATATTACAGAAATCAAACATGTATCATCATAGCAAAATCATGTAAGTCATGGCATAACATTCAAGCAAATTGCACAAGTTTGGGTTCTGGTCATAGTTTCGCTAGCAGTTTCGCTAGTTAATTTCGCTAGGTGCACGGGCAGCACTTTCGCTAGGCTGTACCCGATAACACAGTTTCGCTAGGCTAGTTTCGCCCGAAACTGTTGACACAGTTTCGCTAGCCTAGTTTCGCTCGAAACTGGTTTGAACTTTCGTTCAGGGAATTTCGCTCGGTAATTTCGCTCGAGCTGGTCTGGTTTGGTTTACCCGGCGAAACTATAGTTTCGCTAGGCAGTGTCGCTCGGAGGAACTATACAGTTTCGCTGGATAGTTTCGCCCTATGAACATACAGTTTCGCTAGTCGCAAGAAAAACCCGAAAAACTAACAAAAATCTTTCTAACAGCCTCTATACATCATGTAATTCATTTCTAAGCATATATAGGCATTTAGGAACATCACAGGAGCAGTTTAATCATCATAAACATGGATTTACATCATCAAATCTTCAAAAACACTCTAAAACCCGTTTTCAACATATTTTGACCTAAATTGCATGAATCTTCAACATGGATGGATTTCAAACGTAAAGTTTGTGACTTTATAACAGATCTAACCTTCCTAAACATAAATACAGAAGATCTAACGATTATATGCAGGTTTGATCATGCTTTTTAAAGAAAACACATAAAAGGTGCATGCAAATGGTTTTTGGGACTCACGGTCTGATCAAGGATCGAATGAGTGAGATGAGATGATGATTCTCTTGATGATCTCCTCGGATTGGCCAGAAACCTCGAGAGAGCAGCAGGTGAAGAAGTGGTGTGTGTTTTGTGTGAAATGAGGCAATTGGTAGAACTAGGGTTTATTAAGATCTTTTATATCAGGGGCTAGTTTCGCTGGCAGTTTCGCTGGCCAGCGAAACTGGCTCTGACCACGAGCGAATCAGGCAGTTAAGCTAACTACCGGGCGACACTATAGTTTCGCTCGGTAGTTTCGCTGGAAACCTAAAACATACAAATTTGTCACATAATCAAGGATTTACAATTTGTCATGCTATTCATAATATTAAATCATGCATTTAAATCACATTGCACATAATGACAACAATAAATGAACACATAGTACATATGGGCGGGTTCGGTGATCAACCAAAGGACGTGGACGTATTCGGCCTAGTTAAGCATTAGTTACTAAGTTAGCACTTATAACGTAACTAACGGGGTTTGTCTAACGGAAGTTAACCTTGAAATTCCCGGATGTCACATCCTTCCCTTGTAATTGGAATTTTCGTCCCGAAAATTATTCTTGTGTCGTAGCGTTCGCAGTTTCAGCTGTCGTCGTTGCTATCGTCGCTGGGGAAAGAAAGCAAAAGTTTTAGGGTTGCCACATCTTCCTCCTGTTAAAGGAATTTTGGTCCCCAAAATTAAATCATACCTTGAGTTTCTGTGGACGTTTGTTCGAACAGGTGAGGATACTTTTTCTTCATCTGATCCTCTCGTTCCCACGTATATTCTGGTCCACGCTTTGAGTTCCATCGTACCTTGACGATCGGAATCTTGCTACGTTTGAGGGTCTTCTCCTCGCGTCCCATGATTTCTACCGGTTGCTCGATGAATCTTAGATGTTCATCAATTACCAATTCCTCCAAAGGAATTATTTCTGTCTCTTGAGCCTGACACTTTTTCAGATTTGAGACGTGAAACACGTTGTGAACTCCATCGAGTTCGGCTGGGAGTTTCAATCGGTAGGCTACCGGGCCTACTTCCCCAATAATTTCAAACGGACCGATGTAACGAGGATTCAACTTTCCACGCTTTCCGAAGCGTATCACTCCTTTCCAAGGAGATACCTTTAATAACACTTTGTCACCCACCTCAAACTTTAGAGGTTTTCGGCGTTTGTCGGCATAGCTCTTCTGTCTATCTCGTGCTGCAGCTATCCGCTTTCTGATTTGGATTATGCGTTCAGTCGTGTCGTGAATGATCTCTGGTCCAGTGAGTCCTTTCTCACCTGTTTCGGCCCAACACACGGGCGATCTGCATTTTCTGCCATATAGTGCTTCAAATGGTGCTGCACCGATGCTTGAATGATAGCTGTTATTGTAGGAGAACTCCACCAACGGAAGGTGAGCTTCCCAGTCTTTTCCGAAATCGAGAACACAAGCTCGGAGCATATCTTCTAATGTTTGAATGGTTCTTTCCGTCTGACCATCGGTCTGCGGGTGATAAGCTGTGCTCATATCAAGTCTGGTCCCCAATGCTTCTTGCATAGATTGCCATAGTCGTGAAGTGAATCGTGGATCTCGATCGGAGATAATAGTCTTAGGCACTCCATGTCGCGCCACAATTCGGTCGATGTACAGCTTCGTTAGCCTATCCATGTTGTCGTTTTCCTTCATCGGGATAAAATGTGCGGATTTGGTTAAGCGATCAATGATAACCCAAATCGCATCTGGTCGATTCGATCGATGAGGTAATCCCGTAACAAAGTCCATGGAGATATCCTCCCATTTCCATTCTGGGATCTTTGGTTGTTGTAGTAGTCCCGAAGGCTTTTGGTACTCGATCTTTACCCTTGAGCACGTTAAACACTTAGCCACATATCGCGCGATGTCGGCTTTCATATTTGGCCACCAATACAGGTTCTTTAAGTCTTGGTACATCTTATCTGATCCTGGATGTACCGAATACCTCGACTTGTGAGCCTCGTCCATCACGAGCTCACGGAGATTTCCCAGTAGAGGAATCCAAATCCTGTCGTTGTAATACCGGAGTCCATCAGACTTAATTTCAGAATTTCCATCTACCCCTCGCAGTGCTTCAGCTGCGAAGTTTTCTTCTTTCAGAGCCTCTCTTTGAGCATCGCGGATTCGATCCGGCAGTCCCGAATGAATGGTGAGTTGTAGCGCTCGTACCCTTCGAGGCTTTTCGTACTCTTTTCTGCTTAAGGCATCAGCCACTACATTGGCTTTTCCCGGATGGTACTTAATTGCTAAATCATAGTCATTCAGTAGCTCGACCCATCGTCGTTGTCGCATGTTGAGATCCTTCTGATCAAAGATGTGCTGTAAGCTTTTGTGGTCAGTAAATATCGTGCACTTTGTTCCATAGAGGTAATGTCTCCAAATCTTGAGTGCATGAACAACGGCTCCCATCTCTAAATCATGCGTTGTATAATTCTTCTCAGTATCCTTCAGTTGCCTGGACCCATAGGCAATCACTTTGTTCCCGTTGCATCAACACGCAACCGAGTCCTTGGATAGATGCATCACAGTAGACCACAAAGTCGTCAATCCCATCGGGTAACGCGAGAATTGGAGCTGAACATAACATATCTTTAAGAGTTTGAAACGCGCGTTCTTCTTTTTCACCCCATCTATACTGCACTCCTTTGTGCGTCAAAGCCGTTAAGGGTTGAGCCAATTGATGAGAAACCCTTGATAAACCTTCGGTAGTATCCGGCAAGTCCCAAAAATTGTCGGATTTCGGTCGGCGCTCTAGGTGTAGACCAATTCTTGATAGCTTCTACTTTAGACGGGTCGACATGGATTCCTTCTTGATTAACAATGTGTCCAAGAAACTGGACTTCGCGAATCCAAAAGTCGCACTTTGAAAATTTGGCGTAGAGTTGTTCCTTACGAAGTAATTCCAAGATAAGACGCAGATGATTCTCGTGTTCTTCCTTCGTTTTGGAGTAGATCAAAATGTCGTCGATGAAAACTATTACAAACTTATCGAGGTACGGTTTGCACACTCGATTCATCAAATCCATGAATACGGCAGGCGCATTGGTTAGCCCAAACGGCATAACCAGGAACTCGTAATGACCATACCGAGTTCTGAATGCAGTCTTAGAAATATCCTCGTCTCGAACACGAAGTTGATGGTATCCTGACCGTAGATCAATCTTTGAGAAGTAACTTGAACCTTGAAGCTGATCGAAGAGATCGTCGATTCTAGGTAGTGGGTACCGATTCTTGATCGTGACTTTGTTAAGCTCTCGGTAGTCGATGCACATCCGGAACGTTCCATCTTTCTTCTTTACAAATAACACCGGAGCTCCCCACGGAGACGAACTTGGACGGATAAATCCCTTGTCGAGTAGCTCTTGAAGTTGTGCAGATAGTTCATTGAGTTCACTTACAGCCAAACGATACGGAGCGCGCGCAATCGGTGCGGCTCCAGGAGCTAGATCGATTCCAAACTCAACCTGTCGGAACGGAGGCAAACCAGGCAGATCCTCAGGAAATACATCTTGGAAGTCGCGGACTATCGGGTAGTCGTTGATTCTGCGCTCGGGAAGTGTCGAGTCAGTGACGTTTGCAAGAATTGCGAAGTGACCTTTACGAAGGCACTTTTGAGCTTTGAGATACGAAATAATCCCGGTGACCGTTCCACCTTTTTCGCCCTGAACTGATAACACTTCACCTCCTTCGAGTGGAATACGGACCACTTTTTCTTGACATAGAATTTCGGCTCGATTCTCGGATAACCAGTCCATTCCTACTATAACGTCAAAACTACCAATCGGGAAAGGCATGAGATCGATTCCTAACGTATGGCCGGCTAGTTCTAACTTACAGTCCTTCACTATTTGAGTTGTATCATGAAGTTTACCATTCGCTAATTCTACCACATACTTAGCATCTAGGTCAATTGGTTTAGCCTTAATTAGTCTAGCAAACTTATTGGAAATAAAACTTCTTTCAGCACCAGAATCAAATAAAACAGTAGCAAAGAAACCATTCAATATAAATTTACCGTTGATCACGTTGGCATCGTTGCGAGCTTCTCCTTGGCCCATGACAAAAGCACGACCTCTACCATTCCCACCATTTCCATTCCCATCATTGTTTCCCTGGTTCCCATTGTTTCCATTTCCCTGCCTGCGTAAACGCGGGCAATCTTTCCTCATGTGGCCCTGCGCACCACATTCAAAACAACCACGAGCCCCACCATTGTTGTTGTTGTTCAGATTGTTTCCTGGCCCGTTACGGTTGTTCACATTTCCTCTGTTGTTGTTTCCCCCTTGATTCTGATTGTTGTTGTTCAACCTTTGTAAGTTGGTCCAGCAGCTGTTGGCTTCATGACCCAACTTCCCACATCTTCCACATTCCAGACCCTTGCTACACATACCTCTGTGGTGCTTCTCACACTTGTTACAGAACGGAGCCTTGCCTTTGTAGTTCCCATTACCGCCTTGGCGATTGTTGCTCCCACTGTTGCTGCCATAGTTGAGATTGGACCTTGTGTTGTCGGGTCGCTTGTTTTGATACTGGGAGTTTGAGGATCTCCCGGATTGGTTCACAGACATTGCTGGAGCTTCTTCTTCAGCCTTTCTTTTGCCACTTAAGGCGGTCTTTTCAGAGTTTCTGGCAGGTAGTGTACCCCTTTCAACCTCTTGATCAGTTAACTTGTGAGCCAGACGGATGGCTTGCTGTACGGTTACCGGGTTGCTAGCAGTTACCAGACTCTTGATTTGAGGTACGAGACCCTCCAGATAACGCTCAATGCGCTTGAACTCAGCGTCGACCATAGACGGACACAGTGCTGTGTACTCGTGGTATCGTGCAGTGTACGCTTCGACTTCAGACCCAATCATTTTGGAGTTCAGAAATTCTCCTTCGAGCTTCTTGACTTGATCGCGTGGACAGTATTCCTCCATAATCAGTTCTTTGAACGCTCCCCATTCCATGTTGTTAGCCGCATCATTCCCAATCATTTGAATCTCAGCGTTCCACCAAGACAGAGCTGCACCTTCGAATGTACCAGTAGCAAACTTCACTTTGTTTTCAGCCGGGCAGTTACACATGGAGAAGACTTTTTCTGACTTCTCAATCCATCTGAGGAGACCTACCGCTCCTTCTTCGCCGGAGAATGTCATCGGCTTGCAGTCCATGAAAGTTTTGAAGGTACAGTGATGGACGTTTCCTGATGCAATTAATAGTTCGGGTTTCAAATTTTAAACAGGTCAAAATATATATCGCCTTGTGCCTTAACCGGCGTAATAATTACCATGGGCGGCAATTGTAGCTTGCACGGCTGCCACGGCGGCTTGCACATGCTCGTTGATCATCGCTTGCAGTTGTGCAGGCGTCAGATTAATGTTGTTCCTTCCCGCTCTTCCAGACATTTTCTGGATTGTGAAAGTAGATAGTGTTCAGTAACAGTTATAAGCTATACATATCCCATAATATGTATGTTAGCAATTTCCCGTTATCCCTCTAGTAGTCCAGAAAAAAAATTTTGTGCAATTATCGAGGCGTCGTCGGCGAACGTCGTAAGTCGTAAGTACTATCGTCGAAAGTCGGCTTCCCCATAAAAGTCACTGTCGGCGTAGTCGTCGTAGTAGGAATCAGGACGTAGCGTGTAGCATCGTTCGTTGTCGCTTTCCCCCAGAAGTAGTGCGCGTATTATCGTTCGCATTTCGTATTCGTGTGTGTAAACATCCTAAGGTTTTTCCGTTAGACTACTTAGACACGGTCTATATATATCTATATATAGGTATACATATATGAAGTATTTACTTATACAGCAGAGCGAGTATCCCAGGTTGGCACGTAAAAATTTTGTTTGGGAATTTGTTTGTTCGTTTGTAACTAAGGTTTCAAGTTGCAGTTTCCAAATCGTTTTCAAAAATGATTCCAGTTCTCTGCAACTTATGGCTCTGATACCAATCTGTCACACCCCCAATTAACCACTAACGGAGTTTATGCCGTTAAGGGGTGCACGCAGACCAGGACCACAACCATTAGTTACAAATACTTAAACGAATCAGAGTAAAGTCCAATGTTCATAAATAAAAACAGTTTCAAAAGATACGCAGCGGAAAAAAAATATTTGTCTTAGCACTAACCACGTGCTTTACATAAACAAATCATTGTATATAAATTCCCAAGTTAAGTTTAATAAAATTTAAGTCTTCACGTGCCATGCCAACCTTCAGCGGATACTCTTCAACGATCTGCAAAAGTGAAAACCACACAAGTGTCAACCTAACGGTTGGTGAGTTCACGGTGGGCATGACATGCATTGGCCCGGTCTCAATAATCGTATGTATCAACATATATAAGTAGTATGGTTTTGCAAAACATTGCCAAGAGTTTGATTACCGAATATGCACTAGTTATGTAAAAGTTAAAGCAGTCAACCGATATCGCGGGTAGCTAATCCGGTTTCCATGCACTAAGGAAGTCGTACTAGGGCTGAAAGCTGACGTAACAGTGTACGGCATTTGCCGTTGGTTTGTGCCTCCAGTTGTGTCCCATTTGGGATGCCCACAACTAAGAACAGGCTGATATTGCACTCCGTTCGGCCCCCGGCCGGTTGGCTACACATTTGTGTACCGCGGAGCAGGGTTTGTCAAACCCTCAGTAGATCTACCCAACATCCCCTCGCTTTCCAGATCATCAGTACTAAGTTGAGGTCTTTAAGTTTTTAAGCATCCTTAGAAATCATGTGATATCATTTGGTTTAGACTTTAACCTACACTAGTCATATTAAAATGTTTATTCCGGATTTCATCTGAAATCCCAAAAAGAGTTTAAGTGTCATAATAGTTGGTTCCGGATTTCATTTGAAACCCCAAGGATGGACAGTTGCAAGTGTTCCCCATAAAACACTCCAACTCCCATAACAGGTATCCCATTAGGCAATACCTCAAATTGTCAGCGTTGTTTTCCGTTTAGTATGTTCGTTGTGACCCAAACGGGCTCACAATTAAAGGGTTGTGAAACTCACCTTAGGTTGCTCAGCTACACTTGTTAATCCAATTAATGTTTGCTAACGAAGACCTAATAATCACATTAAGGTCTTAGGTGTTAGGTTGTGTCTAAACTTTAACTTAACGTCACTATGGCCCATAACATAGCACGTTGGAGCTAAGACTCGACATAACGACACACGACACCGATGGTTGATCATAAACAAGGGTTCACATATTACAGAAATCAAACATGTATCATCATAGCATAATCATGTAAGTCATGGCATAACATTCAAGCAAATTGCACAAGTTTGGGTTCTGGTCATAGTTTCGCTAGCAGTTTCGCTAGTTAATTTCGCTAGGTGCACGGGCAGCACTTTCGCTAGGCTGTACCCGATAACACAGTTTCGCTAGGCTAGTTTCGCCCGAAACTGTTGACACAGTTTCGCTAGCCTAGTTTCGCCCGAAACTGGTTTGAACTTTCGTTCAGGGAATTTCGCTCGGTAATTTCGCTCGAGCTGGTCTGGTTTGGTTTACCCGGCGAAACTATAGTTTCGCTAGGCAGTGTCGCTCGGAGGAACTATACAGTTTCGCTGGATAGTTTCGCCCTATGAACATACAGTTTCGCTAGTCGCAAGAAAAACCCGAAAAACTAACAAAAATCTTTCTAACAGCCTCTATACACCATGTAATTCATTTCTAAGCATATATAGGCATTTAGGAACATCACAGGAGCAGTTTAATCATCATAAACATGGATTTACATCATCAAATCTTCAAAAACACTCTAAAACCCGTTTTCAACATATTTTGACCTAAATTGCATGAATCTTCAACATGGATGGATTTCAAACGTAAAGTTTGTGACTTTATAACAGATCTAACCTTCCTAAACATAAATACAGAAGATCTAACGATTATATGCAGGTTTGATCATGCTTTTTAAAGAAAACACATAAAAGGTGCATGCAAATGGTTTTTGGGACTCACGGTCTGATCAAGGATCGAATGAGTGAGATGAGATGATGATTCTCTTGATGATCTCCTCGGATGGCCAGAAATCTCGAGAGAGCAGCAGGTGAAGAAGTGGTGTGTGTTTTGTGTGAAATGAGGCAATTGGTAGAACTAGGGTTTATTAAGATCTTTTATATCAGGGGCTAGTTTCGCTGGCAGTTTCGCTGGCCAGCGAAACTGGCTCTGACCACGAGCGAATCAGGCAGTTAAGCTAACTACCGGGCGACACTATAGTTTCGCTCGGTAGTTTCGCTGGAAACCTAAAACATACAAATTTGTCACATAATCAAGGATTTACAATTTGTCATGCTATTCATAATATTAAATCATGCATTTAAATCACATTGCACATAATGACAACAATAAATGAACACATAGTACATATGGGCGGGTTCGGTGATCAACCAAAGGACGTGGACGTATTCGGCCTAGTTAAGCATTAGTTACTAAGTTAGCACTTATAACGTAACTAACGGGGTTTGTCTAACGGAAGTTAACCTTGAAATTCCCGGATGTCACACCAATCCTGTTCCTCATACATTGGGTTTTGTCGGAATTGGGGTTGGTTAGCTTGTCGGGGTTGTTGTTATGGGGCCTGGCGGAATATGGGTTGTCGTGGTGCCTCGCGGAAGATGGGTTGTTCTGGATACCGAACCCGGTAGTGATTACCTTCCTCATCATGGTGTGAGGATTTCGGAGACAAGGATGGAAGAGAGTCGTGCCCGTGTACCCGAAATGGTGGGATATGAACCGGAGGAATGTTTTGTGGCATGGCGGGGTTCACTGGTTCATTTTGTGGTTGGTTTTGTGGTTGGTTGTGGTCTTAATTGAGGTTTTGATTTGGGTGTGGATTTTGGTTGGGAATTGGGTCTTGGTTGATGTTATCATTTGGGATGGGGTTCTGATTGGGATTTGGGTTTTGGTGTATGTTGGCATTTTGGTTGGGGTTTGGATTTTGGCCCTCCATGGTTCTTCTGTTTCTCTGCTCTGCTCGGTTCTGCCGAGCTGTTCTCTCAATCTCCGGATTGTAGATCAGCGGGGATGTCTTGCGGGAATGCCGCGTATGCATACACAATCACCTAAAACCTGCACAATCAGTCACAAAAGAGCAAACCAATTACGCAGCACTGTTCCAGGGGGTGTAAATAATGCAATAGAACAGAAAAAATCAAAACTTGGACGGTCAAAAATTGAAAAACTTTCTGTGAAAAATAGCCCAAGGCGTACCGCCCAGGAATTGCAATTCTCAGGCGTACCGCCCAAAAGTGAAATTCGACAAAAATTAAAATTATATATATATTTTTTTAGTTTTTAGAAAAACGAAGAAAACAAGAAATTAACTAAAAAAACTAAAATCACTAACAAGCGCACGTACTCCCCAGCAACGGCGCCAATTTGATAACGGGTATCGAGACCGCTACAAATAATCCTAAACTTAAACCTATAGATAGGGTAAGTAGGGTATCAATCCAGGGGAGTTAGTGGTCACTAGTGATTTAGAATTAAATACCTAAGTAAATTAACTACCTAAACCTAGATTACTGTCACTAACCTAGATTGATCTAACCTAAACTAAACTAACTTAATCTAATTAATTAACTAGCATTACCTCTTGGCTGTTTTGAATGAAGTGAGTTGAATAACTAAAAATTAACTAATCTTAAGAACTAAGAAAATTGATTAAACTATCAAATGTGAGAAAACTAACTACTTTTGGATCCTGGTTGGCTACCGATCTAGGCAAAACCTAATCAACTACTAGTGACACATAGACATGCCCCCCAATTGCCTAATTGACCTAATAACCTAGGTTCCTAATGGGCTGATTAGTTCCTGCCGCAAGAAAGTGCTAGATCATGTCAGGGGACCACTAAAACCCTAGTTTACTAGTTAGGTTAAACAAATTCAGCATGCGGGTGCTCAACGGTTGCAAGGATTCCTGAACAACTAGTAATTAATCGGTTAAGAAGAGAACGATTTTACACAACCATTCACCAAAAGCAGTTAGATGAGATTAGCCGGACATAGCTAATGAAACAAATAAAGACATAATGAAAAACTGCATAAAACTAAGTTACCGAATGATTGAAAAGCTTCAAAGAATCTCTCAAGAAGTCTGAAAATTCGTATTCTTCACCCCAAAAACGACTGGGGGTGATTAGGGTTCGAAATAGGTCTTAAACACCCTTTAAATAGGTTTAGAAAAATAAAATAATTAATATTCTGCCGACTCGGCCGCACGGCGTACCGCCCTAAAATTCTCGAACTCCGGCGTACCGCCCGTGTGAGGCAATCTCCGAATTCTCCAATCTGTTACTTTTAATTAATTCCTCGTGTGTTCCCATAGAATCTTTAATCACAACTCACGTGATCACGTGCCTTCTTCCTTCCTTTCTTTAAATTCTTTTAACTCACAACTTCCTAACAATGACTTGTATCAATCCATGAGATGTCAATTAATTATTCTTGTTCCATCATTTTTTAACTCCTGCGCCATGTACCTACAAATTAACTTAAAACAAAATAAAAATTTCCTTTCTTACCTCATTTGCTAATCACGACACACAACATACCATTCAATATTTTTTACTTTTCTTTTCTTTAGTCATGCATCCATTAAAATAAAAAGTTAAAGTACTAAACAAAATAGGTATGACAATCAATTCATTCGGACTCATTTTAATCTTATCATTTAAGCTCATTCTTACTGTAACACACTAATTATTAAAAGCAACTAAAATAATATACTTATACATAATTTGGTGTGTATGTGGAGTGATTAATATAAGATAAAGTGTACATTTTAACCTCACATCACATCCCCACACTTATCTAACAAAAACTACGAAAACTACGAAGACACACAATAATTAAAAAGAAAAACAAACCGCTGGGTTGCCTCCCAGTTAGCGCTAAGTTTTTAAGGTCTTCAGCCAGACCGTACTTCCCTTTCACGGAGGCTTAAATAGGTAAGTATCACCCCACTTTGACCTAGTAGAAAAATGATGAGCACGTTCCCCATTGTCATCATTGCTCCATCCCCATTCCTCAACGTGACCTTCCTTCATTTTCACAGCTCTTCTACCATCATCCTTACCTCGATCATGCTTTGAATTACCATCGGATCTCTTCGTAGCCTTTGATCCTTTCTTATTCTTCTTACAACCTCTTTCAGCCACCTCATGATTGAGCGATGCCACCACACCAACCGGGTCTCCCGTATCCCCACACTTGGGATCATTTATCTCCAATCATGCAAACCTGTCAACCACAACATCACCTTCCATTGTATCCTCCTCTATTTTACTAGGCGGACACTTGTCAATAGCAAACAATTTTGGAATAGTATTAATAACCGAATATTTAAAAACATGATTAAATAAATTTAAAGATAATACCCGGCTACCAAACTGCATTATACATGTACTCGCTCTGCAATCAATTTGTGTGTTTGCGGTGGACAAGAATGGTCTTCCAAGTATGATCCTTGGTTGATGTCCCGTATCCTCATAATCCATTACCAAGAAGTCCTCAAGATAGTAAAATTCACCAACTTGAACAACCACGCCCCTCAACATACCTCGTGGTTTCTTTGATGATCCATCCGCAAATACCACCTTTGTCTTGACCTCTTGCACGTCACCCAAATGAAATTGCTCACACATACTACTTGGAAGAACACTCACCGATGCTCCAAAGTCCAACAATGCCTTGTTGGTTGAGAACTCTCCAATCTTAACCGGAATCAATGGTGTCTTCAACTCTTCGAACTCTTCCTCAACATCACTTTCGTCACCGTCTAATAAATTTATTCCATGTAATAAACGAGCTAAGACTTTTGTTTGCCATTCGTGCCAACTTTCTAAGCACAAACGTTTACCTTTTAGTACTTCATATTCCGTTACTGCTTTACCATTTGATATTGTTCATTGTGACTTGTGGACGTCACCAATTTTATGTAAAGCCGGATACACGTACTACATGGTTCTTGTGGACGATTTTACCCAATACACATGGTTTTTTCCTTTAAAATTTAAATCTGAAACTTTCACTAAGTTCACACAATTTTATAAATACATTCAAACCCAATTTCACTTACCGGTTAAGTCATTCTGTAACACCCCAATTTCACAGGTACATGATATATTTAAGTAAATACGTGTCTATATTATCAATACGTAAGTTTGATTGATAAAAATGGTAAACTATGCATTAGATAAATTGCATATGTTAGAAATACGTGTTTAATGGCCAAAATGATGAAATTTGCATAAACGGATGAGTTAAACGGTGAAGAAAGTAAAATATGAGGTAAATTTATGTTTATACAAATAACATGATGATATATGTGTGATTTGATAGTTACATATATGTGTTAGTAGTTAATGGACAAGTAGAAGGGCCAAAAGTGTAATTTATGTAAAGTTATCAACGTATACGGATATTATACGTATCTATAACTATTATGAACATTTAAGACTTAGGATATAGTAAAAATATATCCTAACGTGACCCATAACATGAAATGATAGGTATTGGAAAGTTTGAGGGGCTAGAATGTAAAATATCAAAAGATATATATATATATATATATATATATATATATATATAAATATATACGTATGTATATGTATATCATCGAGGGTGTCCCAAGCCTTAGAAACTTCATTAGTATGTTTTATAATAGTTCGGGGGTTAAAAACAGCAATTGGGGAAGTTCTGGGCTAGTTTTACACATTATAGAACCTCAGGGACCAAAACTGCCAACTCCTGATAGTGCCTCGCGGTACGCGAAGAGAGAGGGGAAACCCTCGCGTACCTCCGCCCAATTCAGACCAGAAACGATGAAATTCGACTTACAGCTCACGTTTTGACGAAATTGACCTTGTATACGTGTTGATTTCGAGCATGAGTCACCATAGACACGTGTAGGGACCCTAGGCGCTCTCAATGGGTATATATACACCCTCTAATCGGCCGAATATCCTCCTCAATTTCTGAATCCAAACCCGAAAAACCCTAATTTCGAACCAGTAGCTTCATCGGTCAAATTCTCTCAAACCATAAAGAGTTAAAGGCCGAATTTCTGCAGTCAAGCATCATTAGGTAAGGTCTAAAATAACCTCTTTCAGTTTTGGCTAAATCGATCTCCAAGTATGCTTTCTAAAACTATGCTCAAATTAGGGTTTTTGAGCTTGTTTGGTTAAAATTGGATGATCGGGTGGGAATTAGGACCTGAATTTTGGTTGGTAATCCAAATTGATGTGTTTTAAGAAAGCCCTAAGTTTATTTAAGAATTGGTGAAGGTTTGGTATGAGTTTTGGAAACGGGTCAAGATTAGGGTTTTCACGACATTGTTTTGCCCAAATCGAGTAAACGGTTTTGAATTAAGCTTTGCCGTTTTAAGGGATATTATAAAATGTCATAATGGATAATACTCTAAGATGGTTCTGTATAAAAATGAGTTTTGCTATAGAAACGAGAAAAATGGGTAATTAGGGTTTCGAAATATGGATATTTAATATAAAATAATCCGGAAGGTATGGGGACTTGAAATTTGGTATGGTAACATGTTTACATATATATTAAGTATATATGAGTTCAAATTTTGGTAATTTATAATTAAATTACTCGGTGCAACGATTTTAGTAATTCCGCCTCATGGTCGTCAATGACGCCTACACGGCCGGTAACGATCGTCACCAAATTCCAAACCCCGTGACTATTCCTCATAGTAATTCCGCCAAATGATCGGTCATGAGGAAACACGAGCGGTAAACGTTAAGGAGCAAAGACTTGAAAGATATATAACAAAATATAAAAAAGGGGCAAAATGGACATTTTGACTATTAAGGATATTAACCAATAATGAGTTGGGTTTTGGGATAATGGGGTAAGTCCCAAATGTGAATTGTAACCTTTAGGATGTCTTGATAGGGACATTACGTTAAAGGAATTAAGAAACTGATTCACGAGAACTTAACCCAAGAATAATAGCTTCGCAAAGCTAAGGTGAGTTCTATGAGCCCTCTTTTAAATTGTTTAAATGCTTTAAACCACTTTGGGCTGATATACATAACGTTTTATGAAAATACTCTCAATTGTTATAATTGCTTGTTATATGTATTGATTGTACGATGATGAGTAGAGAAAATATAGATTGCCATTTTGATGTTTCTAGTAGAATAGATTAAGAATGGTAATCGAGGTAAGTAAGGGACTTCTGAAACAAGAAGTTAAATAGTGTTGTCCCAATGGTGTTAAAACCAAGCGGCGTCAAAGCCAGAAAGCGTCAATGCTAAGTGGCGTCAAAGCCAGATAGCGTCAAAGCTATATAGTGTCAAAACTAAAGGGACCATTGCTACACGATGTGTTCGTAAAGCAAATAGAAACACTATTTCCCTAAGATAGCATTTAATATGAGACAAGGATGACAAAGCAACAAAAGGTTAGTCTATTCACGAGATTAGAATATGTGAATATATATGTGCTATATGCTTTGTGCTTGATTGTCTAATTGCAGAAATGTGTTTGACAAACCTAAGTGCCTTCGAAAGGTAAAGTTTTCCCAAAACGTAGAACTCACCAGCGTAAGCTGACTTGTTAAGTTATGTATGTCAGATGAGGCTGGACCTTCGGATCGAAAAGGGAAGGCTGAGATGTGAGCAGGAACTAGGGGGGCATACACTATGAAGACAATGTCAAGCTATCAAGAGAAGACATTTTTGAAAACTGGCGTGGAGATGTTTATTTCTCTTTTGTATTTGTCTCTCTTACTATGTAATACTTGGCATATGAATAAAAAGTTTTTATTTCCGCTGCTTTAGTTATCTCTGTTGTACCTCGTGTTCATGAGTAAATCCGATGCGTGACCGCTCCTAGGGCCAAGTCTAGGAGTGGGCGTCACAAGTTGGTATCAGAGCCTTGGTTTAAGAGATTTAGATACTATTGCAGTGTCTAGACTTAAACTAGGACTCTGGGAAGCCAAGTAAGATGAGACAAATGCCAGTATTGATAGCTATGCCCATGGGTAGAATGTGCATTAGGAATATAATGGACAGGGACTTAGGATATATGAGTATGGAAAATACCCAATTGCAATTAGCTACTGCAATTTGGTACTAACTATATAAGTATACCCTAAGCACTGGTTATTATATGGCCAAGTGCGAGATAGTTTATTTGATGCTAGGATGTGGACACAAAGGATGCATGTGAATAGATGTAGATAAGTTTTGAAGACATTATATATAAATAAACGTATTGACGTCTGCGCTTATCTGTTTATCATGTATTCAAAACTTGGAAACTCTACGTCACATAAATCCTAAAATGTCACTCATCATAATGTAGGAAATGGCTAGAGGAAGTCGTGGAAATGACAACGACGGTAGAATAGTTAGGAGAATCACGCGAGCAAATCCCGAGCCCGAAGCTAACGTCGAAGCTAATACGTTCACTAGCGAACAAGTAGCGGCTATTGTCGCGCAAGCAATAGCCCAAGTCCAAAGAGGCGTTGGTGGAACTAACGGGACGGGAGGTGGAGGAAATAACAACGGGAATAGGAATGACCCAGAGGATATGGAGGAAGGACAAGGAGGTAGAGGATGTTCTTTCAAGACATTCAGTGGTTGTAAACCCCCTTTGTATGATGGCAAGAAGGACGCAATAGCTACCTTCGAATGGATTCATGAGATGGAAGCAGTTATTGAGATCAGTGAGTGCAGAGAAGATCAAGCAGTGAAGTACGCCGCTCACTCGTTTGTATCTGAAGCGTTGCACTGGTGGGGAATGGTTAAGCAGACTGAAGGGAGCGCAGCTATCGCTGCAATGAAGTGGGACGATTTGAAAAAGTTAGCTCTCGAAGATTTCTGCCCTAGGGGAGAGCTGGATCAGTTGGAGAAGGACTTCTTGTTGCTCGAAGCTGGAAACATGACGCATCGGGAATATACGTCCAAGTTCAATGCTATGGCAAGATTGTTGCCTGCGTTAGTCACTCCTGAAGCTCAAAGGGTGAAATGATACGTCCAAGGCCTCCCTGGCCGAGTTAGGGAATTCATTAAGGCTATTGAGCCTAGAACGTTCAAGGCAACGGTGAATCTAAGCTCCAATCTCTATAGTGAGATGTTCGGAGCAGGAGGTAGACCAGAAGAGTCTAAGAGAAAGTGGACAGAGACGGCTGAAGGTTGAAGGAGGAATGACAGGGGTCACCATAAAAAGCAAAAGAATGGATCAAAGGGCAGCAAGCCCTTGTGTAACAAGTGTAATAAGAATCACTATGGAGAATGTAGGTCAATGACGACTGGCTGCTATAAGTGCGGGAAGGAAGGTCACTTTGCCAATCGTTGTACTGATCCAAGGAAGTGTTTCGAATGTGGAAGCCCTAATCATATCAGGACAAACTGCCCCAAGTTGGTAAAGAATTCAGAACCACCTAAGGCGAAAGAGGCTCCAAAGGCGAAGGGTAGAGCTTATACCCTGACTACCACCGAAGCCAAGATAACACCCGATGTAGTTTCAGGTACGTTTCTCGTTAATAATGTGCCTGCTTCTGTGTTATTTGACTCTGGTGCTAGTAGGAGTTTTGTTTCGCATGAATTCTGTGAGTTAATTGATAGACCAACTGTTAAGGCTAATAGACCATTCGAGGTTGAGATTGCCTCAGGGAAAAGTATTAGGATTACTGAGGTAGTAGATAACTGCCTAATAGAGTTAGAAGGGTATAAACTACCTATTAAGTTGTTCCCTATGGCGTTAGGAGGTTTTGATGTTGTGTTAGGAATGGATTGGCTTGCAGAGAACGATGCACAAATTATCTGTAACCAAAAGAAGGTTCAACTTCGAACGCCAACTGGGCAAATCATATCCATTTATGGGGATCGTGATAGCTCAGCAGTAGAGATCATTACAATGATCAAGGCACAGAAGTTCATAAGACGAGGATGCAAGGCGTACCTTGCTTATGCTATCGATTCGAGAGTAAAGACTAAGGAGCTAAAAGATGTGCCGGTAGTATGCCAATTTCCAGACGTGTTTCCAGAAGAACTACCCGGCATTCCTCCCGATCGAGAGATAAAGTTTAGGATCGACTTAGTGCCAGGAGCCCAACCCGTAGCAAAGTCACCTTATAGGTTAGCTCCATAAGAGATGAAAGAGTTGATGTCATAATTGGAAGACTTGCTTGACAAAGGGTTTATAAGGCCAAGCATCTCACCTTGGGGTGCTCCAGTTCTTTTTGTCAAAAAGAAGGATGGAAGCATGAGAATGTGCATCGACTATAGGGATCTAAATAAGCTAACCATTAAGAATAAATATCCTTTCCCTAGGATCGACGATTTATTCGACCAGCTACAAGGAACGAGTTGGTTCTCTAAGATAGATCTGAGGTCAGGGTATCATCAGCTTAAGATTAGGGATGAAGATATCGAGAAGACAGCTTTTCGCACGCGTTATGGTCATTATGAATTTCTGGTAATGTCATTTGGGTTGACCAATGCCCCTACAGCTTTCATGGATCTCATGAATACAGTGTGTCTACCTATGTTGGACCGATTCGTAATTGTGTTCATAGATGACATTTTAATTTATTCCAGGAATGAGCAGGATCACGCGATGCATTTAAAAGAGGTTCTAGAGACCTTAAGAAAGGAAAAACTATATGCCAAGTTTTCAAAATGTGCGTTTTGGCTTAAGGAAGTCCAGTTCCTGGGTCATGTGATAAACGCGGATGGCATCCTTGTAGATCCAGCAAAGATTGAGACGATAATGAGTTGGAAGCCACCTAAGACGCCTTCAGAGATTCGTAGTTTCTTAGGACTTGCCGGCTATTATCGTAGATTTATTCAAGATTTTTCGAAGATTGCAACGCCACTAACTAAGCTAACCAAGAAGGACACTAAGTTCTTATGGGGACCTAGTCAGCAGAGTGCGATTGAGGAATTAAAGTCCAGATTGACTCAGGCACCAGTGTTATCCTTACCGGATGGGTCTGATGATTTAGTAGTGTACTCTGATGCTTCTTATCAAGGCTTAGGTTGTGTTTTGATGCAGCGGGGCAAGGTCATTGCATACGCATCAAGGCAACTAAAACCTCATGAGATAAACTATCCAACTCACGACTTAGAATTGGCGGCCGTTGTGTTTGCACTCAAGATATGGAGGCATTATTTGTACGGGGTAAAGTGTACCATCTACACTGATCATAAGAGTTTAAGGTACTTCTTCGAGCAAAAGGATCTTAATATGAGGCAGCGTAGATGGTTAGAGTTGATCAAGGATTACGACTGTGAGATTATGTATCACCTAGGTAAGGCCAACGTAGTGGCCGATGCTTTGAGTAGAAAGGAGGATTATTCTCCAATTAGGGTGAAGTCATATAAGTTAGTCGTTACTCCTGATTTTCTGGTCCAACTTCGAAGAGATCAGTACGAGGCGTTGAAGGATGAGAACGTCAAGAAGGAAAGGATGGTAGGACAAGTTGGAAGCTTAGTAGAAAACGAGTTTGGAGTTAAAACTAGGTACGGTCGAATGTGGGTACCGCTTTTGGGTGAGATTCGCAGTAAGATCTTAGATGAAGCTCATAAGTCACGCTATTCAATTCATCCTGGTGCAACCAAGATGTACCAAGACTTAAAACGAGACTATTGGTGGCCAGGTATGAAGTTTAATGTCATGCAATATGTGAATAGGTGTTTGACTTGCGCAAAGGTTAAAGCTGAGCATCAAAAGCCTTATGGAAAGCTTCAACCTTTGAAGATTCCTGAATGGAAGTGGGAACATATCACGATGGACTTCATAACTAAGCTACCTCGCACAGCTAAAGGTTATGACACCATCTGGGTGATTGTGGACAGGCTAACCAAAAGTGCTCACTTTTTGCTTATTCATGAGGCGATTTCTTCTGAAGAATTAGCTAGTTTGTTCATCAAGGAGATCATCTCTAAACACGGGGTGCCAGTGTCTATAGTCTCCGACAGAGACACTCGGTTCACTTCGCGATTTTGGAGAAAATTCCATAAGAATATGGGATCGAGGTTACATATTAGCACGGCGTATCATCCTCAGACGGATGGACAAAGTGAGAGAACGATACAAACTCTGGAAGATATGTTGCGTGCTTGCATAATAGACTTTGGAGGAAGTTGGGATAGTCACCTACCACTAGCAGAATTCTCCTACAACAACAGTTATCATGCTAGTATTGGCATGCCTCCTTATGAGATGTTGTATGGTAGAAAGTGTCGAACTCCAGTGTGTTGGGGTGAAGTTGGCCAACGAGAAATAGGAAGTAAAGAAGTAGTCGAAAATATGGCTCGAGATCTTAATGTGGTCAAGGCATGGTTAAAGGCGGCACAAGATCGACAAAAGTCATATGCGGATAAGAGGAGAAGGCCAATTGAATTCCAAGTTGGAGACTTTGTGTTACTAAAAGTTTCTCCTTGGAAAGGTATCATTCGATTTCGCAAAAGGGGAAAGTTAGGCCCAAGGTACGTGGGACCTTTTAAGATTGTAGAACGTATAGGTGAGGTTGCCTATCGGTTAGATCTACCTGAGGAATTGTCTGGGATTCACCCAACATTCCATGTTTCTTATCTAAGAAAGTGTATATATGATGAATCAGAAATAGTACCTTTAGATGAAATTGAGGTAGACGAAAAGTTATCATATGTAGAAAGGCCAGTTGCGATTTTAGATCGTAGTGAAAAGAAACTCCGAAACAAGACCATTCCGATGGTCAGGGTGCAGTGGATGCACAGAAAAGGTTCAGAATCTACTTGGGAACGAGAAGATGAAATGAGAGAATCTCATCCCGAGTTATTCTCGAGCTAAGCATGTTTCGAGGATGAAACCCTTTTAAGGGGGAGAGAGTTGTAACACCCCAATTTCACAGGTACATAATATATTTAAGTAAATACGTGTCTATATTATCAATACGTAAGTTTGATTGATAAAAATGGTAAACTATGCATTAGATAAATTGCATATGTTAGAAATACGTGTTTAATGGCCAAAATGATGAAATTTGCATAAACGGATGCGTTAAACGGTGAAGAAAGTAAAATATGAGGTAAATATATGTTTATACAAATAACATGATGATATATGTGTGATTTGATAGTTACATATATGTGTTAGTAGTTAATGGACAAGTAGAAGGGCCAAAAGTGTAATTTATGTAAAGTTATCAACGTATACGGATATTATACGTATCTATAACTATTATGAACATTTAAGGCTTAGGATATAGTAAAAATATATCCTAACGTGACCCATAACATGAAATGATAGGTATTGGAAAGTTTGAGGGGCTAGAATGTAAAATATCAAAAGATATATATATATATATATATATATATATATATAGATATAAATATATACGTATGTATATGTATATCATCGAGGGTGTCCCAAGCCTTAGAAACTTCATTAGTATGTTTTATAATAGTTCGAGGGTTAAAAACAGCAATTGGGGAAGTTCTGGGCTAGTTTTACACATTATAGAACCTCAGGGACCAAAACTGCTAACTCCTGATAGTGCCTCGCGGTACGCGAAGAGAGAGGGGAAACCCTCGCGTACCTCCGCCCAATTCAGACCAGAAACGACGAAATTCGACTTACAGCTCACGTTTTGACGAAATTGACCTTGTATACGTGTTGATTTCGAGCATGAGTCACCATAGACACGTGTAGGGACCCTAGGTGCTCTCAATGGGTATATATACACCCTCTAATCGGCCGAATATCCTCCTCAATTTCTGAATCCAAACCTGAAAAACCCTAATTTCGAACCAGTAGCTTCATCGGTCAAATTCTCTCAAACCATAAAGAGTTAAAGGCCGAATTTCTGCAGTCAAGCATCATTAGGTAAGGTCTAAAATAACCTCTTTCAGTTTTGGCTAAATCGATCTCCAAGTATGCTTTCTAAAACTATGCTCAAATTAGGGTTTTTGAGCTTGTTTGGTTAAAATTGGATGATCGGGTGGGAATTAGGACCTGAATTTTGGTTGGTAATCCAAATTGATGTGTTTTAAGAAAGCCCTAAGTTTATTTAAGAATTGGTGAAGGTTTGGTATGAGTTTTGGAAACGGGTCAAGATTAGGGTTTTCACGACATTGTTTTGCCCAAATCGAGTAAACGGTTTTGAATTAAGCTTTGCCGTTTTAAGGGATATTATAAAATGTCATAATGGATAATACTCTAGGATGGTTCTGTATAAAAATGAGTTTTGCTATAGAAACGAGAAAAATGGGTAATTAGGGTTTCGAAATATGGATATTTAATATAAAATAATCCGGAAGGTATGGGGACTTGAAATTTGGTATGGTAACATGTTTACATATATATTAAGTATATATGAGTTCAAATTTTGGTAATTTATAATTAAATTACTCGGTGCAACGATTGTAGTAATTCCGCCTCATGGTCGTCAATGACGCCTACACGGCCGGTAACGATCGTCACCAAATTCCAAACCCCGTGACTATTCCTCATAGTAATTCCGCCAAATGATCAGTCATGAGGAAACACGCGTGGTAAATGTTAAGGAGCAAAGACTTGAAAGATATATAACAAAATATGTAAAAGGGGCAAAATGGTCATTTTGACTATTAAGGATATTAACGAATAATGAGTTGGGTTTTGGGATAATGGGGTAAGTCCCAAATGTGAATTGTAACCTTTAGGATGTCTTGATAGGGACATTACGTTAAAGGAATTAAGAAACTGATTCACGAGAACTTAACCCAAGAATAATAGCTTCGCAAAGCTAAGGTGAGTTCTATGAGCCCTCTTTTAAATTGTTTAAATGCTTTAAACCATTTTGGGCTGATATACATAACGTTTTATGAAAATACTCTCAATTGTTATAATTGCTTGTTATATGTATTGATTGTACGATGATGAGTAGAGGAAATATAGATTGCCATTTTGATGTTTCTAGTAGAATAGATTAAGAATGGTAATCGAGGTAAGTAAGGGACTTCTGAAACAAGAAGTTAAATAGTGTTGTCCCAATGGTGTCAAAACCAAGCGGCGTCAAAGCCAGAAAACGTCAAAGCTAAGTGGCGTCAAAGCCAGATAGCGTCAAAGCTATATAGTGTCAAAACTAAAGGGACCATTGCTACACGATGTGTTCGTAAAGCAAATAGAAACACTATTTCCCTAAGATAGCATTTAATATGAGACAAGGATGACAAAGCAACAGAAGGTTAGTCTATTCAAGAGATTAGAATATGTGAATATATATGTGATATATGCTTTGTGCTTGATTGTCTAATTGCAGAAATGTGTTTGACAAACCTAAGTGCCTTCGAAAGGTAAAGTTTTCCCAAAACGTAGAACTCACCAGCGTAAGCTGACTTGTTAAGTTATGTATGTCAGATGAGGCTGGACCTTCGGATCGAAAAGGGAAGGCTGAGATGTGAGCAGGAACTAGGGGGGCATACACTATGAAGACAATGTCAAGCTATCAAGAGAAGACATTTTCGAAAACTGGCGTGGAGATGTTTATTTCTCTTTTGTATTTGTCTCTCTTACTATGTAATACTTGGCATATGAATAAAAAGTTTTTATTTCCGCTGCTTTAGTTATCTCTGTTGTACCTCGTGTTCATGAGTAAATCCGATGCGTGACCGCTCCTAGGGCCAAGTCTAGGAGTGGGCGTCACACACTCCAATGTGACTTAGGGGGTGAATTCGACAACCACAACTTCAAAAATTTTGCTTTGACTAACGGCCTCCAATTCCGTTTCTCGTGTCCACACACTTCCCAACAAAACGGAAAATCGGAACGCATGATCCGACGGCTAAATGAAATCATTCTTACCCTCCTTACTCATGCGTCCCTACCACCCACCTTTTGGGTCGAAGCTCTTCACACGGCTTGCTACCTCCACAACATCCTACCCACCAACCTTCTCAAATTCACAACCCCCGTAACCGCCCTTTTTCTTCGACAACCTTCCTACTCCCATCTCCGCGTGTTTGGATGCGCGTGCTATCCAAACTCTTCCGCCACCCGTCCCCATAAGCTTTCACTTCGCTCCTCGCGATGTGTCTTTCTCGGTTATCCCGCCGATTTTCGCGGATACCGTTGCCTTGATCTCGCCACCGGGAAGATCATTCTATCTCGTCATGTTACTTTCGACGAAACCTCCTTCCCGTCAATTTGATAACGGTTTGTCAGGCCGTTTCAAATCCCCAACTTAGGTTAAATTTGTAGTAGTGGAATCTAGGGTTATCGAACCAAGGGAATATGTGGAAATTGATTAACTGATTAACTAAATTAACTAAAATTACTGATTAACCTAAAATTACCTACTTTGCCACTTAGCTGTTTTGAATTGTTGGGTGGATTAACTAACAAATTAACTAACTTGGAACTAAAAACTTACTTGAACTATCAATTAAACGAAGCTAACCACTTTTGGATCCTGGTTGGCTACCGATCTAGGCAAAACCTAATTACTTAGCTGTGACACATAGACATGCCCCCCAATTACCTCCTTGACCTAATAACCTAAGTTCCTAATGGGCTGATTAGTCCTACCGCAAGAAAGTGTTAGATCATGTCAGGGGACCACTAAAACCCTAGGTTACTAGTTAGATTAAACAATTTAACATGCGGGTGTTTAACGGTTGCAAGAATTCCGGAACAACTAGTCAAGTAATCGGTTAAGAAGAGAACGATTTTACCAACCAATCACCAAAAGCAGTTAGTGGTGATTAGCCGGACATAGCTAATGAAACAAATAAAGACATAATGAAAACTGCATAAAACTAAGTTACCGAATGATTGAAAAGCTTCAAAATCTCCAAACAAGGCTAAAAATCGCAAACCCTAAAGCTCTGGTCGTATGGAATGAAGAAGGTTTTAAAAATACTTAACAAATAAGTTTAAATAGTAAACCCTAATAAAATCTTCTGTCGGCCAATTCGGGGCGTACCGCCCCAAATTATGGAACTCTGGGCGTACCGCCCGGATTAATAATCTCTGCTGCTTCTCTAAACTTTAGGGCGTACAACCCTGATCTCTGCTTCACTGGGCGTACCGCCCTGAATTGATATTCAGGAACTTTTCTTGATTTTCTTCTAAGTCTTCACTCGTTCCGGTTTATTTCTTGATCCTTGTACCAGCCAACTTCTATTTCTTCATAAAGCCCCACTTTTAACGCATTAAGCTCACAGTACCTCAAAACACAAAACTAGTGAAAATGCAACGTAATCCAACCATTATTATAAATAAATAAAGACAAATTAAGAACAATAATGACGACACATTGGAATAACATCACATCCCCAAACTTGACTTTTTCCGTCTCGGAAAAAAGGCCATGTAATCATAATTGGGAAATCAACTCAAAATCATTTAACATTTTTATATCTATCACCCGATTCAATTCCACATTCCAAAATGTAATCACATATGCTAATTGCAATTGCCGATATTTCGGTCAGACTAAACCCAACCACTGATCTTTGAGCCCCCAAAGTGTTTATGTAATTTACCAATCATTTGTATCAACCTGCCTATGTGTCCCACATTCAGAAAATTCTAGCTCAATCTAATCCCGACTCAAATTCGGTCAAAGTAAAGGGTAATAAAGATGAATTATTTATATTTTCCCCACCCTAGTTAAACCAGATACCTATATATCCCAAGAATTATGAATTTAAATGGATAATGAAATTGCTTGAGCATTTATTTGACTACTAATGCCTCTATTTTTTTTCCATTTTCTTTTCTTTTTCTCTTTTTTTTTTCTTTTTTTTATAGTTGCTTAATTTTAACTATACTTACCAACGGACATCATCAGAGGCATTCTTTCACAAGGTCTTACCCCCAAAATCATACGTGAGTGTTCTGCCCGCGAGATCCGGAACATCATCAGAGGCACTCACCACGGGATACTATCCTTAGTTCGTACGTGAGTATTTTGTCCCTTCACTCTAATTTATTAACCAATTATTACCTAATATGCTCAAATATGGAAAAATGGGGCGCCGTTATTTCTCGGATTTGCTTTCGCAAAAAGATCATAACGTGCCAGGTATTCTGAGGATATATAAGTTTCTAATCTAAAAATGTCTCTTTCCTCCTAATCATCTGTTTTAATCTCACTCTAACTCCTAAAATGGGAACCCACTAGCAAGCTAATTAATTACATATTTATACAAAATAAACACAATGGGATAATTAAGCTTTACTAAATCAGCTGGGCCTACCGACACATCACAAATTAGCTATATTTTCCATACTCTCCTTTTCTTAGCACTTTTCCCTTTCTTTCTTTATTTTTATTTTGAAAATCGATTCCCAATTGTACTATCATTTTCCATGTACCGGCAATTAATCCCAAAACAGATTTGACTTAAACACTTAAAACTAAAAATGACTCAAAAATTGTAAAATCTTTTTGAATTTTTTTATGTATTTCAATTTTTTTTTCAAAATAAACACAACTACCTAAAAAAACTGACGTCCTGTCTCCCTCCCCACACTTAAGATCGACATTGCCCTCAATGTGATAGGAAACACGCACATAACGAATATACAGACACGAAAGATAAAAATAAAATAAAATGATAAAATAAGATGCGACAATAAATAAAAAGAATAATAAATAAAAAAAAACAAGTTGGAACGGACTCCCCTGATAACATCGTGAAAGCTCCTTGGAAGTCGTGGCAACACCCTCTAATGCTAGATCGTGAATTCCAAAAATCTCGATGGATAGTTTATCGGAGGTGGATGTGAGTGAGTGCGAACGAGACAACGGTGGTGGGGTGTTTGGAAATGGCGGTGATGAGTGGTGATTTGTGAAGAACCGACCCGTTTAAGGGTTTTGATTTTTTTGGAATTTTTTTGAATTATTATTTTTTTTTATTTTTAAAATTTTTTTTTTCTCGTGAATTTTGGGGCGTACCTCCCAGAATGGTAACATTCTGGGCGTACCTCCCTGAAATTAAAAACAGTTTTTTTTTTTCTGTGAATTTTGGGGCGTACCTCCCAAAATGGTAACATTCTGGGCGTACCGCCCAGACCCATTTTTGACAAAAATTAAAATTATTAATTTTTTTTTATTTATTTTTTTAAGTTGCAGAAAGTAATTACTGAAATAAAAACACTATTTTTGGGTTTTTTGAATTTTCTGAAAAATGAAACAAAAATGCAAATTAAACGAAAATCAACTAATCAAAAAGACTCTTGTTTGCCATTCGTGCCAACTTTCTAAGCACAAACGTTTACCTTTTAGTACTTCATATTCCGTTACTGCTTTACCATTTGATATTGTTCATTGTGACTTGTGAACGTCACCAATTTTAAGTAAAGCCGGATACAAGTACTACCAATTTGATAAAGGTTTGTCAGGCCGTTTCAAATCCCCAACTTTGGTTAAATTTGTAGTAGTGGAAGCTAGGGTTATCGAACCAAGGGAATATGTGGAAATTGATTAACTGATTACCTAAATTAACTAAAACTACTGATTAACCTAAAATTACCTACTTTGCCACTTAGCTGTTTTGAATTGTTGGGTGGATTAACTAACAAATTAACTAACTTGGAACTAAAAACTTACTTGAACTATCAATTAAACGAAGCTAACCACTTTTGGATCCTGGTTGGCTACCGATCTAGGCAAAACCTAATTACTAAGCTGTGACACATAGACATGCCCCCCAATTGCCTCCTTGACCTAATAACCTAAGTTCCTAATGGGCTGATTAGTCCTGCCGCAAGAAAGTGCTAGATCATGTCAGGGGACCACTAAAACCCTAGGTTACTAGTTAGATTAAACAATTTAACATACGGGTGTTCAACGGTTGCAAGGATTCCGGAACAACTAGTCAAGTAATCGGTTAAGAAGAGAACGATTTTTCACAACCATTCACCAAAAGCAGTTAGATGAGATTAGCCGGACATAGCTAATGAAACAAATAAATACATAATGAAAAACTATATAAAACTAAGTTACCGAATGATTGAAAAGCTTCAAAATCTCCAAAACAAGGCTGAAAATCGCAAACCCTAAAGCTCTGGTCGTATGGAATGAAGAAGATTTTAAAAATACTTAACAAATAAGTTTAAATAGTAAACCCTAATAAAATCTTCTGTCGGCCAATTCGGGGAGTACCGCCCCAAATTATGGAACTCTGGGCGTACCGCCCGGATTAATAATCTCGGCTGCTTCTCTAAACTTTAGGGCGTACCGCCCTGATCTCTGCTTCACTGGGCGTACCGCCCTGAATTGAAATTCAGGAACTTTTCTTGATTTTCTTCTAAGTCTTCACTCGTTCCAGTTTATTTCTTGATCCTTGTACCAGCCAGCTTCTATTTCTTCATAAAGCCCCACTTTTAACGCATTAAGCTCACAGTACCTCAAAACACAAAACTAGTGAAAATGCAACGTAATCCAACCATTATTATAAATAAATAAGACAAATTAAGAACAATAATGACGACACATTGGAATAACATCGATCACCCGTTCTTGTTTATCTTGGTGATTGAGGGCTTCCATGTTCTGATTGAAGATGCTAGTTACAACAGGTTATTCATCGGGATTCGGCTAAATGAGTTGAGGGTGTCTCACTTTTTCTATGCAGACAATGCAATTTTTTTGGGTAATTGTTTGGATAATAACATAAAAAACATTGTCTCGATCCTTAATATTTTCCATTTAACTTTGGGATTAAACATCAACATTACTAAATGTTCGTTGTTTGGCCATGGAGTTCATACGGATGAGATTAAGAGGTGTGCTAGATTGACGGGTGTAAACCGGATCGTTTTCCTTTTTACTTGTTTAGGCATCCTGGTTGGTGCAAATATGTCCAGGATATCTAATTGGGAAAATATTTTTGAGAAATTTCATAAACGCATGAGCAAATGGAAAAGGAACCTTTTGTCAATTGGCGGGAGATCTACCCTTATCTCCTCGGTTTTGGGTTCTCTTGCCACCTATTACTTTTCGTTGTTCCCTGTTCCTTCAAAGGTGAACAAAATGTTTTAAGGCCTCAAGTCGAAATTCTTTTGGGGGTTCAAAGAGGAGGATAAAAAGATACCTTGGATCAAATGGCAACAAGTCATTTCTAGTAAAGAGAACGGGGGTCTAGGTATAGGAAGTTTATATGTAATGAATAGAGCCCTTCTTTACAATTGAAGATGGCGGTTGGTTTTGTGTGGAGATGCCATTTGGGCTAAGATTATAAAATCCATTCATGTTCCCGACTCGTTATTTATGACAAAGTGCAAATACTCTAGTACTTGGCATTGCATTACTAAATCGTGGGAGCTTTACCGTGTAGGGTGTGATCCAGACCCGGACCCGAGTCATTAGTTACATGAAACATAAGTTTATGGGTTCATAATGTAAATATATCTCCCAACGGATATTCAAAAACCAGAGTTAAAGTTTAGCGGAAGCACATAAAAGTAATGTCGCGCAAAACAAGCGCCCGGTAAGTAAATAACTAGTTCAAGTTGAAAAGATTTAAAAACCAGTCCCCAAAATAAAATGTTTTAACCAACATACGTGCCCAAAAATCATATACTCCTAGTGTCCTGTAAAGCATGCACAAGAAGCATGTGTCAACTAATGTTGGTGCGTTCACATAAGCACATAAGTATATCTAGTATAAGTATGCAGTACGAATACAACAGTCTTTATTTGTATGTAAGTATGTATATTACAAGTACAATCTATGTCGTAGGTAGCGACCCTAAGTTCATGTCACTAAAACGTTCGCAACCGAAGCTAACTAAAAAGTGTAGGATTTCATCCTTACGTGTATCTGCCTTCCCCGTGTCTACTCGGTCACGGTAAGTTTAGGCTGACATTGTCCTCAGTCCGGCCGCCAGTCGGGCGGTGCATCCCGTGCTCGCAGAGTGGGATTTGTCAGACCCCGATAGTACTACCCAATATCCCCCCGCTATATACTACTAACGGTTTGATATAGTAAGGACTTGAAAGATAAAGCATTTTACGTGAACATGTGATATATACTGGATTTCTACTTTAATCATACATCAAAAGTTGTCATGTTATCACCCTAACCCAGGTGTAACGTGTTTGTGTGTGTTATCAACCAAACCCGGACGTAACGTAAGAGGTTGTGTAACTCACCTTAGGGTGCGCTGCTACAATTTAGTAAGACTTCGAGTCTTGCGTAGTTACCGAGCACCTATTAAATTTACATACGTAAGTGTGTGTTTGAACATGTGCTACATAGTCTAGATCATGGTTCCTTGAGAAGTAAGTCCATATGTGATGTAGGCGACGGATTTCAAATCGTTATAAAAATCGTTTATTTGAAAATACTAAAAAATGACATTTAATCAAGGACACAAGGATTTACAAAAATCAACGTGAGTATGTTATTCCAAATAATAAATGCAAAGATGATCAGGTAAACATATATGTTCATAGTTATAAATATATGGATGTATTCACATGAGAACTTTTTATTTTGAGAACTTTTGAAAACTAAATCTCAACCACAAATTTTAGGGGGGGGGGGGGGGCACTACAATTCATGGGAGGGAGGATACATGTAAATAAACTTGTGGCTCAAATTAGTTCATTTTAGTTCTCAAATCAAATTGGTTCTCAAATGATCCTCTCCACATATATATATCATTTGAGAACCAATTTGATTTGAGAACTAAAAAGAACTAATTTGAGCCACAAGTTTATTTACATGTATCCTCCCTCCCATGAATTGTAGTGGCCCCCCCTGAAATTTGTTGTTGAGATTTAGTTCTTAAAAGTTCTCAAAATAAAAAGTTCTCATTTGAACCTAACCCTATATATATATATATATATATATATATATATATATATATATATATATATATATATATATATATATATGTTGTGTCAAAATTTCAAGAGTTTAAAGAAAATCTTTAAAACGTTCGCATGTATATAAGTACATGACAATAAACCAAATATATCTAGTTTTCTATGTTTAAAACTAATTTATATTAATATTAAAGAGACCATCAACTTTTAGTTCATTTAAATTATAATGCTTTCATAATATAAAATTCAATGAGTACCCTAACCGGGTCTATGGAAACTCCACGGGACGAGATCTAATAGTCATGTACTAGTAAGTTTGAGCTTTGGACCAAGAAAAGCTTAAAATCTCAAAAAAAAAAACAGCAGGAATGCTGGTCACGGGACTCGAACCAATGACCTGAAGGTTGTAGCACAACACCCTAACCACTGGGCTAGGGGCTTAGTTTGTTAACAGATTTGAAGCCCAATGATTTTATTCATCTGCAACAGGGAAAAATGGATTGAAAAAAAAAAGATTTGGGGCTGAGTAGATTCAAACTTGCGACATTTCCGTTACAAATCAAAAGCCTCACCACTCGGCCATACCCTAAGGACGGGATTTAATTAGTATGTTTAATACTTAACTAGTCATGAACTGGTGTCATCTTCTTCACCAACAACTCCAGTGGCCGGAGTTTTATTCCGGTCAACGGAAAATCGCGAAATCCGGAATTAAACCAAAAAGAAAAACATGCGACGAACAAGGATAAGCAATTACCTTGAAACAGAGATGAGAGATAATGAGTTTTTGAAGGAGAACAAAACCAAACTCGAACCCGCTTCGAACTTGAATTTCAATATCGGGACAAACGGTGATGCTGCACCAGTTTCTGATGTGCCCGCGGTCACAGGGGATGTTGAATGGTGGTGAACCAAAATAAATTCTCACAAGAAAATGATTGAGTTATGGTGGTCGATCGGGTGGACAGAATGTAACCGACGTCTTGAATTTGATTTCTAAGGATTTGTCTGTTAAAGAATATGAAAAGTGTCCTGACTGTTTTAGGTTTGAAGACTCAAAACCAACTTTGATCGAATGATAACATCAACCCCTCACTAATTTATGGAATAAGGAAACAGGTTTGGTTAAAAACATCCTAGGTCCCTCCAGGTTTTAGAATATAACACAAGTTTAGGAAATTACAAGTTGGGTCCCCCAATGTTTAAAAATGTTAATGAACTCTCTAAAGGAGATAACTTGACTGTGAATACCCGAGTGTATGCTAAAACATATTTAACAAACAAAGTTTTATAAAAATATTACCTATATCCAAATCACATAAAATCATAGTTATAACCCCATAACTAATGTTTTTAAAGTCTTATAAAATTATAGAAATGTTTCGTGTAATTTACGTGACACACTGTCACATAAAATCATAAATACCATGTGTATATATATACATATATACCACACAAATATAATAATTATATTGAAAAATCGATTTGTCCCGATCTAGTGATTTGTACACCGAAAATTGGACCGAAAGATGATCGAAAGTGAAGAACAAGAATACGTAAATAATCACTCGTTTATAGCTCGAATCGATCAAAGATTACATGATATGAACTCGATTACAACACCTAATCAAAGATCTAAACTCAATTTTCTCATAAATTAACATCAAAATCTTCTCCCTGTAAATTGAATATTTGAGAAAACGGTTATGGCTCACTTTTCTGCTCTTGTTCCGAACTCAATTGATATATATGTTGAGATAGAGTTCGGCCCCACTTCGGATCCTCTTTTCTCCATATCACACATATGTTATATATATTATATCACTATCAAGCCCCTCTACTTTATTAGATTGACGCAAACTACCCTATGACAATGATTTTACTAGTTTAACTATATCAACTAACGAAACTAACTGATACACACACGACACACATATTTTGCACTAACAAACTCCCCCTTGACGTGTGCTGTATCAGATCTTCAATCTCATGGAAACTGCTGTTAGTTGATGTAGGATAGGCATGGCAGGAACATGACTGCGTCAACTGAACCATTTATGAAAGTAATACACTCTTTGACAGCTTTGAAACCATGCATGCAATCCATTATGAGATCAGTATCTGAGAGACTTTGAACTTTTCAACCTGCAAGCTTTAGAAGACAGAAGTGCGGTTTTTCTTTTTCAAACATAACTTTAATCTTGGAAACAAAACTCTCCTTTGGAGAAACCAAGACATTTAGATTTCAAAATTTGTTGTATCCCATGTCGATTAAATCAAAAACAAAGAAGAAAGAAATTTTTTTTTGGATTTTACAAAGTTTATATCAAAACACACTGAAAATCTTTTGATTTTTCATAAACTGAATAAATGCAATATAGTATTAAACTCTATTTTTTCTTTTGGTGAGAAAGATCACAACATGAGATCATATCAGACATAACGCATCGTACACACTGCAATTTCAAAATACTAAGCATGCAAGCCAAGCTGACTTAAAATACAACCATTTGGTTTATTTCAGCTAAAGCAGGTCATTGTCTATAACTTTCTGATATGATATTAAGTGTATTTATCGAGCATTGATAACATGCTACACACACAATGAGGAATACTGGCAAACTGCTTATTTCATATTTTTGTATTTTTCTTTTATTCAAGCCAAGTTACTCGCAACAGATTTCTCATACTGATATTGTAAAATTGCTTATGCAGACTCAAATGCCACAGAGATATCAAGTTCATGGTGTTTCTTGCAAAAAGAAAGCAGAACCCTAAACAAACAACAATCAGGTCGGCTGGTAGGCACGCATAGAAAGTTTGATTGTTTAGGAAAATAAGAAATGCAAAATAAAGCAGAAGTTGTATAATCCAACAACAATCAGGTCGGTACTCACGTACATGCAGAGAAAGTCCGATGGATTAAACAAAATACCGAAGAAAATAAAGCAGAACGTCAAACGAACACCAATCAGGTCGATCTTTCGATACACAGAGAAAGGCCGATCGTTTGACAAAATAAAGAAAATCAAACAAGTTGAAGTTTTTCAAAATAAAGCAAGCGTACACCAGAACATATCTTTATGGTATTTTTGGTATTTTCTTATTTTATTTTGCCAGATATGCACAATACCCATCATGGTTTGTAACCACAATTATCAAGCAAGCGTTATCTTTATATCATACTCGCATATATCAGACTACTCAGCACATTTAGTCAAGTCAAGCAAGTACCTACAGCCTTACTTTCTACTTTATTCATGGCAGATAACGTATGCTGATGTACCATCATTTCTCACAAAGTTGGATCAATTTCTCTTTTTAAGATTTTTCATTTTTTTTATCTTTTTTAATTTTTCATTTTTTTATATATTTTTCATAAAGGAAACAAACATCACACTATTTTTGTGTTTTTCAAAAAAAAATATTGTCAAAATATTCTCCCCCTAAAATTCAACAAACTCTAATTTTTGAATTTTCCAAAATTTCTCCCCCTAAAGATATGAAAGAAAGTAAAAGAAAAGAAAATAAAATTGATTGACCAACACAGATACCTCAGATTTTTAGATTTTTGAAAAATCATGTTTCTCAAAAATATTTGTGAAATATCAACTTCGTGAAGCGCTAACTTAAGCAAAATACTCCACTATCAGCAACTTTGCAATCACTAATAGGTCTTCTTGAAGTACCTGCACACAACCTCAAAATTTTTTTAGTTAAATACGGGAACCCAAACCGGCTTGGGTCGTCCCGTATCCTCAACAAAATCGTTTCCTGCCGAGGTTGCCATTTTCTGTTTCCAAGAACAAAATGGTTTAGACGGTTTTGCCCGATGCGAATCAGAACCATTTACATACCGTGACAAGTTGGAAACAATATTTAACAACTCACCAACTAACATTTTCTCAGATTTTGGATGACGTTGGTGATGTTGTCTAGGCCCGTAGTAAGAAAAATCGTTTGAGTAAGGCATTTTAAACTCATTTTGGAAAAATTGTTTTTGTTTTGAAAATTGTGGTGACCAATCATCAAAATTTGAGGTTTTACCAACAACCGGCTTCTTATAAGCTGGTGGTCGTTGGTTTTTCTGATTTTGGCTTGTAAGTACCTCATTGAGAATCATTGACTCGGATGATGATTGTAACCTTTGTGTCTAAAACATTGATCCGAGCTGGAAACTTTAAATGAAAAATATTCAAAAATTCCTGAAACACAATTTGAGGCGGTACGCCTAGGATTAGGAAATCCCAGGCGGTACGCGACCCGCTTGGTAAACGGGTCGGGTTGCGGCATCCATCGGATCCACGCATACCCGCTACCTCAAAATCCGGGCGGTACGCCCCAAATTGAGTATTTTGGGGCGGTACGCCTCATTTCCAGATCGTTAAAAACAAGGAATTTGGCCTTTATAGCCGTACACACTTGTGAATTGCCTCACTTCCGGCCAGAGTACTCTCTTGACAGTCCCAAAGCTCTGCCTCACTCACATTCAAGCCATAGAAGTCTTGTGGAAGGGTGGATCTTCATAGGTAAGCTTTCTAATCACCATTTTTCATAACAAGACTATGTTAATTTGTTGAAACCCTCACCCATTGCTTGAATTCTCATCAACTCAGTAGTGTGGGCATTTTTGGGAGATGAATGAGGTGTGTGGAAACAAGATTCAAGGTTAATCAAAGTAAGGATTCCTTGATTTTGATTTGAGAAAGTTATTTAGGGATTTCTTTAAGATCATACACTCACAAAATGGTTATGGATCATGCATGCAATCAAGAATTTAACAAAGATCAAATCTTCAATGAAACACAAATACTTTCTTTGAGCTAGTGAAAACCGATCAGAATTACAAATAGAGAGAGAGAGAGAAATCGTAATCTCAAAAGCTAAACAATCATAAACACTATGAGGGTTTATATAGTACCCTCTACAAAACCCTAAGCCCAATCATAAACATAAAGAAATCGGCCCACTAAGCCCATATCGTAAACCCTACTAAGCCCAAATCAATGAAAGCCCAATCTAATGTTCATGCCTTACAATATATAGCCCAACAGATCATGCATGCAATCAAGGATTTGCTCCTGGAAGTTGGATTGGCGACTTGAGAGAACAAGGAAATCAGAAAAGCTCGGTTGTACAAGAATTCCTCCACAAGGTACAATCCATTTATGCATGCATGTTGATTTTCCATAAATAGAAACTTTATAAGTTATGATAGTATAAGATCAGTTTTGGTCAGTGTGATTAATGAAAAATTGGGTCACCTAACCATAAGGAATCTGTCCCTAACTATACTTGTGTGAAACGGGGGTCGAAACTATGACATTTACCATAAATGGAAAGCTCGGGAATTGGGGTTATGCTTTGGTTAAGATTATGGACCAAAAATGGACTACTGAACAACTCCAATATGGTATACTATGGATTCCCCAAATGACTCTGACCCAAAAACGACAAAATGTAAAAATGGCACTAAAAGACAAAATAGTCGGGCCAGACAGGGGCGTATCGCCCAAAATATCTGCATGCAGAGCGGTACGCCCAGAAAAATAAAACAGGAGTCGGGACCAACAGATTACAGCGTACCGCCCAACTTCTGATTATTCAGCACGGTACGCCCGAATCCGAAATCAGGAAATCAGATTACCATTTGACGCGTACCGCCCAGAATTCCTAAATTTTAGGCGGTACGCCTATGAAAGAAAATGACAGAATGTTTGGTCGATTTTAAGTGAACCAAAAACTTAACCGGTTGATCTAGTGACTATAATTAGTGATACTTTGAAACTGAAACTGTTATGGGACAAAATAGCATTATATATGACACGTATATACATGATAATTCTGATAGGTCGCTAGAAACCGAAGATAAGGTATCCTAGTTGAATCCCGGATTTCCGTCTAGCATACTGTTTCTGACTACATTGCTGTGAGTCCTCTGACTTTCTTCATTAGTTAACTGTTTGAGATCACATGTTTGCTCTGATGTATCTGTTATATCTGTTATGCTTATCTTGTCGAACATTGTGAGTCAGAATGCTCTGTGTGGGTCATTAGAGACTTTCTGGTCATTAAGGTTGAGACCACTAGGCATATAAGCAATTATAGCGGCCGATATAGTTGAACGATCCATATTCACCCGGATCCTCTAGTATTAATTTACTAAGGGGAATATGTACTTATATGTTGAACCCTAAAACTACTCGTAGAGGGCGTATGGCTACGCGCGACGTGCCCGTAGAGTATCTGAGTGTTGACCTTGGGTGCAGCATGATAAATTCATAATATGTATGTGTTAAAAACTGTTAATGTGATGATGGTAGTTACGACTCACCAACAACGTATGTTGTTGACTTTGTGATTGACTTATGTTGCAGGTAAGCAAGTGTAGGTGTGGACCTAATCTGAACTTGGAATATTCTGATGGTTGTTGTCACTATGGATAGGGCTCTGTATAATAAACGAATGATGTTTGTTTCCGAAGACCTGTTATGACTATGTTTTCCCTTGTAATAATGTATCTTTTTGTTCAGTCCTGGGTCATATCCGGTGGCTATCGATTCTATCAGGTCGGCTAAGAGGTGCATTGTGCATCCTCATTCAGAGTCGGCCTAGAGTTTCACTAAGAGGACTGGATGTCCGTTATGTATGATTATGTGTTTACTATTTAGTTGGTGCCTCGGGAACTGATACGGACAGCCGGTCCCACACCCTCCCCCGCACCTGGCAGGGGGCGGCGGAGGGGGGTGTGACAGGTTGGTATCAGAGCCAAAGGTTCCAGCAAATTAGGCGTTCTTAGAGCCCCTAAGCTTGAACCTAGTTGGACCTCTAAGTATTGCATGAACCAATTTGTGATCTAGCTGAAAATTTGTATGTTAGAAGTAATCGAGCATTAGTGTAAGGTCGGTAGAAGTTACAGCCTTGCAAACCGCCATTCCTACCGACAGGTGCACTAAGACTCGGTGAACCCTAATAGACACATTGATGCTAATGGTCTTCCGCAATAAGTGTTAACCTAAGTTGAAACTGGTATTTTAGGTTACTCATAGCATGATGTGAGGTCGGTAATAATTGCAGAAAGTGCACGCTGTCATTGTTACCCACAGGTGCCTCATGATCTGACGAGTCTAATAGACACGTGGATACCGATGGTTATTTTATGTGTACACTAGTGAATTCAATGGGTAAAAGTTAGTATGAAATAAGTTGATGAAAATCTAGGAGTGCACGAAATATTTGTGTAAATATATATATATTCTATTGTATATCAAAATTATATTCACAGGTACCTCCGTGAAAGATGTGGAACTTTGCAAAATCTTCAAAATCCGGCAGCAAGAACAGTGGAAGCAGCAAAAGTAGCAGGAACAAGAAAGAGGAGGGTGGACCAAGTCAGCCCATACCACCAATGAGTCCTGACTTTTCAGGGTACTTTACCGCACCTACTCAAAAGAAGACTCCATTACCGGCAGCGTCGACTACGGACGTACCGAAACCTCCAAAGAAAAGAAATACCAAACCCAGGATGTCGGTGCGTCCAAGTCATACCATTCACATTGCACCATCGGAATGGAATGCTCGCGATGTAGGGACGGACCAAGAAGAACCAGAGGAGGAGCCCGAAGAAGATGCTAACGAGACCATTCCACGGGTAGTAATTGCAGTATCAGCAGGTCACACAGTAAGCTATCACTCAGAGCATCACTCCCAGCATGTGTATGCCTCCCCAGCTTATGCGGCAGATGTTGAAGAAGGACCCGAGGAATAGGTTTCTATGCAACACGATCCCATTGCAACTTTTCCTCAAATGGGGAACTTTGTGGATGTTCCAATACAGGATCCTATCGCAGCTTTGGCAAATGATGTTAGAGACCCGTATGTAGCTGCAATGATGCAGGGCCATAGCAGCCAACCCGTGTCTGAACGTTACAGTTTTCCCCAGTTACTAAGGTCTAACAGTCAACCACCATCTGCATATCAGCAGCCACCTGCCTACCATCAGAGTTCTTCATTTCAGCAGCCACCTGGATTTCAGCAGCAATCCATCTATCAGCAGCCTATCATGTATCCAACTCCTGTTCAGGAACCTTATGCCACGGGTATGCCGTATTATCCACCACAACCATCGTTTTATCCGCCACAACCATATCAGTACTCGACTTCTCCACCTAGGCAGCAGTCCTATATGCCCTTTTCACCTTCTGCCTACCCATATGCTCCGTATGGATCATATCAGGATCTACCAAGATCATCTTTTTCAGGACCATGCCCAGTTTTTGCCCCAACCCCATATGCGGATCATTCAGGACCTAACTCCCCGGTAATCAACGCTCTCAGAGAAGAAAATAAGGCTTTAGCCAAAAGACTAGAGAAACAGTTGAAGAAGGAAAAGAAAATGGCAGAAGAAGCTAAGAAGGTGTCATCCCACATCAAGCATCTGACATCATTTGGGAGACGCAAGGATTAGAAATCAGGAGATTGGCATGAACTGTGATGGTAGAAGCCTTGTGTGTTGTGTCCAATAAATTAGTATGTTATGTATTGTGTGTCGTTTTGTGAGACTTTGTTCGAATGTGGTTTGAGTATGTGTGCTTTGTTTTGTAAAGCGGTTGAACCGCTAAGTCGACTGTGTTGTTGTTATGGAATATACGTTTGTTTGTTGTTATCTATAACATTTGAGTATTATAGGAATGATTAAGTTAGGATACATAATGAATTTTTAGGAGGTTTAGTTCATTAGACACACATATTTTGCACTAACAAACTCCCCCTTGACGTGTGCTGTATCAGATCTTCAATCTCATGGAAACTGCTGTTAGTTGATGTAGGATAGGCATGGCAGGAACATGACTGCGTCAACTGAACCATTTATGAAAGTAATACACTCTTTGACAGCTTTGAAACCATGCATGCAATCCATTATGAGATCAGTATCTGAGAGACTTTGAACTTTTCAACCTGCAAGCTTTAGAAGACAGAAGTGCGGTTTTTCTTTTTCAAACATAACTTTAATCTTGGAAACAAAACTCTCCTTTGGAGAAACCAAGACATTTAGATTTCAAAATTTGTTGTATCCCATGTCGATTAAATCAAAAACAAAGAAGAAAGAAATTTTTTTTTGGATTTTACAAAGTTTATATCAAAACACACTGAAAATCTTTTGATTTTTCATAAACTGAATAAATGCAATATAGTATTAAACTCTATTTTTTCTTTTGGTGAGAAAGATCACAACATGAGATCATATCAGACATAACGCATCGTACACACTGCAATTTCAAAATACTAAGCATGCAAGCCAAGCTGACTTAAAATACAACCATTTGGTTTATTTCAGCTAAAGCAGGTCATTGTCTATAACTTTCTGATATGATATTAAGTGTATTTATCGAGCATTGATAACATGCTACACACACAATGAGGAATACTGGCAAACTGCTTATTTCATATTTTTGTATTTTTCTTTTATTCAAGCCAAGTTACTCGCAACAGATTTCTCATACTGATATTGTAAAATTGCTTATGCAGACTCAAATGCCACAGAGATATCAAGTTCATGGTGTTTCTTGCAAAAAGAAAGCAGAACCCTAAACAAACAACAATCAGGTCGGCTGGTAGGCACGCATAGAAAGTTTGATTGTTTAGGAAAATAAGAAATGCAAAATAAAGCAGAAGTTGTATAATCCAACAACAATCAGGTCGGTACTCACGTACATGCAGAGAAAGTCCGATGGATTAAACAAAATACCGAAGAAAATAAAGCAGAACGTCAAACGAACACCAATCAGGTCGATCTTTCGATACACAGAGAAAGGCCGATCGTTTGACAAAATAAAGAAAATCAAACAAGTTGAAGTTTTTCAAAATAAAGCAAGCGTACACCAGAACATATCTTTATGGTATTTTTGGTATTTTCTTATTTTATTTTGCCAGATATGCACAATACCCATCATGGTTTGTAACCACAATTATCAAGCAAGCGTTATCTTTATATCATACTCGCATATATCAGACTACTCAGCACATTTAGTCAAGTCAAGCAAGTACCTACAGCCTTACTTTCTACTTTATTCATGGCAGATAACGTATGCTGATGTACCATCATTTCTCACAAAGTTGGATCAATTTCTCTTTTTAAGATTTTTCATTTTTTTTTATCTTTTTTAATTTTTCATTTTTTTATATATTTTTCATAAAGGAAACAAACATCACACTATTTTTGTGTTTTTCAAAAAAAAATATTGTCAAAATATTCTCCCCCTAAAATTCAACAAACTCTAATTTTTGAATTTTCCAAAATTTCTCCCCCTAAAGATATGAAAGAAAGTAAAAGAAAAGAAAATAAAATTGATTGACCAACACAGATACCTCAGATTTTTAGATTTTTGAAAAATCATGTTTCTCAAAAATATTTGTGAAATATCAACTTCGTGAAGCGCTAACTTAAGCAAAATACTCCACTATCAGCAACTTTGCAATCACTAATAGGTCTTCTTGAAGTACCTGCACACAACCTCAAAATTTTTTTAGTTAAATACGGGAACCCAAACCGGCTTGGGTCGTCCCGTATCCTCAACAAAATCGTTTCCTGCCGAGGTTGCCATTTTCTGTTTCCAAGAACAAAATGGTTTAGACGGTTTTGCCCGATGCGAATCAGAACCATTTACATACCGTGACAAGTTGGAAACAATATTTAACAACTCACCAACTAACATTTTCTCAGATTTTGGATGACGTTGGTGATGTTGTCTAGGCCCGTAGTAAGAAAAATCGTTTGAGTAAGGCATTTTAAACTCATTTTGGAAAAATTGTTTTTGTTTTGAAAATTGTGGTGACCAATCATCAAAATTTGAGGTTTTACCAACAACCGGCTTCTTATAAGCTGGTGGTCGTTGGTTTTTCTGATTTTGGCTTGTAAGTACCTCATTGAGAATCATTGACTCGGATGATGATTGTAACCTTTGTGTCTAAAACATTGATCCGAGCTGGAAACTTTAAATGAAAAATATTCAAAAATTCCTGAAACACAATTTGAGGCGGTACGCCTAGGATTAGGAAATCCCAGGCGGTACGCGACCCGCTTGGTAAACGGGTCGGGTTGCGGCATCCATCGGATCCACGCATACCCGCTACCTCAAAATCCGGGCGGTACGCCCCAAATTGAGTATTTTGGGGCGGTACGCCTCATTTCCAGATCGTTAAAAACAAGGAATTTGGCCTTTATAGCCGTACACACTTGTGAATTGCCTCACTTCCGGCCAGAGTACTCTCTTGACAGTCCCAAAGCTCTGCCTCACTCACATTCAAGCCATAGAAGTCTTGTGGAAGGGTGGATCTTCATAGGTAAGCTTTCTAATCACCATTTTTCATAACAAGACTATGTTAATTTGTTGAAACCCTCACCCATTGCTTGAATTCTCATCAACTCAGTAGTGTGGGCATTTTTGGGAGATGAATGAGGTGTGTGGAAACAAGATTCAAGGTTAATCAAAGTAAGGATTCCTTGATTTTGATTTGAGAAAGTTATTTAGGGATTTCTTTAAGATCATACACTCACAAAATGGTTATGGATCATGCATGCAATCAAGAATTTAACAAAGATCAAATCTTCAATGAAACACAAATACTTTCTTTGAGCTAGTGAAAACCGATCAGAATTACAAATAGAGAGAGAGAGAGAAATCGTAATCTCAAAAGCTAAACAATCATAAACACTATGAGGGTTTATATAGTACCCTCTACAAAACCCTAAGCCCAATCATAAACATAAAGAAATCGGCCCACTAAGCCTATATCGTAAACCCTACTAAGCCCAAATCAATGAAAGCCCAATCTAATGTTCATGCCTTACAATATATAGCCCAACAGATCATGCATGCAATCAAGGATTTGCTCCTGGAAGTTGGATTGGCGACTTGAGAGAACAAGGAAATCAGAAAAGCTCGGTTGTACAAGAATTCCTCCACAAGGTACAATCCATTTATGCATGCATGTTGATTTTCCATAAATAGAAACTTTATAAGTTATGATAGTATAAGATCAGTTTTGGTCAGTGTGATTAATGAAAAATTGGGTCACCTAACCATAAGGAATCTGTCCCTAACTATACTTGTGTGAAACGGGGGTCGAAACTATGACATTTACCATAAATGGAAAGCTCGGGAATTGGGGTTATGCTTTGGTTAAGATTATGGACCAAAAATGGACTACTGAACAACTCCAATATGGTATACTATGGATTCCCCAAATGACTCTGACCCAAAAACGACAAAATGTAAAAATGGCACTAAAAGACAAAATAGTCGGGCCAGACAGGGGCGTATCGCCCAAAATATCTGCATGCAGAGCGGTACGCCCAGAAAAATAAAACAGGAGTCGGGACCAACAGATTACAGCGTACCGCCCAACTTCTGATTATTCAGCGCGGTACGCCCGAATCCGAAATCAGGAAATCAGATTACCATTTGACGCGTACCGCCCAGAATTCCTAAATTTTAGGCGGTACGCCTATGAAAGAAAATGACAGAATGTTTGGTCGATTTTAAGTGAACCAAAAACTTAACCGGTTGATCTAGTGACTATAATTAGTGATACTTTGAAACTGAAACTGTTATGGGACAAAATAGCATTATATATGACACGTATATACATGATAATTCTGATAGGTCGCTAGAAACCGAAGATAAGGTATCCTAGTTGAATCCCGGAATTCCGTCTAGCATACTGTTTCTGACTACATTGCTGTGAGTACTCTGACTTTCTTCATTAGTTAACTGTTTGAGATCACATGTTTGCTCTGATGTATCTGTTATATCTGTTATGCTTATCTTGTCGAACATTGTGAGTCAGAATGCTCTATGTGGGTCATTAGAGACTTTCTGGTCATTAAGGTTGAGACCACTAGGCATATAAGCAATTATAGCGGCCGATATAGTTGAACGATCCATATTCACCCGGATCCTCTAGTATTAATTTACTAAGGGGAATATGTACTTATATGTTGAACCCTAAAACTACTCGTAGAGGGCGTATGGCTACGCGCGACGTGCCCGTAGAGTATCTGAGTGTTGACCTTGGGTGCAGCATGATAAATTCATAATATGTATGTGTTAAAAACTGTTAATGTGATGATGGTAGTTACGACTCACCAACAACGTATGTTGTTGACTTTGTGATTGACTTATGTTGCAGGTAAGCAAGTGTAGGTGTGGACCTAATCTGAACTTGGAATATTCTGATGGTTGTTGTCACTATGGATAGGGCTCTGTATAATAAACGAATGATGTTTGTTTCCGAAGACCTGTTATGACTATGTTTTCCCTTGTAATAATGTATCTTTTTGTTCAGTCCTGGGTCATATCCGGTGGCTATCGATTCTATCAGGTCGGCTAAGAGGTGCATTGTGCATCCTCATTCAGAGTCGGCCTAGAGTTTCACTAAGAGGACTGGATGTCCGTTATGTATGATTATGTGTTTACTATTTAGTTGGTGCCTCGGGAACTGATACGGACAGCCGGTCCCACACCCTCCCCCGCACCTAGCAGGGGGCGGCGGAGGGGGGTGTGACAGGTTGGTATCAGAGCCAAAGGTTCCAGCAAATTAGGCGTTCTTAGAGCCCCTAAGCTTGAACCTAGTTGGACCTCTAAGTATTGCATGAACCAATTTGTGATCTAGCTGAAAATTTGTATGTTAGAAGTAATCGAGCATTAGTGTAAGGTCGGTAGAAGTTACAGCCTTGCAAACCGCCATTCCTACCGACAGGTGCACTAAGACTCGGTGAACCCTAATAGACACATTGATGCTAATGGTCTTCCGCAATAAGTGTTAACCTAAGTTGAAACTGGTATTTTAGGTTACTCATAGCATGATGTGAGGTCGGTAATAATTGCAGAAAGTGCACGCTGTCATTGTTACCCACAGGTGCCTCATGATCTGACGAGTCTAATAGACACGTGGATACCGATGGTTATTTTATGTGTACACTAGTGAATTCAATGGGTAAAAGTTAGTATGAAATAAGTTGATGAAAATCTAGGAGTGCACGAAATATTTGTGTAAATATATATATATTCTATTGTATATCAAAATTATATTCACAGGTACCTCCGTGAAAGATGTGGAACTTTGCAAAATCTTCAAAATCCGGCAGCAAGAACAGTGGAAGCAGCAAAAGTAGCAGGAACAAGAAAGAGGAGGGTGGACCAAGTCAGCCCATACCACCAATGAGTCCTGACTTTTCAGGGTACTTTACCGCACCTACTCAAAAGAAGACTCCATTACCGGCAGCGTCGACTACGGACGTACCGAAACCTCCAAAGAAAAGAAATACCAAACCCAGGATGTCGGTGCGTCCAAGTCATACCATTCACATTGCACCATCGGAATGGAATGCTCGCGATGTAGGGACGGACCAAGAAGAACCAGAGGAGGAGCCCGAAGAAGATGCTAACGAGACCATTCCACGGGTAGTAATTGCAGTATCAGCAGGTCACACAGTAAGCTATCACTCAGAGCATCACTCCCAGCATGTGTATGCCTCCCCAGCTTATGCGGCAGATGTTGAAGAAGGACCCGAGGAATAGGTTTCTATGCAACACGATCCCATTGCAACTTTTCCTCAAATGGGGAACTTTGTGGATGTTCCAATACAGGATCCTATCGCAGCTTTGGCAAATGATGTTAGAGACCCGTATGTAGCTGCAATGATGCAGGGCCATAGCAGCCAACCCGTGTCTGAACGTTACAGTTTTCCCCAGTTACTAAGGTCTAACAGTCAACCACCATCTGCATATCAGCAGCCACCTGCCTACCATCAGAGTTCTTCATTTCAGCAGCCACCTGGATTTCAGCAGCAATCCATCTATCAGCAGCCTATCATGTATCCAACTCCTGTTCAGGAACCTTATGCCACGGGTATGCCGTATTATCCACCACAACCATCGTTTTATCCGCCACAACCATATCAGTACTCGACTTCTCCACCTAGGCAGCAGTCCTATATGCCCTTTTCACCTTCTGCCTACCCATATGCTCCGTATGGATCATATCAGGATCTACCAAGATCATCTTTTTCAGGACCATGCCCAGTTTTTGCCCCAACCCCATATGCGGATCATTCAGGACCTAACTCCCCGGTAATCAACGCTCTCAGAGAAGAAAATAAGGCTTTAGCCAAAAGACTAGAGAAACAGTTGAAGAAGGAAAAGAAAATGGCAGAAGAAGCTAAGAAGGTGTCATCCCACATCAAGCATCTGACATCATTTGGGAGACGCAAGGATTAGAAATCAGGAGATTGGCATGAACTGTGATGGTAGAAGCCTTGTGTGTTGTGTCCAATAAATTAGTATGTTATGTATTGTGTGTCGTTTTGTGAGACTTTGTTCGAATGTGGTTTGAGTATGTGTGCTTTGTTTTGTAAAGCGGTTGAACCGCTAAGTCGACTGTGTTGTTGTTATGGAATATACGTTTGTTTGTTGTTATCTATAACATTTGAGTATTATAGGAATGATTAAGTTAGGATACATAATGAATTTTTAGGAGGTTTAGTTCATTAGACCACCCCTAAGGACTGGTGTGTATGTGATTTCACTCTGATCATAGTCATAACATGGTAAAATATGTCGGTAACCACAAGATGGTGATCCGGAAAGCCCAAACTAGTGCAACAACACTGTTATGAACACGTTCCTTATGACACTAGATTGTGTAATGGAATATAAACTCAGATTACAAATACCTGTCAACTAAGTCCAATGTATGTTAATAAGTCAATCTGGTATTGCTTTCAGCAAAATGTCGAAAGCAGGAACGAGTAAAACTCGTCAAGATGATTATGATGAGGAAGATGATCGTGATGATCACTCCGTTCACAGTAAAATGAGAGAACCTCTCACGTCTAAACAACTGAGACAAAGGGAGCAGGAAGAGAGACTCCAGGAGCTTATAGCTCAGGGAATTTCAAAGGCGTTGCCTTCGTTGGTTGCTAAGGAGAAAAGGCAAGGAAAGATGCACGTGGGTTCAGAAAGATCTAGCGAATCACCAAGAAGCAAAACTGCCAACTCCGGATCCAAGGGGACTGCAAGGTCTCGGTCACAAACGGTTGAGTCTCGAACTGACTCATCAGCTCACAGTAAGAGTAGGACTCGTCAGAGTCGCAGCCATGATCGTGAAAGCCGTCCGAAGGGCGCCAGAGAGAGATCAAGGAGCAAAGAATGTAAGTCAGAAAAGGAGGAGAAGAGAGGATGTTCTTATAAGGCGTACATGGCTTGTAAACCCAGTATATTCAGAGGAGATAAGGGGGCTACTGATGCCTTAAATTGGTTAGAAGAAATTGAAGCTGCCCTAGACATCAGTGATTGTGCTACTAAAGATATGGTGAAATTTGCATCCCAATCCTTCAAGGGAGCAGCGTTGAATTGGTGGAAAGTGGAGTTAAGTCGACTTGGGAAAAAGAATGCTTATTGTATGAGTTGGAAAGCTTTTCGCGCAATGGTTATGGAAGAATTCATTCCAGAGAATGAAGCAGAGAGACTAGAGATTGAATTTATTAATCTAAGAATGAATGGAGCTGACAACATGACTTACATCAATAAATTTAATGAGTTGCTGAATTTGGTACCCCACATGGCAGAAACAGAGACTTCCAAAATCAGGAGGTTTGTATAGGGATTAAGCCCCAAAATAAGGGCGGATGTAAGATCAGCACGCCCTAGTACCTTAGCATCTGCTATAAGCTTAACGGGTACCTTGGCCGATGAATGGATCAGAACAGTGGGAATTATAGTGGATACTTCTGGGAACAAGAGAAAGTTCAGTGACAAAGGGCGGGATAATAGGAGAGGTAAATTTGGAAGAAATGACCAAGGAAGAAGAAATGGTGATAGGGATTTCAGGAGACCACCGGCAGATAATTGTAAAAATTGTGGAAAGGCGGGGCACACGCATCAGCAGTGCAGAGCACCAGTGGTCTGCTTCTACTGCAAAGAGAAAGGACATAGATGCCTGGAATGTCCGCAAAGGAAGAACGGAAAAGATGATAAGAATAAAGGAACTGGAACTTCGAAAGGTAAACCCCGACTCTATATCATGACAGCCGAAGAGGCACGTGTGAATGACGACGTGATCTCCGGTATGTTTTCTGTTAATAACATGATTGTTAGCATTCTATTTGATTCTGGTGCCAATAGAAGTTTTATATCCTCTGCTTGTGTACCTACACTAAAATGTGTGGCACATAAGTTAAATATACCCTATGTTGTAGAAACTGCTAATGACCAAAAGATTAGTATCTCCAAAGTAATTAGAGATTGTCATTTAGAACATGAGAATACCACTTTCGATTTAGAACTCCTTCGCATGGATCTAAGTGAATTCGACATCATGCTCGGAATGGATTGGCTCACGCGATATCAAGCAAAGATTCGTTGTGCCGAAAAAGTTTTGGAGTTGAAGTCTGCAGATGATAAGATTCACACAATCATTGGAGATAGGAAAACAAAACCAATGAGGATAATCTCCAGATTGAAAGCGGGAAAGTGTATTCGCAAGGGTGATCAAGCATATCTAGCAAATCTGGTTGAGGAACCTCGAGAAAAGAAATTGGAAGAGGTACCCATAGTCTCAGAATATCCTGATGTGTTTCCAGATAAACTACCAGGATTGCCTCCGAAACGACAAGTGGAGTTTCAAATCGAGCTTTCACCGGGAACATCTCCGATAGCTAAAGCACTATACCGACTCGCACCTTCAAAAATGCAAGAATTAAAGAGTCAACTTCAGGAACTTCTCGATAAAGGTTTCATCAAGCCCAGCTCTTCACCTTGGGGAGCGCCGGTTCTTTTTTGTGAAAAAGAAGGATGGCACGATGCGGATGTGCATTGATTATCGTGACCTAAATCGTGTAACTGTCAAAAATAAATATCCTTTGCCTAGAATTGATGACTTGTTTGATCAATTGCAAGGGGCCAGTTACTTCTCTAAGATCGATTTGAGATTCGGATATCATCAAGTTAGAGTTCGCGAAGAAGACGTTCCGAGAACGGCATTCAGAACAAGATATGGCCATTATGAATTTAGGGTTATGCCTTTTGGATTAACTAATGCGCCAGCAATATTCATGGATTTAATGAACTGGGTGTGCAAACCATACCTCGACAAGTTTGTGATTGTGTTTATCGATGACATTCTGATTTATTCTCGCACCCGAGAAGAACATGGTGAACATCTGAGAAAGATATTAGAGTTATTGCGATCCGAGAAACTATATGCAAAATTTTCTAAATGTGACTTTTGGTTAAGAGAGGTGCAATTTCTGGGTCACATTGTCAGCAAAACCGGAATTCAAGTAGACCTAGCAAAAGTGGAAGCTATTGCATAGTGGGAGCAACCAAAGAGTCCTATCGAAATTCGGCGTTTCTTAGGACTAGCTGGTTATTATTGAAGATTTATTCAAGATTTCTCAAAGTTAGCCACACCATTGACTTCCCTTACTCAGAAGAATGTGAAGTTTGATTGGAAGCCTAAGCACACCAACGCTTTTGAGTTGCATAAACAAAAATTAGGCTCTGCTCCTATACTTTCATTACCAGAAGGTACCGAAGACTTTGTGGTATACTGTGATGCCTCTATCAATGGACTTGGATGTGTTCTGATGCAGAAAGATAAAGTGATCGCATACGCATCTAGACAACTCAAAAAGCATGAGAAGAATTACACCACTCACGATTTGGAGTTAGGAGCAATAGTCTTCGCTCTTAAAATTTGGAGACACTACCTATATGGAGCCAAATTTGTAGTATACTCCGATCACAAAAGTTTACAACATTTGTTCAGTCAAAAAGAGTTAAATATGCGACAACGACGCTGGATGGAAGTGCTGAGTGATTATGATTGCGAGATCAAATACCATCCAGGCAAGGACAATGTAGTGGCAGATGCATTAAGCAAGAAGGAAAGAGTTAAGCCACTGAGAGTTCGAGCCTTGAGATTAGACGTAAGCGTGGATTTAATTGGAGAAATCATTGAAGCACAAAAGAAACAGATGGCTGACTCCAACGTCGAGCGGGACGAGATGATGACTGTTGTAAGAAAATTGACAAAAGAAACGGAGGGCATCCTTAGACTAGGCAAACGCATATGGGTGCCTAAGGAAGGAGGTCTACGTGATGTAATCCTTCGAGAAGCTCACAAGTCTAAGTACATGCTTCATCCAGGAGGCGATAAAATGTACCAGAATTTGAGAGCTAATTATTGGTGGCTAGGAATGAAAAAGGCAATTGCCGCCTATTGTTGAGGGTGTATTTTCAGGATGCTCACAGGAAGCTCAGACAGCTCAGGAACCCTGTTGTCATCTGGGAATCTCGTATATTCAGGTATCCTGATCATATTATTTTAACTAACCTTCATATTTGCCACATGTCTATTTGACCAGGTATCACCGGAGTCATCAACAACATCCGAAACTTACGCTCCAGCTGAAGAAGATCGTGGACCAAGTGAATGGAGAGGCCTCTAACGGTCGAATTAGTTGGACGATAGGATCCCGGGAATCCCGGAAAGTTAGTTATTATTGTATTTGTTATATAAATCGAGGATTCGATTAGTAGGAACACACGACTACACTCGCACACTAGCTTACTTATACGAATCATTGTATCACATAGTTCTGATCAATCAAACCTCCAACCCGTTGTAACGAATTGCTTGGTCATTAATAATATTGACTTGGTGGCGGTTTTCCAGACGGCACCCGAGGTTTTTATCCAGGATTCCTAGAGGCAACTCGAAGGATTCTGGAGTTTTCCTCGCTAAAATCCTTGTGTTATTATCTTAGCTTGGATTGTTTACTCGTTTGAACGTTAAGCACTCTACCTCACAATCTAAGTTTGGAATACAGGATTCCTAAGGGAATTTTTGACCAAAACAGTTTGGCGCCCACCGTGGGGCAAGTGGTGCTTAATCTTACCGAAATCCCATATCTCATTCATTTCGCTTGATCTCCAATCCCAAAGATGTCAAACCCACAGAAATCTGTCTCGGCCTCCACACCGTCCTCCATTCCTCCTCTTCCTTCCGCTCCAGGAAGCCAGAAGAAGACTATGGACCGCCAGAAGAAAGTGGACGAGCAGCCGAGAAAAACTGACTATCCTGTCTTCACAGGATCCCAGGTTCAATCTGTTGATCCCATTATTACTAACAATGATTTGTTTGCTTTGATTAGGTAGGTGAAAAATCAAATGGATCAGCAAGAAAAGACCAATCAAACGGTGATGAAGGAAATTGAAGAGCTTAAGAAGTCCAAGAAACCTGTGGAGGAGCAAAGTCCCCTATTTCCCAGGCATCTCGACTTCAATGCTTCAGGATCCTCAGATCCGTCTCGCTACAGTTACAAATCAGCATCAGACTATACTACGGCCCCTACAACGACTTCTCAGGCCGCTGGATACACTTAGAGTACTGCTGGATTCTCAGGAGCTGTACCACCAGAATCCTCACAGTCACGCTACAAGGGTCCTTGGATTCCGCCACTGTCGGGATACTCGGTTGCGCCATCCCAAGGATATCCTTTTTCTGCAGGAAATCCGAGTCGGAATTCTCAAGGATATCAATACACTAACCCTTCAGTTTCTGCAGGAATCTTCAAAACCAGCTCCTCAGAAGTGCATGATGGCGACGACATCCCTATGCAGACAGCAGCCACTACATAGCCAAGCTTCCCAGCGAACTATGGCTACAGCCCCAGGATTCCATTCCAGAATCCTACCTCTGGTAACGTGACCAATTCAATTCCTATTATTTCTAATCAGGGTGCTTCTTATGATGCAGGTATTCATCCAAGTATCGCTAGGGAGCTCCAGAAGTTGAAAGAGATGATATCGAATGTTCCAGGGATCCTGAAACCTATTCCTGAGGTTCCTTTGGAAAGCCACAAGATATCTAGATTTACTTGGCCAATATCCCAAGTAGAGATCCCGAAGCGTTTCCAGACTCCAAGCATGAAGCTTTATGATGGAACCACGGATCCTGAAGAACACGTGGCACATTATCGGGAGCGTATGGAGATGAACCCCATTCCGATAGAAATCAAGGAAGCCTGTCTATGCAAGGGCTTCGGATCAACCTTAACAGGGCCAGCCATGAAATGGCTACTGAGCATTCCTCCTAACACTATTACATCGTTTTCTCATTTAGTTAACTTATTTAACAATCAATTTTCTTGCAGCAGGACCTTTGAGAAGCTCACAGGTGACCTGTACCGAATAATTCAGAAGCCAGATGAGCCTCTCAGATACTACATTGCCAGATTCGGACGAGAATCTCTTGAGATTCCTAACCTGGATATGGCTGCAGCTGTGGAAGCCTTTAAGATGGGGCTCTCCAAAGATTAACGTTTTTATGATGACCTTGTCATGGCTCCTTGCAGGAACCTTGATGAAGTACGCAGTAGAGCTTTGAGATTTATTCATTTGGAAGATGACAAGAGGATCCACCAAAGACTGGAGGTTCCTAAATATGATCCCAACAGCAAAAAGGCGGAATCCCCCGGGAAGCCGTATAGATCTCGTCCATATTCCAAACCGGAAAATCATAAAGTCAATGCCGTTGACCAAGACGATGATGATGAGGAGTATCCTAAGGTATCTGAATACTGTTTTTCCGTTGACATTGGTGGTTTGATGTGTGCTATGCAGGATCTAGGTTAAAAAGCAAGATGGCCTAGGAAGGATACCAAGCAAGGGTCCTGGAAAAACAAGACCAAGTGGTGTGCCTTCCACGAAGATTTCGGCCACCTGACAGACGAATGTATAGCACTCCGAAAGGAAATCAGCTATCTACTCAGCAAGGGGCATCTTAAGGATTTGTTAGGCAGAAAGAAGGTCAAGACTCAAGAAGCCGACAAGGTGCCCCAGAGAGCAGCTTCTCCACCACAGGATGCTCAGATTATTAACTTCATCTCAGGAGGCTCAGACATCTGCGGCACTTCATATTCCTCAGCTAAGAAGCATGCTAAGGAATCCAAATCTGAACAGGGTGACAGACCTGTCCGGACGTCCACCCTAACTCAGGACAAGCTTATATCCTTTGATGAGAGTGACCGTTCTCATGTTCAGGATCCTCATCATGATAGTCTTGTGGTTACTTTATATATTGCTAACCATTTTGTTCGCAGGATTCTGGTTGATAATGGGAGCTCAGTAAACATAATCCGTCTTGATGTGCTAAAAAAGATGGGGATCCCAGAAACTGAAATAGTCCCAAGATCCTCAGTTCTGGTTGGCTTCAGCGGTGAAACTAAAAGCACCGTTGGGGATATCAGGTTGCCAGTATATATAGAGGGGGTAAACTCTATGCAAAAATTCCGTGTTATAGATTCTCTCTCTTGTTGCAAAATTATTCTTGGCAGGCCTTGGATTCACGAGATGAAGGCAGTCCCTTCAACCTATCACCAATGTATCAAGCTTCCTACACCCTGGGGAGTTGTAAGAATTGAAAGTGATCAGCAGGAAGCCAAAAACTGTTATTCTACTTCAATGAAGAGCACCACTAAGGTGACGAATGGATAGCAATTACAGAAAAAGGCACCCGAAGCACAGGAAAACAGGGAACTTGATGTCAAAGAAGTATCTCTAGACCCTGAGAATCCTGAGATCAAGGTGCTCATGGGAACAAGCATCCCAACCAATGTTGAGCAGGAATTATACCATCTTCTCAAAGCAAGAACTTCAACTTTCTCCTGGAAGCATGAAGATATGACAGGTATCCCTAAACATGTAATTACTCATAAACTTGGTTTAGATCCTTCTTTCAGGCCTATACAGCAAAAAAGGAGGAAGTTCGCTCCAGAGAAGAATATAATCATCCAGGAGGAAGTTGAAAAGCTTCTCAAAACAAAGATGATCAGAGAAGTCAAATATCCTAGGTGGCTAGCAAATGTGGTGGTGGTCCAGAAGAAGAATGGAAAGTGGAGAGTTTGTGTTGATTACACAGACTTGAACAAAGCCTGTCCTAAGGATCCGTTTCCACTTCCCCATATTGATGCTATGGTGGATGCTACGGCTGGTCACGAGATGCTCACCTTCATGGATGCTTCAGCAGGATTCCAACAAATTCAGATGGAACCATGTGATCAGGAGCATACAGCATTTATGACTCCAACAGGTATTTATTGTTATACTGCTATGCCCTTTGGATTAAGAAATGCAGGTGCCACCTACCAGAGGCTCGTCAATATGATGTTCAAAAAGCAACTGGGGGACACAATGGAAGTCTACATAGATGACATGGTGGTGAAATCCAAGAAAGCTGAAGACCATGTCAGGGATCTCCAGACTGCCTTTGATATCCTTGATCAGTATAACATGAAGCTCAACCCCTCCAAATGCCACTTTGGGGTGCGAGCTGGAAAATTCTTAGGGCACATGGTTACCGAAAGAGGGATCGAAGCAAGCCCAGAGCAGATCAAGGCAATTCTGAATCTCAAGTCCCCATCAAATGTTAAAGAAGTACAGAGGTTGACAGGAAGAATCGCAGCACTCAACAGGTTTATCTCGAGATCCTCAGAAAAAAGCAAGGATTTCTATGATATCCTGAGGAAAAACAAGAATTTCGAGTGGACTGAGAAGCATGAAGAAGCCCTAAAGTGCCTGAAAGACTACTTGTCAGCAGCTCCATTGCTGATGAAACCAAAAGATGGGGAGCCACTATATTTATATCTTGCTGTCCGGAAGCTCAATCAGTGCAGTCCAGGTAAAAAATCATCAAGGTCAGCAGCATCCGGTATATTATGTAAGTAAAACTCTGCTAGACACAGAATCTAGGTATTCTCACCTCGAAAAATTAATTCTAGCTCTTATAATGGCTTCCACTAAACTTAGACATTATTTTGAAACCCATACTATAGTTGTGATGTCTAATTATCCTATCAAGGCGGTTCTCAGGAAGCCGGAAATGTCAGGAAGGATAACTAAGTGGGCAGTCAAGCTGAGTGCCTATGACATCAAGTATGAACCAAGAACAGCAATCAAATCTCAAGCGTTAGCTGACTTTGTGGCGGATTTCAGCAGTGACATTGAACCAGAAGTTGAAAAGGAAGTCCAACAACTTGAGAAGCTCAAGGAAGACTGGATCCTCTACACCGACGGCTCCTCAAATGTCAGAGGAACAGGGCTGGGAATCCTGCTAAAATCGCCACAGGGGGACATAATACCTCTATCCATATCCTGTGAATTCCAGGCTACCAACAATGAAGCCGAGTATGAGGCTTTAATTGCTGGATTACAGCTGGCTAGGGATATGGGAATCCTATCTATACAAGTGTTTGTTGATTCTCTCTTATTAACTAACCACTTTAATGGCTCTTATGCAGTGAGAGGGGAGAATCTAATTAAATATCTTGAAATTGTTAAAATATTGTCTTTATTTTTTGAAAATTTTAACATTTCACAGGTACCAAGAGAAGATAATGCGGAAGCCGATGCTTTAGCAAACTTGGCTTCATCGCTCAGGATCCCTGAGGATGTCAAGATTCCAATAATTCACGTCTTGACACCGGCAATAGCTCAACAGGAAGCTCAGGCTGTTGACGATAACGCAGGTGCAAAGGTTGAGAATCCTAAAGATGCCCAGGAATCCTGGACATATCCGATCCGGAAATATCTTGAAGACGGGGAGATTCCCAAGGGCGAAAACCCCAGAGCTTTTCGTGCAAAGGTAGTACCCTATACTATTATTAATAACATCCTATATAGAAGATCTCTTGCAGGTGTCTATCTAAGGTGCCTAGAGAAGTCGGAAGCTCTCGAGGTGCTCGAAGACATCCATAGTGGAGATTGTGGAAACCATACCGGGGGCAGGGCGCTGTTCTCTAAAGTTCTCAGATTCGGATATTATTGGCCAACTATGAAGAAGGATGCCGCGAGCTTCTCACAGAAATGTGATGCTTGTCAAAGGCATGGCAACATTCTCCACCAGCCCGCCGAGCATCTGCATCCTATAGTATCCCCATGGCCATTCATAATGGGGCATGGATATTGTGGGTAAGCTGCCAAAAGCTCCTGGAGGAAAGGTATTTATGCTTGCCATGACGGATTACTTCTCCAAGTGGATTGAAGCAGAAGCCTATGTTCAAGTGAGAGAAAAAGAAGTGATATCCTTCATCAAAAGAAACATCCTCACCAGATTTGGGATTCCGGCAGAAATTATATGCGACAATGGCTCCCAATTTATAGGGAAAAGAACTACAAGCTTTTGTGAAAGCTGGGGCATCAAGATGATCACTTCAACACCTGTCCACCCTCAGGCTAATGGGCAGGCAGAATCCAGCAATAAAATCATCATCAACAATCTCAAGAAGAAGTTGGGCTCCAAGAAAGGTAAATGGGCTGAGGAGCTGCCATTTGTCCTTTGGGCAGATAGGACCACACCTAAAAATGCTACAGGCCAAACGCCATTCTCGTTAGTGTTTGGGGCAGAAGCCGTAATTCCTACAGAGATGGTACTCCCAACAGCCAGAGTCAACTGCCAGGATCCCGAAACCAATAGCCAGAATCTCCTTCAGGATCTCGAAACAGTTGAGGAGCTCAGAGACATGGCCAAAGTCCGGATGGCTTCTTACCAGCAACGAATAGTAAAGTCTTATAACAAGAACACCAGACTAAGAAGATTCCAAGTAGGTGACTTGGTCTTGAGGAAAGCTTTTCAGAATACCACTAACCCTGCAGATGGGAAGTTAGCACCCAAATGGGAAGGCCCTTACCTTATAGATTCTGAAGAGGGTAAGGGGGCATACCGTTTGGTGAATATGGAAGGAGAACCTCTGCCAAGAGCTTGGAACGCCATCCACCTTAAGGCGTATTTTATGTGAGAATCCCATCGAGAAACTCAGGAAGAATCCCAAGGATCCTCACTATGCAAATAATCTAAGGTACGTATACTGATCTTATTTCAATAACTTCCTATTATTTCTATGATAAGATTACTGACTTAAGCATCGGAGTGGTGTTAGCTAGGCTAACACCCACCCCTCACCAAGCATTGAGTGTTTTGCAGATTTTGAGAATCCTAGAGAATTTTGGGTATATCCCCAGTTAGAGGTTGGCCACCTCTCCTACGTTTAAGGTATCCTGCGTACCTTCTAAGGTTTGAGAGGCTGACTCCTCTCCTAAGTTTGGGTAATCGCCAGTAGCGCACGACCCTCGCCAGTAGCGCACGTTGTCCCCCGGTACGCTAAAGGTGGCCGGACCAGTCCACTCCAGGGGTGGCTGACAATCTTGTCACTGGAGGCTGCCGGGCGGATTCTCAAGGTTTATAACACTGACGTGTTATCTAAGGTTTTGGCATTTTCATGTCACATACGTATGGGCTTGTCCCCAGTTTTGGCTTAGACCCAAGTTTATCGGGCTTGTCCCCAGTTTTGGCTTAGACCCAAGTTTATCGGGCTTGTCCCCAGTTTTGGCTTAGTCCCAAGAATCCCGGGTTTATCCCCAGTTTATTTAACTTGTTTGCTCTCGGAAATGTCGGCTTCGGCCGGAGGCCAAGAAGCTTTTCAGAATTATTTCAGGTTTTGGAAGAAACTGAAGCAAATACTGAGGAAACTGCGTTCAGGATTCCTATAGGAATCCCAATTCAGGTAGAAGAAGATATGATTATTTGGAATTGGAAAATTGGCCAAGGTAAAATTCAAAGGTCAGTTTTTACTATTTAATCTAACTTAACATATTATTCAAATTTCAAATGGTCTTCCAACTTGCAAGTTATTTTTTAGATATTTGATAAGTTTTTACAAACTAATTCTACCAAGCAAAATTTCAATACAAAAGACAATATGAGAAGCCCAAAAGATACTGATATTATTTATAGCCACAAAAGGTTGTGAGCTTCTCAAGTTTCGTCCTGAAAACCTCAGGATCCCTCCGCTTGAGAAGCTCGAAGGTCAAAATATTGTTTTTGGGAATCCTGGTTTCGTCTTGTAAACACAAGATCCCTCCACCAGGACCCCCATCGTTGTTGCTTGTTGCTTGTTCATTACAGGAAAAGGGAAATTGTTTCAACTACAAGAACCACCAAAAAAAACCACCTAAAAACCTAAAAAGTGGGCTCAGACCGTTGCAATGTCCTCATCGCCCACTGTCTTCTCCTCCTCCACCGGCTTCACCACGTCCTCCAGCTTCTTGCCTGCTCCCAGCTCGATCACATAAGCCCTTGTTGGGGAAACCGGAGAATCCGGAATCGCCTTTGAGGAGCCACCATCGGTCCCATCTTTTCCTTCCCCATCACCATCTCCTCCCAGCGATTCCAAGACCAGCCTCCAGCCTGCAATATCCCAACCTGGAACCTGAAAGCCAGCCGCTTCAGCCTCTTCTGCCATTTGAATCTTGCATTCTAGGACGCTCCGGGCAGCCGAGAGTTGGCCAATTTCAGCATCAGCAGCCATTTTTGCTTCCAGGGCTTGACGCTGCTTAGTGAGCTTATGCTCATAGAGAAGGGTCTTACCCTTGGCAGTTTCAGCTTGGGCCTGAATCTTCTCGTTGGCTTCGGCGAGCTTCTTCTCCATGTCCATAGCCTGGAAGCTCAGCTTCTCGATACCCTGCACAAATAGGAACCCTATTCAGCAGCGGTAACAGGTATGATACTAACGTAATTATTACTTGAGCTTCTTACCAGGTTGATCATGGTCTGCATAGAGAGGATCTTGTTGCTGACCTCAGACGGGGCAAGATCTTCAAAGGATTCCAGGTACACGGTGGGAGCTGCTGAAGTCTGAGGGGCCTTCCTCTTCTTGGAAGCCGAGGCCTTTGGCCGGCTGATAGGTGGTTTGGGAACAGTGGGGTGCTCGAGCTGCTCCTTCTTAACCTTCAAAAGGCTATCAAGATCCTTCAGGGAGAATGAGGCGCTGGATTTGGGAGCTGCAAAAGGAAACAGGTTATAAGTATCCAGGAAGTTCAAATAAACGAAGAAGTCGGAATCTTACAAGAACTTACCAGACATGCTGGGAGTGTGATCGGCTGAATAGCTGTTTTCACTGGTTGTTGCTTCAAGAATCAAAGCTCTCTCGCTGGCCGGAATCTGGTAGATAGCTTCAAGCTTCTTGAAATCAGGCTGCTTCTTGATGAGATTCTCAAACTTGGGTGCTGCAAAAAAGAAAAACAACAAAGAAGCTTAGCAATGTACAGAAAATTCAACGAAAAACAGGAAACTTCAATTTCCTACCCTTCTCAACCCACTTCAACGGTAACTCTGTCCCCCCAGGAATCGAGTCTCGTTTGACGAAGAAGAATCGCTTCTTCCAATCGTGATCGTTGTGGGAAGCTCGGGGAATCAACTGGGAGTTAGAGGTACGAGCCTGAAGAACAAACCGGCTACAACCATGGGTTCTTAACTTGTAAGCTTCACAGATTTCAGGAATCCCGATGTCGAGATTCCTGGTTTGGTTCAACTGGTCCAAAGAATACAAGATTCTCCAGACCATCGGCATGGTTTGAGAGTAGGAAAGTCGGGTAGTCTTGAAGAATTGGGTGATAAGCTCCGGAAAGGGGAATGTCATTCCGAGTAAGAAAGGATAGTACATAAAACAAACCCAAGTTGTGGAGATGAAATCAGACTTGACGAGAGAACTATAAGGTCGGAAAACGGTCTCCGGCGGAAAAATGCCGGAGTTCTTCAGTTCGAGGATGTCGCGATCGTCGAAGGAACAGCTTTCTTCCTCACAGGGGATGATGTACCCCTGATCATGGAATTCCTCGGCGACCGGAGAGCTTAACGACGAAGAAGATCGAGTGTTTTTCTTGGCCATGGCCAAAAAACGCGAAGGAAAACGAGAAAGAAGGAAAGGGACTGACCTGGAATATCGGAGAAGCTCGAGAGGTTTTGCGAAGAAGATGGTGAAGATCTCATAGATTTACTCTCTATATAAAGAGAAACGTCCCATCTCTTGGACGCCGAGAAATCAGTCACTTCCCAACAGCTTTTACCGTCTACACGCCGTTAAAAAGGCATCTTTTTGAATTTTAACAGCTGTCAAACTTATCCACAACTGTTGAAATTCAAGGGGCAATTGTTGAGGGTGTATTTTCAGGATGCTCACAGGAAGCTCAGACAGCTCAGGAACCCTATTGTCATCTGGGAATCTCGTATATTCAGGTATCCTGATCATATTATTTTAACTAACCTTCATATTTGCCACATGTCTATTTGACCAGGTATCACCGGAGTCATCAACAACCTCCGAAACTTACGCTCCAGCTGAAGAAGATCGTGGACCAAGTGAACGGAGAGGCCTCTAACGGTCGAATTAGTTGGACGATAGGATCCCGGGAATCCCGGAAAGTTAGTTATTATTGTATTTGTTATATAAATCGAGGATTCGATCAGTAGGAACACACGACTACACTCGCACACTAGCTTACTTATACGAATCATTGTATGACATAGTTCTGATCGATCAAACCTCCAACCCGTTGTAACGAATTGCTTGGTCATTAATAATATTGACTTGGTGGCGGTTTTCCAGCCGGCACCCGAGGTTTTTATCCAGGATTCCTAGAGGCAACTCGAAGGATTCTGGAGCTTTCCTCGCTAAAATCCTTGTGTTATTATCTTAGCTTGGATTGTTTACTCGTTTGAACGTTAAGCACTCTACCTCACAATCTAAGTTTGGAATACAGGATTCCTAAGGGAATTTTTGACCAAAACACCTATGTAGAAAAATGTCCAACTTGCTTGAAAGTAAAAGCTGAACATCAGAAGCCTGCCGGGTGACTTCAGCGAATAGAACTCCCTGAATGGAAGTGGGAAGAAATTACCATGGATTTCGTGACAAAACTTCCAAAGACAAGAAGCGGAAACGATGCCATTTGGGTAGTCGTGGATCATTTAACAAAATCTGCTCACTTCTTACCAATGGCTGAAACTTATAATGGAAAACAACTGTCAAAGTTGTTTGTAAACGAGATCATATCAAAGCATGGAGTGCCAAAGTCCATAATCTCAGATAGAGATAGTAGATTCACCTCTCACTTTTGGCGAAGTTTTCAAGAAGCAATGCGGACCAAATTGAAATTTAGCACAGCCTATCATCCCCAAACTGATGGACAGAGCGAGAGAACAACTCAAACACTGGAAGATATGCTAAGATCTTGTGTTATAGAATTTGGAGGTAGTTGGGATGATCATCTTCCACTAGTCGAATTTTCATATAATAATAGCTACCATACCAGTATTCAAATGGCTCCGTTTGAGGCATTATATGGTAGCAAATGCCGAACACCAGTGTGCTGGTCTGAAGTGGGAGAGGGCCAACTTACAGGACCTGAGCTGATCATGGAAACTACAGAAAAGATTAGAGAGATCCGTAAAAGGCTTAAAACCGCTCAGGACCGACAAAAGAGTTACGCAAATCGGCGTAGGAGACCACTTGAGTTTGTAGAGGGAGACATGGTGATGTTGAAAATATCACCTTGGAAGGGTATAATTCGTTTTGGCAAAACAGGAAAATTGAGTCCACGATATATCGGACCTTTCAAGATAATATCAAGAGTCGGAGAAGTGGCTTATCAGTTAGAATTACCTGAAGAGCTTAGCGGAGTCCACGACATATTTCATATATCGAACCTACGGAAATGTATGGTAGATGAAGCTCTCGCAGTTCCGTTAAAAGAAATCAAAATTGATAAAAAGCTGAACTATACAGAACATCCCAATGGTGAAAGTCAAGTGGGATGCTAGACGCGGTCCCGAATATACGTGGGAATCCGAAGTAGACATGAGGAGAAAATACCCCCAACTATTCAATAAGTGCCTAACGAATTCCGGGACGGAATTCCTTTCAGGGGGAGAGAATGTAACCTTTGTGTCTAAAACATTGATCCGAGCTGGAAACTTTAAGTGAAAAATATTAAAAAATTCCTGAAACACAATTTGAGGCGGTACGCCTAGGATTAGGAAATCCCAGGCGGTACGCGACCCGCTTGGTAAACGGGTCGGGTTGCGGCATCCATCGGATCCACGCATACCCGCTACCTTAAAATCCGGGCGGTACGCCCCAAATTGAGTATTTTGGGGCGGTACGCCTCATTTCTAAATCGTTAAAAACAAGGAATTTGGCCTTTATAGCCTTACACATGTTGGAACTTAAAATCTATGTGACTGACGCCATCAAATCTGTTTACCGAAGCATTCAACTGAAGAATCCATGTGAACTGATTCAGAGACGCGGGTTGTGATGCTCGAGGCTTGCGAGTTTGGACCGAAGACCGTTTTCTGGAAAAGTCAACCGTTCAGGTCAACGGTCAACGTAAAAGTCAACGGAAGATCGGTTCGAGCGAGTCAAGCTTCGGATTAATTAAATCAACTTTGATTTAATTAATATTTATGTTTATTTCATTTATTTGTAATTCTGTCCAGTTTTTATGTTTTTTTACTATTGTTAGTCACCCTCACTATATATATAGTGAGGGTGCCCCATTCAAGAGAGTCTCTGAGTGTGGAGATGATGATTTTCTTGTAGAGTGTGAGATTTCCATTCTAGAGAGAGAGTAAGTCATGGATTTCCATGAGAGAGTGTTTGTCATGATTTCTTGATTGTAAGCATTCGATTAATGAAATCATTCGATTAGTTCATCATCTTTCTTATGTGTTTGATTATCCTTGATTCCTTCATCATCTTCATCTTCATCTCATTTTTTTGGGGTTTTTGAATCTGAACTTTTGTTCTAGCTCAAGATCAGGATTCTTGATGTGAGAATCGGTCCTGACAAATGGTATCAGAGCGGGTAACCGATCAGATTCATCTCACCGTGAATCTGGTCACTCGAATCTCTGATTTTGAGCTTGAATGGGTGAAGATGAGAAAACCCACTTTTTGAGACTTTTTCATATTTTTCTTCATCTTGGATGATTCTGGACAGATTTGATGTTTTGGATGTTAGATCTGGGTTCATTGAGTTCATCTTGATGTTATTTCATGTTTTACTTCTTCAAATCTGTGGAGAAATTCGTAACAGTGGAGTTCTTCACGTTTTTAGGGTTTATGAAGACTTTGGAGCTTTGATTCTGTGTTTTTGGTGTTATTGTTGATGGATTTGGATGAAACAAAGCATGAATCTTGATGGAAAACGCGTTCCGGATCTATTGGTTGCATCCGTTTTGTCTGAATCTCAACCATTTTGGCATATCTGGAAAAACACACACTAGTGTGTGTTTCGCGGTGTTCTTCGTGTTCTTGAAGATTTCCAGAATATGGGTCTGATTCGATCGAGTTTTGCTGCTGTTTAGGATGTGTAAGTGGCCATAGCATGTCTCTAAACCTGATTTGTGTCAAGAATCGATGGTTTCTACTCATTTCTGACATTTTTTCAAGGATCAAGGTTGCTGCGTTTTTTCCAACTGTTCATCGAGTTCTTGAAGCTGTTGAAGATGTTCTTAACGATCTGGACTCAGCTTGAAGATGCTCTAAATGATCTGGACTCGTTTGAAGATTGTCTTAACGATCTGGACTCGTTTGAAGATTGTTTAAACGATCAGGCTCTAAACGATCTGCGTTAACGATCAGGTTACTGAAGTTAATGATCAGCCTATGTTCTTAACGATCTGACCTTAAGTCTTAACGACTTGGTTGTGGTCTTAACGACCTGGTAGGCAGATCATTCAAACCTAACGACTTGGGTTTTTGGGTCTTCGTTCGAGACGTTTTCAAAGGATTTGGTTCGTTCAGATGTGTAGAGCTTCGGATTACGAGTTCAAGGGCATAAAATTTGTGGATTTTCGTCGTGTATTGACCGAGATACGGCTGTTTTACGCTTTTCCGGTAGTTCTCATGGTTTTCCGGCGATTTTATTAGGGTTTTGGGGGTGTCGGACGATTTAAGGATGATGACGATGACGTGTCACCTTGCTGTTGGTTGATATAGAATTATTTCTCTCTCCTATGTCTGTTTGACCGAGACCTCCTATATCCGTTGTCGGTTCCTGATTGGCGCAGAGGGAATGTAAGTCTTTCTCCTCATTTGTCTTTTTCCAGTGGCCCTTTCTCGCTGTCCTGCTCTGATTGGCGGACAGAATTCTGGTGGGACCCAGTAAAGAAGAGAATCGTTGACAGCTATAACTGCTGTCGCCCTCCCATTGGATAGAAATGTGGCGAGTGGGCCTCTTGCTGATTAAAGAACTCATGATGCAGCATGCGTTGTCAGCTCCTGATTGGTGCTCAGTCTCTCACACGGATCCTGCCATTCTCAGCCCTTGATCTGTTTTTTCCTAACCGTAGATGGCTTGGAGAATCTCAAATATGATTGGTCAATTAATTTTGACAAGGATTATGGCCTTTTTGTTGGAGATTTGACTAAACTAATTAGATATTTTGCATTTTCGTTAAATGCGGGCTTTTTCTTATCGGTTTTTAACAAGACTTACGAGATAAACGCCCGAACGGAATTGCGAAATTTTTTTATTAGTCGTGGATTTATTCCGGATTTATTGGGGTTCTTGTTTATTGACGTAGCGCGTACTTTAGCTATCGACCACTGACGGGTTAGCTTCCTTGGTCGGTTAATGATGCAGCTTTCTCGTTATGTCTCACGGTTTTTATTTTTAGCTGATGCAGCGCGGATGTCAACTAACCGGATTAACTGAGATCTCAGTTAATTATGGAATTTATCCGTTAAATCTCTCGGAGAGCCATTACTTGACGAAAATTGATGAAATTTTACAGATTGCACCGTTTTACTCAGAAATCTTCACGGAATTTTATTCCGAGCTCAGTTTTCTTCGCCCAAAATTACGAAGACTCCGGTTATCATTATTTTACGCTCGGGATCTCAAATTTCACAGATTTGATGTTTATCTTTAATTTTCGCATCCAACCTAGTCACGCGGATTATTCACAACTGTCAGCATCCGGCTTTCGGTTTTTCACAAGATTGTCCGATTTCAAGATTGTTTATCTGGTTTCTCTAGGCAACCGATCGCGATGGTTCGACTCTCCGCATCAGACTTTTACGCTTCCGACTTGATGTTTTTGGAGAGATTTAGAGAAATAGGAGGAATTATTATGGATTTGGATATCGGGTCGATTATCCGGAGTTGGAGCATTTTCAGTGTTTGACTGGTTTGTCTGATTCAGTTTGTTGCGGTTTTGACTCCGAGATGTAGCATTTTCTCAGTATTGTACCCGACCGTGTGAACCGAGTGAGTGGAACACTTGGATCTGAAACGAGAATAGAAGAAGCTTATTCAGAGGGGGAATCTCTACATCAGATTGTCTCGGGTTTATCAGTTTCTCATTGAAGATGTACGACAGAGCGATTCTTCAGCAGTTGAACAGATTTGAAAGCATCAGTCAAGGGGGAATTGTTGGAACTTAAAATCTATGTGACTGACGCCATCAAATCTGTTTACCGAAGCATTCGACTGAAGAATCCATGTGAACTGATTCAGAGACGCGGGTTGTGATGCTCGAGGCTTGCGAGTTTGGACCGAAGACCGTTTTCTGGAAAAGTCAACCGTTCGGGTCAACGGTCAACATAAAAGTCAACGGAAGATCGGTTCGAGCGAGTCAAGCTTCGGATTAATTAAATCAACTTTGATTTAATTAATATTTATGTTTATTTCATTTATTTGTAATTCTGTTCAGTTTTTATGTTTTTACTATTGTTAGTCACCCTCACTATATATATAGTGAGGGTGCCCCATTCAAGAGAGTCTCCAATGATGGATGGATGATGACTCTTTAGTGTGTGAGATTTCCATTCTAGAGAGAGAGAGTGAGTCATGGATTTCCATGAGAGAGTGTTTGTCATGATTTCTTGATTGTAACCATTCGATTAATGAAATCATTCGACTTGATTATCATCTTTCTTATGTTTTTGATTATCATGATTCTTCTCATCATCATCTTTTTTTTTTTTTGGGTATTTCTGATTTGAACCTTGTTCTTGCTCAAGATCGAGATTCTTGATGTGAGAATCGGTCCTACAACACACTTGTGAATTGCCTCACTTCCGGCCAGAGCACTCTCTTGACAGTCCCAGAGCTCTGCCTCACTCACATTCAAGCCATAGAAGTCTTGTGGAAGGGTGGATCTTCATAGGTAAGCTTTCTAATCACCATTTTTCATAACAAGACTATGTTAATTTGTTGAAACCCTCACCCATTGCTTGAATTCTCATCAACTCAGTAGTGTGGGCATTTTTGGGAGATGAATGAGGTGTGTGGAAACAAGATTCAAGGTTAATCAAGGTAAGGAGATGAATGGCAGATGAATGAGGTGTGTGGGCATTTGAGAAAGTTATTTAGGGTTTTCTTTAAGATCATACACTCACAAAATAGTTATGGATCATGTAGGTCCAGAAAATCTACCAAGACACGATATTGATATCACAAACGAGTGCGGAATCCTCGTAAGTGATTGATTCAAGAAGAAAGTAGAAGAAATAGATTTAACAAAGATCAAATCTTGAATAAAACACAAATACTTTCTTTGAGTTAGTGAAAACCGATCGGAATTACAAATAGAGAGAGAGAAATCGTAATCTCAAAAGCTAAACAATCATAAACACTATGAGGGTATATATAGTACCCTCTACAAAACCCTAAGCCCAATCATAAACATAAAGAAATCGGCCCACTAAGCCCATATCGTAAACCCTACTAAGCCCAAATCAATGAAAGCCCAATCTAATGTTCATGCCTTACAATATATAGCCCAACAATCTTCCCCTAGGCATGAACCATTAGACCGCCTATGGCAGCAGCAGATCAAATCTGAAAGTATTCTGCACATTGCTCGACCACCATTCATTAGCTACGATCCGGTTTGCTGTTCCATGGAAGATCCCCACCCGTATAGCATTTTCCAGATCATTCGCATCACCGAGAATAGCTTGGGAGGCGAGGAGCTTGATATCTCTTTCACCAAACCTCAGCAGGTCAACCGGATCGTAGAAGCGGAACTGTCTCATCTTCTTGCAAAGCACCACCGCTTCATGCGTCTTCGGATCGTAAAACCAACAATCAAAGTTTTTTTTACCAAGGTACCATCTTCAATTTCATCCAACAAGTTTATTACTCTTGTGCGTTTTGTGGTTGGTCGCCTCGCTTCACCTATTGGATCACCAGTTACTGGGTCAGTTCTAGTTTCAACCCATCTTACCTGCTTCAGATCGAAGTTCACAAAATTTTCCGCCAAGTGGCTCATCAAATTGTTCCGAACTAGATCTCCTTCTGTGCTACTCCATCTGTTTATGTATGGAGCTCTTAACAGGCTTCTAATCTCAGGCTCATTCCAGGAATGAAACTGGGTTCGTGTTCTGTAATATTTCACTGGACTGTAGCCATCACGGATTACAGCAAAAAGCTTCTTCTCGGAGTCATAGTGCCAGCACAGAATTGCTTCACGACTCCCCCTTTTATCGATTGAGCTTTCACCAACATCAATGGTGTATTGAGTGGGGGTTGGTCCTTGAAAGAACTCCTTGAACCAGTTGTCGTGACCTTCTGGCGCTATAGAGATGACTCTTCCACTTCGAGCATAGTCTGACATCTCAATAGTGTCATCTCCTTCATCTTCATTCATAGCCTCTGTACCTTGTGCAGCCTGAGATGAGCTTTGACCGGGGTCACCTGAAGCATTTGACACCACAGCACCTTTCAACTCATTATACTTCTTTTTCAGATCCATCAAGGTCTCATACAAATACTTAAACCTATTCTTGTCAGCCATCTCCTTGTCCTTTAGTTTTCTGTTCTCAACCTGGAGTGCTTTTATCTTAGTCTCTCTAATTCTATTTTGAGACATCAGAAAGTTAATGTGAGGGTCAGCACTTAACCTCATCTCAATAGGGAGCTTAGCAGCTTGTTCATTTGCCCTAAAAGGCCTGAAGCTTGGAACCATAGTGGGCTGACTTGGCTCTGAAGAGACACTCACTTTCACTGGGCTGGGTACGACAAAAGAGCTTTCAACCTCTAGAAATTGCCTTTCCTCATGCACTAGGCTATGTACATGGAGGATATGACTCTCATTCTGCACAGGTGTTGGTTCTTGAACAGTAGCTTGAACATCGGCTTGAGAAGAGCTTTGAATGATTGCCGGTTCAGTTGTGTTATCAGTCTGTTCATTTGGATCTGTACGATCAAACACCATTAGGCTTGAGCTGGTCTTTAAGAACTTGAACCTCAAAGTTCTTGGGTCAGCCTTTTTCCTCGGAGAAGGTTCGCGTACTAGGATGGGTTCTTCAGTCAAATCCTCTTCGTTAATATTCAGAATCAGCTCTGGAGGAGTTGTATCGCTGCCTAAAGATGTGATCAGGTCGTCCCTTTCTCTCTTGAGATTTATGGGCCCCAAATCCCGATAGATGTCATCCTCGAATGTTTCGTTCTCAGGGAAGATATCATCCATTATGTTATCTTCATCAGACGGTATATTTTCAGGTTCCCTTTGAACATTGGCAGCCACATCATGATCTTCTGCCAGAGATGCATTGACTGGGTGCACTTCTGCTTCAGCATCAGATTCTTCTTCAACTTGTTCTCTTGCAACTTCAGGGAAGGCACCTCTTTTGGTCCATTCAATCCTTCCTTGAAAGCTGCTCTTTCCTTTTCTGTATTGGGTTTGCAACCCGAACAGTCCATTATCCATGAACTTGATATCTAACTTCTCTATCCTTTCTTCGATCATCGGATACTTCTTCATAACTACCATCTGTACAAATCTTGGTGTCATAAGGAACAGTTCTCTTGCACTCAAATTTGCATTCCTAACCCAGTCCAACAGCATCATTTTTGGAAAGTTGAAATCCCAGTCTAAGGCTAGTGCAACAAATGCCGTGCCATGCAATTTGTTTAGCTGATCAAAACTAGTTCTCTTCCCCAAGAAGGATTTTTGCAAGTAATGAGCCAAACACCTCCAGTAGTGCGGCAATAACTTCTTGAAGATGGGAGGGAACTTTCCTTCATATCCCAACTACTGAGCACCTTCTAATACAAGAGTCTTTGAGTACTCTATTGGATCTTCAGCTTTGTCATTGATGTTCAATCCCTAGCGGATTTCTTCTTCGAGTATCACAATTTGACGATTTTGAATATTTGCGGTGATACTTGTCTTGTGAGCATTTGCTCTCGCTGTTCCCCAGAAATCTCTTACAAGCTGCTCATCGATAAGCACACTTGTTCTTAGAGCATGGTTTATCTTGCATATGTTCAGCCCCGCCACCAAAGAGTAAAACAGCTGCATGTGCCTCTCTGGTGGGTCATCAAGATATGCCGGGATGCAGTGGTCTCTCTCAAAATGGATCTCTTCATCAAGCATTTCGTCTGCCATCTGAGAAAGCGAGACATATGCATCAGGCTTAAATTCATCAAAACGAAATTATGTTTGCCAACAGTATCTTGAAGTTCAATTGATTAACACATTTAACTTGATAAGTTCTGAAAATCTCAATTTAAACGTTCAAGAAAAATATTTGATTTTGAAACACAAATTGACAAACACCATTAATTTTAACTTAAAAAAAACGATTAAGTTTAATGAAATTCCAAAAATATTAGGTGTTTAAGATTTTCATTATGAGTTTATGATCCTGATTATGGGTTTACGATTTTTAAAACAGGTTCACGATCGGGTCAAAATTAGTTCATTCGTAAACACACAAGCCCAATCGTAAAGATGGTGTGTCCGATCATATACACGAATCGTAAACACCAATACCGATCGTAATCTCGATCGGAAACACCGAATGTAATCTCGTAATGTCGTCTTCTTCATCCAGATTATCGTAAACACCAAATTCACCATTGATGGACCTACAACGAACTCGGAAACACATTAGAACACCTCATAACACCAAAACAGGCATCCATCACTACCTTTAAAGTATCTTAATCCACACAACCGACTTCAAATCTCGCTAAAATGACTCGAACACAGTAAAAACTGAGAAAAATCACGAGTTAGGGCTCAAAACACAAAAACCCATGAATAGATTGACGAAACTTTGTTAAAACAGTTGATTGTCGAGGGTTTCTTGGTTGGAAAAGGATTGCGACGGTGTTGGTGAGGTCGGTTTACACAGAGGGCGGACATAGTGGTCGGATTTCGGATTTCCGGCGAGCCAGCGGCGGTTAGGGTTTCGGTTGCGCGGTGGTCGTAAACGCAGTGAAGAGAGATATGAGGGATCGGAAACAGGTGAAAGGTTTTTTATACCCTTTAAAAATTTTCATTAATCCCCCTCAATCTTCAAAAATGTTTCAAAAACCTCCCAAACCTCTAGTTAAAAAAATTAATTCTCATGAAAATTGTTAACTTTGAGAAACTTGAGTATTTACGAAGCTTCCCCTCAGACTCAAACCCCGAGTATCTGATCATGATCAAAAAAATTTAAAACATTTAAGGACTTAAAAAATAAAATAAACCATAAAACAATTAAAACCTAATTACAGAACTTAAAAAATCACTTGCCTCGAAGCTGATGTAAATTCATGGATCAAACCAGACAAATCTTTAACTGAGGAACCCTTTTCAGTTTCCGTTACTCGACGCTCTAGACGATTGCTCAAAATTTTTGAAATCATGTAAACTCACATCCAGATGAAAGATATTTAAAGTGCTTAAATATGGTACATAATTACCGTCATGTTTAATAGTCCCCACACCCAATCGTTCATAGCAAAACCTACCCAACCTCAGAGTTTATTGAGGATTCACAAACCCCCAACTTGAGGAACCATGCACCACTGCTATGACTACCACTTATTTTCTTAATTATCAGTTGGTGATCAGGTCGGCCGCATAAGCACACAGAGAAGACCAACACAATAATTTTATGAATTTTTATCAACATTCTTTTTATTTTCCTTTTTCTTTTCATTTTCCTTTTCTTTTCATTTTTCTGTGGTGTTGTCATAAAAAGCAGAAACATGGCGTGTGAGAGAGTGAATACTAGGTGAATACTAGGTGAATACCACTCTTAACCCGTTTTTGCTGGGACTCAGTCTTTTAAACCATGAAAACCAGGATGGAAAACTAAACATATATAGAAGTTAAGTTTACAGCACTTACATGGATGATCATAGTTTTTGATTTAGCTTACCGAAGCATCATCTTTGAGATGTCTTTCACTTCTGCCTTACACGTCTCAGTCTCCGATTGTCTTGGAAATTTATATCACTTCCTACCAACTCAAGGAAAACAAAAGACATCTTTGAGATGTCTTTCACTTCTGCCTTACACGTGTCAGTCTCAGATACCTAAAGATACGTTTAACAGCAATTAAATGTGAAAGTTTAGGATTAGCCTGATAGCGGGCACACAGACACACTGCCTGCATAATATCTGGCCTGCTTGCTGTCAAATACATAAGTGATCAAATCATCGAGCGATACATGAATTCACTCACTGACTCCCCATCTACATCTGCTGTCAGTAGAGGTCGGGATGCCATGGGAGTTGAGAATGACTTGGAATCTTGCAGTTTGAATTTTTCTAGAATCTCATTCACATATTTTGCTTGGTGAATAAGAATCCCAGATTCATCCTGTTTCACTTGCAAGGCTAGGAAGAAACACATCTCTCCTTGATCACTCATTTCAAACTTCTTTCTCATAATTTCTTCAAACTCGGTGCATAACTCTTCGTTTGTTGACCCGTAGATGATGTCATCTACATAAACCTGCACCATGATGATATCATCCTTCACCCTCTTTCTAAAAAGAGTCTGATCAACCACTCCTCTTGTGTATCCATTCTCCACCAGATGAGTTGATAGCGTCTCATACCACGTGCGCGGAGCTTGATGTAGTCCATACAAAGCTTTATCCACAAGATACACATGATCTGCATGCTCCTCATCTACGAACCCTGGTGGTTGAGTCACATAAACTTCCTCATTCATTTCTGCATATAAAAATGCCGTCTTGACGTCCATCTGGTGCACTGTGAAGTTTAGATATGATGCAACTGCAAGGAATATCCGAATAGCCTCCAATCTAGCCACGGGTGCATACACCTCATCATAGTCAATTCCATGAATTTGTCGGTGACCCTGAACAATCAACCTTGCCTTGTTTCTGACAATTATACCCGTGTCATCCTTCTTGTTCTTATATAACCAACGTGTGTGTATAACCTTCTTGTTCTCTGGCCTTTTCACTAGACGCCACACTCCCAGCTTTGAAAACTGATTTAATTCATTGTGTATGGCCTCTATCCAACTTGGATCTCTGAGAGCAACCATCACATTAGGAGGCTCAATCTGGGAGATGAAGCACGAATATATGCAGAAATTAATGTCTCTCGTGCGGCTTCTAGTGGTAACACCTTCTGAAACTGGCCCAAGTATATTGCTAATCGGATGGTCTCTGTTGATCCTTGATACTTGAACATCTGGCATAGAAACAGAAACAGGCAGGTTAGTATTAACAAAATTATCATTTATACCTTGGTTTTGAGAAATTTCTGAATCATCATGAGTTCCCGAAGATCCCGGAGTATCTGCATTGATATTTGTGGGAACTGAATCTGGTGCTTTCTCACTAACTTGTTCAACATGAGGTCTTGATTCAGATGATTAAGCAATGATATCTTCTTCCTCACCCAAATGATGGAAAACATTTGAAAAATTGAACCCTTCAAAAATGTGACCCATAATCAAAAATCCTATCTGGTCCACACCCTGCATCTGTAGGATTGTCTTCAAGCCAGTCTACGTTATATGCATCAATGATTACTCTGGTGGTTTTGTTGTAGACACGATAAGCACTATTTGCCGAATAACCCAAAAAATAACACTCATCAGCCTTAGCTTCGAATTTCCCCACATCGGACTGAATCAGAACCGTGCATGGACACCCGAATGTCTTGAAATATCCCACCGTTGGCTTCTCTCCATAAATAATCTCATACGGAGTCTTCTCATGACGCTTGTTTAAAAGTACTCGATTCTGCACATAACAAGCCGTGTTGACCGCTTCAGCCTAGAAGAAGATTGGCAATTTAGCTTCACACATCATTGTTCTTGCTGCTTCAATGAGTGTCCTGTTTCTTCTCTCAGCGACTCTATTCTGCTGGGGTGTGTAAGGTGCACTGTACTGTCTCTCTATACCCTTGTCTCCACAGAACATATTCAATTCAGCATTTTTAAACTCTGTTCTGTTGTCCGTTCTAATAGACTTGACCTTCTTGTTCAGCTGATTCTCTATAAACGTGACAAACTGTTTCACCAAAAAAAACGGAGTTTCATGCTTGTTTGATATAAAGAAGACCCAAGTGAATCATGAGTAGTCATCCACAATCATGAGACAGTAAGAGAATTTGCTGATGCTTTGTACTTGCATTGGCCCAAATAGATCCATGTGAAGAAGTTGTAATACGGACGGCACTGAATTTGCTATCTTCGGAAGGTGTGGTAACTTGTGCTGCTTCCCTTTCGCACAAGCCACACATTTTTCTACAGTAGAGAAATCTTTGATAGGCAGTTTTCTGACATGTTCTCACTTTGCCAGCTTGGTCAAATTCTTCATGTTAGCATGCCCCAGACGCCTATGCCATAATAAAGCTAAGTTCTCATTTTGTTTGGATATAAGGCAGGCTACTTCTGAGGTTGGAGGTTGACCCATAATAAGCTGATAAGAATTTCCTCTTCTCGGAGTACGCATCAAGATGCACTCCTCTGGAATTTTGACACCTGGCTTGAGTATGATGCATTCCTTGCGGTTGAACAAGACTGAATATTCCCTATCACAAATTTGTGAGACACTGAGCAAACTGTGAGATAATTCTTCCACATAGTGCACACCAGAGAACGTCAAACTTCCATTTCTCACTATTCCTTTCTTGCTTATTCTTCCACCTACACCACCTGCAAATGATACTCCTCCGCCATTGAAGTCTTGTACATCTTCCAAAAGGGATAAGTCTCCGGTCATATGTCGGGAGCAATCGCTATCAACGTACCAGAGATTGTTGATAGATCTTCTTGGCTGTCCCTACAAGAATCAGAGATCAGTGAGATTCAGCTACCCAGGCCATAACAGATCTGGGCACACCTTTGGAATCAATGTAATTAACTAATTGGAGGGTCATTTCTGGCTTTGATTCAGGCACATTCACATTTTGAATGTTGACTTTTGGTTTCCAGGTGGTGGTTTTCTGTGGTTTCAATACATTTGGTGAGTTCTTGACTGACACAGGTTTCTTTTGTGGTGATGTGGCCTTTTTACTAGCTGGCTTTTTAATAGGCGTCCACTCAAGTTTCAGTTTTGTGTAAACAAGTTGTTTTGTTTGAGTGACATATTTTTGTTTTAAAACCTGTTGCTCAACCTTTGCTTTGTCATTAGGTTTATTAACTCTTTTGACTTTAGCCACTTATTTCTCAACCAATTCTGGTTTTATCTTATCATTTCTTTTGTAAACTCCTTTAGATACATAAGTTGGTTTTGGTGTTTTGGCCACATTCCACTTATCAACAACAGGCTTTGTCACGGGTGCCTTTGTGTTCGAAACCTTAGACTGTTGAGTCTTCATTGGCTCTAAACACTGCTTCCCCTTAGACAAAGCTTGTTGCTTTTGCGTTTGCTTTTCCCCTGTCATCATTTTCTCCAACATACTAGTCCATGGGTTTTGCGGATAGTATGGTTGAAATGGTCTATTCACACAATTAGCAGCAAAGTGTCCTGGTTGTCCACATTGAAAGCAATTCTTGAGTCTAGGCCCATTGACATGACTACAGAGATATGAGCGTCTTGGGTAAGACGACTTCCATTCTGGCTTATCATCCCATTTGTGTATAACATGTTTTGTAGCTTTTTCCGGTTGTGTGATTAAACAAAATTGTTCTGATTTAGACTTGTTTGTTCTATTGAAAGTCGACACAACCTGGGGATAAGCAACAAAATCCTTGGGCTTAGTCTCACGACCAACTTTAGTGTTAGGCACATGAATTTTATAACCATTAACTTTTTCATTGGAATCAGAAACATGTTTCGATAACAAAGATACAACTAATTGTTTTGACTTGGACGTATTAAGTTCTGACACAGATGCCAGAACATCGTCCTTAGGTAAATCAGACATCAAACTACTAGAAACATCTTCAATACTTACTTCATCTGCACATGAAACAAAGGTGTCAGAAGAACCAACATTATCGTTTAATGGTTCCTAGGATGGACCCGATTTACTTGTGGATGTCATTGTTTCGTTCTGATTACCTAACCCATAGATCATGTGTTTCTCATTTTCAAATTCCTGATCAGTCATAGGTGTCACTCCTACCAGAACACTATCTAAGGGAGGTCCTATCTCATGTGTTCCTGTTCCAGATCTATCTACCTGATCCTCCTCAAAGATTATTCCTATTATATCTCTAGTTTTATCTTGAGGAACTCTTGTTTTTGTCTGAGAAGCTAATTCATATTCCACCTTTGTCCTTACCCATTCTAACATCAGTTATGCAGGTGTTCAAAGATTTACTAGCCTCTAGCATTCTTTTGCTTCTCATATGATTCACATCAAGTTTCACTTGCAACTCATTGTTCTTGTGCTTCAGTTCATCTATCTGCTTACTAAGTTCAGCTATTTCTAACTTAGCATTGTCATACAGGAGAGTTTTCTCAGTTGCCAGTTTTTGATATTTCACAATGTCTAGTTTCTGAGCTTTTACCTTCTTCTCATTATTTTGCCATCTACCTCTAAATGAACTCCTTTCGCATTTTATCTCAAACAGTTCTATCTCTTAATTTTTACAAATTTGCCTAAGTCCAGGAATTAAACGTGCACAAGTAGGATTGGGGCATATCTTAGTTTCATCACCTTCAGCTGCGAAAGCATCCTTGTTCTCAACCAAATTCTTTTCTTCAACCTCTTAACTCATTTTCTTTCTTTAGATATGCAGCTTCTGAAAATCTTGAAATTTTGGCAAGAACGACAAAACTACTATTTAAGGAATAGTGTCAAAAACTTAAAACTGAAAAACGGAGGCCTTCGGAGTGGAATTTGGGGGTCCAAACGAGCTTCCCAAGACATTAGTCTGGGGTAATTCTGGGCTCGGTGTCACGAACGTCGTGTTAAAATTTGAGCCTCTAACTCCAAACGAGTCAAAAGTTATGCCCGTTTCCGTGAAACTGTGAAATAGTGACTTTTTGCCGCAAACTAGTTTCCGATCGTAAACATTGTTTCTGATCGTAATCCCTGTTTATGATCGTAATCACCTGTTTATGATTGTGAAGACAGCTGGATCGTAAACACTGATCGTGAACCTGTTTCCGATCGAAAAAAGTCGTAATCTCAATTCTGGTCGAATAAAATCGTAAACACCCAAAGCTCCTAACTTGAAGTCGTAAACACGATTTTTGTGATCGTAAACGTCAATACCAGCCCAGAATTGGTCGTAATCACCAAGAACACCAAGAACACGATGAATACCGAGTCGTAAACACTTAAAACTGACCAGAAACGGATCGTAAACTCATGAACAGCAGCATATCTGGTCGTAAACGTGAAGAACAGCCCAGAATTTCGATCGTAAACCTGAAAAACTCAAAAAAACTCGCAAAAACTGTTAGATCTTCTTGAATCAATATCGTTGGATCCACGAAACTCTCGTTTCTTGGCTCTAATACCAATTGTAGGTCCAGAAAATCTACCAAGACACGATATTGATATCACAAACGAGTGCGGAATCCTCGTTAGTGATTGTTTCAAGAAGAAAGTAGAAGAAATAGATTTAACAAAGATCAAATCTTCAATGAAACACAAATACTTTCTTTGAGCTAGTGAAAACCGATCGGAATTACAAATAGAGAGAGAGAGAAATCGTAATCTCAAAAGCTAAACAACCATAAACACTATGAGGGTTTATATAGTACCCTCTACAAAACCCTAAGCCCAATCATAAACATAAAGAAATCGGACCACTAAGCCTATATCGTAAACCCTACTAAGCCCAAATCAATGAAAGCCCAATCTAATGTTCATGCCTTACAATATATAGCCCAACAGATCATGCATGCAATCAAGGATTTGCTCCTGGAAGTTGGATTGGGGACTTGAGAGAACAAGGAAATCAGAAAAGCTCGGTTGTACAAGAATTCCTCCACAAGGTACAATCCATTTATGCATGCATGTTGATTTTCCATAAATAGAAACTTTATAAGTTATGATAGTATAAGATCAGTTTTGGTCAGTGTGATTAAAGAAAAATTGGGTCACCTAACCATAAGGAATCTGTCCCTAACTATACTTGTGTGAAACGGGGGTCGAAACTATGACATTTACCATAAATGAAAAGCTCGGGAATTGGGGTTATGCTTTGGTTAAGATTATGGACCAAAAATGGACTACTGAACAACTCCAATATGGTATACTATGGATTCCCCAAATGACTCTGGCCCAAAAACGACAAAATGTAAAAATGGCACTAAAAGACAAAATAGTCGGGCCAGACAGGGGCGTACCGCCCAAATTCTCTGCATGCAGAGCAGTACGCCCAGAAAAATAAAACAGGAGCCGGGACCAACAGATTACAGCGTACCGCCCAACTTCTGATTATTCAGCGCGGTACGCCCGAATCCGAAATCAGGAAATCAGATTACCATTTGACGCGTACCGCCCATAATTCCTAAATTTTTGGCGGTATGCCTATGAAAGAAAACGACAGAATGTTTGGTCGATTTTAAGTGGACCAAAAACTTAACCGGTTGATCTAGTGACTGTAATTAGTGATACTTTGAACCTGAAACTGTTATGGGACACAATAGCATTATATATGACACGTATATACATGATAATTCTGATAGGTCGCTAGAAACCGAAGATAAGGTATCCTAGTTGAATCCCGGATTTCCGTCTAGCATACTGTTTCTGACTACATTGCTGTGAGTCCTCTGACTTTCTTCATTAGTTAACTGCTTGAGATCACATGTTTGCTCTGATGTATCTGTTATATCTGTTATGCTTATCTTGTCGAACATTGTGAGTCAGAATGCCCTGTGTGGGTCATTAGAGACTTTCTGGTCATTAAGGTTGAGACCACTAGGCATATAAGCAATTATAGCGGCCGATATAGTTGAACGATCCATATTCACCCGGATCCTCTAGTATTAATTTACTAGGGGGAATATGTACTTATATGTTGAACTTAAAAACTACTCGTAGATGGCGTATGGCTACGCGCGACGTGCCCGTAGAGTATCTGAGTGTTGACCTTGGGTGCGGCATGATAAATTCATAATATGTATGTGTTAAAAACTGTTAATGTGATGATGGTAGTTACGACTCACCAACAACGTATGTTGTTGACTTTGTGATTGACTTATGTTGCAGGTAAGCAAGTGTAGGTGTGGACCTAATCTTAACTTGGAATATTCTGATGGTTGTTGTCACTATGGATAGGGCTCTATATAATAAACGAATGATGTTTGTTTCCGAAGACCTGTTATGACTATGTTTTCCCTTGTAATAATGTATCTTTTTGTTCAGTCCTGGGTCATATCCGGTGGCTATCGATTCTATCAGGTCGGCTAAGAAGTGCTTTGTGCATCCTCATTCAGAGTCGGCCTAGAGTTTCACTAAGAGGACTGGATGTCCGTTATGTATGATTATGTGTTTATTATTTAGTTGGTGCCTCGGGAACTGATATGGACAGCCGGTTCCACACCCTCCCCCGCACCTAGCAGGGGGCGGCGGAGGGGGGTGTGACAGGTTGGTATCAGAGCCAAAGGTTCCAGCAAATTAGGCGTTCTTAGAGCCACTAAGCTTGAACCTAGTTGGACCTCTAAGTATTGCATGAACCAATTTGTGATCTAGCTGAAAATTTGTATGTTAGAAGTAATCGAGCATTAGTGTAAGGTCGGTAGAAGTTACAGCCTTGCAAACTGCCATTCCTACCGACAGGTACACTAAGACTCGGTGAACCCTAATAGACACATTGATGCTAATGGTCTTCCGCAATAAGTGTTAACCTAAGTTGAAACTTGTATATTAGGTTACTCATAGCATGATGTGAGGTCGGTAATAATTGCAGAAAGTACACGCTGTCATTGTTACCCACAGGTGCCTCATGATATGACGAGTCTAATAGACACGTGGATACCGATGGTTATTTTATGTGTACACTAGTGAATTCAATGGGTAAAAGTTAGTATGAAATAAGTTGATGAAAATCTAGGAGTGCACGAAATATTTGTGTAAATATATATATATATATATATATATATATATATATATATATATATTCTATTGTATATTAAAATTATATTCACAGGTACCTCCGTGAAAGATGTGGAACTTTGCAAAATCTTCAAAATCCGGCAGCAAGAACAGTGGAAGCAGCAAAAGTAGCAGGAACAAGAAAGAGGAGGGTGGACCAAGTCAGCCCATACCACCAATGAGTCATGACTTTTCAGGGTACTTTACCGCACCTACTCAAAAGAAGACTCCATCACCGGCAGCGTCGACTACGGACGTACCGAAACCTCCAAAGAAAAGAAATACCAAACCCAGGATGTCGGTGCACCCAAGTCATACCATTCACATTGCACCATCGGAATGGAATGCTCGCGATGTAGGGACGGACCAAGAAGAACCAGAGGAGGAGCCCGAAGAAGATGCTGACGAGACCATTCCACAGGTAGTAATTGCAGTATCAGCAGGTCACACGGTAAGCTATCACTCAGAGCATCACTCCCAGCATGTGTATGCCTCCCCAGCTTATGTGGCAGATGTTGAAGAAGGACCCGAGGAATCGGTTCCTATGCAACACGATCCCATTGCAACTTTTCCTCAAATGGGGAACTTTGTGGATGTTCCAATATAGGATCCTATCGCAGCTTTGGCAAATGATGTTAGAGACCCGTACGTAGCTGCAATATGCAGGGCCAAAGTAGCAAACCCATGTCTGAACGTTACAGTTTTCCCCAGTTACTAAGGTCTAACAGTCAACCACCATCTGCATATCAGCAGCCACCTGCCTACCATCAGAGTTCTTCATTTCAGCAGCCACCTGGATTTCAGCAGCAATCCATCTATCAGCAACCTATCATGTATCCAACTCCTGTTCAGGAAACTTATGCCACGAGTATGCCGTATTATCCACCACAACCATCGTTTTATCCGCCACAACCATATCAGTACTCGACTTCTCCACCTAGGCAGCAGTCCTATATGCCTTTTTCACCTTCTGCCTACCCATATGCTCCGTATGGATCATATCAGGATCTACCAAGATCATCTTTTTCAGGACCATGCCCAGTTTTTGCCCCAACCCCATATGCGGATCATTCAGGACCTAACTCCCCGGTAATCAACGCTCTCAGAGAAGAAAATAAGGCTTTAGCCAAAAGACTAGAGAAACAGTTGAAGAAGGAAAAAAAATGGCAGAAGAAGCTAAGAAGGTGTCATCCCACATCAAGCATCTGACATCATTTGGGAGACGCGAGGATTAGAAATCAGGAGATTGGCATCAACTGTGATGGTAGAAGCCTTGTGTCTTGTGTCCAATAAATTAGTATGTTATGTATTGTGTGTCGTTTTGTGAGACTTTGTTCGAATGTGGTTTGAGTATGTGTGCTTTGTTTTGTAAAGCGGTTGAACCGCTAAGTCGACTGTGTTGTTGTTATGGAATAAACGTTTATTTGTTGTTATCTATAACATTTGAGTATTATAGGAATGATTAAGTTAGGATACATAGTGAATTTTTAGGAGGTTTAGTTCATTAGACCACCCCTAAGGACTGGTGTGTATGTGATTTCACTCTGATCATAGTCATAACATGGTAAAATATGTCGGTAACCACAAGATGGTGATCCGGAAAGCCCAAACTAGTGCAACAACACTGTTATGAACACGTTCCTTATGACACTAGATTGTGTAAAGGAATATAAACTCTGATTACAAATACCTGTCAACTAAGTCCAATGTATGTTAATCTGTCAATCTGGTATTGCTTTCAGCAAAATGTCGAAAGCAGGAACGAGTAAAACTCGTCAAGATGATTATGATGAGGAAGATGATCGTGATGATCACTCCGTTCACAGTAAAATGAGAGAACCTCTCACGTCTGAACAACTGAGACAAAGGGAGCAGGAAGAGAGACTCCAGGAGCTTATAGCTCAGGGAATTTCAAAGGCGTTGCCTTCGTTGGTTGCTAAGGAGAAAAGGCAAGGAAAGATGCACGTGGGTTCAGAAAGATCTAGCGAATCACCAAGAAGCAAAACTGCCAACTCCGGATCCAAGGGGACTGCAAGGTCTCGGTCACGAACGATTGAGTCTCGAACTGACTCATCAGCTCACAGTAAGAGTAGGACTCGTCAGAGTCGCAGCCATGATCGTGAAAGCCGTCCGAAGGGCGCCAGAGAGAGATCAAGGAGCAAAGAATGTAAGTCAGAAAAGGAGGAGAAGAGAGGATGTTCTTATAAGGCATACATGGCCTGTAAACCCAGTATATTCAGAGGAGATAAGGGGGCTACTGATGCCTTAAATTGGTTAGAAGAAATTGAAGCTGCCCTAGACATCAGTGATTGTGCTACTAAGGATATGGTGAAATTTGCATCCCAATCCTTCAAGGGATCAGCGTTGAATTGGTGGAAAGTGGAATTAAGTCGACTTGGGAAAAAGAATGCTTATCGTATGAGTTGGAAAGCTTTTCGCGCAATGGTTATGGAAAAATTCATTCCAGAGAATGAAGCAGAAAGACTAGAGAATGAATTTATTAATCTAAGAATGAATGGAGCTGACTACATGACTTACATCAATAAATTTAATGAGTTGCTGAATTTGGTACCCCACATGGCAGAAACAGAGACTTCCAAAATCAGGAGGTTTGTATGGGGATTAAGCCCCGAAATAAGGGCGGATGTAAGATCAGCACGCCCTAGTACCTTAGCATCTGCTATAAGCTTAACGGGTACCTTGGCCGATGAATGGATCAGAACAGTGGGAATTAAAGTGGATACTTCTGGGAACAAGAGAAAGTTCAGTGACAAAGGGCGGGATAATAGGAGAGGTAAATTTGGAAGAAATGACCAAGGAAGAAGAAATGGTGATAGGGATTTCAGGAGACCACCGGCAGATAATTGTAAAAATTGTGGAAAGGCGGGGCACACGCATCAGCAGTGCAGAGCACCAGTGGTCTGCTTCTACTGCAAAGAGAAAGGACATAGATGCCTGGAATGTCCGCAAAGGAAGAACGGAAAAGATGATAAGAATAAAGGAACTGGAACTTCGAAAGGTAAACCCCGACTCTATATCATGACAGCCGAAGAGGCACGTGTGAATGACGACGTGATCTCCGGTATGTTTTCTGTTAATAACATGATTGTTAGCATTCTATTTGATTCTGGTGCCAATAGAAGTTTTATATCCTCTGCTTGTGTACCTAGACTAAAATGTGCGGCACATAAGTTAAATATACCCTATGTTGTAGAAACTGCTAATGACCAAAAGATTAGTATCTCCAAAGTAATTAGAGATTGTCATTTAGAACATGAGAATACCACTTTCGATTTAGAACTCCTTCCCATGGATCTAAGTGAATTCAACATCGTGCTCGGAATGGATTGGCTCACGCGATATCAAGCAAAGATTCGTTGTGCCGAAAAAGTTTTGGAGTTGAAGTCTGCAGATGATAAGATTCACACAATCATTGGAGATAGGAAAACAAAACCAATGAGGATAATCTCCAGATTGAAAGCGGGAAAGTGTATTCGCAAGGGTGATCAAGCATATCTAGCAAATCTGGTTGAGGAACCTCGAGAAAAGAAATTGGAAGAGGTACCCATAGTCTCAGAATATCCTGATGTGTTTCCAGATGAACTACCAGGATTGCCTCCGAAACGACAAGTGGAGTTTCAAATCGAGCTTTCACCGGGAACATCTCCGATAGCTAAAGCACCATACCGACTCGCACCTTCAAAAATGCAAGAATTAAAGAGTCAACTTCAGGAACTTCTCGATAAAGGTATCATCAAGCCCAGCTCTTCACCTTGGGGAGCGCCGGTTCTTTTTGTGAAAAAGAAGGATGGAACGATGCGGATGTGCATTGATTATCGTGACCTAAATCGTGTAACTATCAAAAATAAATACCCTTTGCCTAGAATTGATGACTTGTTTGATCAATTGCAAGGGGCCAGTTACTTCTCTAAGATCAATTTGAGATCCGGATATCATCAAGTTAGAGTTCGCGAAGAAGACGTTCCGAGAACGGCATTCAAAACAAGATATGGCCATTATGAATTTAGGGTTATGCCTTTTGGATTAACTAATGCGCCAGCAATATTCATGGATTTAATGAACTGGGTGTGCAAACCATGCCTCGACAAGTTTGTGATTGTGTTTATCGATGACATTCTAATTTATTCTCGCACCCGAGAAGAACATGGTGAACATCTGAGAAAGATATTAGAGTTATTGCGATCCGAGAAACTTTATGCAAAATTTTCTAAATGTGACTTTTGGTTAAGAGAGGTGCAATTTCTGGGTCACATTGTCAGCAAAACCGGAATTCAAGTAGACCTAGCAAAAGTGGAAGCTATTGCAAAGTGGGAGCAACCAAAGAGTCCTATCGAAATTCGGCGTTTCTTAGGACTAGCTGGTTATTATCGAAGATTTATTCAAGATTTCTCAAAGTTAGCCACACCATTGACTTCCCTTACTCAGAAGAATGTGAAGTTTGATTGGAAGCCTAAGCACACCAACGCTTTTGAGTTGCTTAAACAAAAATTAGGCTCTGCTCCTATACTTTCATTACCAGAAGGTACCGAAGACTTTGTGGTATACTGTGATGCCTCTATCAATGGACTTGGATGTGTTCTGATGCAGAAAGATAAAGTGATCGCATACGCATCTAGACAACTCAAAAAGCATGAGAAGAATTACACCACTCACGATTTGGAGTTAGGAGCAACAGTCTTCGCTCTTAAAATTTGGAGACACTACCTATATGGAGCCAAATTTGTAGTATACTCCGATCACAAAAGTTTACAACATTTGTTCAGTCAAAAAGAGTTAAATATGCGACAATGACGCTGGATGGAAGTGCTGAGTGATTATGATTGCGAGATCAAATACCATCCAGGCAAGGCCAATGTAGTGGCAGATGCATTAAGCAGGAAGGAAAGAGTTAAGCCACTGAGAGTTCGAGCCTTGAGATTAGACGTAAGCGTGGATTTAATTGGAGAAATCATTGAAGCACAAAAGAAACAGATGGCTGACTCCAACGTCGAGCGGGACGAGATGATGACTGTTGTAAGAAAATTGACAAAAGAAACGGAGGGCATCCTTAGACTAGGCAAACGCATATGGGTGCCTAAGGAAGGAGGTCTACGCGATGTAATCCTTCGAGAAGCTCACAAGTCTAAGTACATGCTTCATCCAGGAGGCGACAAAATGTACCAGAATTTGAGAGCTAATTATTGGTGGCTAGGAATGAAAAAGGCAATTGCCGCCTATGTAGAAAAATGTCCAACTTGCTTGCAAGTAAAAGCTGAACATTAGAAGCCTGCCGGGTGACTTCAGCGAATAGAACTCCCTGAATGGAAGTGGGAAGAAATTACCATGGATTTCGTGACAAAACTTCCAAAGACAAGAAGCAATGGGGACCAAATTGAAATTTAGCACAGCCTATCATCCCCAAACTGATGGACAGAGCGAGAGAACAATTCAAACACTGGAGGATATGCTAAGATCTTGTGTTATAGAATTTGGAGGTAGTTGGGATGATCATCTTCCACTAGTCGAATTTTCATATAATAATAGCTACCATACCAGTATTCAAATGGCTCCGTTTGAGGCATTATATGGTAGGAAATGTCGAACACCAGTGTGCTGGTCTGAAGTGGGAGAGGGCCAACTTACAGGACCTGAGCCGATCATGGAAACTACAGAAAAGATTAGAGAGATCCGTAAAAGGCTTAAAACCGCTCAGGACCGACAAAAGAGTTACGCAAATCGGCGTAGGAGACCAATTGAGTTTGTAGAGGGAGACATGGTGATGTTGAAAATATCACCTTGGAAGGGTATAATTCGTTTTGGCAAAAGAGGAAAATTGAGTCCACGATATATCGGACCTTTCAAGATAATATCAAGAGTCGGAGAAGTGGCTTATCAGTTAGAATTACCTGAAGAGCTTAGCGGAGTCCACGACATATTTCATATATCAAACCTACGGAAATGTATGGTAGATGAAGCTCTCGCGGTTCCGTTAAAAGAAATCAAAATTGATAAAAAGCTGAACTATACAGAACATCCCAATGGTGAAAGTCAAGTGGGATGCTAGACGCGGTCCCGAATATACGTTGGAATCCGAAGTAGACATGAGGAGAAAATACCCCCAACTATTCAATAAGTGCCTAACGAATTCCGGGACGGAATTCCTTTAAGGGGGAGAGAATGTAACCTTTGTGTCTAAAACATTGTTCCGAGCTGGAAACTTTAAATGAAAAATATTAAAAAATTCCTGAAACACAATTTGAGGCGGTACGCCTAGGATTAGGAAATCCCAGGCGGTACGTGACCCGCTTGGTAAACGGGTCGGGTTGCGGCATCCATCGGATCCACGCATACCCGCTACCTCAAAATCCGGGCGGTACGCCCCAAATTGAGTATTTTGGGGCGGTACGCCTCATTTCCAAATCGTTAAAAACAAGGAATCTGGCATTTATAGCCTTACACACTTGTGAATTGCCTCACTTCCGGCCAGAGCACTCTCTTGACAGTCCCAGAGCTCTGCCTCACTCATATTCAAGCCATAGAAGTCTTGTGGAAGGGTGGGTCTTCATAGGTAAGCTTTCTAATCACCATTTTTCATAACAAGACTATGTTAATTTGTTGAAACCCTCACCCATTGCTTGAATTCTCATCAACTCAGTAGTGTGGGCATTTTTGGGAGATGAATGAGGTGTGTGGAAACAAGATTCAAGGTTAATCAAAGTAAGGATTCCTTGATTTTGATTTGAGAAAGTTATTTAGGGTTTTCTTTAAGATCATACACTCACAAAAAAGTTATGGATCATGTAGGTCCAGAAAATCTACCAAGACACGATATTGATATCACAAACGAGTGCGGAATCCTCGTAAGTGATTGATTCAAGAAGAAAGTAGAAGAAATAGATTTAACAAAGATCAAATCTTGAATGAAACACAAATACTTTCTTTGAGCTAGTGAAAACCGATCGGAATTACAAATAGAGAGAGAGAAATCGTAATCTCAAAATCTAAACAATCATAAACACTATGAGGGTTTATATAGTACCCTCTACAAAACCCTAAGCCCAATCATAAACATAAAGAAATCGGCCCACTAAGCCCATATCGTAAACCCTACTAAGCCCAAATCAATGAAAGCCCAATCTAATGTTCATGCCTTACAATATATAGCCCAACAATCTTCCCCTAGGCATGAACCATTAGACCGCCTATGGCAGCAGCAGATCAAATCTGAAAGTATTCTGCACATTGCTTGACCACCATTCATTAGCTACGATCCGGTTTGCTGTTCCATGGAAGATCCCCACCCGTATAGCATTTTCCAGATCATTCGCATCACCGAGAATAGGTTGGGAGGCGAGGAGCTTGATATCTCTTTCACCAAACCTCAGCAGGTCAACCGGATCATAGAAGCGGAACTGTCTCATCTTCTTGCAAAGCACCACTGCTTCATGCGTCTTCGGATCGTAAAACCAACAGTCAAAGTTTTTTACCAAGGTACCATCTTCAATTTCATCCAACAAGTTTATTACTCTTGTGCGTTTTGTGGGTGGTCGCCTCGCTTCACCTATTGGATCACCAGTTACTGGGTCAGTTCCAGTTTCAACCCATCTTACCTGCTTCAGATCGAAGTTCACAAAATTTTCCGCCAAGTGGCTCATCAGATTGTTCCGAACTAGATCTCCTTCTGTGCTACTCCATCTGTTTATGTATGGAGCTCTTAACAGGCTTCTAATCTCAGGCTCATTCCAGGAGTGAAACTGGGTTCGTGTTCTGTAATATTTCACTGGACTGTAGCCATCATGGATTACAGCAAAAAGCTTCTTCTCGGAGTCATAGTGCCAGCACAGAATTGCTTCACGACTCCCCCTTTTGTCGATTGAGCTTTCACCAACATCAATGGTGTATTGAGTGGGGGCTGGTCCTTGAAAGAACTCCTTGAACCAGTTGTCGTGACCTTCTGGCGCTTTAGAGATGACTCTTCCACTTCGAGCATAGTCTGACATCTCAATAGTGTCATCTCCTTCATCTTCATTCATAGCCTCTGTACCTTGCGCAGCCTGAGATGAGCTTTGACCGGGGTCACCTGAAGCATTTGACACCACAGCACCTTTCAACTCATTATACTTCTTTTTCAGATCCATCAAGGTCTCATACAAATACTTAAACCTATTCTTGTCAGCCATCTCCTTGTCCTTTAGTTTTCTGTTCTCAATCTGGAGTGCTTTTATCTCAGTCTCTCTAATTCTGTTTTGAGACATCAGAAAGTTAATGTGAGGGTCAGCACTTAACCTCATCTCAATAGGGAGCTGAGCAGCTTGTTCATTTGCCCTAAAAGGCCTGAAGCTTGTAACCACAATGGGCTGACTTTGCTCTGAAGAGACACTCACTTTCACTGGGCTGGGTACGACAAAAGAGCTTTCAACCTCTAGAAATTGCCTTTCCTCATGCACTAGGCTATGTACATGGAGGATAGGACTCTCATTATGCACGGGTGTTGGTTCTTGAACAGTAGCTTGAACATCGTCTTGAGAAGAGCTTTGAATGATTGCCGGTTCAGTTGTGTTATCAGTCTGTTCATTTGCATCTGTACGATCAAACACCATTAGGCTCGAGCTGGTCTTTAAGAACTTGAACCTCAAAATTCTTGGGTCAGCCTTTTTCCTCGGAGAAGGTTCACGTACTAGGATGGGTTCTTCAGTCAAATCCTCTTCGTTAATATTCAGAATCAGCTCTGGAGGACTTGTATCGCTGCCTGAAGATGTGATCAGGTCATCCCTTCCTCTCTTGAGATTGATGGGCCCCAAATCCCGATAGATGTCATCCTGGAATGTTTCGTTCTCAGGGAAGATATCATCCATTATGTTGTCTTCATCAGACGGTATATTTTCAGGTTCCCTTTGAACATTAGCAGCCACATCATGATCTTCTGCCAGAGATGCATTGACTGGGTGCACCTCTGCTTCAGCATCAGATTCTTCTTCAACTTGTTCTCTTGCAACTTCAGGGAAGGCACCTCTTTTGGTCCATTCAATCCTTCCCTGAAAGGTGCTCTTTCCTTTTCTGTATTGGGTTTGCAACCCGAACAGTCCATTATCCATGAACTTGATATCTAACTTCTCTATCCTTTCTTCGATCATTGGATACTTCTTCATAACTACCATCTGTACAAATCTTGGTGTCATAAGGAACAGTTCTCTTGCACTCAAATCTGCATTCCCAACCCAGTCCAACAGCATCATTTTTTGAAAAGTTGAAATCCCAGTCTAAGGCTAGTGCAACAAATGCCGTGCCATGCAATTTGTTTAGCTGATCAAAACTAGTTCTCTTCCCCAAGAAGGATTTTTGCAAGTAATGAGCCAAACACCTCCAGTAGTGTGGCAATAACTTCTTGAAGATGGGAGGGAACTTTCCTTCATATCCCAACGACTGAGCACCTTCTAATACAAGAGTCTTTGAGTACTCTATTGGATCTTCAGCTTTGTCATTGATGTTCAATCCCTGGCGGATGTCTTCTTCCTGTATCACAATTTGACGATTCTGAATATTTGCGGTGATACTTGTCTTGTCAGCATTTGCTCTCGCTGTTCCCCAGAAATCTCTTACAAGCTGCTCATCGATAAGCACACTTGTTCTTAGAGCATGGTTTATCTTGCATACGTTCAGCCCCGCCACCAAAAAGTAAAACACCTGCATGTGCCTCTCTGGTGGGTCATCAAGATATGCCGGGATGCAGTGGTCTCTCTCAAAATGGATCTCTTCATCAAGCATTTCGTCTGCCATATGAGTAAACGAGACAAATGCATCAGGCTTAAATTCATCAAAACGAAATTATGTTTGCCAACAGTATCTTGAAGTTCAATTGATTAACACATTTAACTTGATAAGTTCTAAAAATCTCAATTTAAACGTTCAAGAAAAATATTTGATTTTGAAACACAAATTGACAAACACCATTAATTTTAACTTTAAAAAAACGATTAAGTTTAATGAAATTCCAAAAATATTAGGTGTTTAAGATTTTCATTACGAGTTTACGATCCTGATTATGGGTTTACGATTTTTTGAACATTTTCACAATCGGGTCAAAATTAGTTCAGTCGTAAACACACAAGCCCAATCGTAAACATGGTGTGTCCGATCATATATACGAATCGTAAACACCAATACCGATCGTAATCTCGATCGAAAACACCGATCGTAATCTCGTAACGTCGTCTTCTTCATCCAGATTATCGTAAACACCAAATTCACCATTGATGGACCTGCAACGAACTCGGAAACACATTAGAACACCTCATAACACCAAAACAGGCATCCATCACTACCTTTAAAGTATCTTAATCCACACAACCGACTTCAAATCTCGCTAAAATGACTCGAACACAGTAAAAACTGAGAAAAATCACGAGTTAGGGCTCAAAACACAAAAACCCGTAAATAGATTGACGAAACTTTGTTAAAACAGTTGATTGTCGAGGGTTTCTTGGTTGGAAAAGGATTGCGACGGTGTTGGTGAGGTCGGTTTACACAGAGGGCGGACAGAGTGGTCGGATTTCGGATTTCCAGCGAGCCAGCGGCGGTTAGGGTTTCGGTTGCGCGGTGGTCGTAAACGCAGTGAAGAGAGATATGAGGGATCGGAAACAGGTGAAAGGTTTTTTATACCCTTTAAAAATTTTCATTAATTCCCCTCAATCTTCAAAAATGTTTCAAAAACCTCCCAAACCTCTAGTTAAAAAATTAATTCTCATGAAAATTGTTAACTTTGAGAAACTTGAGTATTTACGAAGCTTCCCCTCAGACTCAAACCCCGAGTATCTGATCATGATCAAAAAATTTTAAAACATTTAAGGACTTAAAAAATAAAATAAACCATAAAACAATTAAAACCTAATTACAGAACTTAAAAAATCACTTGCCTCGAAGCTGATGTAAATTCATGGATCAAACCAGACAAATCTTTAACTGAGGAACCCTTTTCAGTTTCCGTTACTCGACGCTCTAGACGATTGCTCAAAATTTTTGAAATCATATAAACTCACATCCAGATGAAAGATATTTAAAGTGCTCAAATATGGTACATAATTACCGTCATGTTTAATAGTCCCCACACCCAATCGTTCATAGCAAAACCTACCCAACCTCAGAGTTTATTGAGGATTCACAAACCCCCAACTTGAGGAACCATGCACCAATGCTATGACTACCACTTATTTTCTTAATTATCAGTTGGTGATCAGGTCGGTCGCATAAGCACACAGAGAAGACCAACACAATACTTTTATGAATTTTTATCAACATTTTTTTTATTTTCCTTTTTCTTTTAATTTTCCTTTTCTTTTCATTTTTCTGTGGTGTTGTCATAAAAAGCAGAAACATGGCGTGTGAGAGAGTGAATACTAGGCGAATACCACTCTCAACCCGTTTTTGCTGGGACTCAGTCTTTTAAACCATGAAAACCAGGATGGAAAACTAAACATATATAGAAGTTAAGTTTACTGCACTTACATGGATGATCATAGTTTTTGATTTAGCTTACCGAAGCATCATCTTTGAGATGTCTTTCACTTCTGCCTTACACGGGTCAGTCTCCGATTGTCTTGGTAATTTATATCACTTCCTACCAACTCAAGAAAAACAAAAGACATCATAAAAACCTCAAACAGATATTTTTTAGATTTTCTGAAACATTGATATTTCTTCCCCTGTTTTTATGAGGGTTTTGAAATAAAACACCCATTTTTTTTAAAGAAAAAAAACTATACACATACAATTTTGATCCGATCATTCCTCGAAGGCAATCATCTTGAGGCCTTCGACACACATTTCAAAATTGGGACGAGGGAGGGGTTTTGTGAAAATATCATACACATTTTGGTATGTGCTCACCTTTTGGAGCTGAATTAACTCCCGAATATAACAATCACAAATAAAATGTACCTTGATGTCTATGTGCTTTGTTTTTGAGTGATGAACGGGGTTTTTCACAATTTCTAGAGCAGTAGCGTTATCACAAAAGATAGGAGTGTTGACAAATTCCATACTGTAATCAGTGAGCTGATTTTGTATCCATACTACCTCTGAGCATCCAGCTGATGCTGCCACATATTCAGCTTCTGCAGTGGACTTTGAGACGGTATGCTGCTTTTTGCTTTGCCAAGAAATGAGTCTGTATCCCAGATACTGACATCCACCAGTTGTTGATTTCCTGTCAAGATCACTACCTCCATAATCACTGTCAGTAAATGAAAATAATTGGAAATCAGTGTTCTTTGGGTACCAAAGTCCAAGCCTAGGCCTGCCCTTCAGATACCTAAAGATACGTTTAACAGCAATTAAATGTGAAAGTTTAGGATTCGCCTGATAGCGGGCACACAGACACACTGCCTGCATAATATCTGGCCTGCTTGCTGTCAAATACATAAGTGATCCAATCATCGAGCGATACATGAATTCACTTACTGACTCCCCATCTACATCTGCTGCCAGTAGAGGTCGGGATGCCATGGGAGTTGAGAATGACTTGGAATCTTGCAGTTTGAATTTTTCTAGAATCTCATTCACATATTTTGCTTGGTGAATAAGAATCCCAGATTCATCCTGTTTCACTTGCAAGACTAGGAAGAAACTCATCTCTCCTTGATCACTCATTTCAAACTTCTTTCTCATAATTTCTTCAAACTCGGTGCATAACTCTTCGTTTGTTGACCCGTAGATGATTTCATCTATATAAACCTGCACCATGATGATATCATCCTTCACCCTCTTTCTAAAAAGAGTCTGATCAACCACTCCTCTTGTGTATCCATTCTCCACCAGATGAGTTGATAGCGTCTCATACCACGTGCGCGGAGCTTGATGTAGTCCATACAAAGCTTTATCCAGAAGATACACATGATCTGGATGCTCCTCATCTACGAACCCTGGTGGTTGAGTCACATAAACTTCTTCATTCATTTCTGCATATAAAAATGCCGTCTTGACGTCCATCTGGTGCACTGTGAAGTTTAGATATGATGTAACTGCAAGGAATATCCGAATAGCCTCCAATCTAGCCACGGGTGCATACACCTCATCATAGTCATTTCCATGAATTTGTCGGTGACCCTGAACAATCAACCTTGCCTTGTTTCTGACAATTATACCCGTGTCATCCTTCTTGTTATTATATAACCAACGTGTAGGTATAACCTTCTTGTTCTCTGGCCTTTTCACTAGACGCCACACTCCCAGCTTTGAAAACTGATTTAGTTCATTGTGCATGGCCTCTATCCAACTTGGATCTCTGAGAGCAACCATCACATTAGGAGGCTCAATCTGGGAGATGAAGCACGAATACATGCAGAAATTAATGTCTCCCGTGCGGCTTCTAGTGGTAACACTTGCTGAAACTGGCCCAAGTATATTGCTAATCGGATGGTCTCTGTTGATCCTTGATACTTGAACATCTGGCACAGAAACAGAAACAGGAAGGTTAGTATTAACAAAATTATCATTTATACCTTGGTTTTAAGAAATTTCTGAATCATCATGAGTTCCCGAAGATCCCGGAGTATCTGCATTGATATTTATGGGAACTGAATCTGGTTCTTTCTCACTAACTTGTTCAACATGATGTCTTGATTCAGATGATTGAGCAATGATATCTTCTTCCTCACCCAAATGATGGAAAACATTTGAAAAATTGAACCCTTCAAAAGTGTGACCCATAATCAAAAATCCAATCTGGTCCACACCCTGCATCTGTAGGATTGTCTTCAAGCCAGTCTACGTTATATGCCTCAATGATTACTTTGGTGGTTTTGTTGTAGACACGATAAGCAATATTTGCCGAATAACCCACAAAATAACACTCATCAGCCCTAGCTTCGAATTTCCCCACATCGGACTGAATCAGAACCGTGCATGGACACCAGAATGTCTTGAAATATCCCACCGTTGGCTTCTCTCCATAAACAATCTCATACGGAGTCTTCTCATGACTCTTGTTTAAAAGTACTCGATTCTGCACATAACAAGCCGTGTTGACCGCTTCAGCCTAGAAGAAGATTGGCAATTTAGCTTCACACATCATTGTTCTTGCTGCTTCAATGAGTGTCATGTTTCTTCTCTCAGCGACTCTATTCTGCTGGGGTGAGTAAGGTGCACTGTACTGTCTCTCTATACCCTTGTCTCCACAGAACATATTCAATTCAGCATTTTTAAACTTTGTTCCGTTGTCCGTTCTAATAGACTTGACCTTCTTGTTCAGCTGATTCTCTATAAGCGTGACAAACTGTTTCACCAAAAAAAACGGAGTTTCATGTTTATTTGATAAAAAGAAGACCCAAGTGAATCGTGAGTAGTCATCCACAATCACGAGACAGTAAGTGAATCGTGAGTAGTCATCCACAATACGGACGACACTGAATTTGCTATCTTCGGAAGGTGCGGTAACTTGTGCTGCTTCCCCTTCGCACAAGCCACACATTTTTCTACAGTAGAGAAATCTTTGATAGGCAGTTTTCTGACATGTTCTCACTTTGCCAGCTTGGTCAAATTCTTCATGTTAGCATGCCCCAGACGCCTATGCCATAATAAAGCTAAGTTCTCATTTTGTTTAGATATAAGGCAGGCTACTTCTGAGGTTGGAGGTTGACCCATATTAAGCTGATAAGAATTTCCTCTTCTCGAGGTACGCATCAAGATGCACTCCTCTGGAATTTTGACACCTGGCTTGAGTATGATGCATTCCTTGCGGATGAACAAGACTGAATATTCCCTATCACAAATTTGTGAGACACTGAGCAAACTGTGAGATAATTCTTCCACATAGTGCACACCAGAGAACGTCAAACTTCCATTTCTCACTACTCCTTTCTTGCTTATTCTTCCACCTACACCACCTGCAAATGATACTCCTCCGCCATTGAAGTCTTGTACATCTTCCAAAAGGGATAAGTCTCCGGTCATATGTCGGGAGCAACCGCTATCAACGTACCAGAGATTGTTGATAGATCTTCTTGGTTGTCCCTACAAGAATCAGAGATCAGTGAGATTCAGGTACCCAGGCCATAACAGATCTGGGCACACCTTTGGAATCAATGTAATTAACTAATTGGAGGGTCATTTCTGGCTTTGATTCAGGCACATTCACATTTTGAATGTTGACTTTTGGTTTCCAGGTGGTGGTTTTCTGTGGTTTCAACACATTTGGTGAGTTCTTACTGACACAGGTTTCTTTTGTGGTGATGTGGCCTTTTTACTAGCTGGCTTTTTAACAGGCGTCCACTCAAGTTTCAGTTTTGTGTAAACAAGTTGTTTTGTTTGAGTGACATATTTTTGTTTTAAAACCTGTTGCTCAACCTTTGCTTTGCCATTAGGTTTATTAACTCTTTTGACTTTAGCCACTTATTTCTCAACCAATTCTGGTTTTATCTTATCATTTCTTTTGTAAACTCCTTTAGATACATAAGTTGGTTTTGGAGTTTTGGCCACATTCCACTTATCAACAACAGGCTTTGTCACGGGTGCCTTTGTTTTCGAAACCTTAGACTGTTGAGTCTTCATTGGCTCTAAACACTTCTTCCCCTTAGACAAAGCTTGTTGCTTTTGCGTTTGCTTTTCCCCTGTCATCATTTTCTCCAACATACTAGTCCATGGGTTTTGCGGATAGTATGGTTGAAATGGTCTATTCACACAATTAGCAGCAAAGTGTCCTGGTTGTCCACATTGAAAGCAATTCATGAGTCTAGGCCCATTGACATGACTACAGAGATATGAGCGTCTTGGGTAAGACGACTTCCATTCTGGCTTATCATCCCATTTGTGTATAACATGTTTTGTAGCTTTTTCCCGTTGTGTGATTAAACAAAATTGTTCTGATTTAGACTTGCTTGTTCTATTGAAAGTCGACACAACCTGGGGATAAGCAACAAAATCCTTGGGCTTAGTCTCACGACCAACTTTAGTGTTAGGCACACGAATTTTATAACCATTAACTTTTTCATTGGAATCAGAAACATGTTTCGATAACAAAGATACAACTAATTGTTTTGATTTGGACGTATTAAGTTCTGACACAGATGCCAGAACATCGTCCTTAGGTAAATCAGACATCAAACTACTAGACACATGACATTCATTGACTTTTAAACATTCAGCATCCTCCCCAGAAACATCTTCAATACTTACTTCATCTGCACATGAAACAAAGGTGCCAGAAGAACCAACATTATCGTTTAATGGTTCCTGGGATGGACCCGATTTACTTGTGGATGTCATTGTTTCGTTCTGATTACCCAACCCATAGATCATGTGTTTCTCATTTTCAAATTCCTGATCAGTCATAGGTGTCACTCCTACCAGAACACTATCTAAGGGAGGTCCTATCTCATGTGTTCCTGTTTCAGATCTATCTACCTGATCCTCCTCAAAGATTATTCCTATTATATCTCTAGTTTTATCTTGAGGAACATTGTTCTTGTTTTTGTCTGAGAAGCTAATTCCTATTCCACCTTTGTCCTTACCCATTCTAACATCAGTTATGCAGGTGTTCAAAGATTTACTAGCCTCTAGCATTCTTTTGCTTCTCATATGATTCACATCAAGTTTCACTTGCAACTTATTGTTCTTATGCTTCAGTTCATCTATCTGCTTACTAAGTTCAGCTATTTCTAACTTAGCATTGTCATACAGGAGAGTTTTCTCAGTTGCCAGTTTTTGATATTTCACAATGTCAAGTTTCTGAGCTTTTACCTTCTTCTCATTCTTTTGCCATCTACCTCTGAATGAACTCCTTTCGCATTTTATCTCAAACAGTTCTATCTCTTAATTTTTATAAATTTGCCTAAGTCCAGGAATTAAACGTGCACAAGTATGATTGGGGCATATCCTAGTTTCATCACCTTCAGCTGCGAAAGCATCCTTGTTCTCAACCAAATTCTTTTCTTCAACCTCTGAACTCATTTTCTTTCTTTAGATATGCAGCTTCTGAAAATCTTGAAATTTTGGCAAGAACGACAAAATTACTATTCAAGGAATAGTGTCAAAAACTTAAAACTGAAAAACGGAGGTCTACGGAGTGGAATTTGGGGGTCCAAACGAGCTTCCCTAGACGTTAGTATGGGGTAATTCTGGGCTCGGTGTCACGAACGTCGTGTTAAAATTTGAGCCTCTAACTCCAAACGAGTCAAAAGTTATGCCCGTTTCCGTGAAAGTGTGAAATAGTGACTTTTTGCCGCAAACTAGTTTCCGATTGTAAACGTTGTTTCCGATCGTAATCCCTGTTTATGATCGTAATCACCTGTTTATGATTGTGAAGACAGCTAGATCGTAAACACTGATCGTGAACCTGTTTCCGATCGAAAAAAGTTGTAATCTCGATTCCGGTCGAATAAAATCGTAAACGCCCAAAGCTCCTAACTTGAAGTCGTAAACACGATTTTTGTGATCGTAAACGTCAATACCAGCCCAGAATTGGTCGTAATCACCAAGAACACCAAGAACACGATGAATACCGAGTCGTAAACACTTAAAACTGCCCAGAAACGGATCATAAACTTATGAACAGCAGCAGATCTGATCGTAAACGTGAAGAACAGCCCAGAATTTCGATCGTAAACCTGAAAAACTCAAGAAAACTCGCAAAAATTGTTAGATCTTCTTGAATCAATATCGTTGGATCCACGAAACTCTCGTTTCTTGGCTCTAATACCAATTGTAGGTCCAGAAAATCTACCAAGATACGATATTGATATCACAAACGAGTGCGGAATCCTCGTAAGTGATTGTTTCAAGAAGAAAGTAAAAGAAATAGATTTAACAAAGATCAAATCTTGAATGAAACACAAATACTTTCTTTGAGCTAGTGAAAACCGATCGGAATTACAAATAGAGAGAGAGAAATCATAATCTCAAAAGCTAAACAATCATAAACACTATGTGGGTTTATATAGTACCCTCTACAAAACCCTAAGCCCAATCATAAACATAAAGAAATCGGCCCACTTAGCCCATATCATAAACCCTACTAAGCCCAAATCAATTAAAGCCCAATCTAATGTTCATGCCTTATAATATATAGCCCAACAGATCATGCATGCAATCAAGGATTTGCTCCTGGAAGTTGGATTGGGGACTTGAGAGAACAAGGAAATCAGAAAAGCTCGGTTGTACAAGAATTCCTCCACAAGGTACAATCCATTTATGCATGCATGTTGATTTTCCATAAATAGAAACTTTATAAGTTATGATAGTATAAGATCAGTTTTGGTCAGTGTGATTAATGAAAAAATGGGTCACCTAACCATAAGGAATATGTCCCTAACTATACTTGTGTGAAACGGGGGTCGAAACTATGACATTTACCATAAATGGAAAGCTCGGGAATTGGGGTTATGCTTTGGTTAAGATTATGGACCAAAAATGGACTACTGAACAACTCCAATATGGTATACTATGGATTCCCCAAATGACTCTGGCCCAAAAACGACAAAATGTAAAAATGGCACTAAAAGACAAAATAGTCGGGCCAGACAGGGGCGTACCGCCCAAAATCTCTGCATGCAGAGCGGTACGCCCAGAAAAATAAAACAGGAGCCGGGACCAACAGATTACAGCGTATCGCCCAACTTCTGATTATTCAGCACGGTACGCCCGAATCCAAAATCAGGAAATCAGATTACCATTTGACGCGTACCGCCCAAAATTCCTAAATTTTAGGCGGTACGCCTATGAAGGAAAATGACAGAATGTTTGGTCGATTTTAAGTGAACCAAAAACTTAACCGGTTGATCTAGTGACTGTAATTAGTGATACTTTGGACCTGAAACTGTTATGGGACACAATAGCATTATATATGACACGTATATACATGATAATTCTGATAGGTCGCTAGAAACCGAAGATAAGGTATCCTAGTTGAATCCCGGATTTCCGTCTAGCATACTGTTTCTGACTACATTGCTGTGAGTCCTCTGACTTCCTTCATTAGTTAACTGTTTGAGATCACATGTCTGCTCTGATGTATCTGTTATATCTGTTATGCTTATCTTGTCGAACACTGTGAGTCAGAATGCCCTGTGTGGGTCATTAGAGACTTTCTGGTCATTAAGGTTGAGACCACTAGGCATATAAGGGATTATAGCGGCCGATATAGTTGAACGATCCATATTCACCCGGATCCTCTAGTATTAATTTACTAGGGGGAATATGTACTTATATTTTAAACTTAAAAACTACTCGTAGAGGGCGTATGGCTACGCGCGACGTGCCCGTAGAGTATCTGAGTGTTGACCTTGGGTGCGGCATGATAAATTCATAATATGTATGTGTTAAAAACTGTTAATGTGATGATGGTAGTTACGACTCACCAACAACGTATGTTGTTGACTTTGTGATTGACTTATGTTGCAGGTAAGCAAGTGTAGGTGTGGACCTAATCTGAACTTGGAATATTCTGATGGTTGTTGTCACTATGGATAGGGCTCTGTATAATAAACAAATTATGTTTGTTTCCGAAGACCTGTTATGACTATGTTTTCCCTTGTAATAATGTATCTTTTGTTTGTTCAGTCCTAGGTCATATCCGGTGGCTATCGATTCTATCAGGTCGGCTAAGAGGTGCTTTGTGCATCCTCATTCAGAGTTGGCCTAGAGTTTCACTGTGAGGACTGGATGTCCGTTATGTATGATTATGTGTTTATTATTTAGTTGGTGCCTCGGGAACTGATATGGACAGCCGGTCCCATACCCTCCCCCGCACCTGGCAGGGGGCGGCGGAGGGGGGGGTGTGACAATGATGATCGATATGAACCACGTGAAAATCTTTTTCGAGTAGCACAATCACGAATCACATGTCCCGTATTGTTGCAGTAAAAGCGAGCTCTCACATCAGCCAACTTAGGAGACACCATGGATTCTGTTGACATTGTTGAATGTTGAGAAGAATCACTCCCTTGGCACTCTAACTTAGAATTCGTTGACAGAAAATCAGCATCAGGTTCACACAAGATATGATTCTCAAGTGGAATCTCCTTTTCTTTGTGAACCTTGATATCCTCCACAATTTCTTTTATCTCAAGCACATCTTGGAAATCATTTCCAACATTCACGTTCTCGTCTTTGCTTTCATATCCCAGACCACCATTCTTTTTAGATTTATCTGGTACCGACTTAGGTTTCTCATGACCTTGTGAAGCAAGTCTAGAAAACTCATCCTTGATGGCAATTAAATCATTTATATTGGAAAGAAAAGATTCATCAATCACAATCTCTGAAAATTTTTGAACTTGAACATGTCCTGGATTGACTTCAAACACTTTCTCCTTATCAAGAAATGTAGACCTTGAGTCAAACTTAGTTCTCTTGTTAGCATCAAAATTTTCTTCATTTTTCTTTTGTGACTTTGACTTTTTCTTCTTCTCAGAAGAATTATCAGCAAACTTTGAATAATCATGAACTTCTTCCGTTGCTTTCAAAGTATTTATAGAATTTTCAATAACCACAGGAGATGGAACATTTTCCATAATAACATCACCAAAAATATGTTGAAAATTCTCCTTTTTGCACAAAAAAAATCTGAAAGACGATGAATTATTGAAATTATGCATCTGTCTTTTGAAATCACGAACCTCAATCTTCATGTCTGCAATTTTCTTTTGCGCTTCGGTCAACTCTTTTTGTGTTGCAATAAGTTCTTCTGTTGTTCTATTCAGAGTAAACTTTTCTCTCCTCAACTAATCATGAGCATCATATGTTTCTTGAACAACCTTTTCCCATCTTTGTTTATAAATCTCAACATTCTGCTTCAAAAGCTTGTTTTCACGGAGCAATTCAGCTTTAGCATCTAACAACTTCGTGTTGTCTTCTTGATGACTTAATTCTTTAGCAGTAAGATCAGCAACTTCCTTTTCTAGACCTTCAAGTTTGATCTTTGATTTTACAAACAAATCATAAAAAATTGTCGCCATGTCATTCGCTTCTTTCTTCCATTTTTCAACATCCTTTATCAAGTCATCATTTGTTTCAGTCAGGTTTGAAACTTTTGCAATTAACTCTGCATTCTCATGCTGAAGCTTCAATTCATTCTCAGCAGCTTCACATTGTGAAGACCCATCTTTTTGAACTTCTGCAATAATTGCACAACCACCTTTATCAAACAATTCAGACGTAGAACTACTTGTTTTTTATTCATCAACTTGTATAGACATTGCAAGAAAACCAGATTGATCAGAAAAAACTTGTTTCAGTCATAGCCTTTATCATCACATCTTAATGCTAAGGTGTCCCACAGTTGGTTCGATTTAGTACAGTTCTCAAACTGACATAACACTTCATTTGTTAAAGCCATTGTGAGAATATCATGGCTTTTAGTTCTCTTTCATAACATTTCCTTTCCTCAGATGAAAGATCTCTTTGCATTTTAGGTACCCCATTAGAATAAGTTGGGTAAGTAAACTTTTTCTCAATTGGAATCCACAAATCTTCATCAGTAGAATCAATATAGGCTTTAAACTTCCTTTTCCAATTGCAGTAATCTTCAAGTTTCAGCAATTTGGGTACTTGTGTGATCTCTTGCAACTCAATCATTTTGTAAAACTTCAGTTCTTTACCACGAATGAAAGAAGACAATTGCCAAATAAACTAGAAACGGACGAATGAAAGATTATTCGCCGAATGAAGAATCTCAAAAACACTTGATGAATGATCCCGTCACATGTATCACCTTGGAATCACCAACTTGAAAACTTGTCACAAAATTTTTTTGTGTTGAATTCTTGGAGTACACACCCTTTTGAAGTACCGACTTGAAAATTCCGTCAAATATAAACCCTTCGTGTCAGAATCTTTGGGATTAAATGACCCAGATCTTTTTAATAACCAAATGACCAATCTTACAAAATATCTCTCTAACATGTCACAAGCTCTTGAAGTACAATCTCGAATCTTTCAAATCACCTTTGAGTAACCACTTTAAAAACTTGTTAAACTAATCTTGTGAAGTAACCCAACTCTTTTTGAGTCTCAATTAACGGTATAAACCTTTCCTTCAACCATAAACTTTGATTCACTTTTTTTTTATAGAATTTAAAATAAAATGATTCGATTATGCAGGGTTTGAATTGAAAAATTGAAACACCGGAAGGTTTAAAATGAAACTTGAAAATTCATACGTACGTATGAAAGTTAATACGATCTAAAACTTCAATCGATCATATCTCTTTCATAACTAACCGAAACACGAAATTGGAAGCACCGATGTGTTGTTGATATGTTTCGATGAAGAATTAAAAAAACCGAGATCGAACACGTAACGAGCGATGAAGAAATGAAGAATACGATGACTGATTTTCCGATTTGAATTTAGAGTTGACCAATTTTGAAATTTCGAGCAGTAATAGATTTGAAATAGTAAACCAAAGTATTTGGGAATAACTTTGAATCAATCAGTCAGAATATGTGAATTCCGCCATTGAAGAACAAGACCAAGCTTGACGAACATAAACTGTGAACTCCAATTCACACAAAAACTGTAGTAAACCTCAACTAAATAACTGCAATCGATTCGTACAACTGAATCATAACTAACACAATCTGAATCGAAACTTAATATGCTAACAATGAATATCGATTTCTTAAAGAAAATGTATAACGTCACTGTAATTGTATCCAAGAACAAACATATCAACCAGGAACTTTGATTAATCACAACTTCACCACAACTGATTGACTCACGAAATTAATCACACCATTGTGATCGAAATCGATTCTGAGTCAATCTAGATCCATTTTCATACGGTTTTGTGTTGTTTTGAAGAACCCGATATGAACACCCGTGTGAACTCTACAACAATGATACGAACCAGGTTTTGCGAATTTACCAGAACTTCACGAAAAAACAACTTTGAAGATATCAAAAGGCTCGCAATCTACAACAGAATTGAATGATACCAGATTTGAATCGAATCAATGAAAAATGAGAAATCTGCCATGAACGACCTTCATGAAGAACACGTAACAGAAATTTTTTGTGATTTACACAAATCTGAAACAAATTTGATTATAAGACATCCAATAGATTCTCGATGACACACTGATGCTTATGGAATTAATACGAACACTCAAACACATCAAATTTTGAGAGAAAATTTTATGATCAGCCAAGAACACAAACCAGTTTGACTTCTGCAAAAGTCAAAATCACATGAAATCTTCAAATTAAACCAGAATTTTGATCCAAAAATCGTGTAGAATCACTCCTGGAATGCTCTGAATCCAATTGAAAACTCGATTTGTCCTGATCTAGTGATTTGTACACCGAAAATTGGATCAAAAGATGATCGAAAGTGAAGAACAAGAACACGTAAATAATCACTCGTTTATAGCTCGAATCGATCAAAGATTACATGATATGAACTCGATTACAACAACTAATTAAAGATCTAAACTCAGTTTTCTCAGAAATCAACATCAAAATCTTCTCCCTATAAATTGAATATTTGAGAAAACGGTTATGGCTCACTGTTCTACTCTTGTTCCGAACTCAATTGATATATATGTTGAGATAGAGTTCGGCCCCATTTCGCATCCTCTTTTATCCGTATCACATATATGTTATATATAATATATCACTATCAAGCCTCTCTACTTTATTAGATTGACACAAACTACCCTAGAACAATGATTTTACTAGTTTAACTATATCAACTAACGAAACTAACTGATACACACACGACACACATATTTTACACTAACAATTGTCACATAAAATGACAAACGTTTTTATGAAATCATTAAATATAATTTATATAAAATTATAAATTATATACATTCAAGTTTGTCAACCGACATCTAGTTAATAGACGTTTACTAAAAGATAACACAAGTTAGTAACGGAGTTAACCTAGGGAATTTTTAATTGTCACATCATCCCCTTGTTAAGGAATTTTCGTCCTAAAAATTTCCATAAGTTGCTACGGTTTCTGTGGAACGAAAAGAAAAATTTTAGGGTTGCCATATCATCCCCTTGTTAAGGAAATTTTGTTCCAAAATTTAACTCATGCCTTGATTAGATGTTGAGGCTTGATCAGATAGGTGGGACTATTTCTTTCTCATCTTATCCTCTCGTTCCCACGTGAAATCCGGTCCACGCTTAGATTACCATATCACTTTGATGATGGGAATTTTACTTCGTTTCAGTGTTTTCTCCTCATGTCCCATTATTTCCACGGGTTGTTCGATAAATCGTAGATGTTCATCTATTTGCAGTTCTTCTAATGGAAAAATGAGAGTGTCATTAGCTAAACACTTCCTCAAGTTCGAAACATGAAACACGTTGTGTACTCCATCCAATTTAGGAGGTAAATTTAAACGGTAAGCCACCGGACCAATGCTTTTGGTGATCTCGAATGGTCCTACATAGCGGGGATTCAACTTCCCGCGCTTTTCAAAGCGTATGACGCCTTTCTAAGGCGAGACTTTCATTAGTACTTTGTCGCCGACTTTAAATTCCAATGGCCTTCTGCGTTTATCTGCATAACTCTTTTGTCTATCTCTTGTCGCTGCCATGCGGTTTCTGATCTGCACGATTCTCTCCGTGGTCTCGTGCACTAGTTCAGGTCCAGTGAGTTGGCTCTCACCGAACTCGGCCCAGCATATCGGTGATCTGCATTTTCGTCTGTAAAGAGCTTCAAAGGGAGCGACTCCAATACTGGTATGGTAACTATTGTTATAGGAGAATTCTACCAGTGGTAAATGAATTTCCCAATTCTTCCCGAAGTCAAGTACGCATTCTCGAAGCATATCTTCGAGAGTTTGGATGGTACGTTAAGTCTCTCCATATGTTTGCGGATGATACGCGGTACATATATCTTAGCTAGTGCACATCGTCGTTTGTAAGGATCGCCAAAATTTTGAAGCAAATCTAGGGTCTCAATCAGAGACAATAGATAAAGGCACTCCGTGAAGCTTGAAAATTTCCTTGAGGTAAATGTTCGCAAGTTTTTCTGTTTTGTCACTCTCCTTGATAGCTAGGAAACGGGCGGATTTTGTTAACCGGTCTACGATAACCCAAATCATATTGTAACCGCCAGAAGAAAGGTGCAATCCTGTGATGAAATCCATCGAGATTTCTTCCCATTTCCACACAGGAATTTTAGGTTGTTGTAGTAATCTTGTTGGCTTTCGATGTTCCGTTTTAACCTTTACGCACGTCAAGCACTTGCTGACATATCTAGCGATATCAGCTTTCATATTGGGCCACCAATAGAGCCCTTTTAGGTCTTCATACATTTCTGAACCTGGATGGATCGAATAACGGGACTTGTGAGCCTTGTCCATCACTAGTTTTTAAGATTTCCATGGAGAGTTACCCATATATGATCCTTATAATAGTGAAGTCCATCACACTTAACTTCAGGAGTTCCAACAATGTCACGTAATGATTCAGACCCATAATTTTCGTCCTTTAGGGCCTCTTTCTGAGCATCCTATAGTCCTTCCGGTAGCCTCGTATGGTTCGTTAATTGGAGAGCTCGAACCCTTCTAGGTTTAACATGTTCCTTTCTACTCAAGGCATCGGCCACCATGTTAGCCTTTCCTGGATGATACTTTATTGCTAGATCATAGACATTTAGCAACTCGACCTACCTACGTTGCCTCATGTTGAGTTCCTTCTGTTCAAATATGTGCTGGAGGCTCTTGTGATCAGTGAATATCGTACACTTGGTACCGTATAAGTAGTGTCTCCAAAATTTCAAGGCAAATACAACAGCGCTTAACTCTAGGTCGCGAGTTGTGTAATTATTCTCATGGGGCTTTAGTCACCTTGACCCATATGCGATGACCTTACCTCTTTGCATCAAAACACATCCGAGTCCCTGGATTGAGGCGTCACAATAGACCTCGAAGTCGTTAATCCCATCGAATAGAGATAATATAGGTGCAGTACAAAGTTTATCTTTTAAAGTTTAGGAGTCTGCTTCTTCCGTGTCACCCCATCTGTATTGAACCCCTTTGTGCGTAAGAGCGGCCAATGGTTGAGCTAACTGAGAAAATCCCTTTATGAAACGAAGGTAGTAACCCGCTAAACCTAGGAATTGACGAACTTTCAAAGGAGCTCTAGGGTAGACCAACTTTTAATGGCCTCGATCTTGGCTGGGTCAACGTGGATACCTTGCTCATTGATGATGTGACCCAGAAATTGAACCTCTCGGATCCAAAAATAGCACTTAGAGAATTTTACGTAGAGTTGTTCTTTCTTTAACAATCCTAATATTATCCGTAGATGTTCCTCGTGTTCTTCTTTTGTTTTCGAGTAAATGAGGATGTCGTCAATAAACACTATGACGAATTTATCCAGATAAGGCTTGCACATACAATTCATGAGATCCATAAACACGGATGGTGCGTTCGTCAGGCGGAAGGGCATGACCAAGAATTCATAATGGTCGTATCGTGTTCTGAAGGCTATCTTTTCTATATCCTCATCGCGGACTTTGAGTTGATGGTAGCCAGACCTTAAGTCAATCTTGGAATAGTAACTAGATCGTTCAAGCTAGTCAAAAAGATCATCTATACGTGGGAGAGGGTATTGATTCTTGATAGTGACTTTGTTGATCTCGCGATAATCAATACACATTCTGAAGGTTCCATCCTTCTCTTTGAATAAACAACACATGTGCTCCCCATGGTGACGAGCTAGGTCTACTGAAACCCTTATCTAGCAGTTCCTTTAGTTGTGTGGATAGCTCATTTAATTCGTTCACCAATAGATGATATCGTGCACGCGCGATAGGAGTTACTCCCGGAGTGAGGCTGATCCCAAATTCTACTTGCCGAAGCGGAGAAAGGCCAGGTAGTTCCTCGGGAAATACCTCCAGGTAATCGTGTACGATCGGGAAGTCTTTGATTTTTCTCTCTACCCTGGTTTGGTCCGTAACTGTGGCCAGGATTGCTACGTGTCTTTTCCAAACACACTTCTGCGCTTTAAGGTATGATATGATTCCGGAGACAGCACCTCCCTTTTCGCCCTGAATTAAGAGTACTTCTCCTCCTGCTACGGGTATTCGTATGACTTTTTCTTGATAGACAATTTCCGCCTGATGTTTGGATAGCCAGTCCATGCCCACTATCACGTCAAAACTACTGATGGTAAAAGGCATAAAGTCTATACTTAGTTTATGACCCGATATTTCTAATGTGCAATCCTTAAATAAATGAGTAGTGTCAAGAAGCTTACCATTTGCTAATTCAACCGTGTACCTAGCTTTTAGTGGAGTTTGGGTAACCTTAATCAACTTACATAATTTAGTCGAGATAAAAACTTTTCTCGGCACCCGTATCAAATAAGACATTTGCGAAATAGTTGTTTAGAAGGAACTTACCGGTATTGAGGTTGGCATCGTTTCTCGCTTCACCCGAACCCATAACGAAAGCTCGCCCCTTAGCGCCATCTCCACCGTTCCTACCACCATCACCACTGTTGTTATTATTTTTACGGTGGTTGTTATTGTTGCCAGCATTGTTATTATTCTTTCGAAGCAGCAGGAGTTCCTCCTTAAGTGCCCTGGCTTTTCACACTCATAACACCCCCTAGGGACTTCATTATTCTGCTTCTGGTTCTGGTTCTGATTCTGATTCTGGTTTTGATTCTGGTTGAGAATGTTTTGCAGTTCACCCCAACAGTTCTTAGCCTCATGGCCTCCTTTACCACAATGCTTACAGGTGAGTTTCTTGCACGACCCATTGTGGTGTTGGTTGCACTGAGTGCAGAAGGTTGCTCGTCCCTTGTACCCATTGTGATTTTGATTGCTACTACCATAGTGGTTCTGGTTATCACCCCCACTACTGGTGTTACTGTTGTTATAGTCACCCCTGGAGTTGTTATACCTCTTGTTTTGGTTTTGAGTGTTCGAGGATTTCCCTGTGTTGTTTCCACTACCGTTGTTGTTGTTGTTATCGGTGTCGTCCTCTTTCTTTCTTTTCCCATCTAGGGCAGTATTAGGGACGTACTTGGGTGGCAGAGTTCCCTGCTCTATAGCCTGCTCAGTCAGTTTATGTGCCAACCTAATTGCATTCTACACATTTGCTTGGTTTAAAGAGGTAACCATCCACTTGATTTGTGGTGCTAACCCATCCACAAACCTTTCTATCCTTTTATAATCAGCGTCGACCATCATAGGACATAGCACCGCGTACTCGCGGTAATGAGCGGTGTACTCTTCAACCTCAGAACCTATCAATTTTCGAGTTTTGAAACTCGATTTCCAACCTTTTGACCTTGTCGCGAGGACATTACTCCTCCATGATGGCATCCTTGAATTTCTGCCAAGCCATGGCGTTGGCAGCATTAAGTCCTAACATTTGCTCCTAGGCGTTCCACCAGGTTAAAGCAGTATCCTCTAATGTTGCAGTGGCAAATTTGACTATACTCCCATTCGGGCAGGTACACATAGTGAAGACTTTTTCTGACTTCTCGAGCCACCTCAGCAATCCAACAACACCTTCACTACCCTTAAACGTCAGAGGATTGCTGTCACACCCCCGGTCAACGGTTTCGGGTGTGAACGAGAATGGAATCATAGTCGAGGATACATAGAACAACTACTAATAAATTAAAACTTCATAAAACATTACTTCATTTCATTGCAGCGGAAAAGATAGTGGAAACGATAATGTCTTATAATTTGAAAACATAAAGTCTTAAATTAATACTAAAAGCATAAGTCGGTTTATTTGGATAGTCGGGACTATGACTCCGTTAAGCAGGTCCGATAGCGTACATAAGCCCCCATTTGCATGTCTTCATGTGTTACGTCAATTACCTAAGAAATCATGAGTTTAAAACGGGTTAACATAAAGTTGGTGAAGTTCACAGGTTTAAGACTCACAGTTTAATCATTGTAAAACAGTTTTTCAGTATACTTAAATATTACGTTGGTTTACCGTTGTGGTTGCATGATCTCACCTGAACCTTGATTTCAAATACTAACGGTTTACCCACCCAGCATCTCTTGCCCAGAGATGTTAAACAGAGCATTGTAAAACAGTTTTTCAGTATACTTAAATATTACGTTGGTTTACCGTTGTGGTTGCATGATCTCACCTGAACCTTGATTTCAAATACTAACGGTTTACCCACCCAGCTACCAGTTAGGGTAGGGTTGTCAACCCAAATAGATCTATTCACTAGCTATCGTTTCGTACAGAACTAATTGAAATCAATTAATGGTGGGATACGGTTGTACAAACGTTCATAAAGATAATGTACCAAGTTGAGCAATCAGTAAGAGAACAAGTAGTCATACGGCTAACAGATAAACCATAATATTAAGTAAAAAACATTTATCAGATTTCATTATTTCTCCCCCAAAGTATAAAACAGTTAAAGGAAAAAGGGGCCGTGAAACTCACTGATTCAGCAGGTAGCAGATATTTAGCAGAATAGGAACGGTAGCACGTAACGTCCTAAATAATTAAGTAAACATATGCATAAGGTCTATGATCATTTGAGTAACATAAGTCACCCAAGTGATACCGGTCAAGTCTTGACGTTTTAATCCGTTTGTATCTTTGAAAACCCGTTAACTTGTATTTATCAAACAAATACGTTTGGTGATGATTTATATTTATGTTAAATAAATATAACCAAAGATTAGTCATTTTTTTTAACAATTCAACCAAGTCTTGAATATTAAGTTTAAAATAATAATAATGTTTATTATTACCCTCACAAGTTCGTATAATTATTTTAAGTAAATAATTACTCATTTGATTTGTTAATCTTGCAGGTTATAATTATATTAAATAATTATAATTAACAATTCTTTGGTGAACAAAACATAGTTTATATCATTTGCAAATAATTATTTGTCGAAATAATTATTAAACGTTTGCTCTATTTTAAAACGTAAATCTTTTAGAGAAAACATTTAAAGTCTTTATCATTTAATCATTCATGTTTCGAAAGCGTTCAATATTTCATTTGCATGAAATATATAGTTTTATCAAAAGTATTTTCAAAACATTGTAACGACACTTCGATTTATATAAATTTGTCTTTTATAGAAACTTGATTTTTATTTAAAATCCCCAATAAATGTAAGTCCATTTTTTGTTACTTTGATTTCATAAAAATTCATAGAAACATTTAAAGTCAAAAGCTTGCCTTTGATTTATTTTTATAAAATCCTTATAAAAATATTTAGTTTTCACAAGTGACATTTTTATAGAATAATCCATTTATCTCCAAAGTTTTAGAAAGGTTAAAACTTGTAATAAATCCAAGTATTTATGTCAAATTAATCATTTGACATAAATATTATTCTTACCATTTTTAGTAATAAACTTTATGTTTATTCTTTTTTGTCTTGAACTGTAGGTCCGAAAATCTCCCAAACACACGATATCTAATCAAACACGAGTACGGAATCCTCGTATAAGATCGATTCAAGAAGAATAGTAGAAGAATAGACTAGATCTAAGTAAAAGATGAAGTCTTGAATGAAGAACAACTACTATCTTGAAGCTTGATGAACACGGATCGTAAACACCAAAGAAGGCAGAAATCGTAATCTCTAATATCAAAGCTTACATTGATCATAAACATAAGGGTTTATATAGGTACCCAATGGGTTTACTATTGGGCCCCTTGTGGATCATAAACTCAATAGTAAACCCAAACCCAATCATGTTGATACCTGAAATGTGCGTCGTGTGAAGTATTGAACGAAGACCAAGTTCAAGCCAATATAGGGTTGGCCGAACCTGGTCCGAACCTGAAGTTCGGACCGGCCGAACCTAGGGTTCGGTGGGAGTTCGGCTGATCGGGTATATATAGTAGTTTGGTCTTTGTGTTTTGTAGTTCTGAGCGTGTGAGCAAATCTTAAGTGTGTGTTTCTGAGTGTGTAATCTCTGTGTCAATTCTCTGTGTTTACACTGGTTGTAATTGTTCGTTTTGATCAATAAAACAATCGGTTAATTACGTTTCGATGTCCGATTAGCTAGATCGAGTAGACGATCCGATGCTCACGCATTTACAAGTGGTATCAGAGCTTTCTGGTTCACTCTACTGATCTGTGGTTGCTATTCTCGGATTATTGAGCGTTTTTGAAGTTTTCTCGAGTTTCATTACGTGTTTTCTATCATTTCTGACGTGCATTTTGTGTCAACACTGTTTCTAAACCATTTCCTTTTGGTTTTTCTGATTCACCATATCAAGTTTCGTCAAAATCAGTCCATTTTCACGATTTTTCGAAAAATGTCTTCGAGGTTCGGAGGTTACTGGGCAAGCTCGGAGTAACCGCTCCGAACTTGAGGTTCGGAGGTGTCTCGGAGAGTGTTCGGCGAGAGTTCGGTGGTAGATCGGTCAAGGTTCGGAGTTTTTGTGCTCGGTCACTAGTTCGGTTGAGGTTCGGACATTATATTTAGGTTCGGAGCTAGTTCGGTGTGAGTTCGGAGCTTGAAATAGATTCGGACTAGGTTCGGAGCAAGTTCGGAGGACAGAATTTTTCAAATTTTCAACGATGTCGGAATTTCAAGCTTTTGCTGCAATGCAAAGCGCGATGCAAACCATGTTAAATTTTGACAATGAAATTGGAACAAGTCAGAAAGTTCCCAAATTGTTAAAGCTTGAAGATTACCAAAATTGGAAGAAACGATTTTCTGCTTATATTAGCACGAATGACATTGATTTATGGATTCCAATTCGAAAGTTGTATGAACGACCAATGGAAGATGGAGATCTTAAAGAAATTCAAGACTTTGATGGTGATGAAAGAAAAAGTTATGAGCTTGAAAAGAAAGTTTATGGATATCTCACTATGGCGTTACCTACTGAATTGCTTCATCAATTTAGCACTTGCAAGAAATCTAAGCAATTGTGGGATGCTTTATCCGCAAGATGTGAAGGAAATGCTGATTATAAGAAGAGTCGAAAGAAAGTTTTGAACAAGGAATTCGATAATTTTTAGAATTATGACAATGAAAACATCATTGCTCTAGTTTCAAGATTTTCACATTTGATTAGTGAATTGAAGGTTGTTGGAATAGAAAAATCTGATGCTGATTTAAAGGAAAAGATCATGGAAGCTTTACCTGAAAAGTGGGAAAATTATGTTTTGCTACTCACTCATGACAAGGATTATCCTGCTTTAACATTTCACGAGCTTACTGGAAAACTTCATGCTCGGGAAATGGAAATGTTAAACAACAAAAAGTCAAGTGTTACTTTACAGAATCCGGAATTGTATCATGGTGAAAATTCAGCAAGCATGAATGCTAAAGCTAAACCAAATTTAAATTCAGCACCAAGTGTTGCTTTTATAGCTGGAGCTTCAGGAAATTCTGATAATAATTCTTCAAGAGGTTGCAATTTTACAATTCCAAATTTTTCAAGTCAAAATGCTTTTTCAGCAGAATCAACAGATGATTGTGCCAAAATGATTTCTGCATTGATTTCATCATCCTTTGGATTGATTCTAAAAAATGTTGCTGATGCAAAGTTAACCAGTGAGGATCTTGATGCTCTTGATGATGATTAACTAACCGAATTGGATGTATCTTGGCAATATGCTATGTTGTGTCAAAGATCTAAAAGATTCTTTAAAAAGCATGGAAGGAATATTTCTGGTGATAAGTTGGGTTTTGACAAGTCCAAATTAAAGTGTTATAAATGTTCACAACTTGGACATTTTGCTAAAGATTGTCATCAGGCACATGCAAATAAGTCTGTTGTTCCTATATCACCAAAGCTTGGTTTTACTCAACCATATACTAGTAACACAAGCAAGACCACTGCTTTGATTGCTCAAAATGATGGTGTATATGATTGGGGTCAACAGTTTGGGTATGATTCATCTGCATTGATAGTTACGCATGATCAACAAGAAGATTTTTGTTCAGAAACTAATTCCGATACTAGTTCACTTCCAAGTTCTTATGAATCTGCTGAAAACTTGGAGAGTTTGATGAAGGAAAATGCTTTGTTGATGAATAAAGTTCAACAATTGACTGAAGAATTTGAGGTGATTAAATCTGAATTGAAGATTTCTAAAGAACGTGAAAAGGGTTTGGTTTTGAAGAATGAGGATTTGACTACTGAAATCAAAATGTTGAATGAAGTTTTAGAAGTATGGAAGCAAGATAAGAAGAATGCTGAAACTTCGAAAGCTGAAATTTGTGAAGAAAAGGGTGAGTTAGTCAAAGAAGTTAAGAAATGGAAGGAAGAGGCAGAAGATACTGCTAATGATTTTCAGAATTTGTTTGACAAATCCAAGGTCAAGCTTGATTTGCTTACTAAGAGAGTTGAAGAATCTGATGCTCAGATTAAAGCATATCAAGTTGATATGAAAAAGTTGTTGAATGACAAGCGGGAGTTGGTTAGGTTTAATAAGGTGCAAGCTGCAAATCTAGAGATTCAGAAGCGAAATGAGAATAAACTGAAGAAGGAGTTACATGAAGGACTTGATAATCTTCGCTTACAAAAATTTGAAACTCACAAAGTTACCAAGCGTTTGATTGCAAAAGAAAAGGAATTTGCAGAAGCTCAACAGCAAATTTCTGATCTCAAAATTCAAGTTCTTGATGCTAAAAGATTGCTCAACAATGTTTCCAATTCACAAGTTTTCACGAGCTTCTTAGCAAATGATGCAAATTTTGAAAGAATGTTTGATAAAACTCCATCACCCCCTGCTCATATCAAGGAAGTTGTCAAACAAGTGAAGGAACAGGTTGATGATTTTGATTATTCAAAGATATCATCTTCTACTTCAGAAGAAGTCAAGGTTATAAAGAAGAAGAAAAATAAGAAAAACAAGAAAAAGGTCTTGAAATCTGAGATTCCTCCAGCACCAAAGTTTGTTTCGGGTTCTTCTTCTGCTGATAATGAGAAATCGGCTACATCAAGTGACAAGATTCAGTCTCAACATGAATTTGATGAGACAATTTTCTATGAACAAAAGAAAATTCCTGATGTGAAAGCCGAATTCACGAGATTGGCTAAGAATGGACACCAGAGTTCAAATTCTGAGGAAAAGATTTCTAGTAAACAAGTTGGTTTGGGATTTCAAGAAAAGCATGTTCAAGTTGAGAAGGGTCCAGCATCTGAATCATCAAATCTAAAGAAGCTTAAAATGAAGCAAATGAAGAAGGATGTGTTCAAAGCAGATAAAGTTCAACCTGAAAGGTTTTACAAGCTCAAAGGTTCTGAACAGTTATTTTCTGACAAAGAATTTCCTCTTCATTGCGTGGATGCTCGGAAGATTTCAGAAGTTTTTGTGAAAGATAACATTTCTTCTGCACGTTCTAAATCTCGAAGCCCAACTTCTAAATGGGTGCATGATCATAGACATCAGGTATATGATTCTCATTCTGATCATGTTAGAGATATTCATGTGTGTAATTCTGTGCAGGAACATCAAAAGTGGGACAAATCGACACGTTTATGTTATGTTTGCCGTCAAAGAGGGCACATGGCAAAATATTGTCCACTTCCTGCTGAATCAAATTCAAGGTTTCACAAGAAACCAGTTTTTGGTAAATCTGCCAACAAAAAGTTCTTTGATGAAAAAGGCAGAGTTTTTGATGAATTTGAACCTACATTCTTTCAAAAACAAAAACGTTTTGTTCCAAAGTTTTCAAAGGATCAAAATGTAGGTTCATCATCACAGTCACCTGTGACTGTTTCATCGAAAACTGAATTACCAAAACAACAGGAATGGAAACCTAAGGTGGTTTCAAAGCAAAATCAGGACACTGGTCGACCAGAAGCGATTCGCTTCGGGTCATTTGTGAACTAATCAGGTTGTCCAGTGTGCAGGTACTTCTAGAAGACCTATCGACGATTGAAAAGTTGTTGATGGAGGAGTATTCTGCTTAATTTAAATTTAATGACAAGTTTTTCTCATATGCAAATTTTCTGAATTCTAAAATCTGGAACATATCCGTGTTGATTGATCAATTTTCTTTACTTACGTTTTTTTCTCAAAAAGCCAAAAATAAAGTCTTGTTTTTGTGTAAAATGAAAAATCCAAAAATAGAGTTTTTCATTTTAAGGGGGAGAATTGTAAGTAAGGGGGAGTAATTGAGTAAATGCATGGTATGGGGAGAAGGTGAATACATGCAAAATATAATGGAGGAAGGTGAATACATGCACAATATAAAAATTGTGAGAAATTGATCATTGGGAAATGATGGTACATTGGCATACGTATCTGACTCATGGATAAAGTAGATGAAAGGGCCATAAGATCATTGTTTGATGTGCTTGGTAGGCTCGACAAATCAGAAAGTATTCAGATGTGATATACACTAAATACTAATGCTTGACCATGTGGATAACATCTTGATGCGTATTTCATGACACAAAAAGAAAAATAAGTGTGACAATAGTAATGAGAAGTCACTGTGTACACATGTGTTCATTTTGCAAAGATTTAAACTTGTTTGATTTTCTTTATTTTGTCAAACGATCGGACTTTCTCTGCGTGTCGAAAGACCGACCTGATTGTTGTTCGTTTGACGTTCTGCTTTATTTTCTTTGGTGTTTCGTATAACTCATCGGACTTTCTCTGCGTGTACGGGAGAACCGACCTGATTGTTGTTGAGTTATACAAATTCAACTTGTTTTATTTTTCTTATTTTGTTAAATCCGAGGCCTTATCTGCGTATCGAAAGATCGACCTTAAGGTAGACGATTTAACATTCTTATTTCTTTTTGCATGGAACACAGTTGACGATATCATGAATATAGTATGCATTGTGAAAAATCACAAGTGCAATCACACAAAAGAAAAAAAAAACAGAAAATGTCTGAATATGTCTGATAGTGTGGGGTACACTGGTCAAAGCAAATCTAATCAATACCTTAACATATCCAGATGTTATGAGTATGATTCTGTCTGAGCTTAAGATGGACAAATTATACCAGCAATCGACATGACTTGTGTGCTACAATTAATTGAAATTAAAGTGTAGTTCAGTGCGTTATGATCAATATGATCCCATATAGTGATCTTTCTCATACCAAAAATAGCGTTTGATTCTGTATTGCGATTTCATTTCATATCAAGAAAAGTATCAAAAAGATTTTAGGTGTGTTTTAATATAAAGTTTCAAAAAGCCAAAAAGATTTTGTTTCTGCTTTATTTTCGATCTGATCAACATGTGATATAAAATCAATTTTCAAAATCATATCTTGGAGTCTCGAAGAGACGTTTTGCGCCAAGATTATTTAAGTGTTAATGCAGGATGCTGTCGTGCAAGCTATCATAACTTCAAGTCTTCTGAAGCTGCAGAGATATACTAGATATCATCAAGTATTCAAGATCAAGCTATGATTGAGTTGAGGAGGAGTTTGTTCGAAGATTCATTTCATTGGATAAACGGATTCTTTACTTGAGGGGGAGCTTGATTGAAGATACATATTTGATGATGTTGAGAAGAAAAGAGATGAGATACTGCACACGACGAGGGGGAGTTTGTTGATACCTGAAATGTGCGTCGTGTGAAGTATTGAACGAAGACCAAGTTCAAGCCAATATAGGGTTGGCCGAACCTGGTCCGAACCTGAAGTTCGGACCGGCCGAACCTGGGGTTCGGTGGGAGTTCGGCCGATCGGGTATATATAGTAGTTTGGTCTTTGTGTTTTGTAGTTCTGAGCGTGTGAGCAAATCTTAAGTGTGTGTTTCTGAGTGTGTAATCTCTGTGTCAATTCTCTGGGTTTACACTGGTTGTAATTGTTCGTTTTGATCAATAAAACAATCGGTTAATTACGTTTCGATGTCCGATTAGCTAGATCGAGTAGACAATCCGATGCTCACCCATTTACAAATCATAAACTAGCCTAAATACAATAGCAAACTAGCTTATGATTCTAATGAAACCCTCTAAGCCTAGCCCAACATGTTTAATATTACAAGCCTTATAATCTAGCCTCTACAATCTTCCTCTAGGCTTGTGATATTAAATGTCTTCGATCTTTGAAATTCTTCTTCTTGAGTGGCTGGCATAGATGCTGATGAAGATTCTTTCCGCAGAAATCTTTAATGGGTTTGTCCGCTTTAAACTCAAACCCGTTTAATCCCAACCGAATGCATCAT
>JBCNJP010000017.1:59027407-59047079 GCA_039602395.1 Deinandra increscens subsp. villosa
CATTAGTTACTAAGTTAACACTTATAACGTAACTAACGGAATTGTCTAACGGAAGTAAACCTTGAAATTCTCGGATGTCACAAGACTAGACTTGATGAATTAGAGTCTAGAAATCTTCAGCAAGCAAATGAAATTCAGGGATTAAAAAATACTGTTAAAGAGTTGATATCTCATGATCGGGCAAAGGATCGTGAGATTGCTCGGCTACAAAAAATTTCTCTCTCTCTAGGTGAGCAGTTAAACCGTTTGCTCAAAGCTTTACCTGCTCAGGGGGAGATGAGACCAAATCCCAATGAAGCTTGTAGAGAAGACGATGATGTATCAAGGTATTTGAATGACACTGATGATCCGGAAGGAGGTGTTGGTGGAGATGGTTCTGGTGTTGCTGGTGCAGCTGGAACATCTGCTGCTGCATCTCAGGGGGAGTCATCAGGAAAAGATGTATATGATGTAACTCCGATTACAAGGGTTGCTATTAAAGAAGGAGAGTAGTTAGATCAGTATTCGAAAGAGCAACTTATATGCTCTGAATATTGAATATGTTGATAAAGTTCCATTTGCTGAGCCTCACGAAGAAGATGATTCTAAAGATGAGTTTGAGTATGAAGAGGAACATGTGGAGGTTGAAGACATGACTGCAGAAGAATATCCAGATGATCCGAAAGTTTATGGTAATTTTACTGATAATGATCATTCTGGAGGATTCAATTTCTTTGCTAGAGATGATGAGGAAGAAGTTGAGAAGGAGTTGGAAAAGAAAGAATTTGCAAAACAACCAGAATCAACTGAATCTGATAAATTTTCAGAAGAACAAGAGAATAGAAGGTTGTTTGATGAATGGATGAAAGAAAAAAGGTCTAAGAAGATACCTGTGGTGAAACCTACAAAACCTGTTGATCAGAAGAAATTATTTGAAAACAAAGGTGTAGCCGATGGGAATATAATTAGTTGGATGTATGACTCGCAGCTCAAGTGTTATGCTGTAAAGAAGGAATTTGGTATTATCTACTTGAAGAAGGCAAAAAGATTTGATACTTTTCCAGTCTCCGATGTGAGGAGTTATCTAGAAAACCATTCCTGAATTATGGTGAACATCCTTCGGCTGAATTCTTAAAAAATAAGTTGCATGAAAAATGTCAAAAGAGATTCAGATTCTTAAACCCATAAAGGCCGAAGTACACTGATTATCCAACAGATATTCATCCAAAAACTGGAAAAGCAGTTGTGGTGTTAAAGTACAAGAAGCCTGTTCAACTGAAGAAGATACCTTTGAAAAGGCTCGAGCAGAATTTCATAAAGACTTTGAGATGGTGGTATTATGATGAATATACGGGAGAAGTAGTGATTGTCGTTAAAGAAGAGAACAAGGTGGTTAGGATCTTTGATCCGATGTGGTTGATTAACCTGTCTGAAGCAGATATAGACAAGCTCTATCACAACAAAATACTGTATAAGGCTGAGGATGCTGAGCAAGCCTTGCAATTTCAAAGAGTGATCAGAGTTTGTTATGCTTTTGGAATTCATGCTGGAAATAACCGAAGGCAATATTGGAAGAAGACTGAGACAAAAGCTTCCGAAGACTAGCATAAGACAAGGGGGAGTTTGTTAGAACAAGTTATTATGTCTATTGCTAGGTCTAGGCGTTTTGTCATTGTATTGATCGTTTTGTAAGTTCTGGTCCCAGCATACCAGTGACGGACCAGATGGTACGTTGCCACAGACCATCTGGTACGTAGGTTAATTGGTACGCTGGGCAGAACCATATAAATAGTTTTAGCTCTTGTGTTTCAGAGTAGCTGAGAGAGTTGTGTTGTTAACTGTGTGAGATCTTAGGTGTTTTACTCTATGTTCTCTCTTTGTAATCCTTGAGCTTGAAATCAATCAACGAAACGTTATTTACCTCGTGTATTACCAAATCGATCATGATCATGCATCAGTAAGATCCGTTATTGTGTTTTACATACCTGATTCAAACTTTTTTAGAATTTTCAGAGTGGTTGACCTATGCTTAGCTCCTGTCATAGCTAACGATCCTTCGTGACACTTTTTGAAGATGAGTAGATAAAGAAACCTTATAAATGGAATGTGAGCAGTTTCTTTCTTTTCCTTATGTTTATCTTCAATTCTTTTTACTAGATTCCTCCACAACATAGCTCCATAATCTATTATTTTATTCGGAATTAGAGCGACCATCATGGAGTATACTGATTAACTACTTTAGTAGTTAGGCTGTAGATGAGGGTCTGCATTATCAGTTTCCACTTTCTCTCTAGCTGATTGATGTTTATTCCTGAGATTGTGGTAAAGCTTATTCCTCTGTTCAAGGAATTGATGGTTTTGAGAATTTATGTTTTAGTTGGGGGTTGAGCAGGGTCTTCTGGTGCTTTGAGGTCAATAACTTGTCTGAAGTCTTCTTCTGAAAACTGTAGAGTTGTTGTGGATCGATCTTTGTTTTCAATGAGTGCTTCAATCCATACCTTTTTAGTCACAGTTTCAATTTTTACTCTTATTGTTGACCAGACATTCATATGAGTCTCTTTGGTGATTTCTTCATCTTCAATGAGAGTTGTCATGAGAGGCGAGTACCTTAATGCTTCCCTGATGATTAGTACATCGTTTGAGTAAGACGGTGGATTTAAATTTGCTCGCATATTGTTTTGCTCTATGTTGAATATTCTGAACAGGGAGATTTGAGAGGATGAAGCCATTTTGATTGTTCGAATAAATGCTTTGCTTGGTGAGGATTGTGATTTTAGGAACGGTGTTTGATTTCGAGAATGAGTGAGGATTTTATGGCATGAGAGAGATTCTAGGGTTTTAACGACTCTTTTTCACCGATTTGATTGTCTGGGTGATGAAACGGATGTCCGTTGGATCATTGATTTTCCTCGTAACTGAAAAAGTTACCGTTTCTATTTATTGGGAGCTTTTGACGTCTTCATTGTCGGTTGGGATTTCTTGATGAAGAATTGTTTTGATCCCAATTTTCAGGGTGCGACCAAATGTGTTTTTCTTCCAACAACTACAGTATTTTTCTCCCCCCCCCCTTGTGTGTGTGTGTTGGAAAGTACGTCAAAGATTTTTCATTTCCCCTTTCTATTTCATTCTAGCATTCTAGCTTCTGTACAAAACTACTTTAGAATTTCCGGAGTTGTTCTGTATGACCAGTTTCTTAGTAAAGAACAGAAGAAACACAGAATCACTAGTAGTGATGATTTAACTTAACACAATTTTGCGCTTTTCTTACAGCAATAAAAAAAGATCCAATTTCAACAAATTTTCCAACAATTTTTTTTTAACAAGATACCTAGTACAGAACTTATTTAAACATTAAGTTTAAGTGAGTGCGTGTAGTTCTACTCGTACAAGGTAGGATAATTCTAGTGGGTATTGGAGGATATGTTATAGCTTGACGTTGGAGAGGAATGTTGTTATGAAAGATGGGTCTCAGGCCTTCATCTTCTTTCTCTATTATCTTATTTGGAAGTCCAGTTATGTGAAGGCCAAGATACCTTTAAGAAGCTACTAGTTGGGTCGGATATTTGAGGGGAGTTGTTTCCCATTGCTTGGCCTTGCAAATTATTCTTGTCATGAAACGAGGATATAGAATAACTCTCTCTTCTATAGGGAGATATCAGTTGTTTTTTCATGTTCTGCAGAAGATAGTGAGAGAAGTTTATATCCAGTCCGTGAATTAGAGCATGCATGACCATTTGCGTGTCATGGTTAGAAAGATGATGATCATTGACCCGAGAAGAGAAGCAAAGTTGAATTTGAGAGAAGAATAATTGCCAGGTTGGGGGAAGGTGAGATTTGTTGGCCTGTTCTTCGAAAAAAGTTCCATCATACCCAATGTTAATGAAGGTTTCAATGACGTGGGCCCTGTCGAAGTGAATGGCTCCATTTTTTTCGTTCAGACTAAGAGCAGAGCTAATGGAGTCCTCAGTGATTTCAAAGGAGATGTGGTTCACTCGAGTTCTTATTGGGCTTCCAGGCAGGATTGGTTCAGATCTTGCATTAACCCAGAATTCCCTTAGAAATTCATAACTGAAGGGAGTGTTTTGGGTAAGAGCAATCCAAAATAGCACAAGTTTGTAAAAATCTCATCATTCTGGTGAAGTTTGACTGATGGTTGGATGTATGAAGACAAAGGTTGTGAGTTGGGTCAAGTGGAATTTGTAAGGCTTGTCTGTCTAACAAAGCTTTAAAATCCATTTTCTTATGAGTTGAGAGTGATATCCATCTATTGGTAATCGGGAAGAGTTCAGAAGTCTGGATATTTGGCAATAAGACTTTTGGGCTTGTCGGCTCCTTAGACCTCTGATGTAGGTAGCTGGGATGGTTTGTGAGAGGGAATTAACTCTTATTTTCATCATTCTCCTATTTTTAGAGTTATTATTACCTCTTTTGTATGCTTTAACTCACAAAGATTTGTTTCCTGATATGCCTATTGTCATTTAAGTATGTGATTTGATGGGCATCATTTCTTATCAGGAAGAGAAAGTCAACTTTTTAAAGAGAGATTTTGAAAGTGATGAGTGTCTTTTAAGATCATTTATTGAAAGAGAAATAATAACATAAAATGAAAAAGAAGGCTCCCCCTAGATATGTGCATGGTTGGAAGTCTCTTAGTTGATACAGATATTCTTCATAAATTCCGAAGGATATCTGTTCAAGCAAACACAAATTTATTTGGTTTTTGGAACCCATTTGTTTTTGGGTTTTTTGTTTGTTGCTTCGGTTGTTTCCTTTCTTTTTATTTTTACAGAATCTGAGGATATACTCAAAGAGGTGTTACATTTTGCTGAGTATATTTGTTTAATGTTGTAGTGTTTTCCAATCAGTTTTACCATTTCATTACACATGCAGTGCTTGTATATGGTACTTTCTCCAAAACTTTCAAGATTTCGACTTGAGGAGCTGGTTGACTCAGATTTGGTCTTGTTTGAGTCATCGGGGTTGGACTGATTGTTGTATGAAGTTTCAGAGACTGGACTTTTTTTTTTGGCATAATTGTCCACTTGTGATTCATTTTGACTGCTGCTTTTTACAAAGACAGTCTTGGAGTTTTTTGTCCCTTGTACATACCCAATTCCTTACCCATAAATTCTTGGTATGTTTGTCATATTTTCAAGTTGATCATGAGCATTCATGAGACCGTTTATTTTCTTTGTTTCCATGTGCAATCATTAATATAAGGTAGCACGTTCAGTCTCATAGTGATCAATTTTAGCTCTATTGCTTAAGTTTTGTGTTTCTAGTTGTCTTTATCTCAATAATTCTTTTTCTCTATCCCCTTTTAGTTGATGAAGTTCGGAGAGAAGAGAGCTAATTTCTTCTTCAAAAGTTTTAAACTTGTTTTCGTTTAAGAGTTTGTTTCTTTTAAACTTTTCTTGAAGAACTTTGTAGTTTATTGATATGTTATTGAATTGAAAGATTAGATCAGTGTGAGAAGAGCTTACTTGTTTTCCATGTGAGGTTTAAGAGAGATCAGGAGAGAGAGATTCATCATTTGTCATGAGACATCTGTTGGAATGGCATTCTTCGTCTGATGATGACTCTGTGTCCCAGTTCTCAACTTCAGCCATTAAGCCTTTTCTTTTTACATGGCTTGTTCATATTTCTTTTTGTAGTATGCAGCATCTTTGAGTCTTTTGTTCTTCCATTCTGAGGCATAGTGTCCCATTATTCCATATTTGAATCCTAGCTTTCCACGTGCATCAACGGCTTGTCTCTCAGTTTTCTTAAAAAACCTTTTAGCTCTTTGAGTTAGCATAGCCAATTGCCAGGCCATGTCCATTTCATTCAAATGATCATCATCAATATCATAAAAATCTTCTTTAGTCAACTTAGCTTTACTAACATTGTTGAAAATCATTACAAAAGACGATGTAATTAGAGCAGATATCAAGGCAGCACAATCATCAGTTGTCTTGACCGAAAACACCTTCTGATTTGTTAAATTTGGAATGGTAAAACTGCGACCCCTTGAGGAATCAAAATTTTTATAAATTTCAGAACCATTTCTAATAAATGCGGTACTTGGTGCAGAACTGACACTAATTGGTTTAACTTTTGCATTTATACTTGTTGCATTCTGGTCATGATACAACTCTGGATTTTGCAATTGAGCAGTTGATTTGTTTGAATTCATCATCTCTATTTCTCGAGCATGAAGCTTTCCAGTCAACTCATGAAAAGATAATGTTGAGAATTCTTTATCATGTGTAATCAGTAAAACATAATTCCCCAATTCTGTGGTAATGCTTCCAACAATTTTTCTTTCAATTCTTCGTCAATTTTTTGTATTCAAACAACTTTTAATTCACTGATAAGATGTGAAAACCTTGACATAAGAGCAGTAATATTTTCTTTATCATAATGCTGAAAGTTATCAAATTCTTTTTTCAACACCTTTCGTCGACTCTTTTTGTATTGATCGTTTCCTTCACATGTTGCCGATAAAGCATCCCACAATTGTTGTCTTTTTACAAGTGCTGAATTGATGTAGCAATTTGGTAGGTAAATGTGACAACTGGCAATTCCCCAGGCTAACTCCATTACTAACTTGTGTTATCTTTTAGTAAACGTCTGTTACCTCAGTTAACTAAAATAGTTACACGAGCACTGCACATGAGTCTAGACATAGGTTGACCAACTTAAATGTATATAATTTATAATTTTATATAAATTATATTTTATGATTTCATGAAAACGTTTTGTCATTTTATGTGACAATTATAATTATTATTTTTGTGTGGTATATATGTATATATATACATACACATGTTATTTTATGATTTTATGTGATAGTGTGACACGTAAGTTACACGAAACATTTCCATAATTTTATAGGAATTTAAAAACATTAGTTATGGGGTTCTAACTATGATTTTATGTGATTTGGATATAGGTAGTATTTTTATAAAACTTCGTTTGTTAAATATGTTTTGGCATACACTCAGGTTGTCACACCCCAGTCAACGGTATCGGGTGTGAGCGAGAATGGAATCATAGTCGAGGATACATAGAACAACATCTAATACATTTAAAACTTCATAAAACATTAATTCATTGTATTGCAGCGGGAAGTGATAGTGGACAATGATAATGTCTTACATTTGAAAACAAGTCTTAAATTAATATTAAAAACATTGAACGGTTTATTAAGATAGTCGGGACTATGACTCCGTAAGCAGGTCCGATAGCATAGATAAGCCCCATTTGCATGTCCTCCGGTGTTTGCATCAATTACCTAAGAAATCATGAGTTTGAAAGGGTCAACATAAAGTTGGTGAGGTTCCAGGTTTAGGATTTATCATTTAAACATTTGTAAAACAGTTTTCAGTATACTTAAATATTACAAGGGTTTATCTTTATGGATGTATGAGCTCACCTGAACCTTGATTTCAAATACTAACGGTTTACCCACCCAAGCATCTCTTGCCCAGAGATGTCAAACAGAGCAGAATAACTGACGTGTACCCCCAGACAATCCGGAGTCAGAACTGGAGCTACCAGTTAGGGTAGGGTTGTCAACCCAAATAGATCTATTCACTAGCTATCGTTTCGTACAGAACTAATTGAAATCAATTAATGGTGGGATACGGTTGTACAAATGTTTATAACGATAATGTACCAAATTGGGCAATCAGTAAGAGAACAAGTAGTCATACGGCTAACAGATAAACCATAATATTAAGTAAAAAGCATTTATCAGATTTCATGATTTCTCCCCCAAAGTATAAAACAATTAAAGGAAAAGGGGCCGTGAAACTCACTGAATTCAGCAGGTAAGCAGTAAATAAGCAGGGTAGGAACGGTAGCACGTATCGTCCTAAATAATTAAATAAACATATGCATGAGGTCTTTGATCATTTGAGTAACATAAGTCACCCAAGTGATACCGGTCAAGTCTTGACATTTTAATCCCGTTTGTATACGTTTGAAAACCCGTTAGCTTGTATTTATTAAGTAAATACTTTCATGATTATCTATATTTATGTTCAATAAATATAACAAAAGGTTAAACAACTTTTAAGTTCAATCAAGTCCTGAATATTGTATTTAAAAATAATAGTGTTTATTATTATTTTTACAAGTTTGTATAATTAATTTTAATTAAATAATTACGTGTTTTGATTTGCTAATCATGCATGTTATAATTATTTCCAAATAATTATGATTAACCATATTTGGTGAATAATACATAATTAATCGTCAAGATTAATTATTCATTCTTAAAACATGAATCGTTTAACATTTAATCATTTAATATTTCGAAGTCGTTTAAAATATTCCTTTGACATGAAATATTTATTTCTTTCTTAAATATTTTCAAAACATCGTAACGACGCTTGGGTTTATATAAATTTGTCTTTATAAAAACTTGATTTTATTTAAAATCCCTAACGGACGTAATTCCATTTTCGGTTACTTTGATTTCATCAAAGTAACATTAAAATCCATATAAGTGTTTAAAGTCAATGGCTTGTCTTTGATTTATTTTTATAAGATCCTTTTATAAAAAATATTTATTTCCACATGTGACCTTTTTTTATAGAAAAATGTCTATTTATAGCAAAAGTCTTAGAAAGGTTAAAACTTGTAATAAATCCAAGTATTTATGTCAAATTAATCATTTGAGATAAATATTATTCTCATCATTTTTAGTAACAAAATCTATAAAAATTCATTTTGTCATGTAAGGCTTTTAACATACATTAATATGTCATTTTTCCCAAACATGTAATATTCCTTTACTTGTCATAGGTTGTTTAGTTATTTTTTGTCATGATTTACATATGTGTTAACTTGATTATAAATCCATTACATGTTTATTATATTCTTTCATTTTCTAGCATTTTCTTATATCATGATATATGTTCATATCTACTAACACATTGTGTTAGGACCAATGATTTAATAAAATGCAATCACTAACACATTGGTGTTAGGACAAGAAAATAAATGACAATCACTAACACATTTGTGTTAGGACAAGAAATATAAATAACAATCACTAACACTTTGTGTTAGGACAAGAAATATAAATAACAATCACTAACACTTTGTGTTAGGACAAATAAATATAAACATGTATAGATAGTTAGTTAGCATTTATGATTTAATTTATATGAAGAGGCTTGGGTTTTGTTTAATTCAACTAACTTATGAAACCAAGGTTTCATAAATACAAGAATCTTGGTGCACACTCATTACTTTCTTTTAGATTTCACAAGTGTGTTTCACCACACTCTTTGGTTATCTTTAAGCATTTAAAATGCACCAAAAGGGAGTGTTTGATCTTGAGAGAAAAAGATAGAGAGGAGAGTTTATGTTAGTTGAATCAACAAAGCAAGCATTCAAAAATAAAAATAAAGACTTGGTTTTTAGTTGTCAAGACTTGAGGTTATCATGGGGTGGAGAATATGTAGAAAATGTGAGTTAGGAGACTCACAAAAGAAGAAAAGGAGAAATCGGTGGAGGTTGGTGGTGTTTTCTAGCGGTCCGGCGGGATGGCAGGGCGACGGCGTTCCGGCGGCAGTGCGCTGCCGGCGGTGGCAGCAGGCGGTGGCAGGGAGGGAGGTGGTGGTGATGTGGGCCGGTTTCTAAGAGACAAAGGGAGAGGAGGTTTGAGGTATAGGGAGCAAGAATGGGGCTTAGTTTTCTTTTTATAATCAAAAGTGATTATATTAACCCATGGTTAATAGTGTGTTCTCAAGTTCTCATGCCTCCTAACTAATACCATGAGTAGGTTACTAATTTTTATAAATTTTATAAAAGATTAGAAGCTTTTATAAAATATGGAGGGGTTAGGAGTTTATAAAATTTGTAACTTTTTAAAATATAACCCAAATGTATTCAACCAAATAAGGTGGTGACTTTAGATGATTTATTTGGGCCAAAAGTTTATAAAAATTAAAATGTGTTGAAATTTATAAAAGAAATGGGCCAAAACAAATTAAATAAAAAGTTAGGAGTTAGGCCGAAGCCCAATACGTTTTTAGGAAGGGGACCGAGCCGAAGCCCAATTGGTTTGGTAAGTGGGTTTGGGCCGAAGCTCAAGGAAAAGAAGAGGGGGTTTGGGCCGGTTGGGTTTTCTCGATTGGGCCGCAAAAAAGAATCGGGTTGGGCTTTTTCCGAGTGGGCCGAAGGGGGAATGTTCATCGGGTTCGGCCCAAGGCCATTGGGCCGCGGGTTGGGCCTCCGGTTCGGGTCAGTTAGTCGGTTGATTGAGCCGAGTCATTGGGTCGAGTTTCGGGTCCATCCGGTTTATTTCGGGCTTATTGGGCCTAACCGGGCCCAATAGAGTCAACGGATCTTGTTTCGGTTAAAGTCTTGACAACATTACGTTTCTCATTACATTTTAAGTTCATAAATCGTTTTAACAGTTTATATCAGTTTTGATAAAACATAAAATGTGAAATTTTATATTTAATTTCTTATTATTAAAATTAATATGGGACTTTCGTATTTCACAGGCATACAAACGCGGGATTTAAATCAGCTAATCATTTAACTAAACACAGTTAATCATGTGGTTTAAACAGTAATTCACATAATTATCACGTAATAAAAGTCAACAAAAGTCAACGGAGAGAGAGGTTTGACCTGATTTTTGACGAGGTGTCACACAGGTATTCACCGTCAAGTTATCTCTGCTAACTCCGTTAGAGAGTTCGTTAACATTTTTAAACATTGGGGGACCCAACTTGTATTTTCCTAAACTTGTGTTATATTCTAAAGCCTGGAGGGCCCTAGGATGTTTTTATCCAAACCTGTTTCCTTATTCCATAAATTAGTGTGGGGTTAATGTTGTCATTCGATCAAAGTTGGTTTTGAGTCTTCAGACCTAAAACAATCGGGACGCTTTTCATATCCTTTCACAGATAAATTCTTAGAAAAGAATTCAAGACGTCGGTTATGTTCTGTCCACCCTATCGAACACCATAACTCAATCATTTGCTTGTGAGAGTTCATTTTGGTTCACATCCGTCAATCATTTCAAACTCTCTCTCTTTCGTTTCTTTTTGTTCCAATCTTCACCGAAGCACCACCACTCAAACATCCCCTGTGACTGCAGGCACAACAGAAACTGAAACTGGTGGAGTATCACCGTTTGTCGCGATATTGAAATTCAAGTTTGAAACGGGTTCGAGTTCGGTTTCGTTTCGGCTTCAAAAACTCATTGTCTCTCATATGTGTTTCAAGGTAATTGCTTATCCTTGTTAGTCGCATGTTTTTTTTGGTTAAATTCCAGATTTCGCGATTTGCCGGTGACCAGAATAAAACTCCGGCCATCGGAGTTGTGGGTGAAAAAGATGACACCAAATCACGACAAGTTAAGTATTAAACCTACTGATTAAATCATGTCCTCAGGGTCTGGCTGAGTGGTCAGGCTTTTGATTTGTAACGGAAAGGTCGTAGGTTCAAATCCTCCCAACCCCAAATCTTTTTTTTTCTAATCCATTTTTCCCTGTCGCTGATGAATAAAATCATTGGGCTGCAAATCTGTTAACAAAATGAGCCCCTAGCCCATTGGTTAGGGCGCTGTCCTACAACCTTCATGTCACTGGTTCGAGTCACGTGACCACCATTATTGTTGTTTTAATTTATTTTTTTAGAGATTTCAAGCTTTTCTTGGTCCAAAGCTCAAACTTACTAGTACATGACTATTAGATTTCGTCCCGTGGAGTTTCCGTAGACCCGGTTAGGGTACTCGTTGAATTTTTATATTATGAAAGCATTATAATTTAAATGAACTAAAAGTTGATGGTCTCTTTAATATTAATATAAATTAGTTTTAAACATAGAAAAATAGATATATTTGGTTTATTGTCATGTACTTATATACATGCGAACGTTTTAAAGATTTTCTTTAAACTCTTGTAATTTTGACACGGCATATATATATATATATATATATATATATATATATATATATATATATATATAAGAAGTTTTATTTTTTAGACTATTGACTACATCCATATATTTATAACTATGAACATATATGTTTATCCGATCTTCTCTACATTTATTATTTGGAATAACATACTCATGTTGATTTTTGTAAATCCTTGTGTCCTTGATTAAATGTAATTTTTTTACTACTTTTGAACAAACGATTTTTATCACGATTTCAAATTTGTCACCTACGTCACTTATGGACTTACTTGTCAAGGAACATGGTCTAGGCTATGTCTCGCATGTTTGAACACACACTTACGTATGTAATTTTCAATAGGTGCTCGGTAATATCTTACGTTACGTCCGGGTTTGGACGATAACACACACAAACTGTAAAAGCGACATACGATCTTACTACTGCATGCTATGATCAATCTATTGAAAACGATAAGTAAATAAGAGAATTCTTTTTGAATCACTTGAAGATTACAAAGACTCTCTCTAGTTTCTATCTCTAACTCACACACAAAAAAAGTGTAGAAATGACAGAACTATTTAGCTCACAACTAACATGAGCTATTTATAGTTACGGACAATCTGGCATGCGTACCAACCGGTGGACCAATTGGTACGCGCGTACCAATTGGTAAGGCGTACCAGCTGGTACGGCGCCATTGATATTGCCACTACAACTCACAGGCTCGCACTAATCTAGATACAATAAACGAGACACATTGTTGCATAGGAATATGCTCTAACAAACTCCCCCTTAACGTGTAGTGTATCTATTCTCTAACTAAACTTCAGTCTTCAATCTTCAACATTGTTGCATCCGATCTTTGACTTGAAATCTTGTCAGAAATAGAGCTTGCATGGCTGGATCACTCTTGAATCATCTTTGATCTTCAAGATCCACTTGTAAATGATACTTCAAACTCTCCCTTTCACCATGCTTGAGTCTTGACACACATAACCTGCAATTTCAGAAGACAAATGCGGTTTCCTTTTCTTTTGAAAATTATTTTAATCTTGGTACAAAACTTCTCTTCGAGAATCCAAGATATAGATTTGAAATTTGATAACGTATCACATGTCGATCGGTCGAAAACAAATAAGAAACAATATCTTTTTGTCTTTCTGAAACTTTATATCAAAACACACCTAAAATCTTTTTGGAACTTTCAGATATGAAACATAAATGCAATACAGAATCAAACACTTTTTTTGTCTTTTGTGAGAAAGATCACAACTTGGGATCATATTGAATATAACATGCTGAACTACACTTCAATTTCAATTATTTCAGAGGATAAGTCATGTCGATTGCTGGTATAATTTATCCATCTTAAACTCAGCCACAATCATACTAATAACATCTGGATATGTTAAGGTACTGATTAGATTTGATTTGATCAGTGTACCCCACACTATCAGACATACTCAGATATGCTTTTTATATCACACTTTGTGATTTAACACATAATGATTGTATTCATGATATGGTCAACTGTGTTCAATGCAAAAAGAAATAAGAACGTTAAATCGTCTACCTTAAGGTCGATCTTTCGATACGCAGATAAGGCCTCGGATTTAAGAAAATAAGAAAATAAAACAAGTTGAAATTGTATAACCCAACAACAATCAGGTCGGTACTCCCGTACACGCAAAGAAAGTCCGATGAGTTATACGAAACACCAAAGAAAATAAAGCAGAACGTCAAACGAACAACAATTAGGTCGATCTTTCGATACGCAAATAAAGTCCGATCGTTTGAAAAAATAAAGAAAATCAAATAAGTTTAAATATTTGCAACATGAACACATGTATACACAGCGACTTTTCATTTTCTTTTTCACACATCTTTTCAATATCTTGAGACATGCTTCAAGATGTTGTCCACTTAGTCAAGCATTAGTATTTAATGAATATCACATTTGAATACTTTCTGATTTAATGCCGAGCCTACCAAGCACATCGAACAATGATCTTATGGCTTATTCATCTAGTTTATCCACGAGTCAGACACGTAAGCCAATGTACCAGCTGGTACGACACCATTGATATTGCCACTGCAACTCACAAACTCGCTCTAATCTAGATACAATACACGAGACACATTGTAGCATAGGAATATGCTCTAACACAAACACGTTACACCCGGGTTAGGGTGAAAACACGACAACTTTTGAAGTCCTTACTATATCGAGCTGTTAGTAGTAAATAGCGAGGGGATATTGGGTAGTACTACTCGGGTCTGACAAACCCCACTCAGTGGGTATGAGATGCACCACCCGACTGGCGGTCGGACTGAGGAGAATGTATGCCTAAACTTACCGTGATCAAGTAGACACGAGGAAGGAAAATACACGTAAGGATGAAATCCTACACTTTTCAGTTAGCTTCGGTTGCGAACGTTTTAGTGACATGAACTTAGGGTCGCTACCTACGATATAGATTGTACTTGTAATATACATACTTACATGCGAATAAAGACTGTTGTATTCGTACTGCATACTTATACTAGATATACTTATATACTTATGTGAACTCACCAACATTAGTTGACACATGCTTCTTGTGCATGCTTTGCAGGACGCTAGGAGTATCTGATTTTTGGGCACGTACGTTGGTTAAAACATTTTATTTTGGGGACTTCTTTTTAAATCTTTTCAACTTGAACTGGTTATTTACTTACCGGGGGCTTGTTTTGCGCGACATTACTTTTATGTGCTTCCGCTAAACTTTAACTCTAGTTTTTGGTATTTCTGTTGGGAGATATATTTACATTTTGAACCCTTAAACTTTTGTTTGACGTAACTAATGACTCTGGTCCTAGTCTGGATCACACCCCAGACGGTAAAACTCCGTTAGTGGAAATTGGGGGTGTGACGGATTGGCATTAGAGCCCTTGGTTGCAGAGAACTAGAATTTTCAAAATTCTAAACTGTAACTGTTTTTGAATATTAGTTACAACAATTCCCCAAAACATTTTCTTTTTGCGTGCCAAAAATCAATTACTCATAATAAGTTATTTTTCCTTTGTTTGTGTCTGTCTGGGTTCTCGCAGTATGGCACCACATGACAACATGAGGGGAAAGGGAAAGAAAGTCGCCAACGATCAGTCATCATCCTCCAACTAGCAAGGCTGCGAGCCTGAGCAGCTTGAGTACACGGAAATGGACTTCCTTCAGGAATAGCACTTACGTCCTGATAGGTGCACACCAGACGATTATAGCTGGCTGAGGACGACAACATATTAGTTACTTGATATGTTTCATGTGCCGACAGGTTCGACCTACCCTTTGAATTGAAGTCGGTCATTGCGGGACTGATAGCATCTTATGACAACACCCTTGGAGAAACCAGGAAAAAAATTTCATTAGTAATCATACCCGCGATAGAGAACTCGAGCGATTGCGGGCTGATCAGAGGGAAAGGGATACATACCACTACAACTTGGCCCAGTGGGTAAAGGTATCCGTAACAGGGTCACTACGCTGGAGTCGTGACCCGATCTAGTAGGTTTAGAGTGTGGTCTGCATCAAGCCTGTAGGACCGTTGATTACTCAGAGAAAATAATCAGAACAAGAACTCTTTACTTGTGGATCACAACCATGCGGAATAAAGTTGTATCACACTTGTTTTTACTTAAGCTTTGTTTTACTTATACTTGTAGTTTGATTATGTTGATTGCATAAACTAGTGAGCACAAGATAATAAATTTCTCGGTACTATTTGCATTAACTCAAGTTCAAAATGTTACAAGTGTAAGCCCTGAATCTGGTACTTTGTGAATGAACTAGCTAACAACTATATATAGTACTAAGGAGATCAACCACAGCCGTTGATCTCATACGGGCTAATCTAACCGTACATGAAAGTCAAACAATAAACTTACTAAAAGAACATTAGTAAACATACATATGAGGAAATGTGCAAAATGCAATTATCTATAAGTAGGAGACGGCTATGTTCTCCGCCTGAGCTTTTCCGGTTGAACTCTTTATACTGTAAAATGGAACTTTCAGTACTTTTCTGGTTGAACTCTTTATACTGTTGGATAAAAGAGTTCACCCGGAAATGTTCTCCGCCTGAGCTTTTCCGGTTGACAAGTCTTCCGCTTGAGTGTTTTCCGCTTGAGCAAATCTTCAACCGAAAATCTTCATCTTGAACCGGTTGACTCATATTTTCATTTCCTTACAATCTCCCCTTAAGATGATGCTGCCATAACTTATCCTCTGTATGTTGTTCTTCAAAAATTGACTATCTCCAAGAGCTTTACTCTTCAGGAGATGGCGGCCTTTCAAATTGAACTTTTGTTTTGTTCAACTCTCTCATAATCCTCCTAGTCTGAAAATTTCTGGTTGAAAGTTGAGGTCTTTTTGCAATAGACTTCTTTCTTCCAGGTGAAGAACCAGTGGTAGGATTAGCAGATGATTCATCAGTTTCAATTGGGACTTTACTTTTCCCTTTATCTGCTTGAGAGGGACTTTGAACAGAGTTGGTTGCAGCTTGCTTAGTGGATTCAGAAGGTATTATTGGTGATATGGTGGGTGGTTTCATGGCTTGTGATGGTGGAGCTGAAGGTGAGGTATTTTTAGGTGGTGAGGAAGGTTGATTGTACATCCAAACAGGTGCACAGGGTTTAGGCTTTGCAGGGGTAATGTCAGTCCAGTTATCTACCCTCCACTTTGGTGACATATATTTGGGTTTGGTAGGTCTGGATCCCCTGGGCCTTGGGTTCATTCCTGTAGAAGCATATCCCTATGCTATGATGTGTCTCGTGTATTGTATCTATGTGAGCATGTCTTAGGTTGAGTTTTGGTGACTAGTTCATTGGCACCGGACCAAATGGTCCGCCGGACCAAATGGTACGGGCGTACCATTTGGTACGCAGCTTGTTTAGTCACCGACTATAAATAGCTTTGTGTTAGAATGTGCATGTAACTAGTTGAGAATACTCTGAGTCATTCTACACTTTCTGTGTGTGTTTATAGAGAGAGAAACTAGAGAGCTTGTGTTTGTATCTTCAAGTGATCAATACAAAATCTCTTATGTACATCTCGTGTTCATTACATTGATCAAAGCATGCCGTAGTAAGATCGTATCGTGATTCTACAAGTGGTATCAGAGCATTTGGTTGCTCTACTGCTGTGTTTTTGATCAATTTTCGGATTTTTAGAGAGAGAAAGTTTGGGTTTTCTTCATTTTTCTTCAAATTCTTCCAATTCCGAGTGTTTCCGAGGTGAAAATGATTTATGAGTGTTTCTGGAGTGATTTCGCACCTTACTGATCCATTTTCTAGCTCAAAACATCAAAAATTCGAAAAATTCATCGAAATCCGCGTGAAATGCTTCTGGTCCGCTCGAAAAACAATTGGTCCGCAATTGGTCCGCCCAGGCAATCTTCAACGAACTGGTCCGTGGCGGTTTTGGCGTACCACATCTGGTCCGCCGTACCAAATTTGATCCGCTAAAGATATTTGGTCCGCATCTGGTCCGCTAGTTCAATTCTGATCCGCTAGTTCATTTCTGGTCCGCTAAATATCATTTGGTCCGCTGGGTTTTATCTGGTCCGCAGTTTAACACTGATCCGGAATCTGGTCCGCTGAATTTGGTTTGGTCCGCTGGCAGAAAAGTGATCTTCACTAAAACTGACGTAACTTGAGAACCGTAAAGAGTTACGGAAGCCAATACCAGCCAAAACGTTCGTCTCGACGAGATCTACGACTTGTACCAGCCTATGGCTAGTACCGTCCAGTTTTGATCTCCAAAATCCGCTTGGAAGACCTCCGTTTTTGAGTTTGAAGTTTTTGAAGTATTATTTTCGGTGAAAAATGTCTGATTTTCAAGCGTTTGCGGCTATGCAAAGCACGGTACAAGCTATGCTCAATTTTGATAATGAAATAGGAACAAGTCAGAAAGTTCCCAAGCTGTTAAAGTTGGAAGATTATCAAAATTGGAAGCAACGTTTTTCTGCATACATCAGCACAAATGATATTGATTTATTGATTCCGATCCGAAAGTTGTTAACATATTAACCTTTCATAGTCTCAAGTTTTTTGTTTCTACTTTCACATTCATTATATTTTATTTATATTATTCTATCAACACATAAGCACATATTACATCAATAGATTTTTTTTTAAAGCTTTATTAATAGATATCTTTACTTACAAAGCACTGGCCGGATAATTTGTAATCTTAATCAGTGCTTCATTGTCTGTTATTTAGTTTACGTATTATACTTTTCTTAATTTTCAGATACAAAGCAATGGAAATTGTTAACATCGAAGATCTTAGTGAAACTAATCCCGAACTTGCCATTGAAATTCACGTTATTATACGCTGGATTACACGTCTTGTACCAGACGAAACCTGCTACATCTTCGCAGAGCAAACATGTATGTTCTAAATATCAAAGATTATTACTTATACAACTTTTAAACTATGTTTTCCTAAGCTTATTATTTAATAGGCGGACGGTATTCATGCTGTGGCTGCACCATCTTATAAGTCAGCCTATGATTACCCACTAGGAGTACAAGGATGTTACAGAATCTTATGTTTCAGCTGTGATGATCCTCCAACCTATCTGGAAAACCATCGATCGTCCTATTTCCTTAAGACTTCGGATCAACAGCAACTATAACACCACTGGAAGAGAATACGCTGATATATCCGAAGCTTTATTTTGAACTTCGCAGGAATTATGAGAACCTGTTTGAATCTACACCTACCGTTGATGTGTTCACAGGTATATTGACTCATGTTAAATATTTACGTTTATATTTCTCTGACAGTCATCCAATTTGTTTCAGATTTCAGTGGTCTCATAGATCATGTTGTAGATGCTAGAACACAAGATAACACTCCCTATATCCGTTTATTTCTGGAAGATGGGACGCTGAATATTGTATACTTAAAATCGTTCACATCATATACGTTTCCTCAGACCTCTGTGGTGGATCAAACAAACAACTCTAACAGCCTTTATTTTTCTGCCCTGCTCAAGAACGCCTCTCTCATTTATACTAGGCTGCCGGTCCATTCACAATCATGTTAAAAATCTCTACCGAATCGTCATGTAACAGGAACAAGTTGTCACAGCTACTATGTGGAAAGAAATCGTTGTATCCGGTGAGAGGTTTAACAGGACAGCCACTTGACACTACCCCACGACCATGTACAATTGCCGTAACATCTGTTAAGGTTTCAAAACATAAAGGTTAGACTCCGAATAACAATAATTCTCTTCTATCACCAATATTACTCTCGACTTATTCATTTTGATTTTTACATGATTGTAGGCTGGTTTCAACTAACATCAACCCCTGCAACATATACATATATAAATCCAGTCTGCGATCAGTCGACAAGCAGCTTTAAGATGAAGGGTATATACCTCATTTGCAACACACCTTTTCAACCTTGAGTAACGCTTTCTTATTTTATAATTACTAATTTAGTCCTACTCTCAGATAGGAATCAGTTCAGTCCTCGAAGGTCCAATGCTTCAGTCATAATGTTCCCTCTTCCTCAACCTCAATTGAAAAGAAAAGCTTATCGTCTCTTGTGGAACTGAGATCGCCAAGAGTTGACGGTACTTTGCTTACTGCCTTTATTTCAGTATACCTTCAGCTTTTTATAAGTTTAAACTTTCGTTTTACGCGATCTATATGATAGGGCCAAATTTACATGTGCGATGCCAGAATCATTGATTTTATTCCTTGGTCTTCCATGGTTTAAAAGATATTGCA
>JBCNJP010000017.1:59047579-59287989 GCA_039602395.1 Deinandra increscens subsp. villosa
CTATTTATTCGAACATACATGCATTAATACATCTAATAAGTATTTTAGATGGGTCATCGAGTCCACGAACAATCACACACGAGTTGAGTCGGCCGTAATCGTTGGTGACTAAATTATTAAAATACTATCGAACGAACACAATGTGCATAATTTGTGAATCTATGATTTTATGTGTTCATGTGTGTTAAAATGATTTTACATGATTATTATGTGCTGCTAGAACTACATGATCCGAGCATTTATGTATATATCGAACTTAGATCAAACCGTGCTCATATACAAAAGAAAAAAAATAATAATAATAATAAATTGGTTAGGAGGGACCTTAACCGAACAATTAGAGAACGTGGGGAAAGGGATAATTGTAATATCTCCATCCAAATTTTTAGATTGAGATAAACCTTCTACAACAAATCTCCCGTAATTGCAGCCATCCCCTTCCCCACTTATCCCTTCAACCGGCCGCTTTTTATTCCTCCCCTCTCCCTCAATATTTTGCAAGTGTGCTCCCTCTTAACATTCGCAACAACTGTTTCTCTTCTCTCTTTCTGTTTGCGATCAACAAGTGTTAACTGTGGGGGGAGTCAGGGATCACGAAAGCTGCAACATCACCTTCTACGTCAAACCGGTGTCGAGAAGCCGTACGAATCGCGAAATCGAAGGTAAAACTCTCTGCCCTGTTTTCTCGAGATTTCAAACAAACCTGATATGTGCATGCTTGATGAACTCCATGGATGCCACTGATTGTTCTATGTTCATGTGTAAACTAGAAATTTCCGAGAATGAATTATTTAGTTGTGCTTGAATCTTTAAAAAAATATATATATATATCGAATTAAATCGCAGCTCCTCCAAGTTGAGTTTTTCGTGAATTTGTTTGATGTAATTCATGTGCTATAGAGATAATAGGAAACTGAGGCGGTTAGTCTAAATTAGATGGATACTGGTTCAGCTTGGGTAAATCCGATGTTTAGGTTTTGTAATGAAGAAGAAGGTACCTGCATGTCAGTAGTTATATATTATGCAACCTGAATATGTTCACCAAATCTGAATCTAGTCTAGTGGTTAAGACACTGTTTTGCGACTTGGCTGCCCCAAGTTCGAACCCGGCAGACTGCAACCTTTATTCCTTTTTGAATTCAGGTTCATTAAAAAAAAAAGGGTTATGACACCAGAATATAAATGACTAAATTGATTAGCGACTAGATTAAAGCAACAAAGTAAAAACTGCCTTGGTGGTTTGAATAGTTGCGTGGGACTGGAGGGTCGCGGGTTCAAACCCAGCGCCCAGCACAACTTTTTATTATATTTTTCTTTCTTTGCTTTCTTTGCTTTCTTGTTCATTTAACATCTCATACTCCTTCCCTGTATTAATATAATACATGTGTTACATGATATCTTCGTAAAAGGTGTGACTTTTGATGCAAAGCATGACACACAAAATATATAACTACACTTTTAGATTTTTATAATTAGCGTATTTATTTTACTAAATGATCTAATGACACTGCAAAGTATCTCGTATGTTAAAAAGATTATGTGATTGTGTGATCTTAGGAACTTTATTAGTCGAGCTATATCATGAATGGTTTTGTATGTGATTAACATAATTATTTAAACGTGAAAACATTATGTGCTTCTTGTTACCGTTTTGAGATGACTAGAATGCATGCTAGAAACGTTTGACATGTGTTTACTTGTTATAATTGGAAAAGATTAACCGAACAAACAAACCTAATTATTAACGAGTCACCAACGTGTCGTCAGGGTCGATTGAGTCAGTCTCGTTGTTCATTCACTGTAGTCTTACACGTTCACAAACATATAGGTGATTCGTAGGAATTCATCAACAGTTTTATTTGAACTTTCTTGCCGAGCTCCCAAAGGTGAGTTCTCGAACATTTTCTCTAAGTATTTCAGTTAGAGAAAGGAACATGCTTCAAACAGTTTTTGGTAATATAATTGTACAGCTGATCATGTATGTGCGAACATATAACACGAATTACAAGTCCTTACATTTCGAACCGTTAGTTTATGAGAAAGCGAGGTAATCTTTGGTAGTACTACTGGGTTTGACAAACCCCACCCGCGTTAGTCGCTCTAACTCGACTGGATGTCGAACGGGTGTAATATTAGCCGAGACAGTATCATCATCGTCCGTGTTAGGCGATGGTGGAAGGCACTACAAACACAAACAGTCACGCTTCGGTTGCGAACCACATAGTGATAGCATTATTAGCCTTGCTAGCTACAATTACGATTATGATTACCATGTTACAAACATTTTACAAACATCTTTACAAACTATCACTTTTCGTTCATTGATATTATGAACTCACCAGCCTTGCGCTGACCCACATAGCATGTCTTTCGCAGGTCATTGAGGTACGAGCACGCTAGGATGCATATCACATGACAGTTTAAACATTTTGAGTTGCATTTCAACTTTTACGTTGGGTTTATTATCTTTTGTGTTTGGTTTGAGGGCGCGTGTTTTGCGCGATACTTTTACTTACATTTTTACGCTTCCGCATTTCTTAAATTGTTTTGGTGTGTTTGCATGGTTTGATATGACTAATGACTCGGATCCTGGTTTGTCACACGCCTCGCGGTATAAACCCCGCAGGTGGATTTTGAGGGTGTGACAGATTGGTATCAGAGCCATTGGTTATAGTGAACCCGGTCTTGCATTTAGGCCAACTATAGCCTTAGAGTTGCATTAGTCATACACGAGAGCACACACTTGATTTAGTTATATACCGATTTTTCATCCATTACAAGCATTTTAATATACATATATATATATATATATATTATACAGACATGGCTGGTTCATCATCCGCTCCTTCCTCTACCCCTTCGACAAGCAACAATGGATCCGCACCTGATAACTGGGCCTGGTATCCTTTCGCGGTGGACCTGATGATTCGCAATGAAGGAGTGCCTCCACTTCCCCAGGAGCCAAACGCACACATGTGGCCATGGACCCTACCTCAAATACTCTATCCCTCGGACCGAGTCGTTGCATCCCTTGTGTCTAAATGGGGGAAAACAACTCAGCAGTGTCAGGAAATGGCTGCCTCAATCGAAGAGCTAAAAAGGGAGAACAGGGAAATGCGTGGGAGATTACGCGTTCAAGATGAGAGGTTGCTGAAACAAGAGCGTCGTAGTAAGAAACTAAAGGAGGATGTGAGATTGAATGACGAGGGGCGTGGAAGGTTGTTGGTACAACTTGAAGAACTACGAAAAGACCTTCGAGACCTTAGACACGAGTTTCATACTGAAAGAGATGAATCCAAGTTCAGAGAGGAAGATTTAGAACAACTCAGGGGCAGAATAGAAAATTTGGAATTAATGTTGTTGGCCCAACAGGGTGATATAGCACCTGCACAAGCAGAGCCTGCAGAAGAACTTGAGCCCGAAGAGGAACTCGAGCCTGAAGAAGAAATTGAGCCCGAAGAGGAGATAGAACCTCTGGAGGAAGAGGAACCTGCAGACGACGACCATTCAGATATCTCCTCTGTTGATACTGATGTTTAATCATGGACCTAGATGGGTTTGGGTTGTTCCCATCAACTAGTACTTTGAATATTAATTTCTGAATTTTTGGATATTTTTGTGAACTAGTTGCAAATTTATTTGAATTGAAATTATCATTTAATTTATTATGTTGTGTTCAGACGTTGTTAAATTCGTTGTGTTGTGTGTATGTATCTGGGTGATATATTACATTAGATTCTTTGTCTCATTTTGGATATTTGTGATTGAAAGGATAATGTCGGGACGTAGAAGCGGAAACCCTGCTAACTTGACGGCGGCTCAAATCAACACACTGGTGAACAACAGGGTCAATGCTGCACTGGCAGCCTATCAACAACAGCACCCGCCGCAAAACCAAGGTAAGATTTTACCCTCATACTAACATGCCAACTCATCGAGGACATGACGTAACCGGTACGTCTATCTCCATGAATTGCAGGTGCAGGCACCAGCGCCCATAAGCAATTTATGGATGGGAAGCCACCCACATTTACCGGAGAGACTGGCGCAGTGGGGATGCTGCGTTGGGTTGAAAAGACCGAGTCTGTGTTTGCTGTATGCAACTGCCTTCAAGCGAACAAGGTGAAGTTCGCTGCTAGTACATTGGAGGGCCCGACTCTCACATGGTGGAACCTACAGGTACAAATGTTGGGAATGGCTGAAGCTAACGCCATGTCTTGGGATGATTTCAAAGCAGCATTAACTGAGGAATACTGCCCAAGAGATGAACTTCAGAAGCTTGAACGAGAACTCCAGGATTTGAAAATGCAGGGGTCAGAAATTGAAGCCTACACTCGGCGCCATAATGAACTAGCAAACTTGTGCCCGAACTTGGTACAACCAGCATACAAGCGGATCGAGATTTATCTTGGTGGGTTAGCCCCACAAATCCAGGGAATGGCCGTCTCCAGTAACTCTACCACTATACAACAGGCCATCCGTATGGCCCATAAGCTGACTGAAACAGCTGTGAATCAGGGAATTCTGCCAAAAAGAGGTGCCTCTGCTAATGCATCAGAAAACAAAAGGAAATGGGAAAACAGTGACTTGAAGTCTTCATCGTCTCAGCAACAACCGCACAAGCAGGGAAGACATGATCACAACAATCGGGGTAACAATCAAAGTGGTTCTAGCAATCAAGGCAAGTACAATGGGAAGTACCCCAAATGTAACAAGTGTGGGTACCATCACTATGGTCAGTGCGAGAAGTTTCAATGCCGACGGTGCGGAAAAATAGGCCATGCCGCCAAAGATTGTCGCGGAGAAATTCAGACAAATCAACAGCAAAAGGGGTGCTATCACTGTGGAAAGGAAGGCCACATCAAACGAGACTGCCCACAATTGAAGCAGAATAACAACAATGGTGGTGGTGGTGGTGCTAGGGGCAGAGCATTCACTATTGGCAAGGGAGATGCTAAGAACGACAACAATGTGGTGACTGGTAAGTTCCCTCTAAATAACCGCTTTGCTAATGTTCTTTTTGATTCGGGTGCCGATAAAAGTTTCATATCAAAAGACTTTAGTAAACTGCTAGGGATCGAACCAGTAGAATTAGAAACTGCTTATTCCATAGAATTAGCTGACGGAAAAATTGTGAGTGTAACACACATTTACAAGCAATGTAGGATAGAACTATCTGGCCATAGTTTTCATATCGACCTTATGCTCACACCTACTCGGAAGTTTTGATGTCATCATCGGCATGGACTGGTTGTCCGACCACAATGCTGAGATCGTCTGTAACAGCAAAGTCGTACGTATTCCACTTCCCAACGGGGAAGCCATTTCTGTTCAAGGCGAAAGAAGCGGTACTGTCAAAGGAATTATTTCCTTCATGAAGGCGCAGAAATGTCTGAGAAAGAAAAACTGCACGGCATTCTTGGCTCTAGTAACTGACAATGCTCGGGAAGAGAGGAAGGTAGAAGACATCCCTGTAGTACGCGATTTCCCTGATGTTTTTCCGGAGGACTTGCCTGGTCTTCCGCCCCATCGTCAAGTCGAGTTTGAAATCTCACTCGCCACCGGTGCAGCGCCAATTGCTCGTGCTCCCTATAGACTAGCCCCACCTGAGCTGAAAGAATTATCTACGCAATTGCAGGAACTTTTAGATAAAGGTTTCATTCGACCTAGCACGTCTCCATGGGGAGCCCCTGTCCTTTTTGTGAAGAAGAAAGATGGGACTTTCCGCATGTGTATAGATTATCGAGAACTAAACAAGGTCACTATCAAGAATCGCTACCCTCTGCCCCGCATAGATGACCTGTTCGACCAACTCCAAGGATCGAGCTATTACTCAAAGATCGACTTAAGGTCCGGCTACCATCAACTACGTGTAAAGGAGGAAGACATTTCCAAAACAGCATTTCGCACAAGATACGGTCACTTTGAATTTCTGGTCATGCCATTTGGGCTAACTAACGCACCCGCCGTATTTATGGATCTCATGAATCGGGTGTGTAAGCCGTACCTGGATAAGTTTGTCATCGTCTTTATTGATGACATTCTCATTTACTCGAGGAGCAAGGAAGAACACGAGGAACACTTACGGTTGGTTTTGCAATTGCTGCGGCAGGAGGAATTATACGCAAAGTTCTCCAAATGTGATTTTTGGATTCGAGAAGTGCAATTTCTTGGCCACGTGGTAAATGAAAATGGAATCCATGTTGATCCGGCAAAAATCGAGGCGATCAAAAACTGGGAAGCACCCAGGACTCCTACTGAGATTCGACAATTCTTGGGTTTAGCAGGTTATTACAGGCGCTTCATAGAGGGCTTTTCGAAGATTGCTCAGCCCCTTACAGCGTTAACACAGAAGGGCGTCGTTTTTAAGTGGAGTGACAAGCATCAACAGGCATTTCAATTGCTTAAGCAAAAGCTAAGCAGTGCACCTATCTTATCCTTGCCAGAAGGAACAGAAGACTTCGTGGTGTACTGTGACGCGTCCAACCAGGGTCTCGGTTGCGTATTAATGCAACGCGAGAAAGTTATTGCTTACGCTTCTCGACAGTTGAAGGTACACGAGAAAAATTACACCACTCACGATCTAGAGTTGGGAGCTGTGGTCTTCGCACTAAAGATTTGGAGACACTATTTATATGGTACAAAGTGCACAATTTATACGGATCACAAGAGCTTGCAGCACATCTTTGACCAGAAAGAACTTAACATGAGGCAGCGTCGGTGGGTCGAGCTGTTAAATGATTATGAATGTGCGATAAAGTACCATCCGGGGAAGGCTAACGTGGTAGCCGATGCCCTCAGCAGAAAAGAAAATGCCAAACCGAAACGGGTTCGTGCTTTGCAATTCACAATACACGCAGGGCTACCTGATCAGGTCCGCAACGCTCAGATCGAAGCATTAAAGGATGAAAACCGAGCAGCTGAATCGCTTCGTGGGATGGACAAACAGTTAGAAACAAAGGCTAACGGAACAAGATATTTCCAAAATCGGCTATGGGTTCCTTCCTATGGAAATTTACGTGAGCTCGTGATGGACGAATCTCATAAATCCCGATACTCAATCCATCCTGGTGCAGACAAGATGTATCATGATCTGAAGGTAGCTTACTGGTGGCCAAACATGAAAGCAGACATCGCTACATATGTGAACAAGTGCTTGACGTGTTCCAAGGTTAAGGCAGAATATCAGAAACCATCGGGGTTACTTCAACAACCAATAATTCCCGAGTGGAAGTGGGAACACATATCAATGGACTTTATTACAAAGTTACCAAAGACCTCTAGTGGTTGTGACACTATCTGGGTGATCGTCGATCGACTAACAAAGTCCGCACATTTCCTGGCCATTAAGGAAGAATACAAGACGGATAAGCTCGCTAAGATTTATGTAAAAGAAATCGTATCTAGGCACGGGGTGCCAATCTCCATTATCTCGGATCGGGACGCCCGATTTACCTCCCACTTATGGAGATCATTGCATAAAAGGTTGGGTACACGACTTGATATGAGCTCGGCATACCACCCTCAAACGGATGGCCAGAGTGAGCGAACTATCCAAACACTTGAAGACATGCTGAGAGCATGTGTTATAGATTTCGGGAACAGTTGGGAGACTCACTTACCGTTGGTGGAGTTCTCTTACAACAACAGCTACCACACGAGCATCCAAGCAGCCCCATTTGAGGCACTGTATGGGAGAAAGTGCCGATCACCTATCTGCTGGACGGAAGTTGGGGATAGCCAACTCACCGGTCCAGAACTGATACTCGAGACGTCAGAAAGGATTGTTCAGATCAGAAACCGGATGAAGGCGGCTAGAGACCGTCAAAAGAGTTATGCAGACAAAAGACGAAAACCACTTAAGTTTGAAGTTGGTGACAGAGTTCTTTTAAAAGTGTCACCTTGGAAGGGTGTCATTCGTTTTGGCAAACGTGGCAAACTGAACCCACGCTACATTGGACCATTTGAGATTGTCAGCGAAGTTGGCCCAGTGGCGTACGAGCTGAACTTACCAGAGAAACTGCGTGGTGTGCACAACGTCTTCCATGTGTCAAACCTGAAGAAGTGCCTGTCAGATGAAAGTCTACTAGTACCACTAGACGAAATCCAAGTCGATGAACAGTTGCGCTTCATCGAGGAACCAGTTAAAATTATGGATCGTGAGGTCAAGACGCTCAAACGCAGTAAGATCCCGATAGTTCGTGTTCGTTGGAACTCGAAACGTGGACCAGAGTTCACGTGGGAACGTGAAGATCAAATGCGAAAGAAATACCCACAACTCTTCGACAAACAAGCAACGACGAGCAAAGGTACGAACTAAATTTCGGGTCGAAATTTTCTTCAACAAGGGGATGATGTGACAACTGAAAATTCTACTTTTCTTTGTGTCTAGCGAACGACAACGATCTTAATTTTCGGGACGAAAATTCCTTCAACAAGGGGATGATGTGACACCCGGCAAATTCAGGTGATTGATATGTGGTTGGTGTTTACCGCGCAATATGTCTATCCTAAGGATGAAACTGGTGAACCCATTCTGCAAAGAAAGATGTCATCTGAGCAAAAGAAAGCGTATCAAGATGAGAAGAATGCTTATGGTACTTTGACAATGGTGTTGCCTAAAGAATTACTACACCAATTTTATGGTAACTACACATCAAAGAGTTTGTGGGATGCGTTGGAAAAGAGATGTGAAAGCAATGATCAATATAAGAAGAGTCGTCAGAAAGTTTTAAAGAAGGAATTTGATAATTTCAAGCATTATCAAAACGAATCAATTCCAAATCTAATTGCAAGATTTACTCATTTGATGAGTGAAATGCGTTTAGTAAGTCTTACAAAGGAAGAAGCTGATATGAAAGAAAAGATTCTTGAGGCTTTGCCAAAAAAGTGGGAGAATTATGTAATGCTGATTACTCACGACAAAGAATATCCGGGATTGTCGTTCAATGATTTAATTTAACGAATTCAAGCACAAGATATGGAGTTGATGGTGAATAAATCACTTCCTGTAGAAATTCGGAATCCTGCTATATCTTTTGGTGATAATGATTCTACAATGAATACCGGGGAATCTAATATTATTAGTTATGCACCTCCCATAGCATTCATTGTAGGTAAATCTGAAACTCCTAGTTATTCTGCTGGCTGTAATGTTTCTGTTCCGAGTTCTTCAACTCAAAATGCATTATCTGCTCAAACCACCGATGATTATAATGCTTTAATGTCTGTGTTGGTATCTTCATATTTTGGTGTTATCACTAGTGCTGTGAGTAATGCTGAGTTGACAAATGAAGATTACGATCAAATCGATTATGATCATTTGGAAGAAATGGATTTGAACTGGCAATATGCTATGTTAGTCCGAAGAATGAAGAAATTTTTCAATAGAACTGCAAGAAAAGACTGAATCAAGAAAGAAAGATTGGTTTGGATAAATCTAAGGTGAAATGTTTTAAGTGTTCGATATATGGTCACTTTGCAAGAGAATGTCCAAGTTCAACTGAAAACAAGTTGAAGTCTGGTCAACATGCTCATATGGTCTTTCATTCACCAAGTGCAAATTCTAAGATTGAAGAAAAAGTTGTTTCTTTTGATGAAGGATCAAATGAGGTGTATTGGCATCCAAATGAATTTGCCTGGAATGCAGATTCTGAGGCTACAAGGAAACATGCCCCATTTACAATTGCTTTGACTGGTCAACATGATGATGATTGTGACACCCGGCAAATTCAGGTGATTTTTTTGGACGAACGCGAACAACTATTTATTCGAACATACATGCATTAATACATCTAATAAGTATTTTAGATGGGTCATCGAGTCCACGAACAATCACACACGAGTTGAGTCGGCCGTAATCGTTGGTGACTAAATTATTAAAATACTATCGAACGAACACAATGTGCATAATTTGTGAATCTATGATTTTATGTGTTCATGTGTGTTAAAATGATTTTACATGATTATTATGTGCTGCTAGAACTACATGATCCGAGCATTTATGTATATATCGAACTTAGATCAAACCGTGCTCATATACAAAAGAAAAAAAATAATAATAATAATAAATTGGTTAGGAGGGACCTTAACCGAACAATTAGAGAACGTGGGGAAAGGGATAATTGTAATATCTCCATCCAAATTTTTAGATTGAGATAAACCTTCTACAACAAATCTCCCGTAATTGCAGCCATCCCCTTCCCCACTTATCCCTTCAACCGGCCGCTTTTTATTCCTCCCCTCTCCCTCAATATTTTGCAAGTGTGCTCCCTCTTAACATTCGCAACAACTGTTTCTCTTCTCTCTTTCTGTTTGCGATCAACAAGTGTTAACTGTGGGGGGAGTCAGGGATCACGAAAGCTGCAACATCACCTTCTACGTCAAACCGGTGTCGAGAAGCCGTACGAATCGCGAAATCGAAGGTAAAACTCTCTGCCCTGTTTTCTCGAGATTTCAAACAAACCTGATATGTGCATGCTTGATGAACTCCATGGATGCCACTGATTGTTCTATGTTCATGTGTAAACTAGAAATTTCCGAGAATGAATTATTTAGTTGTGCTTGAATCTTTAAAAAAATATATATATATATCGAATTAAATCGCAGCTCCTCCAAGTTGAGTTTTTCGTGAATTTGTTTGATGTAATTCATGTGCTATAGAGATAATAGGAAACTGAGGCGGTTAGTCTAAATTAGATGGATACTGGTTCAGCTTGGGTAAATCCGATGTTTAGGTTTTGTAATGAAGAAGAAGGTACCTGCATGTCAGTAGTTATATATTATGCAACCTGAATATGTTCACCAAATCTGAATCTAGTCTAGTGGTTAAGACACTGTTTTGCGACTTGGCTGCCCCAAGTTCGAACCCGGCAGACTGCAACCTTTATTCCTTTTTGAATTCAGGTTCATTAAAAAAAAAAAGGGTTATGACACCAGAATATAAATGACTAAATTGATTAGCGACTAGATTAAAGCAACAAAGTAAAAACTGCCTTGGTGGTTTGAATAGTTGCGTGGGACTGGAGGGTCGCGGGTTCAAACCCAGCGCCCAGCACAACTTTTTATTATATTTTTCTTTCTTTGCTTTCTTTGCTTTCTTGTTCATTTAACATCTCATACTCCTTCCCTGTATTAATATAATACATGTGTTACATGATATCTTCGTAAAAGGTGTGACTTTTGATGCAAAGCATGACACACAAAATATATAATTACACTTTTAGATTTTTATAATTAGCGTATTTATTTTACTAAATGATCTAATGACACTGCAAAGTATCTCGTATGTTAAAAAGATTATGTGATTGTGTGATCTTAGGAACTTTATTAGTCGAGCTATATCATGAATGGTTTTGTATGTGATTAACATAATTATTTAAACGTGAAAGCATTATGTGCTTCTTGTTACCGTTTTGAGATGACTAGAATGCATGCTAGAAACGTTTGACATGTGTTTACTTGTTATAATTGGAAAAGATTAACCGAACCAACAAACCTAATTATTAACGAGTCACCAACGTGTCGTCAGGGTCGATTGAGTCAGTCTCGTTGTTCATTCACTGTAGTCTTACACGTTCACAAACATATAGGTGATTCGTAGGAATTCATCAACAGTTTTATTTGAACTTTCTTGCCGAGCTCCCAAAGGTGAGTTCTCGAACATTTTCTCTAAGTATTTCAGTTAGGGAAAGGAACATGCTTCAAACAGTTTTTGGTAATATAATTGTACAGCTGATCATGTATGTGCGAACATATAACACGAATTACAAGTCCTTACATTTCGAACCGTTAGTTTATGAGAAAGCGAGGTAATCTTTGGTAGTACTACTGGGTTTGACAAACCCCACCCGCGTTAGTCGCTCTAACTCGACTGGATGTCGAACGGGTGTAATATTAGCCGAGACAGTATCATCATCGTCCGTGTTAGGCGATGGTGGAAGGCACTACAAACACAAACAGTCACGCTTCGGTTGCGAACCACATAGTGATAGCATTATTAGCCTTGCTAGCTACAATACGATTATGATTACCATGTTATAAACATTTTACAAACATTTTACAAACATCTTTACAAACTATCACTTTTCGTTCATTGATATTATGAACTCACCAGCCTTGTGCTGACCCACATAGCATGTCTTTCGCAGGTCATTGAGGTACGAGCACGCTAGGATGCATATCACATGACAGTTTAAACATTTTGAGTTGCATTTCAACTTTTACGTTGGGTTTATTATCTTTTGTGTTTGGTTTGAGGGCGCGTGTTTTGCGCAATACTTTTACTTACATTTTTACGCTTCCGCATTTCTTAAATTGTGTTGGTGTCTTTGCATGGTTTGATATGACTAATGATTCGGATCCTGGTTAGTCACACGCCTCGCGATATAAACCCCGTAGGTGGATTTTGAGGGTGTGACAATGATGATGATAGCATTCTGACTAATTCTGATTCCAATTCAACAATATCAATGATTAAAGAAGTTAAAGTCGAAGAATCCAGATGTATTGAATGTTTAAAGCTAAGTTACAAGATTGCAATTTTTGAGGAAAGATCTAAATTGTCAACTGAAGAGATTGTTGATCTTAAGAAAGACTTGGATGATTTTTAACAAGAAGTATTATGAATTGGTTCATGTGCATGAAGATGTTTTGAAAGAAAAGATCCAATTAGCTGAAGAATGTGAGAAAGCTAAAGCTGAATCACTTGATGCAGCTCAAGATTTTGAGAATCTATTTGAGAAGAGTTATCCGATTCAACAAAAGTATGAAAAGGCTAATTCTCTTATTGTTGAAACTGCTACCACTATTGATAAGCTTCAAAATTAATTTTCTATGCTTCAAGATGAAAATGTTCTTTATCGTGACAAGAATGAAGTGTTGACTAAAGATCTTGAGATTTATAAAAAGAAAAGAGAAAGTGTTCTTCAAGAGTTGTTTGCTGAATGTGAGATCATGAAATTACAAGCTTGTGAATATGATGATCTCAATGCAAAATTCATTAAGTCACAAAAGGAAGTGTTTGAAGATCAACAGAAAATTAATGAATTACAGTTGAAAATTTTGGAGTTAAAATGGCAAGGAAAGAACTGCAATTTGTCACTGACATTACTGCATTTCTTATACAAGAAGGAAAAGAGTGAGGAGAATTCTACAAAAGATGATATTCACATGGTTCCTCAAGCAGAGGATTTGATTGAGGTAACATCTGCTTCGCTTGATCCTAAAAGTGATTTGCATGATTATTCGAAATTTGCCACTCCATCCCTGAAAAAGAACTCAAAGTATAAGAAGAAAGAAAAGCCTTTGGGTGATGCTCCAAAATTTACCTCAAAGTCTGTTTTTCTGGAGAATGAAAAGGTGTTTGATAAGGTTGCTTCAAGTTCTTCATCTGGAACTGAAGAAGAAAAAGTTTTGGTTGAGAAGAACAAGCTGAAAGATATCAAAGCAAAATTCACTATAGAAGCTAAGGGGAGAGAAGCTTCTGGTTCTTCAATTTCATCAAAATCTTCTACTTTAAAGCACAAAGGCTTGGGTTATGAGGTGCAGGAAGCACCTGTTCAAGCAAAGAAGCCAGAAAAAGCTGAAAAAAGTTTCAAAAGTTAAAGTTAAAAAGAAATCTCCTCCTTAGAAAGATTATTATTATTCTGGAAGGTCATCATCTTCAAGGAGTCCATCTCCTAGGTATGATTCTTCTGATGATTTCTTTGATACTTTTGATTCTGAACTTTCATCTTGAGAGGGAGTTTTTTTTTTTGCAAAAATACAAAAATAGTGTGTTGTTTTTCAAAATGTTAAAAAATGAAAATCATAAATAGAGTTGTCATTTTTAGGGGGAGAAATTTGAAAAAGACAAAAACATTGAAAAATGCAAAAATCCAAAAACATTGAAAAATAAGAAATTGTATCCGACATGATTGGGAAATGATGGTACATTGGCTTACACCGTCTGATGCATATCTCACGATATATCAAGAAAAAGACATGTAAAAAATTAAATGAGAAGTCACTGTGTATACATGTGTTCATTTTGCAAAGATTTAAACTTGTTTGATTTTCTTTATTTTGTCAAACAATCGGACTTTCTCTGCGTGCTCAAAAGGCCGACCTGATTGTTGTTCGGTTAACGTTGTACTTTATATTCTTTGGTGTTTCGTATAACTCATCGGACTTTCTCTGCGTGTCCACAAGAACGACCTGATTTATACAATTTCAACTTGTTTTATTTTCTTGTTTTGTTAAATCCGAGGCCTTATCTGCGTATCGAAAGATCGACCTTAAGGTAGACGATTTAACGTTCTTATTTCTTTTTGCGTGGAACAAAGTTGACTACATCATGGATACAATCATTATGTGATTAAATCACAAGTGAAATCACAAAAAAATGTGATAAGCAAAAACATATCTGAGTTTGTCTGATAGTGTGGGGTACACTGGTCAATGCAAATATAATCAATACCTTAACATATCTAGATGTTATGAGTATGATTCTGCCTGAGTTTAAAGTTGAACAAATTATATCTGCAATCGACATGGCTTATGTGCTACAATAATCGAAATTGAAGTGTAGTTCAGCATTTTATGTCCAATATGATCCCAAGTTGTGATCTTTCTTGTAAAAGACAAAAATAGTGTCTGATTCTGTATTGCATTTACTTTTCATATCAGAAAATACCAAAAAGATTTTAGGTGTGTTTTGATATAAAGTTTCTAAAAGCCAAAAAGATTTTGTCTCTTCTTTGTTTTCGATTAATCAACACGGAATACGAAATCAAATTTCAAAATTAAAATATCTTGGAGTCTCGAAGAGACATTTTGCGTCAAGATTATTTATGTTGGCAAGTTTCTAAGTGGAAAGAGAAAATCACAACTTCAAGTCTTCTGAAGATTGTGTATAAAGAGTTTACACACGAGGCAATATCAAGAATTCAAGATTGAGCTCATCGTCAAGATCAAAGAAGAGGTTGATTGAGGATACAAGATACAATTTTTAAATGGAAGATGATACTGCACATGCCGAGGGGGAATCTGTTGATACATGGTTTCTGATCGCCATGTGAAGTATCGGATTCAAGACAAGATTATGCAAGATTGCTGATGGCCGAACTCTTGGCAAACTCCAGGTTTGGACAAGCCCGAACTTGACCGAACTGGAGGTTCGGCCAGTCGCGAATTCAGCTAGTATATATAGGTTGTCTTGTATTCAGTTCTTTAGGCTTTTCGGTTATATCTCTTAACAGTGTACTCTGTGGTTCTCTGTGGTTAATACAAGTCTATTGTATTTACTCCTCGTGTTTTGCTCGTTTTACATTGATTTCATAACGATTAGGTAGACGATCTACCACTCACGCATTTTGAGTAACACAAAACAGTCAAGTATTAGAAGAAAAGATAAGATACATCCTTAAAATAGAAAGGATATGAAAGTCTGTATGAATTACAGATTTCTGCATGATTTCTGTACTCATACAGAACTACTCTGGATATTCCGAAGTAGTTCTATACAGACTAAATTCTACAGAAATCCTCATTTCTGTAGAAGGCTTCTAATTGGAAGCATCAATAGTCTTCAAAGAAGAGTCCTGAAGGAGTTCTGGACTATTAGAAGATAAAGATTACGAGAAGAACAAATACTACCTTTGTGTGAAGAACAAGCAAAATGAATGCCAACTTGGCATTAATCACGAAAGCAGTTGAAGACAGTTGAAAAAGAGATAAATTGAATATCTTCAATTTATCTCTATATACTCTAACACACTCCAAAATCAACCATCCTCAACCACCTTATCCAAATGCAACTTGCTACATCTTCCTTTAAATAGCAAGCTGACTTCACCAAAAAAGCAAGATATCAAACATACAATTCAATATCTTCTCAAAGCAATTACAATATCACTCCCGAAGAAAAGTTATTTCTGTTGATACATATTCATACTATAAACTCGTGTAAACCATTATTTACATTTGAGATATACAAAATAACCCTTTTATGAATTGTTGTCTTCCAATTTGATTTACTTTCCGCAACTTGTTTATCTTGTTTAAATCAAATTGTGCCAACATTGTTAAAGAGCCCCTCACGCGACCCAACAAAAAGAAGAAGCAGAATGGCTAGAGAAGCTAACAAGCACATCAAAGGTGAATGAGAAAAGATCAGACTGTCGGATAACCTTAACAATGCCACACTCCTTTTGAAGTTCGGAGATATGATCATAGCCAGGGATTGGCAACTGGTGAACAAGTAAAATTGTAATCTGCTAAAGAGGTATGTGATATGATGTCCAGAGTTGTTCAAGAGGATGGTGAAATAAAACTGAAGGAAGAGATGGATGCTGATGAAAGGAAATTAGAGAAACAGAAAATCCTAAAAAACCCTATGACAAAGGAAGAAGAACACAAGCTTTTCAAAAGCTATTTCATCAACATAATGGGGGAGAACGAAGCCAGATCAATCCTTCTAGTATTGATACCTTGAGAAACAGATATTCAGATATGCTACATGAACAGGAAAGAATCTCAAAGGAAACAGGTGTACCAAGACCACCAGGTGCACTTTCTGATCTGCACAGAGCCCTAACCTCACATCAACCCAAAAGAAAGCCTCCTAAAACTTTAAAGCCTAAAGACAACCCTAAACCTGTAAAGCCTATTCCACCAAGGTTTAGAACAGACAACTTCACACCCATTGTACTACCACCTATGGTTATCATAACCTTCCATCTCTATATCCTCACCTAAACAAACCACTCACTCCCCGAATACAAAAACCAACCCCTGCACCCTCATCTCCACCCAAATCACCACAAAAACCACCCACCAAACCTGAATCCCTATCCACAAACCTCGTCTTTCCAAGAGAAAGAAGACTATGGCTAAGAAGGGAAAAAGATCTTCAAATAATAATGAGGAATACACACAAAGGAAGAACAAGATGGGAACCAGATGAACTTGGCTGGAAGAAGAGTTGATCCGGATACGATAGTATTTATTCTATTTTTTTAATTTTAACATAAGTTGTTCCAATTTTATTCATACAGTTTGTGTGTATACTCTACTTTTTATATTAACATACATTTTCAATGAATCATAGCAGACCTCCATTTTACTCATAATTGTGTTCTTACATGAAGTATATATTCTTATGTTATTTTAGTATGTTGGCATTTTGGTTAGCAGATATTGCAGACAAGAAGAACAAGATGGGAACCGGATGAACTTCAGTGGTGAAGAAGAACAGAACCGGATGCACTAGATTTCCTCAGGAAGAAGAGTTGATATGGATTCATAGACTTGTTCCAGTTTTATTCATACACTTTATGTATATACTCTAATTTTTCATTTTAACATACATTTTTAATGAATTAGTTAATACGATAGAAGAGCTCCATTTCAGTGAAGAGTTAATCCAGACTGAAACATAAATTTGGCATTCGTATTTAGAATAAAATCTATTTGCAACTGAACTAAAACCCTTTAATCATATATAGAATAAAATCAAGCAAACACAAAATTAAGATTGAGATAAGTAACAAAAACTTTAATATATATATATATATATGTATATTGATCATATAACCAAAATTGATCATAGTTACAAAACTAAATTGATCAAGATCCTACACAAAAATTTAATTAGCTATACATAAAAAACTAAGACCTAGCATCAGACATGTAATCTTCATCTTCAGGGTTATAGTCGAAGTTGCTGCTGCTGCTGGTGTCCTCATCAGGAGGAAAGCGACTCTCACCCCAAACAGAGCATCGGAAGTGTAGGTTGACTCCCTATTTCGGATTAAGTAGAATGACAGTTCTGTCTCTCCTTCTGGTTCCCGGAGATAGAGTTTCATATCCTCGATAGCTTTGTCAGACATGGAATCCATTATCTAAGGGACAAAGGTGGGATCTTCCAATAATTCAGGAAATACCCATTGATGTGTGGCCCAGGAATCTCACCATGAGATTCAACTAATGGATATCAAAGGTGCGAATGTTGACATAGTCGACATAGTCCACCTTGCCCTGCCACACATCTTCTCTGGCGGCAATCCAGTGGATATCACCGTTGTGATGGATCTTTAGTGTGAATCTCCGACCACCTGTAAAAAGCCCAAATGCAGAAGCGATCAGTAATTAACAAAAAGAACCCTATAAACCAAATGAAGAGACGAAAATACACTTACGAGGACGCGGGCCGTAGTAGGGTTTAGGGTAATTAGCGGCCCTAATTATCCATTATCGAGAAACATCAGCCATTACGATTTTTTAGGAGGAGAGTGACGTTTCTTGATCAGGAGATGAAATAGAGTGACGGAAGTCGAAAGGTCAGGCCACGCTACCATGTCAATTTATTACCGTGACCATTACTTATCTTTAGCCACTCATAAAATGTTTAACAGTCACCGTTGATAACTTTTGATGTCACAAACAAAATTAATATATAGGCAATAGATTTTGATGACTTACAATAAATAAGCAAAGGGCATGAACACTCTAATATTTATTCACACAACCTAATATAAGTGGTCATATGTACTAGGTTTTTGCTAAATAACTAATTAGAAATAGTGGTCATTGACCATATTTAATCACGCATAATATATACTTACTAGTTTTGTTTGTTTTTAATTTACTAAGTACTAAAATCTACTCTTCCATCACATAAGATTATATAAGCATGGCCAAAGGTATCATATATATTCGTTTTTTCTCACATGAATAAAAGATCATTAAAATTCCATGGTTGTTTGGTGTATTTCGCCACACTTTTTTAAGTGTGACATATAAATGCCACACTTTTTTTGTAAAAAAGTGGCTAAACCCTCTATACCTGATTGTTGTTGTGACTTAAACAGAAAATTACGCGGCTAAAAGGGTCCAAAAGCTATATATTTGGTCACGGGTACAAAATATGTGTGGCTGAAACTAGTGTTTCTTACCTTTAGCCACATTTTTTTTAAAACACTGACTAGGCGTTTTCGAAAAAACGATGGCGAAAGCTACTTTTTGACGTAGTGATGCTTTTAATGACTTAGTTGAATTATAAACACTTTTATGAGTCTTTATTGAGAATTACAGTCATGGAAATATATTCGGACTGCGAAAAGATAGTGAATGGCACTCGCGCCAGATATGCGCGTTTAACCGAATTTTACCAGATTATCTTCAATCTGACATTTTAAACATTTTGAGAATGTTTACAAGGCTTTTATAATATTTTAGTCCTGACGGAATTATCGTGGGTCATTTACTCGATGTTAGATGATTAACGTTTTTCAAGAATCGCGGTATAATACATATTTATTAAATCTCGCATCTTACCTGGGAAACCCTACATATAAATTGACTATTTCTTGTCATTTAGCTCATTTATCTCAAATCAACCCACACACACCTTTAGAGAGAAGAGAACGAGAGGGGCTGGGACTTCCATCTGATAACTTTATCCAATGGCGGTTTCAGCCAAACCACAGTAGCGGCACGGCGGCCGATGGCGGCGATGATGTTTCTCCACCTAAAAACTTCCTCTTTTCTTCTCCTTTCCTCCGGGAATCCGATTTCATGCTTTGTTTACGGGTTAGAAGGCCAGATCGATGAAGACAGACTCAGGTAGCGGCTAGGGATTCTCCTAGTTGTGTTGTTCCAGGTCGGGGCTCAGCATGCAAGCTCAATTTCGGTCTTAATCAGCATGCAAGCCAAAATAATGGTAAAGAAAACATTTATGTTTATTTCAGCATGTACCAATCATTTTCATCGTTTCAAATACGCTTATGGTAATATTATCATGCACTGATAACTCGGCCTCCACTCTATCAGAAATACTGACAAATCATCATGTTTGCCATAGAGAAGCAATTTTCTTATAGATTTAATCATCCTTGATGAATAATGGAAAAAAAATAAAGCAGAACCCAAATACCTGGCAATTAGGTCAGTCTTGTGGACACGCAGAAAGAGCCCAAGCATATGAGAAAATAAGAAAGAAAAACAAGTTGAAGTTGTATAATTCAACAACAATCAGGTCAGCCTTGTGGGCACGCAGAGAAAGTCCGATGAATTATACGAAACACCAAAGGAAATAAAGCATAACCTCAAACAAACAACAGTCAGGTCGATCTTTCGATACGCAGAGAATGCCCGATTGTTTGAGAAAATAAATAAAATCAAACAAGTTTAAATCTTACAAAATGAAAACATGCATTCATTAGGATATCTCTTATTTTATTTTTTTCAGAATCATCACAAAGCGTTCATCAAGAAGCAAATAACCAAAGATCATCAGGCAAGGTTTATGTTTATATTTTACTTGCAGATATCAGATTAGTCATGCATGTTCACAGATTATGCAAGTACTTACAGCCTTTAGACTTAATCTATCAATGGCAGATAAACGTATATGCTGATGTACTATCATTTCTCGCATTTATCGGATCAATTTCTCAATTTTTCATTATTTTATATTTTCAATAATTTCTCCCCTTAAAATTCAACAAACTCTATTTTTTTTTTTTTTTGAAATTTTCAAAATTTCTCCCCTGAAAATATGAACGAAAGAAAATAAACAGCAAAAATGAAAATGATCGATCAACACTTGACACATTTTTTAAAATGATATTTTTGAATATCAATTTTTTAAAGATAGGAACGATGCAATTTAACTTAAATCAACCACAAGTATCTCACTGTCAGCAATTGGACAATGATTAATAGGTCTTCTTGAAATACCTGCATACACTGGAAAAATAAAAGTCTTTTAAACCCCAATCCCCCTCCATAAATGTTGGTCGACCAGTGTCTTCAACGAAATCAGTGTTGACGGTGGGGATAATCTTTGGTCTCCATTCCATTTTTTATTTTGAATTTTCTAATGAACCATTGTCGACTGATGAATGACAGTCAAAACTGCTACCCAGAGATTCAGAAACAACTTTCTTTTTCCAGAAAATTTTAATCTTAAGCATTGGTTCATTGAAAATTATGCCATCAGGATCAACAAACTCTGCATCTTGGTATATGATGATGAGTTATTGAAAATTATATGCCAATTATAAGCAAAATATCCTTTTTGATGACAAATATAACAACATCAAAGATTACATTGATCAGTCGATCCATCATCATAAATTGTTCGGATAACAGGTTTAATTTTCTTTGGTTTTGAAGGTTTTTGAAAACATTTTTCAAATGGAGGATCATAAAACCCTAAATCACCTCTATAACCAAAGAATTATCTGTATGATAAAACTTGTTTGATGTAGCAGATTTAAAAATTTGTTTTCTTTTTGAAAAATATGGTGACCAATCATCATATTTTGAGGTTTTACCAACAACCGGCTTCTTATGAGCTCTTTTTCGTTGGTTTTTCTGAATTTGTCTAAAAGGTACCTCATTGAATATCACTGAATCAGGATGATGATTGGTATGAATCACGTAAAAGACTTCGTCGAATAGCACAATTCCGAATCACATGTCCCATCTTGTTGAAGTAAAAGAGAGCTCTCTCATCAGCCGACTTAGAAGATGACATGGATTCTGTTGATATTGTAGAATGTTGAGAAGAATCACTCTCTTGACGTTCTAACTTAGAATTCTTCAATAGAAACTCAGCATCAGGTTCACACATGATAGAAACTTAGAACCTTGATATCCTCCACAATTTCTTCTATCTCAAACATATATTGGAAATCACTTCCAACATTCACGTTCTCGTCTTTGTTTTCATATCCCAGACCACCATTCTTTTTAGATTTATCTGGTACAGACTTTTAGGTTTCTCATGACCTTGTGAAGCAGGTCGAGAAAACTCATCCTTGATGGCATTCAGATCATTTTATTAGAAAGCAAAGATTCATTAATCACAATCTCTGAAATTTTTTGAACTTTAACATGTCCTGGATTGCCTTCAAACACTTTTTCCTTGTTGAGAAATGTAGAACATAAGGAAAATTTAACCCTTTTGCTAGCATCAAATTTTTCTTCTTTTTTCTTCTGTGGTTTTGACTTTTTTTTTTCTTCTCAAAAAAACTATCTGCAAATTTTGAATAATTAAAAACTTTTTCCGTTGGTTTCAAAGTATTGATAGAATTGTCAATAAACACAGGAGGTGGAACGCTTTTCAGAATAACATCACCAAATATCTATTGAAAATTCTTATCATTACACGAGTAACTTGTGAAAGATTGGGAATTTGAAAAATTATGCAACTTCCTCTTCAAATGCAAAATTTCAATATTCAACTCGGAAATTTTTGCTTGAGCCACTGCTAATTCCTTTTAAGAATTAATGAACTGCTCAGAACCATCATTTGTTGCATATTTTTCTCTTCTCAGTTCATCATGTGCATCACGTGTCTCTTGAATAACCTTTTCCCATCTTTGTTTATAAATCTTAACATTTCTCTTCAATAACTTGTTTTCTTCAATTAATTCAGCGTTGGCTTCATTCAAAATTGTGTTCTCATTTTGAAAACTCATAGCGTTCGCAGCAAGTTCATCACATGTCTTGTTAAGAACATCAACTTTATTTTTTGAATTTTCAAACAAATCAATAAAATCTCATATAACTTCTTTAGCTTCTTTCTTTCCATTTCTCCAATTCCTTCAACAAACCATCATCTTCCTCAGTCAGCTTAGAAACTTTCTTCACTAACTCAGTGTTATCTTTTAGCAACTGAACTTCTTCCATAACTACACAACCATCTGTATCAGACATCTTATAACGTGCACAAGATTTAGATTCCTCAGTATCAACCTCCTTTCCAGATTCATTCAATTCAACATATTTATGAGCAAAAGAATCCGAGAACACTTTAGAATTCTTGCAATTCTTGAATTGAGGTAGACTTTTGACAATGTCATTGTGAGAATAAGTTGTGACAAGATCTCTTTGCATTTTAGGTACCCCATTAGAATAAGTTAGGTAAAGTAAACTCTTTCTCAATTAGAATCCACAAATCTTCATCAGTAGAATCAATATAAACTTTAAACTTCCTTTTCCAATTGCAGTAATCTTCAAGTTTCAGCAATTTTGGTATCTTATAATTTATACTAGTTTCATTGTCGTTATTGAGCATTCCTTGCATTTCATTCATCATGTTCAACTCAAATTCACCAACTTTTCTTGATAACACCAAATTCAAATGCAACTTTTGAGTAACCAAATTTGTAAATCCTAGCCTTTACTTTTGTATGATAAACACTTGTATGATGCAATTTGCTAATGTGAAGGAAAGTTACACTTAGAATCACACAACTCATATGATATATAAAATATGACTAAGGGCTCTGGAAAACATAACTTCAACAGTTGAATTAAAAACACATACGTATGCGAGACCAGATATGCGTATTACTATATATTACAATTCACAACATTTTTTTGATTATTTTAATAGGTTAGTATTATTTTAATAATTTAGTTAGATTATTTTAATGTTTTGATTGTTAAACTCAATATTTTAATAGTTATAATATATTAAACGAGACGGACGACCCCCCGCGCGTTGCTGCGGGGTTGAATTTGTACACTAAGTTATAGTAAAAAAGTTAAGTGACTATAAAATGTAAATACGGCAAAGACAACGATAATAGTAGGGTCATGTAAGTTTTACCATTAATAGTAGACAAACACCAATGACAAAACTAATAAGTGCACACTCACATGAGAAATATTTTAGTACATGTTTACATACACAACACTTAGGGTGCAATTGTAAAATGACGTTACACAACTAATATTTGTAGGAAATAAATTTCTTTTACAATTGACAATTCTTGAATACTAAAGAGTTTAGGAATTATGTTGAGATGCTTTCAATTCTGATTATACAAATTGACAATCATGTATCTGCTAATGTTAACTATGAGAACAATCAAATTTAAGGTACACTTAAAAACAATACTAACAAATCAGCAACTCAGTAAAAAAATAGTAACCTTCACAAAAGCCTTTTCACTGAGCTGAAACACAGAGCAGAATGCTAGACAAAAACAAAAGGTCCAAATACAAAGCGTACATGAAAATCACAGAGAAGAACCGAAAATTAAAACCAAGGATTACCAACAATAAACATATCCAACACCCTTGTCGTGTATTCCAACATTTGAGACCTCTTCTTTTGCTTAAAAAGGCCCCTTCCTTCAATGCCTTATCCTCCTTTATCCTTAGCCAAACGACCAAGATTGTTCCATTCTTTTCCTTCGAAATATCGCATTACTATATTTAAAATTTTAGTACCAAACTCACCTCTCCACATCTCCATTCCCCAAGCAATCTGTCATTTTATTCCATCCCCACCAAAAGACAGAGCTCATCTCCATTTGTTAAATCCACCAGAAGCTGTAATACAAAGTATAAAGTAGCAACTTATCCCAAAACAACAATTCTTTTAGAAAATACTTCAAAATAAGAACAAAGAAAAGGAAAAGGAAAGTAACGCGACCATTTTTTGTAAAACCATTAAAGTATGAATTTGAAAACGAAAGCAAAACAATCAGATATGTATGCACTCAAACTAAGTAGCAAAGAAAGATAATAATACATCATGGTCATGGAACTTTTAAAACACATACATTAGGAAATTGGACATAGGAAAAAAAACTATTCAGACGCCATCACCTTAAACTTTCAAGACATCTTAAACCTGCAACTGAAAACAGCAAGAAGAAATATGTAAACACTCCTTGGTGAGCAACAACCACTAAAGTCTAAACACAACTGCAATTTGAGAAAAGTTTACACCTAACTAAAACTTGGAAAAAATTACACCCAACTAAAATTCGTTACTTCCTCATGAGCAGCAACTCTATGGAGATTTGAAGCTTTTTAATTCCTTTTAACTCTAAGAATCAAATACATTTATCACAAAACTTTTGAAAGCCAACATCGAACACTACAAAGATCTCAATGTATGTGAACAATTTCTTTATGTATGGGTGTATTTGTGAACATTGATTAATCAGAAAAAACTTATCAATCAATTATACACAAATTGTCATAACAATGGGTAAAAGGCTCGATCAATTTGAGATGTCATCATAGCCAACAATTTAAGATTTTTAAAGAATGTTTCACTAAATCACAAATCAAATATCATCACTGTCATTGGCTAGAGGGTCGGTATAGGCTTAGATCAATCTGAAATATCATCACAGCCATCATGAGGGGGTTATAAAAAACCACAGCAACCTTACATGTTTCCACCGACGGCGGCACGATGGAGAACCACTACAGCCAACGATGGTTGGCTATACCGGTGGCCACCATGCCGGAAATTTAAATCGACATATGAACAGCCAAATGCCACGCGTAATACACGTGAAGATCACACCAGTTCTTCCACCCACACACCGACCTCGACGGCGTCAAATGTAATCGAAGCCGGAAATTTCAAACAGATTTGAAAACAAATCTAGGAACATCACAGTTTGTAAACACAAAACAGATCATTAACAGCCGATTAGACCGGCTGCCACGAAGTCGGGGGTTTCAAACAGAGAATGAGAAGGCAGATCTGAAAATTAAGATCATCTCACAAACATAAACCCTAGCCGCAAAGAACGACAAACCGGTGGCGACACGCCAACGGCGACACACCGGAAGACAACCAGACGAAAGAAAGAAGGAGGTTGTCGTGTACCCGGGGTCACCAACCTGAATCGATGTTGCGATGAAGATGAGGGAAGAGAGAGTGATGTTCGAATTCATGAGGGGAGAGAGAGTCTTCAAATGAAAGATATACGTGAGAGAGGCAGAATATAATCATCCACTACCCACATAAAATAGTATAGCAAATGGTTTTAATGCCCAACGTAAAAGAAGTCAAAAATAAATAAAGGGGTAAAAGTATTAAAGAATCAAAGTCAGGTGGCCTAAATTTAAAACACAAAAAGTATACTATTCATGTATCAATTTTTATTGTATTATATATAAATTAATCAAACAATATTTTTATAGTCTTTATATATTAAATTAATCAAATAATTTTTAATATTTTTTATTAAATGATATCATGATTTTTTTTTAAAATTTATTGATATAATAATATTTTGAATTTATTAGATAATATTTATGATTTTTTTCATACACGTTATCACAGCGGTAACCTCCATTGCAATGGTTGTGTGTTCGCGTTATCCCAGCCGTAATCTCCATTTAGATTATTTAATTTTATAATTTTTGTTACTTTTTATATTTTTGTTTTGGTTGTGTAATACGTAAACTTATAAATGATAAATATGATTTGGTCATAATTTTATAAGTGATTTTGGCCGTTCAATGTTTTCTTTTTTCATTTTCCTCCATGTATCCTTAAAACAATGCAATGGTTTTGTGTGTTTTTTATAAGTGATTTTGGTCGTTCAGTGTTTTCTTTTTTCGTTTTCCTTCACGTATCCTTAAAGCAATGCAGTGGTTTTGTGTATTTGCATTATCCCCATGTTAACCTCCATTGATCACCAATAATTTATGTTGTTGGTGGTGTAGCAATTTAACTGTTTTATCTACCCGTGTTATCCTAACGATTAAAACAACAAGAACACAACAAACAAGACCGTGTAGAGATGAACGAAGCAATGATCTTTTGTGAAGCTCACTCCATGTAAACCAAACAACAAGTTAAGCTAATAGAACTAATGCAACCACGTAGCAATTTAATTTGGTAACATCATAACGTCATTCCTGAACACCTCCGCACAACGCGCGGAGGGTTAAAATCTAGTGAACAACAATTCCTGATGTGAATGAATTTAATATTCTGTGTACGAATTTAGAAACAATCTTCAAGGATCTAAATGAAAAATTATTTGAACTTAAAGGACGTAATTGACACATCTAATTCATACGTACGTATGAAACAATGTTTAAAACAAGTTGTTTGCCTTCCCCGTGCGTTGCGGCGGGGAAAACCTTTCTTAAAGACGTTGCTTGATCTTAAATGAATACTAATGAACGATGCTAAACAAAACGTTAAAGGTTAAAAACAAAGACAATTCATAGCCAAAGAGTATAATTTGAAATATTTTAAGCCTCATTCCAATTACTTTATTAAAATTAACTATTAAAATTATCTCACACTTCAAACATAAAAGTACTGAATCATCTTCTAATTTATTTGTTTAAAGCAAACGTTTCATGTTTGTGATCGTACTCATATAACTTTTTGCCAAATAAGTTTTTGTCAAATCAACATCAAACATGCATGTCATATTCAAGAATTTGCAACCCCATGCTTGCATTCAAACACTTAAACTTGACATTATCAGATTTTCATGGATAATTGATAAATCCTAACATTTGCCACACACATTTTCATCTATTTTTAACTAATAGCACTAACAGCAGGACAAGCAACAAACAAACCTCTCCTTGCTTTTAACAAACAAACCTATCCTTGCTTTTATAGCAGCACCTTCCCATTATCGATCGGGATACCCACTCCAGGGCATCCCTCTCTTGCCGGTTGTTATCGATCGGGATACTCTAACCGGAGCATCCCTCTCTTGCTACTGAAGCCTCCCTCTCTCGCTCCCGCTCTTGCTGCTCTCTCTTGCTCCCTCTCTTGCTCCCGCTCTTGCTGCTCTCTCTTGCTCTCTCTCTTGCTGCCGAGAAGCCTCCCCCTCTTGCTGCTCTCTCTTGCTGGTTGCTGCTTGCTATCGATCGGGATACCACTCCAGGGCATCCCTCTCTTGCTTGGCTGTTATTACTCGACCTCCAGTCGAGGATCGCGGCTCCAGCCGCTTGGTTCCCCTCCCCAATCCGGGGAACTATGTACCAACCCTCTGTCCAAAAGAGTAGCATCAAAACATAGCATAAAACCGAAACTCACAATTGCGTAAGTGATCATAGAAACCGTAGTTCAAAGCGACTAGCATACTCCAAACGGCCCACGGGTCGAAGGTTAGGGAGTCTAATCCATACTTGGAGCGAACCGCGAAAGTGGAAGGCGTCTTCTTCCATATGAAGGTTAGTCTGTATTATGTGAGAACATTTTTCTTGCGTTTTTTTTTTTTTTGCAACCACATGACATTTCCACCTACCTTCCTTCCAATTCTCTCTCGTATTATGTGAGAACATTTTTCTTGCTTTTTCTTTTGTTGGAACCACATGACATTTCCACCTACCTTCCTACCACTTCTCTCTCGAAAACAGTAAGGGTACCACTTCTCTCTCGAAAACAGTAAGACAGAATAGGTGTTTTGATCATCACCTCTCTTTTGCTCTATATAAAATGAATATAAAATTATTGAATTTTAAAATGGTTATATTTTACACTCCCAAACTTTTAACCCCAAAGAATCTATTTTGGTAATACTTAAATTTAATTGTTTGATGTATTCAATTTAAGGTGTCTAAAAGTTGTTCTTAGTTACTAAAAGACGATGACCCGGACGCGCGTTACGGCGGACTACATGTTTTACATAAACTTTCACGGGGAACTTATTAATAATTCGACTAACAAATTATGATTTCAAGTGACAATCCAATTACCTATAGATTGTCACACCCCTCTTGATCTCTGCAGGAAAATAGTTAAGGATATTAATGAAAATAAAGAAAACACTAACTGTTCTTTTTTACATTAATCATTTGTTTATTCAAAACTAATTATATGAATCATTTTTCATGACTATCATGCTTCTCATGATCATCATCATGTTTTTACATCCCAAACCTTGACTCTTTCCAGTAACCCATTTTCAGAACTTATGCTCAAGGACCAGCTTTGATTCTGAGGTATATGAGTGGCCACGAACAGATAACAAAACAAATTTCCAAAACACCTGTATAATACCAAGCTGAAATCAGTAAAAAGGGTTAAAAGATCAATGCGAGTAGAACATGAAAAAAAAAGTCAATGTCAGCAGATTTTCTATTCTAGACTTTGATTGAATCATTGAAATTGTAAAGGCTTAGACATGTCTGTCAAAGGAATCCCATTCTTCATCTTCTCTGTTTTGCTACGACCATGATCATTACAGAAACACAAATGCATGACGATGGAGACACTAAATATTTGAAACGCGAACCAATTTGGGAAATTGTTGATAGAATTTCATGAAATGTGGTATTGTGAGAACTCAATGTTTTCTTACCTTTGTTTGATTGTGGATTGAAATCAGCAGCATAAATGAACCTACATTTTAGAGTCTTTCCAACCATTTCATTTCTGCTTCTACAACAACAATGGAAATTAAGAGTTTCTACAAAGAATTTCATCAAAACCTAAGGTGCAAGTGTGTAATTACCAGAAAGCAAGTGTATACTCGATTACCCGCATCAATATCAAATATGTACATTAATATACTATGAATTTTCAAAACCATGCGTATACTCGATTACCCGCATCAAAATCAAATATGTATGCTATAATATTATGTAACCACTAAAGTTATTAAAAATCTGAAATTGTTAAAACCATGAAGTTGTTTGATATTTTTAGGTTTACATGTAACTTTTACTTCATAATATCATAAATGGGTATACTTGATATGTGTTTAAAAACCATAAACAGGTAATGACTAATAAGTAATGGATACCTACAGGATATAGTACCAAGTATGGAATACAATTTTATAATCAAGTGTGAGAGCTGATTACTAAAAAGTAAAACTTGTCGATAACGGACCTAAAAGATACTAAAACCACGACAATATAAGGACAATGTAACATTGGTATATTACAACTTGCTATTTATCTTAATTGAACATGGTTATCTGACAAATTAAACCAGTACTATGCATTTTTCAATTGCTGCTTCTTTTTTAGATGTTTCAATGTAATGGGCATTCTGCTAACACTATAATTCTAAAAAAACGGATTACTGAACATAAATAAGCAAATGTAAAAGAAACTCACGGTTTTTGCAGCACCACACATCCCCATTATTAGAAATAACAATCCTTGCAAATTTAGAAGATCGACTGAAAAAACAATAATTCAAAATTGAGGCAAGATTAGAGGACTTTTGTGATCTGAGGCCATAGCAACAAATTTAACTACAAATCAGCTATGTGTCCAAACTAATTTAGTTAATTTAATTAAAGATAAAGAATGATATCATAGGAATACATTTGAACTACAATTAAGACCCAAGGGCATACTTTATGATTTTATCACACAAAAAAGTTCAATTTCCATGTGAAAACACACTATGAATGGTTGCAAGTAGTTAACACAAAGACTACAATATTGTATATTCTAATGTAGCTGGCAAGCTGCAATCCAAAAATGACATCGAAATAGAAATTAAAACCAAAAGGGTTAATGAAGATGGAATTGGGCGTGGCTACCGGTTTTGAATAAATCAAGCAGCCAGGTGGTAATGAAACCCTTGCGACTGTAAAACTAAAGAAACAATATCAGCCAAACATGTTAACAAAAATAAAAATACATAAGAAAATATTAGTCATCAAGACTATGAAGAAGAATGTGTACTGTCAAAGATCCAATTTTTTTCGCATTAATTTTTTGCATTCATCATTCAGAAAGCTATACAAATCAATGAAAAACACAATCTTAGCCCATGATAATTATATCATATGTGTAAGAAAAAAAAAACCCAATTTTAGCCCTAAATAATTCCATCACATATGTAAAAATGCACATAATAAAACACAATATATAACATTGATACGTAAAAACCCACATCAAATATGAACAGAGTAGAGTAAAAGAGAAAAATTAGAAGTAGAAAAAGAAATTGCACATGGTCATCGGACAAAAACGGTTAAGATCGAGTAATTTCTCAACAAAAAAAATTAAAATAATCAACCGGATAGAACCATTACCCGAAGCCGGAAACCAAGAGGGGTGTAGCCATTGCCGTGAAAGTCTTGTAGGTGTTGCGGTGACAATCTTCTGGGTGTCGTGCAAGCCATCAATCTCCAAGAGGAAGTATGTTGAAGAAAGAGAATTTGGTGCTCTGAATCTTCAAGAAAAAAAGGGACAGTGGTTTGGGGGAAAACAGGTGGAGAAATCCGTGGGGGGCTGAGCTACACACGTGGCTAAAATAAATCGAATGTACCGTATCAAAGCAATTGGATGATGAAATTTGCTGTCTTTTTCTTATTGGGTGAAACGATGTATAGTATTCTTGTGCCTAAGCAACTCAATTCATATTGTTATATATATAAATCCACAAGTAATCGACTCACAAAATTGAAGACACGGTTGTGATCGAAATTGAAAAACGATTAAGACTAGATGCATAGTTGATATGTTTTGGTGATGTTTTGAAAAATCGAGATCGAACACGGTTGGCATGATGAAGTTGACGATGAACTATAACCTTGATTTCAACTCAACCTTAATCGAATCACGAATCAACAGAAGGACTAGATTCGAGAACAGAAGCTGAGTAGTCTGAGATCAATTTCGACGATTATTTTTTGAGATTTATGAAGTGTGCTGTTGAAGAACACGGTGATAAACACACTGACGAACGACTTTAATGATGTTCGAATTTGATCAATCTTGAATCATAAAAACTTAAAATTCAGCACGGTAACAAATTTGTGATGCAAAACCGAACCTAACAAGATCTAAATTCCTATGTTTCAGTGATTATTTGGAAACTCGAGCATTAACACGTGAATGAACGACGAAGAACATAAAATTAGATATTCGATTTTGAGAAAAACTCAAAGAAACTTAAATTTAAGGTGGCGTTTGGTTTGTGGAATTTAATAGAATTAGAAGTTGAATATTTTTTTTAAAAAAATTGTTCTTGATTGGGTAACGAAGGAATTTGAAATGCAATGAAATACTTTAATCGATTAAATTTATTAATATTTCAACATTTCTTATAAATCATTCACTTCAACAAAGGAAAATTACATGACCTGAAATTCCAATGATTAAAGGAATTTATTCTGATATAAATTTGTCCATAATCCAACTAAGCATAACTTTCAAAGTAAAACTTTGCAATTCCAATTCCATTGAATTCCACGAACCAAACGCCACCTAAGGGTACTGGTAGACTCGAAATTCAAAACTGAGTAGATTGGAATCGGATTTGAAACGAGTTGGTGAAGTTTTGAAGCTTTGAACTCAGTGGCGAATCCGGAGTATTTTTAAAGTGGGGAAAAAACTAAGTTGATTTTAATCAAGTCGAGTAAAATATATCGGGTTAAAATGCTGTTCAGAAAAACGATTTATGGTTAATGATATCGCGAACATGTACAAATTTTTTACTTAGTGATATAAAGAACTTCACAAACATCTTCTAATAAACTACACGTGTTTAGAAAAAAAATGATATTATAAATATGTTAAGACCCAATAAGAAAACATATTACTCGTCTAGTTACTAGGATCGTGTCCGCACATTGCGGCAGCGACGGTTTATAGCTGAGTTTAAATTGGTTTATGATGAATTACCATAACTTAAGAATTTTATTTTATCATAAGTATTTAGTATCTATCCAGGGAGTTTAATTTTATACAAATCCTTAATTTCGTTAAAAACAAAAAGGAACCTATTCTGTTACTCTAATCACATGATCTGATGATCATCAACATCCTCTAAACTTTTTGGTTTATCAAAGGTTATAATTTTTTTATCGCCAAGCTTTACCTTTTTAATTAGAAGGAAAGAAACAAAAAAATATTATAACATATGACTAGTTACTAATATCTACCTATATTTTAAACAAAACCTATCAAGTTGATTTGGCACCTTATTAAGTTGTCCACATCATCAAGTGATGAGGTGGCATCCTCTCACACTAACAAAATCATATGTGTCAAATTCTTGATTTTTTAAATTTTCTTTAAAAATTTCACGTTTTTTCTGGTTTATTCCGCGGATCCGGGTTAGATCCAGACGTAATTTTCGACCCGAGTATAAAAGGTTTTGAACAACCGAATCTCTTCATTTGCTCAAGATCTGTTAGGGGGCGTTTGGTTCGCGGAATTCGTTGGAATTTGAATTGGAATTGGATTTGGAATTGGAATTGGAATTCAAAGGAATTGGAATTTGAAGGAATTGGAATTTAAAGGAATTGGAATTTAAATTGTAATTCCAATTCCACTGAAATCCGCGAACCAAACACACTATGGAATTCAAAGGAATTGGAATCCAAAATAATTGGATTTAAATTTCAAAATTAAAATTCAATAAAAATCACGATTGGACCAGTCTCACGGACCAGTCCGACCCGACCAGACCCCCAGACTGACCGACCCGACCAGACCCCCAGACCAACCGGAGCCGACCCCCAGACCGATCAGACCCGACCCCTGGACCAGACCGACACCCAGGCCGACCCGACCCGACCCGAACCGACCCGACCCCAAACCGACCCGACCCCCCGAACCGACCCGACCCCCCGAACCGACCCGACCCAACCCCCGAACCGACCCGACCCGACACCCGGATCATCTGAACCCGACCCGACCCCCGGACCCGACCCGAAACCCGGACCGACCCCACCCGAGACCATAACCAACCAGACCGAACTTGAACCCCGGACCCGACCTGTGACGCCCACTCCCAGACTTGGCACCAGGAGGGGTCACTCATCGGATTTACTCATGAACACGTGGCACAACAGAGATAAGCAGCGGAAAATTTAAAACTTTTATTTATAATATAAGCCAAGTACGTAAAGTAACTGAGATAATTTACAAACTATCTATATAGCGACTAACTATATCTCATCTTTATTTATCTACAACTAGCCAGCACGCTCATCAGCTTCCTCTATAGCTTGCCCGATCATTCTCTTAACACGAGGGCTCCGCCCTTGCTTCCAGACGTCTCGTCTAAACCTGACATACATATGGTTTTGGGAAAAGGTCAGCTTACGCTGGTGAGTTCTACATTTAAAAACATTACCTCGATCGTGAGGTTAAAACCTTTGAACCTGCAAAATCCCTTTTTACAACATTTATCAAGTATAACACATAACAAGTCATACATAACATAACATCATAACCATACACGTTTCTCTAGAAAACATCTACCCCCATAACCTTTAACTCCTATGACCTGAATTCCATACACCTCTATACCTTCTGGTCTCGAATACTGCTCAGGTGACTTTATCGGAAGCCCCCAACCTCAGTACCGACAACCGTTTCGTTTCTTCTATACCTTCCCGGTCTCGAAGACTGCTCAGGTGACTTCATCTGGAAGCACCCAACCATTCAGCAACGACAACCGTTCTACTTCTTCTATACCTTCCCGGTCTCGAAGACTGCTCAGGTGACTTCATCTGGAAGCACCCAACCATTCAGCAACGACAACCGTTCACGTAACCTTGACCCTCTTTAGACGTTCCATTTTATCGAACATCTCCTTAACCACCACAGTACTACTACCCGCCCCTAGTTAGATATCTGACTGACTCAGGTGTGCTAATAAACATGATAATGTACTCATATACTGCAACAAGTGAACATTCCCCAATTTACCTAGGTGTATGTATACAGGATGTACCAGCGGCGTATCCTCCACACTTTCAATATACCGGGTAACTATATTGCCATGCTTGTATACAGGATGTACCAGCGGCGTATCCACCACATAATAATATAGCAAATGCACCCCCTGTTCTCATATAATCATACATTCTCACTTGTACGTTTATTAACAAACCCTTATCATTTGGATACCTAGTTTCAAAGCAAATATAGCACATAACCCTAATAAGCATTTCATATGCATTATTCTAACATAACCATTCCATATGTATTACTAACACGTATATACATTCATAAGTACCTTCACATATCATTTCAACAGTTCATCATTTCATCAATTTATCAGTTAAGATAATCAAACTTTCATATAAAAGCGTTTTAAATACTTTCCAATTAAACAGTTGAACATTATATGTATATCAGCCCGAAAACATTAAAGCGTTTAAAACATTTAAAAGTGGGCTCGCAGAACTCACCTTATCTCTTTACTCGTTAAACTCGGACAGAACCTCCGACAGAATCCTTCGGTTAACCTAATTCGCGTATCGTATGGTATTAACGCAAGGTTTAACATTTATAAACATATCCTATGTTTATTCATCTCTTACATTATCTTAATAATATCTAATTATTAAGGTTTACTTCTATTAAGGTCAAAATGACCAAAATACCCCTATAGGTATATTATCTCTTTTTATTGATAATTATGAAGAAGCGCATTCCTATAAGTAGACACTCACTCCGGGATCGCCCAGTGTTGGGATGCCATTGCCCAGATGGGATGGCGACACCCCCGCTATTGCCAGAAACCCCAGTGTACAGGTGCCTACCCTTCCGGTCCGCACGAACTTCTAAATATCCGATTAACTCGGTATCTTATATACTTTATCATTTATCCATTTTAACCCCATATATACTTATTATATATATAAACATAGTTCCATACCAAAATTCAAGTACCCATACCCATCAGATTATTTTATATTAAATAATCATAATTCAAAACCCTAATTTCATAAATTTCTCGTTTCTTTATCAAAACTCATTTTCTTTTCAAACCAACTTAGGGTATCATCCATTATAACATTTTATAATATCCTTTAAAATAGCAAAGCTTAATTCAAAACCGTTTGCTCAATTTGGGCAGAGTAACGTTATGAAAACCCTAATTTTGACCCGTTAACAAAACTTTCACCAAACCTTTTCCAATTGTGAAATAAACTTAGGGCTTTCTTAAAACACATTAAATTAGGATTACCTACAAAAATTCAGACCCTAATTCCCACCCGATCACCCGATTTGAGCAGAATAACATTAAGAACCCTAATTTTACATCATTTTTAGAAACCATATTTAGAAATCGAATTAAACAAAACTGAAAGAGGTTATTGTTAAGCATACCAAATAAGGGGTGACTGCAGAAATTCGGCTTCTAACTCTTCTCCGGTTGCTCGAATTGCTCCGACGAAGTTCTGATGAGGTTTTAGGGTTTTTGGGTGATAATTCAGTGAATTTGCGAGTTGTACTGCTGATTTGAGGTATCTATTTATACTAGGGGGTGCGTCCTAAGGTCCCAACACGTCCTATGGTGACTCATCTTGAAAATCGACGCGTATTACGGCCTAACTTGGGCTCCAAGGGTGATTAACGTGGCAAAATTCGAACCTGGAACAATTCTGCTGCAACTGTGTCCCCTCGCGTATCGCGCAAGATTTAGAGGAGAGGCTCGAGTTACGCGAGCCAGTGATGTTCCGGCCAGCTTTTGGATTTTTACATGTTAAGCCCTTCTACTTTGGTTTAATCCATTTCTAGCCCCTAAACTTCTAACCTTTTATCATTTTATGTACCAAAACATTAGGGGACATATTTCTAACAATTTATAAGGTTTCTAAGGCTCGGGATTCGTACGATAACATATATATACATTTATATATATTTTCTTTATTAATTGCTAAATTACGCTTTAGCCCCTTAAACTTTACAATACTTATCATTCCACCTTATAAATCATATTAGGATATATTTGTACTATATTCTAAGCCTCGGGATACTTATATACGTATGATATCCGTATACATTTATAACTTTACAATAATTACACTATTAGTCCTTTTACTTTTCCGTTAACTATTAACACACGTAATTATACTTATATATCCATCAATTTACACATGTCTCATTATGTTATTCATATAAACATATATCCATCTCATACTTTACTTTCGTTAACGTTTAACACATCTGTTTATGCATATTTCATCATATAGGCCATTAAACATGTATTTCTAGCACATGCAACTTATCTAAAGCATAGTCTTACCACATTTATCAATTAAGCTTACGTATTTATAATATAAACACGTATTTACTATGTATATCATGTATCTGTGAAAATTGGGGTGTTACAACTCTACCCTCCTTAAACAGGGTTTCGTCCTCGAAACCTGTTCCATTCCCATTTTAAACATTCATTTCCAACTTTGCCATTCATCCGCATAACATAACCATTCATAACTCATTTCATAACTTGGTAATATTTACTTTCGCGTTTCAGCATCTACCCTAAGGAAAACGTAACCCTAAGCTGTCTACGGTAGCTTGTTTACGGGATCCTTGATAATGCTTTCACATTTTCGGCTTGCCGTTCGTTAAAGAACTTAACTTCCTAGAACATAAGTTCTAATGATTCTAATGTCTAAGCATACTGCAGCAAGCAATGGCACACATAACCTACTAAAGCAAACGAATAACGATTGTCTATGATTTATAACTATTCGGATTACCTGACGAGGTCTGGGGATCTCCTTCTATCATCTCCAACATACCATATGCCCTCACAGGAGCCGTTCTCAGACTCGTAGCATTCCCCGGGACGGATCGAAGTGGTTTAGGGTTCAATACTAACTTAGGACAGTTCATCCTAAGGTGTCCCGCTTCTCCGCACTCATAACACTTTTTACGCTCTGGGCAATTGCCCGAGAAGTGACCTTCCTTTCCGCATGTATAACACGTAGATGTTCCCGACCTGCATTCTCCAAAATGATTCTTCCTGCATTTGTGGCACCTCGGCTTGTCGTCTTTCGAATGATCCTTCGCCTTCTTGTGATGATTCCCGTTGTCCTTCCTTGAAATTGCTTCTGACTCCGACTCCTTCCTTTTTGCTCCTTCCGGTCTGCCGTTCGCGCCGAACATCTCGCTGTAGAGATTGGAACTTAAATTCACCGTCGCCTTGAATGTATTTGGTTCAGTCGCCTTGATCAACACTCTAACTCTACTCGGAAATCCTTGAACGTAACGCTTCACCCTCTCAGCTTCGGGAGTGACTAAGGTAGGTAGCAGTCTCGCCATCGCGTTGAATTTTGAAGTGTATTCCCGGTGCGTCATGTTCCCAGCTTCCAATGTCAGAAAACTCCTTTCCAGTTGTTCCAGCTCACCTTTAGGGCAGAAATCTTCTAAAACTAACCTCTTCAGATCGTTCCACTTCATTGCAGCAATGACTCCGTCTTCTTCAGTCTGTTTGATCATTCCCCACCAGTGCAGTGCTTCTGAGACAAACGAGTGGGCAGCATACTTCACGGCTTGGTTCTCACTACACTCACTAATCTCTATGACTGCTTCCATCTCATGAATCCACTGGAACGTAGCTAACGCATCTTGATTACCGTCGAACAAAGGAGGTCTACAACCACTAAACGATTTAAACGAACATCCTACTCTAGGTTGTGCAGCTCCGGCACCTCTTCCTGCAGCTCCACCAGCTCCACGGGCTCCACTAGCACCAACTCTTGCAGCTCCTTGAAGTTGAATTAATATATCAGGTAATGTCGCCTGCATTAAGTGCGTCATCTCTGCAGCCATAGCCGCTCTCTGTTCGTTAGTGAACGCATTAGCTCCGGTATTGTTCTCGGGTTCCGCACTCGCACGATCGCCTCTTGCAGCCATTTCCAGATCCTAATTTAAGATGGATGACATTTCAGAATTTGTGTGACGTAGAGTTTCTAAATTTTTGAATTCATGATAAGTATATAAGTGCAGGATCCGATACAATTATATATTTACGATGCGTTCAAAACCCAGTTACTTCTAGCACACAATTCCTTAATGTCCACATCTCGCCTCTCTATCTTCATCCGCAACTCAAACCGATTCCTAGATTATATTTCTAAATGTTCTTCTTCTCCTTGCACTTGGCAACACAACGGTTAGTACTTATGGTCTATTTACATGGAAAATACCAAATTGCAGTAGCTAATTGCAATCGTGTATTTTTCATATACGCCTACCGCAAGTCCCACCTATTATGTTCCTTATGCATATTCGTCTTTACGGGCACAAGCTATCCTGGCTGGCATCTACATTCTTATCTCAACTTACTCTACCTGGAGTCCTAGTTTAAGTTTAGATACCGCGCTTGTACCTAAATCTCTTAAACCAAGGCTCTGATACCAACTTGTGACGCCCACTCCCAGACTTGGCACCAGGAGGGGTCACTCATCGGATTTACTCATGAACACGTGGCACAACAGAGATAAGCAGCGGAAAATTTAAAACTTTTATTTATAATATAAGCCAAGTACGTAAAGTAACTGAGATAATTTACAAACTATCTATATAGCGACTAACTATATCTCATCTTTATTTATCTACAACTAGCCAGCACGCTCATCAGCTTCCTCTATAGCTTGCCCGATCATTCTCTTAACACGAGGGCTCCGCCCTTGCTTCCAGACGTCTCGTCTAAACCTGACATACATATGGTTTTGGGAAAAGGTCAGCTTACGCTGGTGAGTTCTACATTTAAAAACATTACCTCGATCGTGAGGTTAAAACCTTTGAACCTGCAAAATCCCTTTTTACAACATTTATCAAGTATAACACATAACAAGTCATACATAACATAACATCATAACCATACACGTTTCTCTAGAAAACATCTACCCCCATAACCTTTAACTCCTATGACCTGAATTCCATACACCTCTATACCTTCTGGTCTCGAATACTGCTCAGGTGACTTTATCGGAAGCCCCCAACCTCAGTACCGACAACCGTTTCGTTTCTTCTATACCTTCCCGGTCTCGAAGACTGCTCAGGTGACTTCATCTGGAAGCACCCAACCATTCAGCAACGACAACCGTTCTACTTCTTCTATACCTTCCCGGTCTCGAAGACTGCTCAGGTGACTTCATCTGGAAGCACCCAACCATTCAGCAACGACAACCGTTCACGTAACCTTGACCCTCTTTAGACGTTCCATTTTATCGAACATCTCCTTAACCACCACAGTACTACTACCCGCCCCTAGTTAGATATCTGACTGACTCAGGTGTGCTAATAAACATGATAATGTACTCATATACTGCAACAAGTGAACATTCCCCAATTTACCTAGGTGTATGTATACAGGATGTACCAGCGGCGTATCCTCCACACTTTCAATATACCGGGTAACTATATTGCCATGCTTGTATACAGGATGTACCAGCGGCGTATCCACCACATAATAATATAGCAAATGCACCCCCTGTTCTCATATAATCATACATTCTCACTTGTACGTTTATTAACAAACCCTTATCATTTGGATACCTAGTTTCAAAGCAAATATAGCACATAACCCTAATAAGCATTTCATATGCATTATTCTAACATAACCATTTCATATGTATTACTAACACGTATATACATTCATAAGTACCTTCACATATCATTTCAACAGTTCATCATTTCATCAATTTATCAGTTAAGATAATCAAACTTTCATATAAAAGCGTTTTAAATACTTTCCAATTAAACAGTTGAACATTATATGTATATCAGCCCGAAAACATTAAAGCGTTTAAAACATTTAAAAGTGGGCTCGCAGAACTCACCTTATCTCTTTACTCGTTAAACTCGGACAGAACCTCCGACAGAATCCTTCGGTTAACCTAATTCGCGTATCGTATGGTATTAACGCAAGGTTTAACATTTATAAACATATCCTATGTTTATTCATCTCTTACATTATCTTAATAATATCTAATTATTAAGGTTTACTTCTATTAAGGTCAAAATGACCAAAATACCCCTATAGGTATATTATCTCTTTTTATTGATAATTATGAAGAAGCGCATTCCTATAAGTAGACACTCACTCCGGGATCGCCCAGTGTTGGGATGCCATTGCCCAGATGGGATGGCGACACCCCCGCTATTGCCAGAAACCCCAGTGTACAGGTGCCTACCCTTCCGGTCCGCACGAACTTCTAAATATCCGATTAACTCGGTATCTTATATACTTTATCATTTATCCATTTTAACCCCATATATACTTATTATATATATAAACATAGTTCCATACCAAAATTCAAGTACCCATACCCATCAGATTATTTTATATTAAATAATCACAATTCAAAACCCTAATTTCATAAATTTCTCGTTTCTTTATCAAAACTCATTTTCTTTTCAAACCAACTTAGGGTATCATCCATTATAACATTTTATAATATCCTTTAAAATAGCAAAGCTTAATTCAAAACCGTTTGCTCAATTTGGGCAGAGTAACGTTATGAAAACCCTAATTTTGACCCGTTAACAAAACTTTCACCAAACCTTTTCCAATTGTGAAATAAACTTAGGGCTTTCTTAAAACACATTAAATTAGGATTACCTACAAAAATTCAGACCCTAATTCCCACCCGATCACCCGATTTGAGCAGAATAACATTAAGAACCCTAATTTTACATCATTTTTAGAAACCATATTTAGAAATCGAATTAAACAAAACTGAAAGAGGTTATTGTTAAGCATACCAAATAAGGGGTGACTGCAGAAATTCGGCTTCTAACTCTTCTCCGGTTGCTCGAATTGCTCCGACGAAGTTCTGATGAGGTTTTAGGGTTTTTGGGTGATAATTCAGTGAATTTGCGAGTTGTACTGCTGATTTGAGGTATCTATTTATACTAGGGGGTGCGTCCTAAGGTCCCAACACGTCCTATGGTGACTCATCTTGAAAATCGACGCGTATTACGGCCTAACTTGGGCTCCAAGGGTGATTAACGTGGCAAAATTCGAACCTGGAACAATTCTGCTGCAACTGTGTCCCCTCGCGTATCGCGCAAGATTTAGAGGAGAGGCTCGAGTTACGCGAGCCAGTGATGTTCCGGCCAGCTTTTGGATTTTTACATGTTAAGCCCTTCTACTTTGGTTTAATCCATTTCTAGCCCCTAAACTTCTAACCTTTTATCATTTTATGTACCAAAACATTAGGGGACATATTTCTAACAATTTATAAGGTTTCTAAGGCTCGGGATTCGTACGATAACATATATATACATTTATATATATTTTCTTTATTAATTGCTAAATTACGCTTTAGCCCCTTAAACTTTACAATACTTATCATTCCACCTTATAAATCATATTAGGATATATTTGTACTATATTCTAAGCCTCGGGATACTTATATACGTATGATATCCGTATACATTTATAACTTTACAATAATTACACTATTAGTCCTTTTACTTTTCCGTTAACTATTAACACACGTAATTATACTTATATATCCATCAATTTACACATGTCTCATTATGTTATTCATATAAACATATATCCATCTCATACTTTACTTTCGTTAACGTTTAACACATCTGTTTATGCATATTTCATCATATAGGCCATTAAACATGTATTTCTAGCACATGCAACTTATCTAAAGCATAGTCTTACCACATTTATCAATTAAGCTTACGTATTTATAATATAAACACGTATTTACTATGTATATCATGTATCTGTGAAAATTGGGGTGTTACACGACCCGACCCCCGGACCGGACCGACCGAACCCGACACCCGGACCGACTGGACCCGACCCCCATACCGAACGGTCCGGTCGGGTCCGGCGGTCGGGGCCGGTCGGTGGGGACCGGAGGTCGGTTTCAATCGCTCGGGCTCGGTCGGTCCGGGGTTCGGGTCCGGGGGTCGGGTCGGGTCCGGGGCCTGGTTTGATCGCTCGGTCCGGTCGGTCCGGGGGTCCGGTCGGGTTTGGGGGTCCGGTCGGTCCGGTCCGGTTCGGGGGTCGGGTCGGGTCCGGGGTTCGGGTCCGGTCGGGTTCGGGGGTCCGGTCGGTCCGGGGTCGGGTGGGGTCCGGTCGGTCCGGTCTGGTTCGGGGGTCGGGTCGGGTCCGGGGGTCGGGTCCGGTCCGGGGGCGGGTCCGGTCCGGTCGGTCCGGTCTGGTTCGGGGGTCGGGTCCGGTCCGGGGGTCGGGTCCGGTGGGGTCCGGTCGGTCCGGGGTCGGGTGGGGTCCGGTCGGTCCGGTCTGGTTCGGGGGTCGGGTCGGGTCCGGGGGTCGGGTGGGGTCCGGTCGGGTTCGGGGGTCCGGTCGGTCCGGTCCGGGTCGGGTGGGGTCCGGTTGGTCCAGTCCGGTTTGGGGGTCGGGTCGGGTCCGGGGGTCGGGTTCGGTCGGGTTCGGGGGTCCGGTCGGTCTGGTCCGGTTTGGGGGTCGGGTCCGGGGGTTGGGTCCGGGGGTCGGGTCGGGTCCGGTCCGGGTGTCCGGTCGGGTTCGGGGGTCCAGTCGGGTTCGGGGGTCCAGTCGGTCCGGGGTCGGGTGGGGTCCGGTCCGGTCGGGGGTTCCGGTCGGGTTCGGGGGTCCGGTCGGTCCGGTCCGGTCCGGGGTCGGTCCGGTCCGGTCCGGGGTCGGGTCGGTGGGGTCCGGTCGGTCGGGTCCGGGGGTTGGGTCGGGTTCGGGGGTCCGGTGGTCGGTCCGGTCCGTGGGTTGGTTCGGGGGTCCGGTTCGGGGGTCGGGTCCAGTCGGGTAGTTGTCTTCGGTGTGGAAGTAATGTGAAATCCTTTATTATTATGAAGTAATGTGAAATCCATTGAATAAAGGAATTTGATGGAATCTAATCAAATTCCAATTCCAATTCTCTTATTAACCAAACACATTAAATATGGAATTCAAATTCCAATTCTACTGAAGTCCGCGAACCAAACACACTATGGAATGGAATTCGAATTCCAATTCCAATGAATTCCCACGAATTACATCATACTAAACGCCCCCTAAGTGCTTGCTTACTTCAAATCAGGTTGCTTTAAACGATTCAACCCTATCGATTCAACTCTCTCTCGCCGACAAAGATTTGGAGCAGAACCTCGCAATCGCATCCTTATTTCTTTGATTTCTATTTCAGTTTCTACATTGGATTTACAAGAATGAAGTTCATGGCCTATCGACAAAGGATTTAAAAAGCTAGTTCAGAAGGAAGACATAAGGTACTGCACTTTATCACATTAAAGATTCATGAGTTCAAGTTGATATAGACAAATAGGAATTCAACCTCTCTTATTTGATTTATTGTATTTCTTCAATTAAGCAATCGCAGTTGCAAGTTCACGATTGTAAGTTCCTGGGTGTATCTATTATACAAAAAGCTATTTGCAATTTGTTTAAAAGATAAATAGAAACAAAAAAAATGGAAGGACTATTATATTCTTATCGAATCTCGATACTAATTTTTTTTTCAATGGATTATTGTGGTAGACATACTTGGCTTCTTTTTGCTTAAAATAATATCCTAAATTCGTTTCAAGATTGATTTTGACATGCGTCTTGACTATAGGTGAACGAGTGACCCATTGGGATCTTGAGCAGTAAGTTTATTCTTGAATATATACACAAGGAATGGGGATACAGGCATGATTCTTGATTTTGGATTTGTATGCGAATTAAGTGATAATTTAGTAATTCATAGGAATGGATTCTCCTCTTTTCATAGCTAACAGACATAAACGTTATGGTGGTGTTAGGAAATTTAGTTTTTTTATGTTTGTTTTTTATTTGGTTTCTCCTTATTATCTTTGTAATAGTTTGTTCGAGAGTTATGTGTACTGCCGAATTGTGCTCTATATGATTCTTATTCTGTAATGTGGTACGGTTGGTTGGTCTACGTGTTTAAAAAATGGCTTGATGTAATTTAAATTGAATTTTGGATGGATGATTACATAATCGGTAACTTTTGCACGTTGTCAAGGCACAGTTGGATTTAAATATAGTAAGCTCTTGCAAATTCTGTTTGTTTGATATGTTATATGTGGTATGCATGTTTTTGTGTGGGGCAACAATGATGAGTGGCCGGTTTTATTGTAGATATGCTTACATAACTTACAAGAAGAGAAATATTGCTGGAATAAAACATGCATCAGGTCTTGATATATTTATGAAGGTATGTGAGACATATCAGTACTACTTTCATTATTAAATGGTATTTTGTCTTCATTATTTTGATTTATTGCTAATCAGGGACGGTCTTTTTTTTTTTTACACAAAGGGTGTAACTGATTAGTTTATTTATGGGATATTGTATGTGAAGGCCCTGGAAGCCACCCAAGCATGTATTTGTTTCAGGTATACCACACCTATAATGCCTTAACTTCCAATAAGGGTGGATTTGACAAAAATTCAAGGCTTGGATTTTCACTAAATATGTGGACTGTAAAATACTCAAGTTTTAATTTGAAAAGGTTTTAGGCTTGGATACAAAAACTATCAATGAATAAAAGTAGAATAAACTAATTATTTTAAAGAGCATTTACATGAGTTGTTTTATTTGATGTTAATCTCAGTTGCTTGATTTTTCATTAAATATGTGGACTATATAATACTAAAGTTCTAATTTGACAAAGATTTTAGGCTTGGATACAAACATATTCATGTGTTCCAAAATTTTCTTTTGTATCTTATACTTGAGTTTTGTTTTGTATGCATACTCTCAAATGTATAAGATCTGTGAACAATCAAAAATACACGAACAACCACAACCTCTATACTGAAACACAGAACTATCACTAACAGGAGAGATGTAAGTTTCATCATCTCTTTTAGTTAAATCTTCATTTTATTTCTTTTTTCCCGATTCATGCTTAACACCAATTTATAATACATATTATATGGAGGATCAAAATTTTAATCTCATTAAGGATTTAGATATTGAAAAGGACAAGTATGTTCTTAAGCTTGGAGTTCTAAGGGTTTGGAGAAAAAACTCTCAGTGTAATAATCAGAATATATCTTACTGCATTGAAATGATCATGCTTGATGAGAAGGTTTATTGTTTTTTTTAATTTACTACTTCGTCCCTTCTTTATTTATTTTCTCAATTCTTCCTTATTTTCTTTATTCTTTCAGGTATAATGAAAAGCATAGTGATATTGTCTGCTCAACTGTTGGTAGTCTTTCTTCTTCAATAGTATATTCATTGGAGAATGATTTTTTTTGGTTGATGCCCCATTTTATCACATCGCTGAAGTAAAATGTGATAGATGAGGTATTTTATAACAATTTATTTTAAGTTAACAATTTCTTTATCATAACTTAATTGTTTTTTGTTGTTGTTTGTGAGGTTAAGAAAGTTTTGATTCTAGGCACTATTAAGTGGGCCTGTTAGAAGGTTCAGTGTGGTTCTATTTCTCATATAAGACCAGCACGAGAATTGTTGAGAGAGAACTCAATCAGGGTGCCAGTTCTTTAAGTGGAGAAATGTGGACCTATAAATATAAGACTGCTGCCCGTGAAGGAAAAATAATGCAAGCTTCTTCAAGGTTTGAGATAATTATTTAATTTTTTATTTCCTAAATTTTATTCTTATGAAAGTAGCTAATTTAATAAATTTTGTGTTCAAAATCTAGAAAACTTGCTTCAGGTTTAAAATTTTGATAAAAGTGCAAGACTCTATAGGAGTTGTGACACTCACTCTTTTTGATAAAGAATGAATTGCTTTCCAGATACTTACATGTATTTCATTAAACTCATAGATAAATACATTATCAATAACTTTTTTTCACTATTCTTATAAATATTTTTTTTTTCAGGATGGTAAAGCTCCAGTTGAGCTTACAACTCTTTTTGAAAAGCGATTAACAATGAAAATTGATGTAAGTTCAACCTTGACAGTGTCTATAGGTATTACACCATATCTACAGTGACGGACGATCCAAGTCTGTAAGTTCTCTTGATGAAAAGTATAATAAGGTTCCCTTTGGTTTATTGGTTTGTTTGGTTTGCATTGTTTGAAAATTTTGATACTTTGTTTTCTTTGTTTCTTTCACTTTGATTGGTTGAGGAATTTGGTTTGTTTTATTTTGGTTGAATAAGACATCTTATGGTTTTTAAATAACATATCATCTCACTTATAAGTATTTAGTTTAATGCATCGAATTGGTATTTGTGAACTTCTGCACCTATACGTTGACATTTGCCATCAAGAAGGCATCAAAGTTCAACATGACCTTTACTATAACGTAATGTGTTGTATGCGATTATTACCCGCTTGGCGATATAGTGGTTATTTACGACCAACATAAAGATTTTATAATTGCATCAACTTAGTTCATGATAACTTTGGTCACATTTTGTATTCACCACGTATTCTAAATTCTTTACTTCTATCTGGAATTCTAAATCATCGATTTGTTCCTAGACTTTCATTCCTAGACTTTCATTGGTTCCAACAGATAAAAGAGTTGTTTTTCGGTTTAAGAGAAGACAGTTTCCCATCTCGGTTTGTTTTGCTATGACTATACACAAAAGTCAGGGTCAGTCTCTTTCGAGAGTTGGATTGTACTTGAAAGATCCCGTATTCTCTCATGGTCAATTGTACGTTGCGTTATCAAGGGTGAAGAGCAAGAAGGGCCTGAAGATTTTGATTTTGGATGAAGACGGTCGTCCAACCAATGTAACAAGAAATATAGTGTATAAATCTATCTTCTCGAATTTGTAATTGTTATTGACTTTTTCTACTATTATAGAATTTCCTTTTACCGTTAACTTTTTCTTTGGATAGGATATATATTTATATATATATATATATATTTTTTTTTGTTCTAGCCCGGATATTTACCCGGGTAAGTGGCTAGTTACTAATATATAAATGATGATGACTGTAGGGTTATCTACAAATCAAATAAAACATAAAGGTTTGATATTATTAGCGGATATAATTTTGTAGAATATTTATTTGTATTTTTTTATCATTATCTTGTACATATCTCCATGTTATTAGGAGATCCAGTTTCCTTCATTCTCTTTTGTAAATTTATATATTGTACGTAACTTTGAAATAATGATCAAGGAAATTTTCACCAAATCACATGGTATCACAGACTCCGCTCTAAACCCTAATAATTTTCTTCTCCCTTTACTTGGGTTTCGATCCAAGTCACCGGCCGTATAAAATTTTACTTTCTCTCATCCTTTGAATGGGGGATAACGATGGCAAAGTTGAATCATCAAAGTCATCTCTACATGCCGTGTACATGGTAACGGACATTCAAAAGAAAGTTTATGTGCTTGACGGATCAAAAGTCTCCAACTCATCATGGGTCAAGTTATTTCAAGTCACCGCTCGCGGGTATGAAGTTCTTGATCACATTGATGGCACCGGTCTCCTGACAAAACCGATACAACATATGAACAATGGACGAAGATTGATGCCATTGTTCTTCAATGGGTGTATGACACTCTTTCTGATGAGATCCTCGCTCGGGTTCTTGAAACGGAATCCACTGTTCAAGAAGCTTGGAATAGGGTTAAGGAAATCTTCTTTAAATAACAAAGGCTCTCGGGCCGCATCTCTCGAGCAAATGTTCATCAGCCTCAAACTTACCGCCATGCCCTCTCTCGAGGTTTACTGTCAAACTCTTTGGGATCTTGCCAACCAACTCAACGACATTGATCATCCTGTCAATGATCAGCGCCTTGTCCTTCAATTGGTTCGTGGCCTCCCGATTGAATTCGGTTCCATCGGTACTTATATTAACCAAACCCTCCCGACATGGGAAAAAGCAAGCATCATGCTCCACTTGGAGCAACAGCGGCAGCAGGCCCGGGATTCCCCGCCTCCTTCTCAAGCTCTCGCTACGGACTGAGCATCCTCTTCCCAGCCACCCTATCACCGGGATCCTCAGCCCCCTCCCCATAACAACAACACCCGACAACAAAATCGGCTCTACACCAACAACCGGGGCGCCAACTCCACCCAACCAGCCCCGCCGTATAACAACTACTGTAACCCCCCTGCTCGTAATCAACCATCTCAACAGCCTCCTACTGGAGCCCCCAACCAGCGCCAACCCTGGGTTTCTCCTTGTCCTATAGGCCTATACCCGCCACCGCCCTTTTGGCCCAACGCGATGTAGGCCTCACCTCTATGCCCCTATCCCACCCAACCGGGTTAGGCTCTCCCATGGGCCTCTCCCCCTATGTTGCCCACCAACCAGCCCAACAACTCTGCTCAAGCCCACATCACTGACATAAACCATCTGGACCCAAATGAACTTGCGACTTCTTTCCAGACTATGACTATGGATCCGGGTGAACCGCAATGGATCATGATTCACACTCCTAGTATGCATTCTATTAAGTCTATTATTGTTGGTAATGGTCATCGAGTCACAGTTGTTGGATCGGGTTCATCTACCCTTCCCCACTCCTCGGCCTTTCTCCAACTCAACAACATATTGCACACTCCAAACATTATCAAAAACCTTATTTCTGTTCGTAAATTTACTACTAATAATAATGTTTCCATTGACTTTGACCCATTTGGTTTTTCTGTGAAGGAATACACGAGTGGGAAGATCATCTCCCGCCACAATAGTTCAAGCCATCTCTACCTGCTCACGTATCCGAAGGCAATGACTCTCCTTTCGCACTCCGACTCCACTTTTTGGCACAATCGTCTAGGACATCCTGGCATTCATGTTCAAGATTTCTTACGTTTGAATAAGCCACAATAGTTCAAGCCATCTCTACCCGCTCACGGATCCGAAGGCAATGACTCTCCTTTCGCACTCCGACTCCACTTTTTGGCACAATCGTCTAGGACATCCTGGCATTCATGTTCAAGATTTCTTACGTTTGAATAAGTTTTTTCCATGTGATGTGTTCGGAAGTACGCTAAATATACTAATTAACACCTAGACCTAACCTAGACCTAGACACACCTAATTTTACCGAAAATCCTAAACTTAACCGAACCCTAAAGGCAAGTGTACCTGTCGGATTGTAGTAAAGCTAAGGAATACCAGGATTATCGAACCCTAGGGACACTATTCTAGCTAGACACAACCTAGGACCTAAGAATTGAAATTTGAGAAATTGGTTTTAAAAGAATTAATTAACTAAATTAACTATCTACGACTTAACTACCAGCAACCGAAATCAGAAAACTCGAGAGAACGACCGGATGAGAGAAGAGCACTACCTAGACCTAGAATCCTATTTAACACTCGCAATTTCACTCGGCTATGGATAACTATGATGGAATCAGGATCTTAGTGACAACTCTAAGGAAACCCTAGTGGACCCTAGACCATTTACCGGGTGTGACGCAGTAGGAAATTCTAAGAATCGAAGACGCACACTCATTGGTTAGGTCACCTTCCAGCTTGTTCCTAATAGATATTCTAGTACTCGAACAGAGAGGTCACCTTCCGGCTTGTTCCTATCCCAGACACCTAACGATGAAAGGAGTAACTACTAACTTACAGAATTAACATGGAATAACAGGAAAATTAGAATAAATAGGGAATCCCTCTCCCGAGGTAATTTAACCTAAAATCCTAACAACCCGACTACCCAATAGGTTTATCACCTCCCGGCTTGTCTAAACCTAGCAGCACACAAGAATCAAGTTTTTCACTAACAACCTAAACAATGATTAAATAATTTGCTAACCATATCAACTACCATATTAAAGTCATGCAATTGATTACTCAACCCAAACCGAAAGACATTCGCAGATTGAGTAGTTTACATCTCGGTAGCAATTATCGATATTTCGATCCGATTAAACCCAACCACCAACTTTTGAGCCCCCAAGGTGTTTATAATTTACCGGATATAGTTCAGTCTGCCTATGTGTCCCTCTTTAGAAAAATCAAGTTCAACCTAATCCCAAATCATATTCAGTCCAAGTAAAGGTTAATAAAGATTTAACTTTTAGATTTTCTCCACCCCCTTTAAATTAGATAGAAAGATGTCCAAAGAATGATGGAGTTGGATGGAATGTGGAAATTATGAGCATTTATTCTCTAATTTAATATATATATATATATATATATTTTTTTTTTCCTTTTTTTTTTTTACTTTTTTCTATTTCATTTTTTTCCAACTATAATTGGTTAATTTTAACTACAATTACCAACGGACATCATTAGAGGCACTCTTTTTGAGATGCTATCCCCAAAATTGTACGTGAGTATTTTGCCCGCGAGATCCAGAACATCATCAGAGGCACTCACCACGGGATACTCTATTTGTCTAGATGTGATCCAAGCGGGTTCAAGTGCCTGAAGAGCGTATTCATGAGTATTTTGCCCCTTCAATCTAAAAGTATTAACCAATTCTAATTCTATTACCTAATATGCTCGAGATGGAAAAAATGGGGCGCCACCGCATTGGTGTTCCTGGTTATTCTAAGGACATAGAAGTATCTAGCCTAAAGTGGTCTCTTTCTTCCTAATCATCAGTTTCAGCATTCCTATCACTCCTAAAATGAGAACCCACTAACAGACTGATTATTTACATATTTATACAACAATAAACACAATGGGATAATTAGGCTTTATAAATCAGCTGGGCCTACTAATACATCACTAACCGGTAGTGCTTTCAGCTTTTATTTATTTATTTATCATTTAAGCACAAAATTAGAAAACCAAATCCTGATTGTACTATCATTTTCCATTTAATTGCACCCAGAATCTCAGACATTTTTTTTCCAATCACACTAGAATTAAAAATAAACGGACTCAAGACGAAAGTCTCACATCCCCTCACTTGAATCACACATTGCCCTCAATGTGGAATGAGATAAATATAAAACAGAATTAAAAAAACACGAACGACAAAAATGAAAATGCAACGAAAAATAAAAATAAAAAGTTAAACTGGAACGAACTCCCCTGATTTTTAATTTGGATAAACGAAGGGTGAGTTTGTATCCAGATTCTCCATTGTAATCCATGAGCATCCCAATGCGAATTTCATCGAACCTGCAACAAAACAAAACAAAAAGACTCGACGAAACCACGATTAATCACGAAAAATAAAAATAAATAAGAATAAAAAAAATAAAGCAAGTTGAAACGTGTTCACTTGGAACTTGGACTCTTCCAACACAATTTCATCACCTTATATCCCCGAATTTCCTGCAAACACTGAAAAACACAACCGCAACTCGAAAAAAAAACCGAAATGCATAATAAAGCAAAATCAAATAAATAAGTTACATAAATTTACAACACGGGCTTCCCCGAGTTTTCAATTAATTTTATCAGGGGGTTTCTCCTTAATGTTCTTCCTAACCATACCCCTAATCATCAGATCGTTTAGAATTTCTAAGGCCCTAACTAACAAACCTCCAAAAATCGCACCTATAAACCAGTTAACCCACCAGTGATTAAACCTACCCGGAATTAATTTAATAACTATGATAAAGCTCAATCTCGGGTCATTCTTACAATCTACATCCTTTAACGTCCCCACACTTGGACTATAAACAGCCTCATCATCTAGATTAAATAAATTACCTAGTGGGATGTCCTTAAGCTCCTTATCTTCTATCCTCATGGTTGGCTTTTCAAACCTCAACACGTCCCGAATGGAGATTGAGTACGGTTCATGCTTCAGTTCTTGAGCCTCACTAACCTCACAAAACTCTTCCTCGAGTGGGATGTTTTCACCCTCAACGATCGGTTCCCCGTAAAGCATCTCTTATAGTTTTTCAAATCACCCTCCGGGTCAAACCGATCCTCATCTAACTCTCCTGGTGACATCGTCGTCCACTCCTCACCAAACATCTCTACCATTTGCGGTTCAAACAAATCATTTGATTCGATTGTGGCCATGGCGAAAACACAAAAGAAATAAATACAAAAAAAAAATTAAAAATAAAGAAAACAAATAGAATCGAAAACTAACCTAAAACTCTAGACACCAAAAACAAACCTAAAACTCTAAACACGAAAATGAAAATACTCAAATTTTCTAATCACGACCTAAGTTAATCTTGCTATTGCCAAGTGTCCCTAGCAACGGCGCCAAAAACTTGATGTGTTCGGAAGTACGCAAAAAATACTAATTAACACCTAGACCTAACCTAGACCTAGACACGACTAATTTTACCGAAAATCCTAAGCTTAACCGAACCCTAAAGGCAAGTGTACCTGTCGGATTGTAGTAAAGCTAAGGAAGACCAGGATTATCGAACCCTAGGGACACTATTCTAGCTAGACACAACCTAGGACCTAAGAATTGAAATTTGAGAAATTGGTTTTAAAAGAATTGATTAACTAAATTAACTATTTACGACTTAACTACCAGCAACCGAAATCAGAAAACTCGAGAGAACGACCGGATGAGAGAAGAGCACTACCTAGACCTAGAATCCTATTTAACACTCGCAATTTCACTCGGCTATGGATAACTATGATGGAATCAGGATCTTAGTGACAACTCTAAGGAAACCCTAGTGGACCCCAGACCATTACCGGGAGTGACGCAGTAGGAAATTCTAAGAATCGAAGACGCACACTGATTGGTTAGGTCACCTTCCAGCTTGTTCCTAACAAAAATTCTAGTACTGGAACAGATAGGTCACCTTCCGGCTTGTTCCTATCCCAGACACCTAACGATGAAAGGAGTAACTACTAACTTACATAATTAATATGGAATAACAGGAAAATTAGAATAAATAGGGAATCCCTCTCCCGAGGCAATTTAACCTAAAATCCTAACAACCCAACTACCCAATAGGTTTATCACCTCCCGGCTCGTCTAAACCTAGCAGCACACAAGAATCAAGATTTTCACTAACAACCTAAACAATGATTAAATAATTTGCTAACCATATCAACTACCAACATAAAGTCATGCAATTGATTAGATTATTAATTACAACCCTAATTACAACCATATCAACTACCAAAAGACATTCGCAGATTGAGCAGTTTAGATTATTAATTACAACCCTAATTCAAGTATCCATACGCATTAATTAATAAATCAACAATCATTTTCTAGAACATCAACCAAACATACGAAATCCATAAACTGAATAAAATCACAAATGTTAAATAATTATCATAATGGCCTAGGTAGCACTAATTGCTTAGCCTAGGAACATAATCCAGTCAAGAACATAGATAATAATCCAGAAATTAACAGAAGTCATGATACTAAACAAACAATCGACAAGAATTAAGAACAAGATAAAGAACCCGTCACGCAATCGGGATTGAATGATTGATCCTCCGTCTTCTCCTAAAATTCTGGCCTCCTTCTCCTCTGAAAGTCGTCTCTAAGTCAACTGGAATCGGTTGTAAATAATCTGTTGTGGAACCCCTCTAATTGCCGTCGACTTCTCATATATTTTGACGGCTGGAAAATTATAATAATTGTCGAGCCCCCCTAATTCAGCCCCGTACATCGATTTTATATCACATTTAAATAGGGTTGCGGGCTTTACGGTTTTAGGTACGTGATCCTCAAGTAGCCACCACCTATTTTGACCAATACTAAATCCATTTGACCATAATGTTTATGCACATCGATTTCTAGACATCCATGCGATTCATATGCATGATTTGTTTTTCTTTCATATTTTACTCTTTTATCCCTCCAAGTTCCACTTAACAACCATGTAGACCTTGCACTTCATAATCGACTCCTTTTAGTCCTCCAACCTAGATATAATATCATACCATCCCCTTAGACTCTTATTTCAACCTACAAACAAATATATTAGAACCATTTTTAGTGTATTTGATCACAATTGACTTAACTAAACACATGACTCAAATATTTACTAAACTCACACCCAAATATACAAAAATGACTCAATACCACATTAAGACTCAAATACTATAAACTAAATAAAAAAGTCATCGAAACTTACTCAAAATTGACTCACATATTACATAATTTACACGGGAAAACATGATGTGTTTGCAGCACATCACCATGTAATAAACAAAGTACCTTTTTTTTTTGTAATTCGTGCCAAATTGCTAAGCATAGACCTTTGCCGTTTACTTTATCTAATTCTACTACCATTTGTCCCTTTGACATCTTACATTATGACCTGTGGACATCACCGACTGTGAGTAAACATGCTTATAAATATTACCTTGTCATGGTTGATGATTACACACATTTTACATGGGTATATCCCTTGAAGTTTAAATCTGAAACTTTTGCTAAATTCCAACAAAATTCACTGTTATGTTGTCACACAATTTAATCTTAAAATTAAAACCTTTCAGTGTGATATGGGAGGTGAATTTGATAACACTCAATTCAGAAACGTGCCTCCCATAATTTTCACAAATCACAGATATGTAACATTATTTTAATTGGAAGGGTTATATGTTGAAATTATAGAATTTACTAGGAGACAAATTCTGCTTAGTCATTCTATATACATCACCTCTACTTTTGTATCTCTTTACATTTCATCTTCTCCACTTCACAAAGCATAAACCAGTTTTCTCTATTAAAGTTACAAGTGTTCACTACTAGATTTTCATGGAGCAAACAATATCATTCTTTTTGTTTTGTTTCTTTCTCGTTCTAGCTGTTAATAAGAGAGGGGCCTTTTCATATTTTTGAAAAGGGGCCTTCAGCAAAGTACATATAATTTTCTGCTAAAACGATAGATCTAAGTGGGGGACTCGCCCCCGTCTCAAGAACACATAGATATGCCCCGGTTCGAACTAGAACACCAATGGCGCCAAATGAAGAACTGTGAATATACTTTCGAAACAAAAATGAATGATTCTCAAATCTAATCGCACCAGTACACTCGAATCATGAATATGAAAGTGATGAAACTAGAATTAAACAGAAAACTCGAGTTTAATGAAATCTGCCATTGAAGAACCTTCGAACAACTCATACTGGGATTTCGTGATTTTGATAAAATCTGGATCAAATGTTGGGCTATACATTTGAGGCATGAACATTAGATGTGGGCTTACTTATGATTGGCCTTAGAAGAGTTCACGACTTGGGCTTGCTTGGACCGGATTTCTTATGGGTTTACTATTGGGCTTAGGGTTTTGTGTAAGGGTACTATATAAACCCCTTTAATTTATGATTAGATCTTAGTTGTTGGTTTATGATTTGTGCTCCATTCTTGTATTTACGATCGTGATCATCAATCAAGAAAGTATTTGTGTTCTTCAATCAAGATTTGATCTTTTAGTGTTGATTATCACTTATATCAAGTCTCTTTTCATCTACTTTCTCTTGAATCAATCTCGTACAAGGTTTCCTCACTTGTCCGAGATCAAAATATCGTGAACGGTTGTTGATCTTGGACCAACAATTGGTATCAGAGCTAAGAATCGCTGATTCGAGGTTCTCACGGTATTGGATTCGAGTATTTTCTAGAAAAAAGGCTCGAGTTTTGAAGGTTTGAAGCTGTTCTACGAGTTTACGATCAGGCTGCTGCTGTGTTTGAAGGTTTACGATCAGATTTCTGGGTTTCTTGAGTGTTTACGACTGGCTGTACTTGAAGATCTTCATTGGAAACGTGTTTACGACTTCAAGGCGAGACTTTTGACGGTTTACGATTGGTTTCAGTTGGAAATAGAGTGTTTACGATCAGCAAATCGAGTTTACGACATTTTTAAACCAGAATCAGAGTTTACGATTTTGTCTGACCGGAATCGGAGTTTACGATCAGTTCAATCGGATTCAGGGTTTACGACTGGAGGTTATCGGATTCAGTGTTTATGATCGTGAGATTACGATCAGCGCGCGTCAGAATCGTAAACATGGGTTTCGAACCAAGCATCTATCAGATTTTGGATTTTGAGATTGGATCAACTACTCGTCCTCCTAGACTCACATCAGCGGATAATTTTCTTGAGTGGAAATACAGATTTCAGAACCATTTGAAGAGTGTTGATTTGAGACTGTGGAGATCTGTTGTTAATGGACCGTTCATCCCCACACACACTAAAGCAGGAAAGATAGGAGTGGTAAAGACTGAAGCAGAGTACTCAGATGACGATTGGGAGGGATGCAACAAGAATGAGAGGGCTTATGCGATTATGACTATGGCTTTGACACCAGAGATTGCTCAGGGATTTAAGAAGTACAAGACTGCAAAAAAGTTATGGGATGCTCTTGTTGTAGCATATGAAGGTAATCCAGATATTAAGGCTAGTCGCAAACAGATGTTGAAGCAGAAGTTCAACTTATTCAATCACGTTCAGGGAGAGTCTTTTGAAGCTCAAGTTTTGAGATTCGTGTCCTTAATCACTGAAATGTCAAGTTATGATGTTGAACCTGAATAGGAAGATAAGAATTTGAAGCTCTTGAACAGCTTACCCAAGAATTGGAATACAAATATCTCAATCATTAAGGATAACAACAAGCTGGATGAATTGACTGTTGATGAGCTTATCAACAAACTAAAATCGAAGCTGATTGATGATAAGCAACGGGAGCTGAATCATCTGAGTTCTCTAAGTATGGCTGGAAAATTAAGTCAGGCTCTCTTGTCTGAAGATGTGGGATCAAAACAAGCTGGGAGCTCATCTGGAAGTGATTCAAGTGCTAACCCAAAGTCAACTGCATTTGTGGCAAGATCACAAGCTAGTTTCAGTTCGAGTGGAATAGTCAATTCTGAAGAGGAAAATGCCACCAATGATCCCAACTTTGCACTAGGAATGGGATTCATGAATAGCTACCATGCCCTTATGGCTGGAACTTTGGTGCCTGCTGAGATGCTCTCTGGTGATCTGAATCAGATAAATCCTGAAGATGTTGAGATGCTTGATGTCTCCTGGCAGATGGCCATGGCGGTTTTTCGTGTAAAGAAGTTCATGGCAACAACTGGAAGAAATGTCTGGAAGGATCGGGACAAGATCACAATGGATTTTGATAAAAGCAAGCTGAGGTGCTTCAATTGTGATGAGTATGGACATTTCGCTAGGGAATGCACAAAACCAAAGAAAGAAAGGGCAGAAGAAAAGAAAGCTGGTGATGGTAAAGGAAAGGCAGAGACAAAAGCTTTGGTTGTCCAAGATTGTGGAGAATACCAGTGGGCTTCACAGGTCAGAGAACTCAGTCTGACGGGTGCTATGATTGCTCAAAATGGAGAATGATGCTGATGAAGAGCATGCTTTTGTGGTCACTGATGAAGAAAACCTGGTTGAAGACAAATAAGCTTTTGCTGTCGAGGTCGACAACACAAAGGTATGTACTAATCCCACTTGTGCTCGTTTAATTCCTGGCCTTAGACAACTTTGGAAAAATAGTGAGATAGAACTGTTTGACATGCAATGCTCTAGAAGTTCGTTTAAGGGTAGATGGGAAAAGAGTGAGGATAAGGTCAAAGCACAGAAACTTGATATAGAGAAATATCAAGCCATAGCCACTCAGAAGTCTGTTTGTATGACAACGCTAAGATAGGAATAGCTGAGCTTAGTAAGCAGATAGATGAACTTAAACATCAGAACAATGAGTTACAAGTAAAATTAGATGTGAATCAAATGAGAAGCAAAAGAATACTAGAAGCTAGTAAATCTTTGTCCACCTGCATAACTGATGTTAGAATGGGTAAGGATAAAGGTGGAATAGAAATTAGCTTCTCGGACAAAATTAAGAATAATGTTCCTCAAGCTGTGACTAGAGATATTATAGGAATGATCTTTGAGGAGGACCAGGTAGATAGATCTACATCTGAAATGCATGAAGCAGGACCTCCCCTAGATAGTGTTTTGGTTGGTGTGAAACCTATGACTGAAGAGGAACTAGAAAATGAGAAACGTATGCTGTATGGGCTGGGTAATCAGAATAGAACCGTGACATCCACAAGTGAACCAGGTCCATCCCATGAACCATTAAACAATAATGTTGGTTCTTCTGACAATTTTGTTTCATGTGCAGATGAAGTAGATGTTCAAGATGTTTCTGGGGAGGATGCTGAATGTTTGAAAGTCAATGAATGTCATGTGTCTAGTAGTTTAATGTTTGATTTACCTAAGGACGATGTTCTAGCATCTGTGTCTGAACTTAATGCGTCCAAGTCAAAACATTTAGTTGTGTCTATGTCTGCAAAACATGTTTCTGATTCTAATGAAAAAGTTAATGGTTTTAAAATTCGTGTGCCTAACACAAGAGTTGGCCGTGAGTCTAAGCCCCAGGACTTTGTCCCCTATCCCCAGGTTGTGTCTACTTTCAACAGAACAAACAAATCAAAATCGGAACAATTTTGTTTAATTACACAACCAGAAAAATTTCCGAAACATGTAATACACAAATGGGATGACAAGCCTGAATGGAAGTCGTCTTATCCAAGACGCTCATACCTTTGTAGTCATGTTAATGGGCCTAGACTTATGAATTGCTTTCAGTGTGGAAAACCAGGACACTTTGCTGCAAACTGTGTGAACAGACCTTACCAACCATACTATCCGCAAAACCCACGGACTAGTATGTTGGAGAAAATGATGACAGGTGAAAATAGAAAGCAAAAGCAACAAGCTTTGTCACAGGGGAAGCAGTGTTCAGAACCAATGAAGGCTCAACAGTCTAAGGTTTCAAACACAAAAGCTCCAGTGACAAAGCCTGTTGATGAAAAGTGGAATGTGGCCAAAACTCAAAAATCAACTTACACTCCTAAAGCAGTTTACAAAAGGAATGATAAGATGAAACCAGAATTTGTTGAGAAACAAGTGTGTAAAGTCAAAAGAGTTAATAAACCTAATGGCAAAACAAAGGTTGTGAAACAGGTTTCAAAATCAAAAGATGTCACTCAAACGAAACAAGCTGTTTATACAAAATTGAAACTTGAGTGGACACCTGTTAAAAAACCAGCAGGTAAAAAGGCCACACCACCACCAAAGAAACCTGCATCTGAAAAGAACTCAACCAATGTAATGAAACCACAGAAACACCCCATTTGGAAACCAAAAGTCAACACTCAAACTTTGAGTGTACCTGAATCAAAAGCAGGAATGACTCTTCAATTAGTTAATTACACTGATTCCAAAGGTGTGCCCAGATCTGTTATGGCCTGGGTACCTGAATCTAACTGATCTTTGATCCATGTAGGGACAGCCAAGAAGAACTGTCAACAATCTCTGGTACGTTGATAGTGGTTGCTCCCGACATATGACCGGAGATTTATCGCTTTTGGAAGAGGTAGAAGATTTCGATGGAGGTGGTGTATCTTTTGCTGGTGGAGTTGGTGGAAGAATCAGCAAGAAAGGGGTAGTGAAGAATGGTAGCTTGAAGTTCTCGGATGTACATTATGTAGAAGAATTATCACACAGTCTGCTCAGTGTGTCGCAGATTTGTGATCGAGAATATTTTGTTTTGTTCAACAAGAAGGAATGCATCATCCTCAAGCCTGGTGTGAAGATTCCTGAGGAGTGTATTCTGATGCGTACACCAAGACGAGCAAATTCTTATCTTCTCAACATGGGTAATCCTCCGACATCTGAAGAAGCCTGCCTTATCTCAAAACAGAATGAAAATCTGGCGCTGTTGTGGCATCGTCGTCTGGGACATGCTAACATGAAGAATCTGTCAAAGCTGGCAAAGGGAGAGCATGTAAGGAACCTTCCTATCACAGATTTCACGTCAGTTGAGAAGTGTGTTGCATGTGCTAAGGGGAAGCAGCACAGATTACCGCATCGTTCCAAGATCGTCAATTCTGTTTCATCGGTATTGCAACTACTTCATATGGATCTCTTCGGCCCAATGCAAGTTCAAAGCATCAGCAAGTTCTCATACTGTCTGGTTATAGTGGATGATTTCTCTCGTTTTACTTGGGTTTTCTTTCTGTCAAACAAGCATGAAACTCCAGCGCTTGTGAAACAGTTTGTCACTCTTATAGAGAATCAGTTGAGCAAAAGGGTAAAGGCTATTAGAACAGACAACGGAACAGAATTTAAGAATGCTGAATTGAATATGTTATGTGGAGTAAAAGGTATAGAAAGACAATTCAGTGCACCATACACGCCTCAACAAAATGGTGTTGCTGAAAGAAGAAACAGAACTCTCATTGAAGCTGCCAGAACTATGCTGTGTGATGCAAGATTACCAATTTTCTTCTGGGCCGAAGCAGTCAACACTGCTTGTTATGTGCAGAATCGGGTACTGTTGAACAAGCGACATGAGATGACGCCTTATCAGATTATCTATGGAGAAAAGCCAAGGGTGGGGTACTTCAAGACTTTCGGGTGTCCTTGCACAGTGTTAATTCAATCTGATGTGGGGAAGTTCGAAGCAAAGGCTGATGAATGTTATTTTGTGGGATATTCTGCAAATAGTGCTTATCGGGTCTACAACAAAACCACCAAATTGATAATCGAGGCATTTGATGTTGACTGGTTGGAAGATAATCCAACAGATGCAGGAATTGGACCGGACTGGATCTTTGACTATGGGACTTTCTTTAAAGGGTTTGACTACTCAAACATGTTTCCCAATCTGGAAGAAGAAGACATCATTGCTCCAGCTCCTGAAGTGAGGCCATCTGTGGAAAATGTCAGAGACAGTGTATCAGACACAGCTCCTAAGGATGATGTTGTAGATGTTCCAGGATCGTCAGGAACCCATGATGATCAGAAGGAGCCTGAAACCCAAGGTATGAATAATAATGTTAATGATACTAACCTGCCTGTTTCTGTTTCAGTACCAGATGTTCAAACCACAAGAATCAACAAAGATCATCCACTTAGCAATGTGGTCGGGCCAGTGACAGCAGGAGTCACAACTAGAAGCCGCGCGGGTAACATCAATCACTGCATGTACTCGTGTTTTATCTCCCAGATAGAGCCTCCAAATGTGATGGTAGCTCTTAAAGATCCAAGCTGGATGGAGGCTATGCACAATGAACTGAATCAATTCTCAAAATTAGGAGTGTGGCGTCTAGTGAAAAGGCCAGATGACAAAAAGGTTATACCCACAAGATGGTTGTACAAGAACAAGAAGGATGATACGGGTATAATCGTAAGGAACAAGGCGAGGCTGATTGTTCAAGGACATAGACAGGTGCATGGGATTGATTATGATGAGGTATATGCTCCAGTGGCTAGATTGGAAGCAATTCGTATTTTCCTTGCTGTTGCAACATATCTCAATTTCACAGTGCATCAAATGGATGTCAAGACAGCCTTCCTGTATGCTGACATGAATGAAGAAATTTATGTGGGACAGCCACCAGGGTTTGTGGATGAGGAACATCCAGATCATGTATATCTACTGGATAAAGCCCTGTATGGTTTGCATCAAGCTCCACGCACATGGTATGAGACTCTATCCAAGCATTTGGTGGAAAATGGGTATACAAGGGGAGTGGTTGATCAAACCTTATTTAGAAAGAAGGTGAATGATGACATCATCATGGTGCAAGTGTATGTGGATGACATCATCTACGGATCTACAAATGAAGAATTGTGCACCGAGTTTGAAGAAATCATGAGAAAGAAGTTTGAGATGAGTGATCAAGGGGAGATGAATTTTTTCCTGGCATTACAAGTGAAACAAGATGAAACTGGAATTCTCATTCATCAAGCAAAATACGTGAATGAGATTCTGGCAAAATACAAAATGCAGGATTCCAAGCCCATCTCCACTCCCATGGAATCCCGGCCTCTACTGACGGTGGATGCAGATGGGGAACCAGTGAGTGAATTCTTGTATCGATCAATGATCGGGTCACTCATGTACCTAACAGCAAGCAGGCCAGACATCATGCATGCAGTGTGTGTGTGTGTGCACGTTATCAGGCTAATCCTAAACTCTCTCATTTAGCTGCTGTTAAACGTATTTTTAGGTATCTGAAGGGCAGGCCTCGGCTTGGACTTTGGTACCCAAAGAATACTGATTTTCAATTGTTTGCATTTACTGACAGTGATTATGGAGGTAGTGACCTTGACAGGAAATCTACAACTGGAGGATGTCAGTACTTGGGAGACAGACTCATCTCCTGGCAGAGTAAGAAGCAGCATACCGTGTCTAAGTCAACTGCAGAAGCTGAATATGTGGCAGCATCAGCTGGATGCTCACAGGTAGTATGGATTCAAAATCAGCTAACAGACTACGGTATGGAATTCATTAACACTCCAATCTTTTGTGATAATGCTGCTGCTCTGCAAATTGTCAAAAACCCTGTTCAACATTCCAAAACAAAGCATATAGACATCAAGGTACATTTTATCCGTGATTGCTATGATAGGAAGTTGATTCAGTTGGAAAAGGTAAGCTCAGATCAAAATGTTTCAGACCTTTTCACAAAACCCCTTCCTCGTCCCAATTTTGAAATGTGTGTTGAAGGCCTAAGGATGATTGCCTTCGAGGAATGATCTGATCAAAACTTTTTGTATATAGTTGCTTTTATTTTTGCTTACTTTTGCTTTGAGTTTATTTAAAAAAATATTAAAAAAAATTAAAAAAAAAATTGTGTTTTTGTTTCAAAAGCCTCATAAAAACAGGGGAAGAAATGCCAATGTTTCAGAAAATCTGAAAAATATGTTTGAGGTTTTTATGAAGTCTTTTGTTTGCCTTGAGTTGGTAGGAAGTGATATAAAATTCCAAGACAATCGGAGACTGACACGTGTAAGGCTGAAGTGAAAGACGGCTCAAAGATGATGTGTCGGTAAGCTAAATAAAAAACTATGATCATCCAAGTAAGTGCAGTAAACTTAACTTAACTTCTATATATGTTTAGTTTTCCATCCTAGTTTACATAGTTCAAAAAATTGAGTCCCAGCAAAAATGGGTTGAGAGTGGTAGTTATACCTAGTATTCACTCTCTCACACGCCATGTTTCTGCTGTTATGACAAACACCACAGAAAAATGAAAAGAAAAAGAAAATTGAAAAGAAAAAGAAAAATGAAAAAGGAAAAGTTATAAAGATAAATAATTATTGTGTTTGGTCTTCTCTGCGTGCTTATGCGGCCGACCTGATCACCAACTGATAATTAAGAAAATAAGTGGTAGTCATGACGGTGTTGCATGGTTCCTCAAGTTGGGGGTTTGTGAATCCTCAATAAACTCTGAGGTTGGGTAGGTTTTGCTATGAACAATTGGGTGTGGGGACAGTTAAACATGACGGTAATTATGTACCATAATTAAGCACTTAAAATTTTTTATCTGGATGTGAGTTTATATGGTTTCAAAAATTTTGGGCAATCGTCTAGAGCGTCGAGTAACGGAAGCTGAAAAGGGTTCCTCAGTCAAAGATTTGTCTGGTTTGATCCATGAAAAACATCAACTTCAAGGTAAGTATGTTTTTATCTCGGTTTTAGATTATCTTAATTTTGTGCATTTTTATTTTATTATTTGTTTAAGCTTTTGAATGTTTAAAATTTATTTTTTATGATCTAGATAAGATAATCGGGGTATAAGTCTGAGGGGAAGTTTTGTAAAATTCTCAAAGGTTTAAAATTATCAAGTTTTCATGAGAACTATCAATTTTTAAAGTTTGGGGTGTACTTGAAATGTTTACAAAGTTGGAGGGGTCTTAATGAAATTGTTTTAAAAAAAAAGGGTATAAAAAACCCTTCACCCATTTCCGATCCCCATTCTCTCTCTTATCTGCATTTACGATTCCCCAAACCGAAACCCTAGCTCCGCCGCTGCCCTCGCCGGAAAAACGATCCCGACCACCTCCGACCACCCCCTGTGTAAACCGAGCCTTCCACTGTGTTCGCAATCACTCCCTGACCACGAACCACCCTTTAATCGATCGATTCTCTTTGATTCTCGACCCCAAATCACAGGTTTCCTTCACTCGGTGATCGACTGCGTTTTCTTTGTTTTTCGGTTCATTCTCTCGAGATTTGAAGTCGGATTTGTGTTAGAAACTGTTAAAAGGTAGTGCTAGGTGTTCTGTTTGCATATTTGAGGTGTTTTAACGTGTTTCCGAGTTTATTGCAGGTTTGTTAATGGAGGTTTTGGGCGTTTACGACCGTCGCGTTGGAGAAGATGACGATTGGTGTTTACGATCGTAGATTACGATCCGAGTTTACGATCCCTCGTTTACGACTCTGTTTACGATCGGGCCTAGGGTTAATTCAAGAGATTACGATTGGACATTGTGTTTCCGTCTGACCCGATCGTGAACCCGCTTGTCTGATCGTAAACCCAAGTTGTGAATCGCAAACTCACTTATTTTTTGAATTAAAATCGTAAACACCTAATGTTTATTAAAAATATCATCAAACTCAATCATTTTAAGTTAAAATTAAAGGTGTTTGTCAATTTGTGTTTCAAAATCAAATATTTTTCTTGAATGTTTAAATTGAGTTTTGTTTTCAGAACTTAACAAGTTAAATGTAATAATCAATTGAACTTCATGACATTGTTGACAAACATAATTTCATTTTGATGAGTTTAAGCCTGATGCATTTGTCTTGGTTTATCAGATGGCGGAAGACATGCTTGATGAAGAAATTTATTTTGAAAGAGATCATTGCATCCCGGCCTATCTTGATGATCCTCCAGAAAGAGATATGCAGCTATTTTATTCTCTGGTGTCAAGATTAAATGTCTGCAAAATTAATCATGCTCTGCGGACAAGTGTGCTGATCGATGAGCAGCTTGTCAGAGAATTCTGGGGTACAGCGAGAGCAAATGCTGACAAGACAAGGATCTCTGCAACCGTTCAGAACAGACAGATCGAGATTCTTGAAGAAGACATTCGTCAGGGTTTAAACATCAATGATAAAGCTGAAGATCCAATAGAGTATTCAAAGGCTGTTGTATTGAAAGGTGCTCAATCCTTAGCATATGAAGGAAAGTTCCCTCCCATTTTCAAGAAGTTATTTCCGCACTACTGAAGGTGTCTGGCTCATTACATGCAGAAATCCTTCTTGGGGGAAGAGAACAAGTTTTGATCAGCTAAACAAACTACATGGCACAACGTTTGTTGCATTGGCCTTAGACTAGAACTTCAATTTCTCAAAAATGATGCTGTTGGATTGGATTGGCAATGCTGATTTGAGCGCCAGAGAACAGTTCCTGATGACACCAAGATTTGTGCAGATGGTGGTCATGAAGAAATATCCCATGATAGAAGAAAGGATAGAGAAGTTGGATATCAAGTTCATGGATAACGGTGTGTTCGGCTTGCAAACCCAAGACAGAAAGGGAAAGAATAGCTTCCAAGGGAGACTTGAATGGACTAAGAGGGGAACAAGAGCAAGAAGAATCTGAGCCTGAACTAGAAGTCCATCCGGTCAATGTGACTGTTGCTGAAGACCACGATGTGACAGCAACCGTGGCTGTAAATGTTCTAGAAGAAGCTGACGTTATACCTTCTGATGAAGAGAACGTGATGGACGACATTTTCCCAGAGAATGAGAATCAGAATGACGACATCTATGGGGATCTAGGGCCCATCAGTCACAAGAGAACGAGGAATGACTTGAGCTCCTCTTCTAGCAGTGGTTCAGTTCCACAAGAGTTGGATGCTCAATTTGAAGTGGAGGATGTTTTTGAAGAGCCAATTCCTGTGCGTGAGCCGTCACCCAGGAAGAAGTCAGATCCCAGAGCCACCAGGTTTAAATTTCAGAAAACTAGTTCAAGCCTGATGGTATTTGAACCTACACATGCCAATGTACAAAATGTCGATGCATCTAAACCTACAAATAAAGAAAGCACGCCTCAGGCTGATCGTCAGGTTGATGTACCGGAATCAACTCCCATGCAAACCGAAAGTCCTATTCGGAATGAACATAGCCCAGTTCATGATGAAAGGCAATTCTTTGATGTGGACAGCATGTTTGTGGAGCCCAGTCCAGTGAGAGTGAACTTATCTGCTGAAGCTAGCCAGCCTCATGTTGTCCCAAGCTTCCGTCCGTACCAAGCACTGGTTGAAGACCTTGCTCAAGCCAGTGAACTTCTTGTCGACCTCAGGATAAGTGCTGATCCTCAGATCAACTTCCTTATTTCTCAAAACAGGAAGAGAGAAGGTGAGATAAAAGAGCTAAAAGAAGAAAACGAGAAGTTGAAGGAAAAGGAAAGCAAGAGCGAAGCCAGTATTGCATTTTTGTATGCAGGGCTACTAGAGCTGATAAAGAAGGTAGAAGACTTACAGAAGTCTAGTGGTCCAAGTGCTCAGGGTGACCCAGGACAGAGTTCTTCTCAAAGTGCTCCAACTGCTGAAATAGTGACTGAAGATGAAGGTGATGACACCATTGTAATGTCAGACTACGCTCAAGGAGGTAGAATCATCTCAACAGCACCAGAAGGTCATGAGAACTGGTTCAAGGAATTCTTCCAAGGACCTCCCCTACACTGTACTCGATTGATTTCGGTAAAAGTGATATTGACAAAAGGGGAAGTCGTGAACCTATTCTGTGCTGGCACTATGATAGTGAGAAGAAGCTGTTCGCGGTGATTAGAAATGGCTACAGTCCAGTGGAGTATTACAGAACAAGAGGCCAATTTCACTCCTGGACAGAGCCAGAAATCAGAAACTTACTGAGGGCACCATTTATAAACAGATGGATAAATGAAGATGGAGATCTAGTTCGTACAACCTGATTAGCCATTTGGCAGAAAATTTTGTGAACTTTGATCTTAAACAGGTTCGGTGGATAGAAACTGAAACCGACCCAGTTACTGGAGAGCCTGTTGGTGACGTAAGGCGACCACCCACCAAACGGACTAGAGTGATTAACATGTTGGATGAAGTTGAAGATGGGACTTTAGTGACAAACTTTGATAGCTGGTTCTATGATCCAACGACACACGAAGTGGTGGTGGTCTGCAAAAACATGCGAGAGTTTCGCTTTTATGATCCGGTCGATCTAATGAGGTATGGTGAACGTGACATCAAGCTCCTCGCCTCCCAACCTATTCTCGGTGATGAGAATGATCTTGAGAATGCTATCAGGGTGGGGATCTTCTTTGGAACAGCGAACCGGATCGTGGAACACGAATGGTGGTCGAGCAAGAAGCCGAATACTTTCAGATTTGATTTGCTGCTGCCATAGACGCTCTAATGGTTCATGCCTAGGGGACGATTGTTGGGCTATACATTTGAGGCATGAACATTAGATGTGGGCTTACTTATGATTGGGCTTAGAAGAGTTCACGAATTGGGCTTGCTTAAACCGGATTTCTTATGGGTTTACTATTGGGCTTAGGGTTTTGTGTAAGGGTACTACATAAACCCCTTTAGTTTATGATTAGATCTTAGTTGTTGGTTTACGATTTGTGCTCCATTCTTGTATTTACGATCGTGATCATCAATCAAGAAAGTATTTGTGTTCTTCAATCAAGATTTGATCTTTTAGTGTTGATTATCACTTATATCAAGTCTCTTTTCATCTACTTTCTCTTAAATCAATCTCGTACAAGGTTTCCGCACTTGTCCAAGATCAAAATATCGTGAACGGTTGTTGATCTTGGACCAACATCAAAATTAAAACTGAAACTTGCAACAGATTTGTGTTGATGTATAAAATCTAATGGAAACAGAAAATAACACTGAATCAATTCAAATCATGTTCAATTTATGGATCAAACTATGAACAGTTTGACTTTAGAAAAGTCAAAACACGAAGAATTCCTTTAAATTTAAGCTCGAATTCGATCCAAAATTATGTAAATCATGCCTGGAATGCTCTGAAACCAATTGTAAACTCGTAGAGCATCGGATCTAGTGATTTGTACACCGAATTTGGACCAAAACAACATCGAAAATAACCGAAACGAAGAACACGAATCAAGTAAATATAAACTCTGTTTATAGCACGAATTCGATCAACAATTACAATGAATAGACTCATTGTGGTATACGTAATCTAAAGATGTAGATACATGATATGTGCGTCGTGTGAAGTATCGAACCAGGACAAGACGGAGTACAAGACAAGTTCACAAGCTGCTAGCCGAACATGGTAGTACGAACCTGGAGTTCGGATCAGACGAACTCCAGGTTCGCTTGAGGTTCGGCCAGTTTCTATAAATAGTGGGTTTGTGTTATATATCATGACTTGAGGTGCCGGTGGAATCCCACCGCGTTTATGTTTCGGTACCTGCGGTGTTACCGCGTTTGGGAAGCGTAGGGTCAATTTAGGCCGTTCTTGTTTTGTTCCTGGAATTGAGGAGCAAGGCCACGAGGCATATGCGTATCCTCACAACTGTGTAAGTAGATCAAGGTGTCGCATACCCGTTGTTTTGGGCCCCTTTTGGTTACTTGTGTTGGTTGAACGGGTGATGTCGTATATGTTTGAAACACGAGGAGGGGCTCGGGAAAGTCGCTCCGAGTTTCCTCCGATTGCTGGTTTGACCCTAATGGTATTTATCAGATGCACTGTGTATTGGAAATGTTTTTAGACTGTTTTGGAGTCAACTGCTACGACTTACCAACAACGTTTGTTGTTGACGTGTTTTTGGTTCATATGCAGGTAAGTAACTACTAGGTTGATCTGAAGGATAGGCGGGGATGGGCTAGACTTGATGTGTGCAAGACCCAGCAGTTGGGGTAGCCTAAGTTCGCGGTCTACGGTGTTGTACCAGTCTTAGAGAATCTGGGCCCAATGAAACGCATAGAATACAATAGTGCACCAATGAGATTGAAGATAAGTAACCCCCTCATAGGTGGTTGACGCTTGGGTATGTCCCGTCATTTCATTGTTTGGACTGGTCAGCCCGTTCTAAGATAAGGTATCTGTTTTCTTCCGCGTGTTCTGATACGAGCAGCCGGTCCCGCACCCTCCCTGCGATGGCGGCCGCAGAGTGGGGTGTGACAGGTTGGTATCACAGCCCAAGGTTTCAGCAGATTAGGTGTTCAGATAGAAACCCCTAAGCTTGAACCTATAACGGCTCTAAGGCTAGTAAGTAGACGTTGCGAGACTTAGGCAGATATCTGTGTGCTAGGCAGCGATCAAAGATTACTGTAAGGTCGGTGCGGGTTGCAGCCTCGCAAACTGTCATCCATACCCACAGGTGCACTAGGTTTAATGAACCCTACCAGACATATAGATGCTGATGGTCTGTAGAGGTCATTGTTTGTGCTTCATTGGTATAGGACACCTTGGCACCGGGGAGAGTTGTTTGTGGTTTAGTACCTTTGGCAATGGTCACGGCATTTTTAGGTCATGTGGGTGAATACTACGGCTTCGCACAAGGTCAGCAGGGTTAGACTTGATCAACCTAACTACTGAGCCCACAGGTGTGCGAAGGCGTGAGTGAACCCCATTAAATCGATTAATGCTAAGATTATTGTCATTTAGAGTAATGTTTCCCCTAGGACTTAAGGATTCTTTTGGTGTACCCGAATGGTCAAGTCACCTGGACAGTCTTATGGTATGGGATACATGACCAGCTGCAAAGACTATGACCAGGGTTAGGAAAACACCGGATAGTTAATAGTTATAACCCAAATGAGTAAATTTTTGAACTCGAATTTTAGGGATTTAATTATTTCATGATTAATGATATTTGCTTTATATGTGCCTGTGTTATAACTGTATTATATGACTGCTTGCATGCTGCTGCGTATAAATTCACATTTGGTGCTGGCGATAGTATATAGGAATGGCCTTATTAAGTTACTTATGCACTGTAGTTTGACACATTAGGGCTTGCTTTGATTGACTGCTTTGTTGTGAATTTGTTATATGCCTCGGGGTGATGTAAGTCACCTCAAGATGTATCTTTGTTTGTTATTGGTTGAGACGGATGTGGGAAGGACAACCACAATTGTAATAGGGTGTTATGCCTGATTAAAAAAAAATGGTTTTGGCAAAGTGATGTGTCATAAGTATATGCGATGTTGAATTATGTTGGTGCTAAGTTCCAGATTCATGTGTTTGACTCTTTTCTCGCATGTTCCAAGTTGAAGAAAGACTTAACATACCCTCCTTAGATAAATTTTTCCGCAGTGGGCGGAATAGCTTAACCGGAGACTCTCAGCGAATTGGCTACGAGCAGTTAGACGAATTGGATTGCAAATGAAGGTCAAGACCATCAAGACTGATATAATGAACATTTTGAAGACATAACGGAGCTTAACGAAAGACATCTAATAACGACATGACAACGATACCTGTTTCTACTCAACGTGGCGTAGGAAGGAGTCAACAAATCTTACTAAACGACAACAAGGCGTGGAATAGCAACAGACGACGACATAATCTTCTTCTTTTCTTATTCCTCTTCTCTTCGATGCAGTCGATCATATATATTCTAGCTCATTTCAAATCTCTCTTGTGTAACAAGCTTACATTCAGATCATTTCCTACTTGTGATCTGATCACTTTGTTCAATCAACTCTGTATAGCTGATTAAATTTTTATTTGTCGCATGACCATTTGTGGTTGGTCTTGCTAATATGATTCAGCAGAGGTAGCACCATCGGTGAAAGTGCTCTGCTTTCTATCCTAATGTACGGTATTTTGGTTCGTACCGTCTCCATACTTGTGTGAGAAATCGTTAAAGTGCAGAGGATTGGAAGCTGAGACAAGTAAGTCATTCGATCATCGTGGAAAATTTTCACACAAGTAATTGTCACGTAATCTCAAGCGTTGAGATGTGACGCTAACTTCGTGCGTTCTCTAATATTGTGCTTATATTCTAAATCTGGAGGAGAATTCTGGAGCTAGTGGTTAACACAAACCATTTAGCTAGTTTCCTCGACGGAGACATGGATCGTCCATGATTGGAATTACCCCTCTTAAATCTATTGCTTAACCCAATGAGGTTTAAGTAACTTGACAGCGATTGTCATGAAAGATTTAATCCTTTGTAAGACATCATGATGTCGATTCATTTAGCGATTCAGATGATGAGTCGTGGTGCGGGATAGTAAGGTCTAGTAGTAGAATTGCTACAGAGCAGAACCTAAGGATGGCAAATGTTTGAGTTTTACCAGGAAGGGTAAGGAAAGGATTTTTGGTATAACTATATGTTGGATCTGGCAGCGCATAGAGTTATACAAGGCCAGGTAGGAGCTACGGACGTACATGAATGTACGAATGTAAATATGTGTTTGAAGTTTGTATTGTTTATACACTACTGAACGGTAGTGGATCAAAGGTTGAAACGCGAATATGTGGACATGCACGTGCCAGGTAATGGTGCATTTAGCGTTGTGTCCAAGGTGTGGTGGGATAGCTGTGGTAAGCCCTATATATAAGCACTTTTGGCATAATGGTTTATGGCACCTGAACCAGGTAGGTGTAGATAGTAGGCGTAGAGACCACACGTGTGTGGTGATTGATGTGCTGTCAATTGTGCTAATTTGAAAATGTATTAAGTCGATTAAACTGCCAAGTAAAGGAAAGATAGTCGCCTAAAGTATGTGTCACACCCCGGTCAACGGTATCGGGTGTGAGCAAGAATGGAATTATAGTCGAGGATACAAAGAACAACATCTAATATATTTAAAACTTCATAAAACATTAAGTCATTGTATTGCAGCGGAAAGTGATAGTGGACAATGATAATGTCTTACAATTTAAAAGTAAGTCTTAAATTAATAATAAAAACATCGAACGGTTTGTTAAGATAGTCGGGACTATGACTCCAAAAGCAGGTCCAATTGCATAAATAAGCCCCATTTGCATGTCTTAAAGAAGTTGTATCAATTACCTAAGAAATCATGAGTTTAAAAGGCCAACATAAAGTTGGTGAGGTTCATAGGTTTATGATTTATCATTAAACATTTGTAAAACAGTTTTCGGTTTACTTAAATATTACATGGGTTTATTGTTGTGGACGTATGAGCTCACCTGAACCTTGATTTCAAATACTAACGGTTTACCCACCCATAGCATCTCTTGCCCAGAGATGTTAAACAAAGCAGAATAACTGACGTGTACCCCTTGACAATGTACGGAGTCAGGTTTGGAGCTACCAAACTGGACAGGTTTGTCAACCCAAATAGATCTATTCGCTAGCTATCGTTTCGTACAGAACTAATTGAAATCAATTAATGGTGGGATACGGTTGTATAAACGTTTATAACGATAATGTACCAAATTGGGCAATCAGTAAGAGAACAAGTAGTCATACGGCTATAAACCATAATATTAAGTAAAAAGCATTTATCAAATTTCATGATTTCTCCCCCAAAGTATAAAATAGTTAAAAGGAAAAGGGGCCGTGAAACTCACAGAATCAGCAGATGAATGAATGAACCGTGAAGTAGCGGTAGCAAGTAACGTCCTAATTCAGATAAATAATACATTTGCATAAGGTCTATGATCAATTGAGTAACATAAGTCACACAAATGATACCGGTCAAGTCTTGACGTTATTCCCGTTTGTATTTGTTTGGAAAGCCCGTTATTAGTATTTATCGTACAAATAAATACACGTTTTCAAGTTTATATTTATGTTAAAAGTAATGCAATTTGATGACATCAAATCAAATATTGAACGTCCTGTTAAATAATAAGATATATTATTTATTTTAGTTCAACTGATCTTTAAAGAAGTTAATGTGTTTTACAACACGTTAAGTTATATTAAAACTTAATGGAAAAATGTGTTTATTATTATTGTCACAAATAATTATAGTGTTCCTTTAAATAATCTTTACAAGTCTTAAAATTTCCCAAATAATTATTTGTTGAAAATAATTATTTATTCATCATAAAAATAGATAATGACTTTAAATATTTATGAATTATTTATTCTATTTTAAAACGTCATGAGAAATGATATGATTTAAAAAAACATCACTTGGATTTATAGATTTTTCCTTTAAACGTTTTATAAAACGGGTCATGTCTTTAAATAAGTTTACGTATTTTGACATTATCGTGTATATCGCCGTATTGGTCCCGGTTTTATTACTACGCAACGTCATTACGTCTAGATCTTTTTGAGTTATCAAAATGATCATAAAAATTTATTAAGTCTTTGTACATGTAAGACTTGTCTTTATTTTTATAAAAATAATTTATATTTATAAAAATCCACATTTTAAAGACAAATGTTAGATCTTCTTGTCTTTTATAGAATTTTTAAGAATTCTTAGAATTTATGATAAGTCCAAGTGTTTTAAATCATTTGAAATGATCGTAGAGTCTAGAATTTTATAAGGCTTTTGCATTAGAAATACTTTTGGGCTAGTTAAATGTAATTAGGCTATGATTATGTAAATGGGTTTTGTGGGCTTGTGGGTTAGTCGAATTTAGGGCCTAGAGTCCGAATTTTATTTCTTGTTTAACAAGCATAAGCTTACCTATATAAGGATAGCTTGATTAGGAGATTAGGGTTGGTTGCTCAATTGTGTTTTGCGAGTTTGGTGTTCACGAAATTCTCAGAGAGAATTTCGATCAGTGTGTAGCAATCAAGGTTAATAGTAAAGTGTGTTTCTTCATCTGGTTTGTGTTCTTGCGCTTATTCTTACTGCTTATTCATATTATTTACGATTACTCTTGAATCACCTATAATCACCGGATTCCGCACGGTGATTATAGACTTTGATATCGCGTAAGGGTTATATTTGATCCTTACAATTGGTATTAAAGCCAAGAAATGAAAGTTTCGAGGCTCTCGCGATATGCGATTCAAGTTTTTGACAATTAACGATTTGAGTTTTGTGGTGATTTTCAGCATTAGCAAGTTTCGGAAGAACTTTTTGCAGGTTTCGAATAGAGACAGAAGTGATTGTGACCAACTATTTGTGATTTTGACACTTTTCGACCCAGCAAGTGACTTTTCGATCAGCCGGGTTGATCGAAAACCCTTTCCTGTCGCCTCCTTGTGATCGAGAAAGACCCCCTGTGTCTTTTCGATCAGGAAGTTTCCGTCGGAAAGTCCCCTCCAGTGACTTTTCGACCAGCAGCTTTCAATCGAGAAGTCCCACTTTGAGACTTCTCGATCAGCATCTTCGATCGGAAAGTCCCCAGAGACTTTTCGATCATTCACCTCTTAATCGAGAAGTCCCTCTCGAGACTTCTCGATCCGTCATCTTGATCGGAAAGTCCCCTGTGACTTTTCGATCCACTGTGCTCTTCGATCGGAAAGTCCCCTCCGAGACTTTTCGATCCACACCCTACTTTTCGATCGCCCTACACTTTTCGACCAGCGACTCTTCGATCGAAAAGTGCTTTTCGATCAAGCCTTTTTCGACCGAAATCCCTTGTTTGACCCATTTTTTTTTAAATCCGTGTTTTTTGCCTCTCTGTGTTAGCAATGGCCTTTGACATGTCTAGCTTGTTAAGTGCCACTCTTGAAATGGATGCCAAAATCGGAACCAATGCCAGACAACCTCGTCTGATGTCTGGCAAGGATTTCATGAGTTGGATGTACCGATTTGTGAATTACATAAACTACCATGATCCCAAGATCATCCGATCGGTCGAGGTGGGAGGCTTTGTCCCATCGACAACTGGGGCACAGGGTCAGCCACCCAAACCGAAAGAAAAGTCTGAATGGCTTGATGACGACTAGGAAAAGATGGAACGAGATAGAAAGGCACTGGCTGCGCTAACCATGGCCCTATCTCTTGAAGTAGCTGAAGCTTTCAAGGAGTACACCTCCGCTAAGACCCTTTGGGATGCCCTTGTGGCCGCTTACGAAGGAAATGATGATATGAAGGAATCTCGAAGAGAAAATCTAAGAGAACAGTTTAATGAGTTTAATTACATCCCTGGTGAAAATATTGAGACTCAGCTTCAATGCTTCATCAAGATAGTCACTGGAATGAAAGATGCTGGAGTCACATATACACAGGTGGAGGTCAACAGAAAGCTGGTAAACTCTCTTCCGCCAAATTGGGACATCATTATTGAATTGATAGAAAAGACAGTGCAAATGTCCACCTCACCGCTAAGCGAGCTCATGTCTACCATTAGAGCATATGAAGAAAAAAAACAGAAGAGGGCCAGAAAACTGGGCAACGGGGCATTAATGAATCAACTGAATCAAGCATTCATCTCACTGCCAGCTGTTGCACCAAACAACCAACAGTCTACTCCAATGGGATTTATTGCTCAAGCCACTGGGTCGAGTACATCTGGAACATCAAATCTTGTCTCTTTAGATGTTAATGCTCTAACCAAAGATCCCAGTTTTGCTCTTGGGGTAGAGATTATGAGTTGCTACCAAGCACTCGTAGCAGGCTCACTTCTGCCCAGTGATTTAACTCCAGATGATGTGAATCAAGTCAACCCAGATGACCTGGAGCATATGGATATCTCTTACCAGATGGGAATGTCAGCCCTGAGAGCTAAGCAGTTCATGGCGAAGACAGGAAAGAAGGACTTGAACGGCGGCAAAGGGATAAAGCTCAGCTTCAATAAAGCAAATCTGAGGTGCTACAATTGCAACAAGTATGGGCATTATGCAAGGGAATGCACCAAACCAAAGGTTGATAGAGAAAGCAAGACTGAGAACAGAGGTGAAAGTATGAAGAAGGAGACAGGGAAGAATGACAAGGCACTGGTTGTTCAACATACACCAGGATATGACTGGACATCTCAGGTGGAAGACTTGAGTCTGACACTTGATCATGTTGCTCTTTTGGCTGAAGAAGAAACTCAGAAAGAAGCTGCTGAAGCCTTTCATCATGCATTCATGGCAGATATAACTTCAGGGCCCCCGGCCAGCAGTAATGAGGTATGTTCTAACCCTAAATGGCAAACTATATTTAATGAATCTCAAGACTGGCAGCGTAAGTTCTTTAATGAAACGTTAAATCGTGAACTATCTGATGAAGACTTGAGAGAATACAAAGGTAGGAGTAAATCATTAAGTGAGAAACTAGAACCTGCCAAAGTCGATATAAAAAATCTTCAAAGGAAATTGAGCGCCAAAACTACATATCTTAAAATTGCTAATGAAGAAATTGACACATCAAAATCTGAACTTGAACAACTTAAAGCAAATTAGAAACATCACAAACCAAAGTTGAGCGAAATGATAAAATTGTGTCAGAAATGATGAAGGCTAGTTCTCTTTTCGATAATACAGATGCTCGAATGCGACATCTAAAAGCCAACTCTGGTTTGGGTCTCGGTACTGAGGTAAAATATGAAAAATCCACTCATACAGTACCGATGCCCTTGATGCATGAAATGATCTCTGACTATGAGTACCCAAAGACCTCCTTAGAAGCTAAGGCTGAGATAGAAAAGAAACTTGCCACTTGTCCCATTAAAATCTCTGCTCCTGTTTCTAATAGTACTAACACTTTTACTTCTTGTGCAGATAAAGGTAATAAAGAAGCAGGGGTAGTGAATTGCATGGAGTCCCCTAAAAGTCCCATGAAGTCTGAATTTGATTTTTGTTTTAAAAACTGTGATTTTGAGAAACCTGAAAGTTCTGTTAAGTTTGAGTCAACAACTTCAGTGTCTGATTTGTGTGATAAACTTTCTGAATGTGGTCTGTTTAACTTTGGTAAATGTGATTTAAAACCTGTGAAACCCCTAAGAACTGTTAAAATCTTAAGAAGGGGTAAGGGACCGCAGGTTGATGGTCCCAAACCCATGGGAAATGTGAAAATTTTTGAGGATAAGATTAATTATCCTACTCCAAATGTGCAGAAAGTACGGGACACAAGACCCCATGAGTTTGTCCCGTACCCAGAAGTTAACTCCGCATATGACCAATTCAAGCCGATACAACGGGAGTATATTCTGAACACAAAGCCCTATGGTAAGGCCCTGTGGATCCATAAAAATTCTTCAAAGCCAACTTGGATTTCCACTGGGCGTAACCAACAACAGGCTCCCGTGTATCCAAAGAAACAATCCTGCCAAGTGTGTGGTAGACCAGGACACATGGCAAGAAACTGCCTGCACCGCCCTTTTGAGCCTTATTATCCTAAGAAGGTCCAACAAAATACTGCACCTTCAAACCGAAAGGTGCAACAGGCTGCACCACAAAATTCCAAGGTGCACAAAGGGATTTTAAAAACCAAGTCACATAAACAGGAACCAACACCAGTGAAAAGTAGAGTGAATCAAAATGCTAAGAAATCTCCAAAGCATTCAAAGCAGGACATTTTTTCAAAATCACCAGTGCATCCAAACCGGTTTTAAAATCTACTTTCAAATGTGTTTCAAAATCACATTTCCACCCAAAACCTGCAGAACTTACTAAATCAACCAATTGGTGGAATAATGATAGGTTGAACGTTCCAAAAGTTGTGAATTTGTCCTTCAAGCCTACTGGAGTGTATAAAAAACACTCCATGTCGTTTCAAGAGGTTAAAAGTTCAAAAATAAGTAAGAATGACCAACAGTGGCTTGGCAAGAAAAATCAATCCAGAGATGTCAACAAGAAAGACATTCTCAGTCCAAACACGGACCGACCAACATCACCCAAACCAATTAAGGCCTGGGTACCAAAATCTAACTAATCTCCTTTGAATGTAGGAACAACCAAAGAGGACTGTCAGCAACCTATGGTACGTTGACAGTGGTTTTTCCAGGCACATGACGGGCGACATATCTTTACTGCAAGATTTGGAGAAATTTGATGGAGGATATGTGTCGTTCGCTGGAGGAGTTGGAGGTTATATCAGTCAGAAAGGCACTGTACGCAATGGGTGTCTCAGCTTCCACGATGTCAATTACGTCGAGCAGTTAAAGCACAGTTTGTTAAGTGTTTCACAGATATGTGATCGGGAGTATCCAGTCCTTTTCAACAATAAACAATGTCTCATTCTTAAACCTATATACTCCATCCCGGACGATTGGGTGTTAATGAGAACACCAAGATATGGTAACTCCTATGTGCTCAACATGCAGAAACCCCCTACATCTGAGGTGGCATGTCTCCTTTCTAAAACGGCTGAGAACCATGCTCAGTTGTGGCACAGACGATTGGGGCACATGAATCTGAAGAATCTGAATCAACTTGCTAGAGGAGGCCTTGTTAAAGACCTTCCAATCAAAGAATTTGTGCTCAAGGAGAAATGTGTGGCTTGTGCTAAGGGGAAGCAGCAAAAACATCCACATAAACCAAAGATGTTCAACATAATTTCATCTGCACTGGAGCTGCTTCACATGGACCTATTTGGTCCAGTTAGTATGTTAAGCAACCAATGTGCATTTTATTTAGTTATTACTGACGATTTTTCCCGTTTCACTTGGGTGTTTTTCTTGTCAAAGAAAAGTGATGTTGCAGGTATACTAATCGCGTTTATCAAGCTCATCGAAAACAAATTAAAGCTGAAAGTGAAGGCCATCAGGAGCGATAATGGAACGGAGTTCAAGAATCAAAGTATTGATAATTTCTGTGTGCTGAAAAGGGAATTGAACATCAATACAGTGCCCCCTACACCCCTCAGCAGAATGGCGTTGCAGAACGACGCAATAGGACCCTAATTGAAGCTGCTCGCACTATGCTGTGTGATTCAAAGCTACCAACCATGTTTTGGGCAGAGGCAGTCAACACTACATGTTATGTCCAAAATCAGGTGCTCATCAATAAGCGGCAGCAGAAAACCCCATATGAGCTTCTTTACCATGACAAGCCCAGAATTGGGCACCTTCGGGCTTTTGGGTGTCTCTGTACAGTTTTAGTAAATTCTGACGTACCTAAATTTGCTGCTAAATCGGATGAATGTTATTTTGAAGGTTACTCTGCCAGCTCTGCTTATAGGGTGTTCAACAAAACAACCGGGACTGTGATGGAATCCATAAATGTGGATTGTCTAGAAGAAAATCCATCAGATGGTGGAGTGGGTCCTCCTCAAGCTTTTGACTACAATCAATTCTTCCGCCTGTTGGGATTGGATCCAGTCACTGCTCCGGAAACAGAATCCACACAGGAAGCTGATGTAGAAGATCCAGCTGCTCCTGGAAATGATAATGCAGCAGACGTCAACCCCAGGTCAGACACTCCTCAAACACAGGGATCTGAGGCCGAAGATGTAGCTGAAAAAAATGATGCACCCGATCAATCAAATCTGCCTCCTGAAATCCCCGTTCAAGCTGTTACCAAAACCAGAATCCATAAATATCACCCCTTGGACAACATCATTGGTCCGTTAGCATCAGGGGTGGTAACACGAAGCCAGTCAGGGGACATCAATCATTGTATGTACTCTTGTTTCATCTCACAAATTGAGCCCCCCAACATTACTATGGCCTTGACAGACCCTAGTTAGGTAGAGGCCATGCATGAAGAACTAAATCAATTCTCACGGCTTCAAGTTTGGAGGTTAGTAGAAAGGCCTGCTGACAAAAAGGTCATCACTACTCGGTGGCTTTATAAGAACAAAAAGGATGAAAATGGCATCATTGTCAGAAACAAGGCCAGGTTGGTGGTTCAAGGCCACAAACAGATTCGAGGAGTGGATTATGATGAAGTATATGCACCAGTTGCCCGTTTAGAGGCAATAAGAGTTTTTTTAGCCTATGCATCCTACATGAATTTCACTGTCTACCAGTTGGACGTGAAAACAGCCTTTTTATATGCCGAAATGGATGAAGAGGTATATGTCACTCAACCTCCTGGCTTCATTGATGAGGAACACCCGTATCATGTGTTCAAGCTAGACAAGGCTTTGTATGGCTTACACCAGGCCCCTCGGTCGTGGTACAAGACTCTGACAGATCATCTTCTAGCACACGGGTACACAAGAGAAATTGTAGATCAGACAGTTTTTAGAAAGGAGGTCGAGCATGACATAATCATGGTGCAAGTATATGTTGATGACATCATCTTCGGATCAACCAATGAAGACTTGTGCAAAGAGTTTGAAAAGGTAATGCGCACAAAATCTGTGATGAGTCAGATGGGCGAGATGGAGTTTTTCTTCGCATTACAAGTGAAGCAAAGTGACAGTGGGATACTTATCCATCAGGCCAAATATGTCACAAAATTTTTGGAAAAGTACAAAATGATGGATGCAAAGCCTGTCTCCACACCTATGGTGGCAAGACCAGCACTTACCAGGGATCCAGACGGTCAACCGGTGAGCCAGCACATGTACCGGTCTATGATTGGGTCTCTGATGTACTTAACCGCCAGCCGTCCAGATATCATGCTAGCTGTGTGCCAATGCGCACGCTATCAGGCTAATCCTAAACTCTCTAATCTATCTGCTGTTAAACGTATTTTTAAATATTTGAAGGGTCGACCTCGACTAGGCCTCTGGTACCCTAGAGAGTCAGGATTTAATCTGTTTGCTTTCTCTGACAGTGATTATGGCGGTAATGAGCTTGACAGGAAATCCACATCTGCTGGAGCTCAATTTTTAGGTGACAGGCTGGTATCCTGGCAAAGCAAGAAGGAGCACACGGTGTCCTAGTCGACAGCCGAAGCAGAATATGTGGCTGCATCTGCTTACTGCTCATAGGTGGTATTGTTGCAGCATCAGCTGGGAGATTACGGTTTGAATTTCTTCGATACTCCCAGTTTTTATGATAATAATGCTGCATTGCAAATTGTGAAAAATCCTGTGCAGCACTCCAAAACCAAACACATCGATATAAAAACGCACTCCATTCGGGATTGCTATGAACGCAGGCTCATTCACTTAGAACGAGTGGCGTCGGATGACAAGGTGGCAGATATGTTCACAAAACCCCTCCCAAGTGCCAATTTTGAAATGTGTCTCAAAGGCCTCCGGATGATAGCCTTTGATGAGTAGTCTGGTAGCTGTTTTTATGTTTCATTTATTCAAAAAAAAATTAAAAAATTTAAAAAAAAATTGAAAAAATAAAAAAATAGTGTCTTTGTTGAAAACAATCTAAAAGCAAGGGGAAGATATAAGATAAATATTTAAAGTGTGTGCTTTTAAATTTTTTTTACTTGTTTTGGTTGACCAGGTTGGGAAGTGATATAAATTTCCAGGTGTTTGCTGACTGACACGTGTAAGGTGGAAGTGAAAAGCAGTGATTCATGGTCGATATGCTTGGTAGGCTCTGCTAACAATCAATCAAAAGGTATGTTTTATCACAACACTTGAAGATAACGTATGAAGCTTGAAAGGAAGCACACACTTAGGTTAGTACAATTTCTATTTGACTGTGCATCAGGAAAATCCTGAGACACACGTCCGGTTCTGAGTTTTGATGTCATGCTCAAAAATCCCATTCCCTCTGCTTTGCGTAAGCAATGACCTGGGAATGTTGTACGTGAGTCAGGACTCCTCTGTTCTGCGAAAGCAGAGACCTGGAACCTCCCTGATCCACGTACGTTTAAGATGACATTGTACATATATGATAAACCAAAAAGATGCCAATGTGCACAATCAAAAGAGACCCTCAAGCGTCCAAAACCCTCAGCCTTTGTCACTGATGAGAGCATTATTAAAATGTTTCAAAAATTCAGTTGACTTTGTATATTATCCAACAAAACCTCCGTGATCTATTCTTTCTTTTCTCAACCCAGTTTGGAGCATGATGTTGGGCTTTAGGAAATGTGTCGTGAAAAATGTTGTACGGAAGCCAGATGTACTTGATAGAGTGTACAAACTATACCTAGGACTTATGCGTGTGACCTGGACAGGTTTTCATAATTAATAAACCTGAAAATATAAATTAAAGTGATAAAACTGCCTGAGTAAGCGAAAGCGACATGAGTTTAAAGATGGACCAATAATACCGGCAATCGCCTGAACACGTGAAGTAACTGAAGCAGAAAAGGGTTTCTCAGTCACAGACTATCTGGTATGATCCCTTATAATGCCTCTTCACTCGAAATTCAGTCAGTTAAGAGTTTTGTTTGTTTATTTTTTTGTTTTTTTATTTTATTTTAATTTATTTTCTTTATTCCATCTTAATTTCTGTTTATGTGTGTTTTGTCTAATTTTTTTTTAAGTTGCCAGATAATAAATCTCTCGGGCTTGAGTTCAGGGGAAGTTTTCAGTATTAAACGGGTTTGGGTTTAAATGGTTGGTGATAATGTTAACAGAAGACAATGTTTGAAATTGTGGGTGGAAAATAAATAATTTACAAGTTGAGGGGGCCAAAGTGAAACTTTTATTTTTTTTTAAACAAAAAGGGAGAGAGCCGGCCCTCACCCTCACTCTCCCCCGTCTCCCTTTCTCTCTTCTAACCCTAAGCACCGCAACCACCCTCACCGATCACCACCACCACTCACTGCCGTCACCGATCACCACCACCACCAAACTCACCACCACTGTGCGACCCCGTCATCACCTTCCCCGTCAGAACTAACCACCGGAACACCCTCAATCACCCCATCACCGCCGCCGTTGTCCTCCCTCAATCCGTCGCCTCCGCCACCAACAACAACCATCCGTCACCTCCCCTCCAGTCGGAATCACCCTATGAACACATCCCCGCCCTTGATTTTGAGCAATGGCTCCTCGTTTAAAGCGCGTTGCCCGACCACCAAAGGACCGACTCGAGTATGTGTAACTTGTCAAATTTTCTTGTGAATATCGTTTGGGGTGGGTGAATATCTCTAATTGCAGGTGTTTGGGATTGTGTTTAAGAGTGAAAACATTAAAAAATTGCATAATCTATGATGTTGCAGGTCTGGAATGAAGAAGATGAGGCTTTTCGATCGAGCCATGGGCTTTTCAATCAGGCTGAAAAGCTTTTCGATCAGCCCCCAGCACTTTTCGATCGTTGGTTATCGAATTGCCTGAGGCTTTTCGATCAGGAAACTGCCCTTTTCGATCAACACTTAGGCTTTTCGATCAGGGAGTTAGGCTTCTCGATCGACCAACACTTTTCGATCAAAAGCTTATGCTTTTCGATCAAAGTCTGTGCTTTTCGATCAGGCTTCTCGGTAACCAAGTAGTTTTCCGATCAGATGGATGCTTTTCGATCGAAAACCCTGCTTTTCGATCGGAAAGGTACCAGATGATGTTTTCAATGGTTTTTCAGTTATTGTTAAGCCGTTATGCTGTCCGTTTTTCGAGAAATCTGTTAAACTAATGAATTCTTATTTTTTTTGGATTTATCTATGTTTGTAAGTGCAGGGACTTAGAGTTTATTAAAGATCACAACACGATGGAAAAGTTGCTGGATCCACCTGCAGAATATCGAGAGAAGTACTTGTCAATGATTGAAGGTCTGAAGAAGTGCTGTTTACACTTTGCACTTACAGCAAATCCTGTTATCTGCAAACGTATGCAACAAGAATTTTGGAAGTCAGCATGCGTATCTAATGATGGAAAGAAGATAATGGCCAAGATACAAGCAACAAAAGTGGTGTTGACTGAGGAGAATTTTAGACAAGCTCTCAGGCTTAAAGATGTTGCTGCAGATCCTAGTGCTCTTGATAAAGAAATGGTTTCTCAATGCTTAAAAGAAATGGGTTATCACACAATATCTCCTCCTACTATGAAGGCTCTCCTTCCACCATTGTGACATCCGAGAATTCCAAGGTTAACTTCCGTTAGACAATCTCCGTTAGTTACGTTATAAGTATTAACTAGGTAACTAATACTTAGACCGAATACGTCCACGACCTTTGGTTGATCACCAAACCCGTCCACATGTGTTTATTTATTTATTTATTTATTACCACTATGTGGAATTATGTGCAACGTGATTTAAATCCATAATTATTATCAAAAGCATGACTATTTGTTACTTGTTGAATTATGTGACAAATTGCTTAATTGTGTATTTACGTATTTATTATTATTAGCATGACAAATTGCTTAAATGTGTGTTTATGTGATTAATCAAGTAATTAGAGTGTATGCATACATGTTAATCATGGGCTAATCACTTGCTGATCATTGGGGCCCAAATCCCAATGATAAGCCCACCAAAGCCTTAGTATTTAAAGAAAACAAAACCCTAAAATTCTCATTTGCATGCTCCATAACATAAAACACACACACACACTCTCCATTCTCTCTCTCCCTCTCGTGAACCAGCCATTTCTGGTCAGCCGTGAACCACCAAGGATCACCGTGATCTCAGCCTTGAAGATCATCCATCGAGCTTGGAAACCCAACCGTCTTCGATAGCAATCATAATTGGATTATTTGAAGTGTAAGCTGAGAAACCTAAGCTGAGTTTCACTAACCCTTTAATTGTGAGCCCGTTTGGGTCACAACGAATTTACTTAACGGAAAACAACGCTGACATTTTGAGGTATTGCCAAATGGGATATCTGTTATGGAAGTTGGGGTGTTTTATGGGAAGCACTTGCAACTGTCCATCCTTGGGGTTTCAAATGAAATCCGCAACCAACTATTTAATACTTAAACTCATTTGGGATTTCAAATGAAATCCGGAACAACCATTTTGACACTTAAACTCTTTTAGGATTTCAAATGAAATCCAGAATAAACGGTTTTAATATGACTAGTGTAGGTTAAAGTCTAAACCAAATGATATCACATGATTTCTAAGGATGCCTTAAAACTTAAAAGTCCTCAACAATTTAGTACCATTAATTTGCGAAGCGAGGGGATGTTGGGTAGATCTACTGAGGGTTTAACAAACCCTGCTCCGCGGTACACAAATGTGTAGCTAACCGGTTGGAGGCCGAACGGAGTTCAATATCAGCCTATTTTAGTTGTGGGTCCCATGAGGAACACAACTGGAGGCACAAACCATCGGCAAATTCCGAACTCTGTTACGTCAGCTTTGGTACGAACTTCCTTAGTGCATGGAAACCGGATTAGCTACCCGCGATATCGGTTGACTGCTTTAATCTTTACTTAACTAGTGCATATTCGATAATTCAGCACGTGGCATTGTTTTGCAAAACTATTACCTATTTATATGTTGATACATACACTTATGAGACCGGGCCGCTGCATGACATGCCCATTGTGAACTCACCAACCGTTAGGTTGACACTTGTGTGGTTTTCACTTTTGCAGATCGCTGAGGAGTATCCACAGGAGGTTGGCATGGCACCCGAAGTTACTTATTTCATTTTGAACTTGAATTTGGGAATTTGAACAATCATCCATGTTTTGTAATTTAAGCACGTGGTTAGTGCTAAGATACTCATGTTTTTCTTTCCGCTGCAAACTTTTAAACTGTTTTATGATGAATGTTTGGACTTTACTCTGATTCGTTAAGTATTTGTAACTAATGGTTGTGGTCCTGGTTTGCTCGCACCCCTTAACGGTATAAACTCCATTAGTGGTTAATTGGGGGTGTGACAGATTGGTATCAGAGCCATAAGTTGCAGAGAACTGGAATCATTTTTGAAAAACGATTTGGAGACTGCAACTTGAAACCTTAGTTACAAACGAACAAACAAATTCCCAAAACAAAATATTTACGTGCCAACCTGGGATACTCACTCTGCTGTGTAAGTAAATACTTCATATGTATATATGTATATATCTATATAAATATATATAGACCGTGTCTAAGTAGTCTAACGGAAAACCTTAGGAAAAATTGCACACACGAATACGAAATGCGAACGCTAATACGCACACTATTCCGGGGGAAAGCGAAAACGAAACGATGCTACACGCTACATCCTGATTTCTACTACGATGACTACGCCGACGGTGACTCTTATGGGAAAGCTGACTTTCGACGATAGTACTTACGACTTACGACGTTCTCCGACGACGCCTCAATTTTGCACGAAAAATTTTCTGGACTAATAGTGGGATAACGGGAAATTTGTTAATGTACATATTATGGGATATGTATAGAGTGTAACTGTGACTGAACACTTGCTACTTTAACTGTCCAGAAAATGCCTGGAAGAGGACACGGAAGGAACAACATTAACCTGACACCTACACAACTGCAAGCTATGATAAACGAACACGTGCAAGCCGCAGTGGCAGCCGCCCAAGCTACATTCGTCGCGCAGGGTAATTATTATGCCGGTTAAGGCACAAAGCGATTATATTTTGACTTGTTTCAACTTAAAACCCGAACTATTTATGCATCAGGAAACCTCGATCACTGCACGTTTAAGTCCTTCATGGACTGCAAGCCGATGACGTTTTCCAGCGAGGAAGGAGCGGTAGGACTCCTCAGGTGGATCGAGAAGTCTGAGAAGGTCTTCTCTATGTGCAACTGCCCTGCTGAGAACAAAGTGAAATATGCGACTGGTACCTTCGAGGGAGCTGCACTCTCCTGGTGGAATGCCGAGATTCAGATGATTGGGTTAGATGCGGCTAATGACATGGAATGGGAAGCGTTTAAAGAACTGATTATGGAGGAGTATTGCCCTCGGGATCAAGTCAAGAAGCTGGAAGGAGAATTTTTGAACTCCAAGATGTCCGGAAATTGAGGAATACACTGCGCGTTACCACGAGTACGCGGTACTATGCCTAACAATGGTTGATGCTGAATTTAAACGCATTGAGCATTATCTGGAGGGTCTCGCACTCCAAATCAAGAGCTTGGTGACAGCTAGCAACCCAACAACCGTGCAGCAAGCCATCCGTTTGGCTCATAAGTTAACTGATCAGGAAATCGAGAGGGGTACTCTACCCGCAAAGACCACTGTGAAGACTGCCTTAAGTGGCAAGCGTAAGGCTGAAGAAGAAGCTCCAGCAACATCTGTGAACAATCAAACAGTTGGAAATCAATCTGGGAGATCCTCTAACTCCAAATATCAGAACAAGCGACCTGACAACAGAAGGTCCAATTTCAACAATGGCAGCAACAGTGGAAGTAGCAACCGCCAAGGCGGGAATGGAAACTACAAGGGTAAAGCCCCGTTTTGTAACAAGTGCGGGAAACACCACAATGGTATGTGTAGCAAAGGTCTGGAGTGTGGAAGATGTGGGAAACCGAGGCATGAGGCCAACAACTGCTAGACCAACTTACAAAGGTTAAACAACAATGGTCAGAACCAAGGAGGAAATAACAACAACAGGGGAAACGGAAACAACCGCAACGAGCAAGGAAACAATCAGAACAACAACAATGTGGAGGCCGTGGCTGTTATGAATGTGGTGCGCAAGGCCACATGAGGAAAGATTGCCCGCAATTGCGCAGACAAGGGAATGGTAACAATGGCAACGGTGGAAACCAGGGCAACGGAAATGGTAACGGTGGGAATGGAAATGGTGGAAACGGAAATGGTGGGAATGGTAGAGGTCGTGCCTTCGTTATGGGTCAAGGAGAAGCTCGCAACGACGCCAACGTGATTAACGGTAAATTCATGCTTAATGGTTACTTTGCTACTGTATTGTTTGATTCTGGTGCTGAAAGAAGTTTTATTTCCACTAAGTTTGCTAGACTAATTAATGCTAAACAGATTGCCATAGATGCTAAGTATGTGGTAGAGTTAGCGAATGGTAAACTTCATGATACAACTCAGATAGTTAAGGACTGTAAGTTAGAACTAGCTGGCCATACGTTAGGAATCGATCTTATGCCTTTCCCGATAGGTAGTTTTGATGTCATAGTAGGAATGGATTGGTTATCTGAAAACCGAGCTGAAATTATATGTCAAGAAAAAGTGGTTCGTATCCCACTCAAAGAAGGTGAGGTGTTAACAATCCAAGGTGAAAAGAAGAGTGGAACAGTCTCCGGTATTATTTCGCTTCCTAAAGCTCAAAAGTGCCTTCGTAAAGGACACTTCGTGATTCTTGCAAACGTCATCGACACGACACTTCCCGAGCGTAGAATCAACGACTACCCGATAGTCCGCGACTTCCAAGATGTATTTCCTGATGATTTTCCTGGTTTGCCTCCATTTCGACAAGTCGAGTTTGGAATCGACTTAGCTCCCAGAGCGGCTCCGATTGCACGCGCACCGCACCGTTTGGCGGTAAGCGAACTCAACGAACTCTCCGCACAACTTCAAGAGTTACTCGACAAAGGATTTATTCGTCCAAGTTCGTCTCCATGGGGAGCACCGGTATTGTTTGTTAAGAAGAAAGATGGAACGTTCCGAATGTGTATCGACTACCGAGAGCTTAACAAGGTTACGATCAAGAATCGGTATCCACTTCCTCGAATCGACGATCTTTTCGACCAACTGCAAGGATCGAGCTACTATTCAAAGATTGATCTACGGTCTGGATATCACCAACTTCGTGTTCGTGATGAGGATATCCCCAAGACTGCTTTCAGAACTCGGTATGGTCATTACGAGTTTTTAGTTATGCCGTTTGGGCTAACTAATGCGCCTGCTATGTTTATGGATCTGATGAATCGGGTGTGCAAGCCGTACCTCGATCAGTTTGTGATAGTTTTCATTGACGATATTTTAATCTACTCCAAGACAAAGGAAGAACACGAGAGTCACCTACGACTTATCTTGGAATTACTCCGCAAGGAACAGCTTTACGCCAAGTTTTCAAAATGCGACTTTTGGATTCGCGAAGTCCAGTTTCTCGGACACATTATTAATCAGAATGGAATTAATGTCGACCCAGCTAAAGTGGAAGCTATCAAGAATTGGTCTACTCCGAGAGCGCCGACCGAAATCCGACAGTTTTTGGGACTTGCCGGATATTACCGAAGATTAATCAAGGGTTTCTCGCAATTGGCTCAACCTTTAACAGCTTTAACGCACAAAGGAGTGCAATATAGATGGGGTGAAAAAGAAGAACACGCGTTTCAAACTCTTAAGGACATGCTATGTTCAGCTTCGATTCTCTCGTTACCCGAAGGGGTAGACGACTTCGTGGTTTACTGCGATGCATCCATTCAAGGACTCGGTTGCGTGTTGATGCAACGAGACAAAGTGATTGCCTACGGGTCCAGGCAACTGAAGGTTCATGAGAAGAATTACACAACACATGATTTGGAATTAGGAGCCGTTATATTTGCACTCAAGATTTGGAGACATTACCTCTACGGAACAAAGTGCACGATATTTACCGACCACAAAAGCTTACAACACATCTTTGAACAAAAGGACCTCAACATGCGACAACGAAGGTGGGTCGAGCTACTAAATGATTATGACTTAGCGATTAAGTATCACCCAGGAAAAGCCAATGTTGTGGCTGATGCCTTAAGCCGAAAAGAGTACGAAAAGCCTCAACGGGTACGAGCGCTGCAACTTACCATTCACACGGGACTGCCGGATCGAATCCGCGATGCCCAACGAGAAGCTTTAAAAGAAGAAAACTTCGCAGCTGAAGCACTGCGAGGGGTGGATGGTAACTCTGAAATTAAGTCTGACGGACTCAGATATTACAATGAGAGAATTTGGATTCCTTTACTTGGGAATCTCCGTGAGCTCGTGATGGACGAGGCTCACAAATTAAGGTATTCGGTGCACCCCGGATCGGACAAAATGTACCAAGATTTGAAGAACTTGTATTGGTGGCCGAATATGAAAGCCGACATTGCGCGATATGTGGCTAAGTGTTTAACATGCTCAAGAGTTAAGATCGAGTACCAAAAGCCTTCTGGATTATTGCAGCAACCAAAGATCCCGGAATGGAAATGGGAGGATATCTTCATGGATTTCGTAATGGGACTACCTCATCGATCGAATCGACCGGATGCGATTTGAGTTATCATTAATCGACTAACCAAATCTGCACACTTTATTCCAATGAGGGAAAGTGACAACATGGATATGTTAACGAAGCTGTATCTTGACCGAATTGTTGCACTTCATGGAGTGCCTAAGACCATTATCTCCGACCGAGATCCTCGATTTACTTCCCAACTGTGGCAATATATGCAAGACGCACTGGGAACCAGATTGGATATGAGTACAACTTATCACCCGCAGACCGATGGTCAGACGGAACGAACTATTCAGACTTTGGAAGACATGCTCCGAGCTTGCGTCCTCGACTTCGGTAAAGACTGGGAGGCTCACCTTTCGTTGGTGGACTTCTCCTACAACAACAGTTATCATACGAGCATCGGTGCAGCACCTTTTGAAGCTCTTTATGGCAAAAAATGTAGATCGCCCGTGTGTTGGGCCGAAACGGGTGAGAAAGGACTCACCGGACCAGAAATCATATATGATACAACTGAACGAATTATTCAAATCAGAAATCGGATAGCCGCAGCACGTGACAGGCAAAAGAGCTATGCCGACAAACGCCGTAAACCTTTGAAGTTCGAAGTAGGCGATAAGGTACTGTTGAAGGTATCTCCCTGGAAAGGAGTGATACGCTTCGGAAAGCGTGGAAAGCTGAATCCTCGCTATATCGGTCCATTTGAAATCATTGGGGAAGTAGGCCCGGTGGCCTACCGATTGCAACTCCCTGCAAAACTCGATGGAGTTCACAACGTGTTTCACGTCTCGAATTTGAAGAAATGTCTGGCTGAAGACACTGAAATAATTCCCTTGGAGGAATTGGAAATTGACGAACATCTGAGAATTATTGAGCAACCGGTGGAAATCATGGGGCGCGAGGAGAAAGCCCACAAACGTAGCAAGATTCCGATCGTCAAGGTTCGATGGAACTCAAAGCGTGGACCTGAATATACTTGGGAACGAGAGGATCAAATGAAGAAAAAGTATCCTCACTTGTTCGAGCAAACGTCCACGGAAACTCAAGGTATGATTTTTTTGGGGACCAAAATTCCTTTAACAGGAGGAGGATGTGGCGACCCTAAAACTTTTGCTTTCTTTGCCCAGCAACTACAGCAACAACGACAGCCGAGGCTGCGAACGCTTCGACGCAAGAATAATTTTCGGGACGAAAATTCCATTTACAAGGGGATGATGTGACATACGAGAATTCCAAGGTTAACTTCCGTTAGACAATCTCCGTTAGTTACGTTATAAGTATTAACTAGGTAACTAATACTTAACTAGACCGAATACGTCCACGACCTTTGGTTGATCACCAAACCCGTCCACATGTGTTTATTTATTTATTTATTTATTACCACTATGTGGAATTATGTGCAACGTGATTTAAATGCATAATTATTATCAAAAGCATGACTATTTGTTACTTGTTGAATTATGTGACAAATTGCTTAATTGTGTATTTACGTATTTATTATTATTAGCATGACAAATTGCTTAAATGTGTATTTATGTGATTAATCAAGTAATTAGAGTGTATGCATACATGTTAATCATGGGCTAATCACTTGCTGATCATTGGGGCCCAAATCCCAGTGATAAGCCCACCAAAGCCTTAGTATTTAAAGAAAACAAAACCCTAAAATTCTCATTTGCATGCTCCATCACATAAAACACACACACACACACTCTCCATTCTCTCTCTCCCTCTCGTGAACCAGCCAATTCTGGTCAGCCGTGAACCACCAAGGATCACCGTGATCTCAGCCTTGAAGATCATCCATCGAGCTTGGAAACCCAACCGTCTTCGTTAGCAATCATAATTGGATTATTTGAAGTGTAAGCTGAGCAACCTAAGGTGAGTTTCACTAACCCTTTAATTGTGAGCCCGTTTGGGTCACAACGAATTTACTTAACGGAAAACAACGCTGACATTTTGAGGTATTGCCAAATGGGATATCTGTTATGGAAGTTGGGGTGTTTTATGGGAAGCACTTGCAACTGTCCATCCTTGGGGTTTCAAATGAAATCCGCAACCAACTATTTAATACTTAAACTCATTTGGGATTTCAAATGAAATCCGGAACAACCATTTTGACACTTAAACTCTTTTAGGATTTCAAATGAAATCCAGAATAAACGGTTTTAATATGACTAGTGTAGGTTAAAGTCTAAACCAAATGATATCACATGATTTCTAAGGATGCCTTAAAACTTAAAAGTCCTCAACAATTTAGTACCATTAATTTGCGAAGCGAGGGGATGTTGGGTAGATCTACTAAGGGTTTGACAAACCCTGCTCCGCGGTACACAAATGCGTAGCCAACCGGTTGGAGGCCGAACGGAGTTCAATATCAGCCTATTTTAGTTGTGGGTCCCATGAGGAACACAACTGGAGGCACAAACCATCGGCAAATGCCGAACTCTGTTACGTCAGCTTTGGTACGAACTTCCTTAGTGCATGGAAACCGGATTAGCTACCCGCGATATCGGTTGACCGCTTTAATCTTTACTTAACTAGTGCATATTCGATAATTCAGCACGTGGCATTGTTTTGCAAAACTATTACCTATTTATATGTTGATACATACGCTTATGAGACCGGGCCGCTGCATGACATGCCCACTGTGAACTCGCCAACCGTTAGGTTGACACTTGTGTGGTTTTCACTTTTGCAGATCGCTGAGGAGTATCCACAGGAGGTTGGCATGGCACCCGAAGTTACTTATTTCAATTTGAACTTGAATTTGGGAATTTGAACAATCATCTATGTTTTCTAATTTAAGCACGTGGTTAGTGCTAAGATACTCATGTTTTTCTTTCCGCTGCAAACTTTTAAACTGTTTTATGATGAATGTTTGGACTTTACTCTGATTCGTTTAGTATTTGTAACTAATGGTTGTGGTCCTGGTTTGCTCGCACCCCTTAACGGTATAAACTCCGTTAGTGGTTAATTAGGGGTGTGACAACCATACTGGAGAATGCTGGCCCACTACTTGCAAAAGTGTGTGATTGCAAAGAAGAGCTCGACAGATCAACTGAACCAAGTGCACACCCATGCTATGGTGTCACTAGTTAGAGGGGTTCGATTCAACTGGTCCAGGTTGATGTTTGTTGATGTGAAGGCGGTAGTGACCAGAGATAAAAGTTTGCAGCCGTTCCGAGATTCATCCAGCTAGCTCCGGATTCAAGATATCTAGCCTTGAGGAAGACCAATGACACTCATGATACTAAGCCTATGGGCATTGAGGTTTTCCTGATGATTAATCCAAAGAAGAAACTGACTGACAAGGTACCGTTTGGCAACAAGTTTGGTGAATTTTCTGAGATAACAAGAGAGGAGGTTCCTGTGCAAAGAAATGCAGTCATCGACGAAGAACACAATGTGCCTGCCTCTCAGAAGCCAGTTACTGAACTCACAGATAGTTCAGATTGGGAAGATTTTGATTTAGAAGACGTGCAGATTGGTGCACTAAATTTTGAAGGTGAAGAGAGTATCAATTATGACACGTATCTTGATGATATTGATATCGAGGAAGTTGAGACTGAGACTGCTGAGACGCCACTGATTAGAAAATGGAAAGCCACGGAGGATCCTCCCCTCGGTGCTTCTGTTACAGAAGAAATGACTAAGACTGAGAAGAGTGCTACACAACACCATGAAGAAGGCCCAAGTGACCCTAGAAGAAGAAGATTGGACCCTCGTGTGCCACCAGTCATGAGTACCATTGTTGGTCAATCATCTTCTCAACCCACTACCCAAGAGAAAGGGAAAGCGATGGAAACCCCTGAATACAGACTGGAAAAGGAACTTAGAGAAGAAATTGAAAGTCTGAAAGCCCAGAATGCAACCCAAAGTGAGATAATTGGAGACTTGATTTATATCCAGAAGATCCACAACACTGAGTTGGAGAATCAGAAAAAGATAAACCGAGAGTTTACCAGACAATTCAGAGATCTACATAAGCTGATCAGGCAGCTTAACACGGATAAATCAAGCAGGTCAAACCCTAGCCAAGGTGATAAGGGTGATCCAGGTAACACAAAAGGAGGTTCAGGAGCAGGTGATTCCTCACAATCACCAGCATTTGACTTTGAAGGAGATATCCCTGAGGAATCTCACACAGTATTACCCGAAGCCTCAATTGAAGATAAAGATACCAGGGATAGAGACTATATGACAGTACCGGCTTCTGAGTTTGACGGAGGTTGGGAGGCTCAGACATTTGCTTATCCCCCTGAAAGGTACCTAATTCAGCTGGGAGAGCATTATCATGATAAGAGGGGAATCAATGCAGATATTAAAGCCTGGATGTTTGATGGAGAGAAAAATATGTTCGTTGTGCGGAGAAAGGGTCAGTATCCATTAGAATACTACAAGAGCTGGACCCAATTTTACTCCTGGACAAATGTGGATCTGACTATGCTTTACAAGGCACCGTTTACAAATCCATCAAACAATGAGCAAGCTAAGTATTTTTACAAGAAATTGGAAAATGCAGTGAGAAGCAAGTTCAAGAGATTTGAAGATTTTCCTCACAAGAAATCATATGTGAAGAAGTACAAAAGTGTGTTCAAATGGGATGGAAAGAAGAGTATCCCAGGAAAGGAGGATGTCAGGGATAAGAAGAGTGTAACGGGAAAGAAGTTTACAAATGTTCTGTATCCACCAACTGAAAAGACAAAGACAATACCACTGGCGATGAGACATCCTGAAGATTGTTTGCATGAATTCCAAACTTGGGCTTATAGTGATTACTCTGGTGAAGCCAAAATTCTCTGCAAATCAAAGATGATAAATGTCATGGAAGTTCATGATTTGATGAGGTTTCATAAGAAGGACATAATGGTACTGGCCAAGCATTAAATTGAGTGTAACCAAGAAACGGGAGAATATGCCAAGTGTTATACTAGAGCTGTGGCTGAGATCGTGGCAAAGGAGCTGTGGTATGATCCAAAAACAGTGAATCTGTCAAAGAAGTTTAGAATGTGAATGCTGTCTAATGCTAAAGCCTAGGGGAAGATTGTAGAGTCTAGAATTTTATAAGGCTTTTGCATTAGAAATACTTTTGCGCTAGTTAAATGTAATTAGGCTATGATTATGTAAATGGGTTTTGTGGGCTTGTGGGTTAGTCGAATTTAGGTCCTAGAGTCCGAATTTTATTGCTTGTTTAACAAGCATAAGCTTACCTATATAAGGATAGCTTGATTAGGGTTGGTTGCTCAAGTGTGTTTTGCGAGTTTGGTGTTCACGAAATTCTCAGAGAGAATTTCGATCAGTGTGTAGCAATCAAGGTTAATAGTAAAGTGTGTTTCTTCATCTGGTTTGTGTTCTTGCGCTTATTCTTACTGCTTATTCATATTATTTACGATTAATCTTGAATCACCTATAATCACCGGATTCCGCACGATGATTATAGTCTTTGATATCGCGTGAGGGTTATATTTGATCCATACAGATCTTGTTACCATTTTTGGACTAAGTTTTATAAAAATAATCCATGACAAGAAATTGTCATCTTTTATTTATTTTAACCAACCCAAGCCACTAAATAATCATGTGACATGATTATTTATACGTTTCCATCTATTAACATTTTGTTAAGATTATAAGTCTATTAACATGTTTGATTGTTCATATCTACTAACACTTAGTGTTAGGATCATTTTATCAAGTTAATATTTAATGTAAACATATCTACTAACACATTTAGTGTTAGGACCAAGTTAGTAAAATTAATAACGATCTACTAACACATAGTGTTAGGACAATATTAAATAAATGACGATCTACTAACACACTTAGTGTTAGGACAAAATTAAACATATATGCATGAAAGTAAACATAATGATCTAGGTGCACTTGTATACTTTCTTTTGATTTCTACAAGTGTTTCACCCCATCTACTTGGCTCTTTTAAGTTCATAGAACACCAAGTAAATGTTGAAGATCTAAGAAAGGAATGGAGATTAAGAAGAGAAATGTAGATGATTAAGAAAATGTAAGTGTTTTCATGGGTTTGTTGTCAAGACTTGGTGTTAATTTGGGTGTGTAATCATGTAAAGAAACATAGGAGAAATGGGGGGGGGGGGGGTAGAAGACTCACAATGGAGTGGGGAAAGAAACCGAGAGGAAGGAGGTGACTGGCGGTGATCGGTGGTGCTACGGTGGAGGGGCGGTGGTCGATGGCAGCAGCGGCGGCTGCTGGTTGGAGCGCCGGTGGCGGCGGTGGTGAGGCCGGCCAAGGGAGGGGCAAGGGAGAGGAGAGGAAGAGAGTTGGATTGGTGCAAGTTGAAGTGTTGGGGGTGGCCTCCTTCTTATAGCTTAATTGTTGTGTAATGACCCTTGACTACTAGCTTTAACCATTGTATATTAGTACAATATTAGTTGGCAAATGGTTGTAACCTTCTAGATCATTTTAATTCACCATGTGATTAAATAAAAGCCTAGTAGGTGATTAGTTTTATAAATATGTCCATGTTTTAATAAAAGGGAGGAAGGTTTTATAAAATATAATATGCTTAGAGGTTGGTAAAAATCACAACTTTTATAATTTAATTCCTAATGGAATAAAACAACAAAGGTGGTGGTTTTTATAAAGTTGATGGGCCAAAAGTTTATAAAAATCTAGTGGGCTCACTCTATAAAATTAATGGGCTAAAAACCTTTTTAAATAGTTGGGCTTGGAGGTTGGGCCGAAGCCCATAGATAAAAGAGAGGGAGTGGGCTGGTTATCCGGTTTTGGTTGGGCCGGATAGGCGGTTGGGCCGAGAGGCGCTGGACCACGGGTAGGCCGGACCCGGTCTGGGCCGGTTGGGCCGCGTGTCGGTTCGCCGGTTCGGGCCGGTGTCTGGGCAAACGGGTTTGATTGTCGGGTCGAGTTATGGGTTCGGTTTCGGTGTTTCGGTTTCATCGGGCTTTATTGGGCCGGACTGGTCCTGAACGGGGCTCCGGTTTTGGCTTTGGCTTAGTCTTGACAACAAAAAGTTTTTGAATATATTTTTGATTCACATAGACAGTTTTAGTTTGTTTGACATGATTTGTTTTTGTTTTTCGCAAGTTGATCCGGTTTGGCACGCGTGAATGGAACCAAGACTGTTTCGTTTGTTCGCGTCAGTTTTAAGCTCGATTACCATGAGTGATTAGAGTCCCAGTTCTTTCTAGTCACGTAATCGCTTAAAATGTTCTCGTGTCGATGGTGAATATCCGTGACACATGTTTAAGAAAAATATAAAAAGTATATTTTTATATATTTTTCTTATTGTTAAAATTCCATTAATTCCTTAATGGTTTTTCATGTTTATTAGGGCGCGTTTTCCAATACAAACATGGGAATCAGTTTTACGTCCGGTTTTTATCAGTTACGTACAGTTACCGAATAGTTAATCACAGACAGGATAAGCACATAAGGTCTAATCTAAAGTCAAAGTAAGGAGCGTTGACTTGACTTTTGGACGGGGTGTCACATTTTCCCCGAGTTAGAAGAATTTCGTCCCGAAATTCAGTTCTGACCACTGGTGGATGTAACGTTTCCAAAAGATCAAGAATACTTCTGACGCATTTGGTTCTTGCGTTCCCAAGTGTACCTTGGACCTCGCCTAGAGTTCCATCACACCTTAATAATGGGAAAGTAGCTATGTTTTAGTTTCTTAATGTCTTGGTCAAGTATCTCGACAGGTTCCTCGACAAAGTGCAATGTCTCGTCCACTTGAATTTCATCAAATAGGACAACAAGCGTTTCGTCGGACAGACACTTCATTAAACTACTAGCATGAAAAAAAGAATGTCATGAATGCTACTAAGAAGGATAGGCAGGCGTAGCTGGTACGCCACTGGGCCAATCGTTTCAACGATCGGTAGATAAATCTCAATAGTCTGATAACAGAATGAGGATTGACACACGTAAGAGCGAGGTATTGAAGATGAAGGTTTCTGGACAAGTCATGGGCTCTACCAGGATTTTTTAGATTACAATTATGTGTGCACCTACAATTGTGATTTGCCTTACATGGTCAGCCTAAGCTTTGCTCATGCTTGAGTTCTCGGTTTGTCAGAAAATGAAATGTGCCACGGACGGGGCGGTTCAGGTCAATTAACTTTTGATCAGATTCTTCCTTGAATCTCAAAAGTTCCAATGCAAACAAGGAGCCTTCATTCTTAGTTTACTAGACTTAATTATTGTCTTTCCCAGACAATACGTGTTATAAGGTTTTGATCCCCCTCAAATTCCAAAGGTTTGCGTCAAGCGACAGCATAGACTTTCTAACGATTGCGGGCGTCCGTAAGTCTATCACAGGTCAGATGTAACTTGCTTGCAATACATAGGAGGGTACTTGAGACTAGTAGGTTGGTTCCTTCCAACCTTAGTCCGGGAAGTAGATGAATGATACTTCCTTTCATGACGTGACGTCAAGAGGGTGTAGTTCAATGCCTTATGCTATAACCACTGATGTAGGAGGTTTAACTGGTGTTAAATGACTTTCCTAACTATTTTCGAGATCAACATCCGGAAAATGACATATCTTCCATTGTTGGATCAGTCCTATTTCATTTACCGTTTCATATAAAACGAGAGCACCCCATAGGGAGTGGCTTGGACGGATGAAGCCTTTATCTAGCAACTCTTGCAGTTGATTAGATAACTCTCGTACTACGGACGGTGCCAGATGGTAAGGGATGTGGCAACGGGGCGGCTCCAGGCGTTAAGTCGATGTGAAATTTCTCTTACGAAAGGGGTAAAGCCTTCGGGAAAGACTTCCGGGTATTCGTGGTCAATAGGGACATTCTTGATACATTTATCCCTAGGTTTCCTCTAAGTGACATGAGCTAAGATAGCATGGCATCATTTGCGAAGGAATTTTTCGTGCCTTTATACTAGATGCGAGGATTAGCTTGCCTTGCACGTATAGAGTGTTGCCATTTGCAAGTGGCACTCTTACCATTTACTTATGACAGATGATTTGACAGTCATTCTATTCTAATGATCATGTCGATGTTTCCAAATTCAATGGGTATTAGGTTGATGCTAATTGTATGAGCGGGCAGTCCTAGTGAATAACCTTGGTAGATTACGACGGCTTTGATGAATTCTCCATTGACTTATACTACGGTAGCTTAGCGTCTAAGGCAGAATGGTCGATTTCGAAGGATTACAAATAAAATCGGTAGGCACAAGGTTCCTATCGGCATTAGTATCGAATAAAACAAAAGCTTAATGGTTGTTTACTATGAACGTACCCGTTTCGGTGTTCGGGTCATAATAGGTGTCTTCAGCGTTGATCACAAAGACTCTTCCTCTAGCCTGGTTAGTATTCTAGTCCTTGTTCTCCGGGCATTCACTCTTGAAGTGTCCAATGGTCCCGCAACCGTAGCAAGTGCATCTTGGGCAATGACGTGCTACATGTCCGTAGGCTTTGCAGATATTGCAAAAGACATTTCCACAATCGCGAGTATGGTGGAGGTTGCATTTGTTCCACAGGGGTGCAGTACCGGTATAACCGGTTTTTTGGAGGGACTGGACAGGGATAGTAGCAGCATAGACCTTCTCTGGTCCGGATTCCTTAGCAGGGGTCTTCTCGTAGTTCTTCTCGTTCCGATCCTTCCAAAATTCACGCTTTCGTTTGCTTGAAGAAGGGGTGGTACTGACATCAGGGGACTCGTTCTCAGACGATTTCTTGCCAAAGTTTACACCTTGACGATTAGCTTGATAGACAAGGTTGTGTGCCAGACGCACAACATCCTGAAATGTCTGAGGGTTTGAGGAAAGGATATTCCCTGAATGTGTGGCGCAAGTCCCCAGATGTACCGCTCGATCTTCTTGTAGGGTGGAGTGACCATTGTCGGGCAAAGGTGAGCAAGTTCACGAAACCTCTTAGTGTAGCCAGCAACATCGGCTCCATTCATGGATAGGTTCCAGAATTCTGCTTCGAGTTTTTGTAGTTCCTCTCTAGGACAGTACTCGTCACGCAATAGTTGTTTGAGTTCGTCCCATGTCATGGCATAGGCCAAGTCAGTTCCCATAGCATCGGCATGGGAATTCCACTAGGTTAGTGGACTGTCAGTGAATGCGCACGTGGAATATTTGACCATGTACTGCTCGGGGCAGTTGCTTATGCGGAAGACTGACTCCATTTTCTCAAACCAACGGATTAACCCGACAACACCCTCGGAACCCTTGAAGTTGGTGGGTTTGCAATTCATAAAATCTTTGTATGAACATTCCCGAGTGCCGCGTGCCCCACTGTCAGTGTGACGTTAGGTCTCGGAAGCGGCGACTGTTTCAGCAACGCGTTGAGCGATCATCTCCTTGATTTCGGCGGCGCTCATCGGAGGAGGAGGAGGAGGAGCATTTCTGGTGGTTTGGCGTCTAGGCAGCATGATTTTGCTTTAAGCTGTGAATGTCAACATAAAGAGAATTTTTAGATAATATGTAAATGGGGTTATTAACGTATAGAAATAACTGCCACGACATATACCAATGATGGAGGTCCTGGGGATATGGCTAGGGTGGTCGTGATCTGTGACATACGGGTCATGAAGGTCATTACACGTCCAATGGAATCCTCTGCGGTCGCGAGCCTCGCATGGAGGGCCTCGTTTGACAAAAAAAGGTTAGTGACGGTTGTGTTGACACCATTCATGTGAGTATGAAGCGTGTCCATGTAATCCTGGACGACATCCATGTGACCAGCAACCCTGGCTATCCGGGTCTCGAGAGCCCGATGGTAAGTCACAGTTGTGACGCCCACTCCTAGACTTGGCCCTAGGAGCGGTCACGCATCGGATTTACTCATGAACACGAGGTACAACAGAGATAACTAAAGCAGCGGAAATAAAAACTTTTTATTCATATGCCAAGTATTACATAGTAAGAGAGAAAAATACAAAAGAGAAATAAACATCTCCACGCCAGTTTTCAAAAATGTCTTCTCTTGATAGCTTGACATTGTCTTCATAGTGTATGCCCCCCCTAGTTCCTGCTCACATCTCAGTCTTCCCTTTTCGATCCGAAGCTTCAGCCTCATCTGACATACATAACTTAACAAGTCAGCTTACGCTGGTGAGTTCTACATTTTGGGAAAACTTTACCTTTCGAAGGCACTTAGGTTTGTCAAACACATTTCTGCAATTAGACAATCAAGCACAAAGCATATAGCACATATATATTCACATATTCTAATCTCGTGAATAGACTAACCTTCTGTTGCTTTGTCATCCTTGTCTCATATTAAATGCTATCTTAGGGAAATAGTGTTTCTATTTGCTTTACGAACACATCGTGTAGCAATGGTCCCTTTAGTTTTGACACTATATAGCTTTGACGCTATCTGGCTTTGACGCCACTTAGCTTTGACGCTTTCTGGCTTTGACGCCGCTTGGTTTTGACACCATTGGGACAACACTATTTAACTTCTTGTTTCAGAAGTCCCTTACTTACCTCGATTACCATTCTTAATCTATTCTACTAGAAACATCAAAATGGCAATCTATATTTCCTCTACTCATCATTGTACAATCAATACATATAACAAGCAATTATAACAATTGAGAGTATTTTCATAAAACGTTATGTATATCAGCCCAAAATGGTTTAAAGCATTTAAACAATTTAAAAGAGGGCTCATAGAACTCACCTTAGCTTTGCGAAGCTATTATTCTTGGGTTAAGTTCTCGTGAATCAGTTTCTTAATTCCTTTAACGTAATGTCCCTATCAAGACATCCTAAAGGTTACAATTCACATTTGGGACTTACCCCATTATCCCAAAACCCAACTCATTATTGGTTAATATCCTTAATAGTCAAAATGACCATTTTGCCCCTTTTACATATTTTGTTATATATCTTTCAAGTCTTTGCTCCTTAATGTTTACCGCTCGTGTTTCCTCATGACCGATCATTTGGCGGAATTACTATGAGGAATAGTCACGGTGTTTGGAATTTGGTGACGATCGTTACCAGCCGTGTAGGCGTCATTGACGACCATGAGGCGGAATTACTACAATCGTTGCACCGAGTAATTTAATTATAAATTACCAAAATTTGAACTCATATATACTTAATATATATGTAAACATGTTACCATACCAAATTTCAAGTCCCCATACCTTCCGGATTATTAAATATTAAATATCCATATTTCGAAACCCTAATTACCCATTTTTCTCGTTTCTATAGCAAAACTCATTTTTATACAGAACCATCTTAGAGTATTATCCATTATGACATTTTATAATATCCCTTAAAACGGCAAAGCTTAATTCAAAACCGTTTACTCGATTTGGGCAAAACAATGTCGTGAAAACCCTAATCTTGACCCGTTTCCAAAACTCATACCAAACCTTCGCCAATTCTGAAATAAACTTAGGGCTTTCTTAAAACACATCAAATTAGGATTACCAACCAAAATTCAGGTCCTAATTCCCACCCGATCATCCAATTTTACCCAAACAAGCTCAAAAACCCTAATTTGAGCATAGTTTTAGAAAGCATACTTGGAGATCGATTTAGCCAAAACTGAAAGAGGTTATTTTAGACCTTACCTAATGATGCTTGACTGCAGAAATTCGGCCTTTAACTCTTTATGGTTTGAGAGAATTTGACCGATGAAGCTACTGGTTTGAAATTAGGGTTTTTCGGGTTTGGATTCAGAAATTGAGGAGGATATTCGGCCGATTAGAGGGTGTATATATACCCATTGAGAGCGCCTAGGGTCCCTACACGTGTCTATGGTGACTCATGCTCGAAATCAACACGTATACAAGGTCAATTTCGTCAAAACGTGAGCTGTAAGTCGAATTTCGTCGTTTCTGGTCTAAATTGGGCGGAGGTACGCGAGGGTTTCCCCTCTCTCTTCGCGTACCGCGAGGCACTATCAGGAGTTGGCAGTTTTGGTCCCTGAGGTTCTATAATGGGTAAAACTAGCCCAGAACTTCCCCAATTGCTGTTTTTAACCCCCGAACTATTATAAAACATACTAATGAAGTTTCTAAGGCTTGGGACACCCTCGATGATATACATATACATACGTATATATTTATATATATATATATATATATATATATCTTTTGATATTTTACATTCTAGCCCCTCAAACTTTCCAATACCTATCATTTCATGTTATGGGTCACGTTAGGATATATTTTTACTATATCCTAAGCCTTAAATGTTCATAATAGTTATAGATACGTATAATATCCGTATACGTTGATAACTTTACATAAATTACACTTTTGGCCCTTCTACTTGTCCATTAACTACTAACACATATATGTAACTATCAAATCACACATATATCATCATGTTATTTGTATAAACATATATTTACCTCATATTTTACTTTCTTCACCGTTTAACTCATCCGTTTATGCAAATTTCATCATTTTGGCCATTAAACACGTATTTCTAACATATGCAATTTATCTAATGCATAGTTTACCATTTTTATCAATCAAACTTACGTATTGATAATATAGACACGTATTTACTTAAATATATCATGTACCTGTGAAATTGGGGTGTTACAACTCTCTCCCCCTTAAAAGGGTTTCGTCCTCGAAACATGCTTAGCTCGAGAATAACTCGGGATGAGATTCTCTCATTTCATCTTCTCGTTCCCAAGTAGATTCCGAACCTTTTCTGTGCATCCACTGCACCCTGACCATCGGAATGGTCTTGTTTCGGAGTTTCTTTTCACTACGATCTAAAATCGCAACTGGCCTTTCTACATATGATAACTTTTCGTCTACCTCAATTTCATCTAAAGGTACTATTTCTGATTCATCATATATACACTTTCTTAGATAAGAAACATGGAATGTTGGGTGAATCCCAGACAATTCCTCAGGTAGATCTAACCGATAGGCAACCTCACCTACACGTTCTACAATCTTAAAAGGTCCTACGTACCTTGGGCCTAACTTTCCCCTTTTGCGAAATCGAATGATACCTTTCCAAGGAGAAACTTTTAGTAACACAAAGTCTCCAACTTGGAATTCAATTGGCCTTCTCCTCTTATCCGCATATGACTTTTGTCGATCTTGTGCCGCCTTTAATCGTGCCTTGACCACATCAAGATCTCGAGCCATATTTTCGACTACTTCTTTACTTCCTATTTCTCGTTGGCCAACTTCACCCCAACACACTGGAGTTCGACACTTTCTACCATACAACATCTCATAAGGAGGCATGCCAATACTAGCATGATAACTGTTGTTGTAGGAGAATTCTGCTAATGGTAGGTGACTATCCCAACTTCCTCCAAAGTCTATTATGCAAGCACGCAACATATCTTCCAGATTTTGTATCGTTCTCTCACTTTGTCCATCCGTCTGAGGATGATACGCCGTGCTAATATGTAACCTCGATCCCATATTCTTATGGAATTTTCTCCAAAATCGCGAAGTGAACCGAGTGTCTCTGTCGGAGACTATAGACACTGGCACCCCGTGTTTAGAGATGATCTCCTTGATGAACAAACTAGCTAATTCTTCAGAAGAACTCGCCTCATGAATAGGCAAAAAGTGAGCACTTTTGGTTAGCCTGTCCACAATCACCCAGATGGTGTCATAACCTTTAGCTGTGCGAGGTAGCTTAGTTATGAAGTCCATCGTGATATGTTCCCACTTCCATTCAGGAATCTTCAAAAGTTGAAGCTTTCCATAAGGCTTTTGATGCTCAGCTTTAACCTTTGCGCAAGTCAAACACCTATTCACATATTGCATGACATTAAACTTCATACCTGGCCACCAATAGTCTCGTTTTAAGTCTTGGTACATCTTGGTTGCACCAGGATGAATTGAATAGCGTGACTTATGAGCTTCATCTAAGATCTTACCGCGAATCTCACCCAAAAGCGGTACCCACATTCGACCGTACCTAGTTTTAACTCCAAACTCGTTTTCTACTAAGCTTCCAACTTGTCCTACCATCCTTTCCTTCTTGACGTTCTCATCCTTCAACGCCTCGTACTGATCTCTTCGAAGTTAGACCAGAAAATCAGGAGTAACGACTAACTTATATGACTTCACCCTGATTGGAGAATAATCCTCCTTTCTACTCAAAGCATCGGCCACTACGTTGGCCTTACCTAGGTGATACATAATCTCACAGTCGTAATCCTTGATCAACTCTAACCATCTACGCTGCCTCATATTAAGATCCTTTTGCTCGAAGAAGTACCTTAAACTCTTATGATCAGTGTAGATGGTACACTTTACCCCGTACAAATAATGCCTCCATATCTTGAGTGCAAACACAACGGCCGCTAATTCTAAGTCGTGAGTTGGATAGTTTGTCTCATGAGGTTTTAGTTGCCTTGATGCGTATGCAATGACCTTGCCCCGCTGCATCAAAACACAACCTAAGCCTTGATAAGAAGCATCAGAGTACACTACTAAATCATCAGACCCATCCGGTAAGGATAACACTGGTGCCTGAGTCAATCTGGACTTTAATTCCGCAAACGCACTCTGCTGACTAGGTCCCCATAAGAACTTAGTGTCCTTCTTGGTTAGCTTAGTTAGTGGCGTTGCAATATTCGAAAAATCTTGAATAAATCTACGATAATAGCCGGCAAGTCCTAAGAAACTACGAATCTCTGAAGGCGTCTTAGGTGGCTTCCAACTCATTATCGTCTCAATCTTTGCTGGATCTACAAGGATGCCATCCGCGTTTATCACATGACCCAGGAACTGGACTTCCTTAAGCCAAAACGCACATTTTGAAAACTTGGCATATAGTTTTTCCTTCCTTAAGGTCTCTAGAACCTCTTTTAAATGCATCGCGTGATCCTGCTCATTCCTGGAATAAATTAAAATGTCATCTATGAACACAATTACGAATCGGTCCAACATAGGTCGACACACTCTATTCATGAGATCCATGAAAGCTGCAGGGGCATTGGTCAACCCAAATGACATTACTAGAAATTCATAATGACCATAACGCGTGCGAAAAGCTGTCTTCTCGAAATCTTCATCCCTAATCTCAAGCTGATGATACCCTGACCTCAGATCTATCTTAGAGAACCAACTCGCTCCTTGTAGCTGGTCGAATAAATTGTCGATCCTAGGCAAAGGATATTTATTCTTAATGGTTAGCTTATTTAGATCCCTATAGTCGATGCACATTCTCATGCTTCCATCCTTCTTTTTGACAAAAAGAACTGGAGCACCCCAAGGTGAGATGCTTGGCCTTATAAACCCTTTGTCAAGCAAGTCTTCCAATTGTGACATCAACTCTTTCATCTCTGATGGAGCTAACCTATAAGGTGACTTTGCTACGGGTTGGGCTCCTGGCACTAAGTCGATCCTAAACTTTATCTCTCGATCGGGAGGAATGCCGGGTAGTTCTTCTGGAAACACGTCTGGAAATTGGCATACTACCGGCACATCTTTTAGCTCCTTAGTCTTTACTCTCGAATCGATAGCATAAGCAAGGTACGCCTTGCATCCTCGTCTTATGAACTTCTGTGCCTTGATCATTGAAATGATCTCTACTGCTGAGCTATCACGATCCCCATAAATGGATATGATTTGCCCAGTTGGCGTTCAAAGTTGAACCTTCTTTTGGTTACAGATAATTTTTGCATCGTTCTCTGCAAGCCAATCCATTCCTAACACAACATCAAAACCTCCTAACGCCATAGGGAACAACTTAATAGGTAGTTTATACCCTTCTAACTCTATTAGGCAGTTATCTACTACCTCAGTAATCCTAATACTTTTCCCTGAGGCAATCTCAACCTCGAATGGTCTATTAGCCTTAACAGTTGGTCTATCAATTAACTCACAGAATTCATGCGAAACAAAACTCCTACTAGCACCAGAGTCAAATAACACAGAAGCAGGCACATTATTAACGAGAAACGTACCTGAAACTACATCGGGTGTTATCTTGGCTTCGGTGGTAGTCAGGGTATAAGCTCTACCCTTCGCCTTTGGAGCCTCTTTCGCCTTTGGTGGTTCTGAATTCTTTACCAACTTGGGGCAGTTTGTCCTGATATGATCAGGGCTTCCACATTCGAAACACTTCCTTGGATCAGTACAACGATTGGCAAAGTGACCTTCCTTCCCGCACTTATAGCAGCCAGTCGTCATTGACCTACATTCTCCATAGTGATTCTTATTACACTTGTTACACAAGGGCTTGCTGCCCTTTGATCCATTCTTTTGCTTTTTATGGTGACCCCTGTCATTCCTCCTTGAACCTTCAGCCGTCTCTGTCCACTTTCTCTTAGACTCTTCTGGTCTACCTCCTGCTCCGAACATCTCACTATAGAGATTGGAGCTTAGATTCACCGTTGCCTTGAACGTTCTAGGCTCAATAGCCTTAATGAATTCCCTAACTCGGCCAGGGAGGCCTTGGACGTATCGTTTCACCCTTTGAGCTTCAGGAGTGACTAACGCAGGCAACAATCTTGCCATAGCATTGAACTTGGACGTATATTCCCGATGCGTCATGTTTCCAGCTTCGAGCAACAAGAAGTCCTTCTCCAAGTGATCCAGCTCTCCCCTAGGGCAGATATCTTCGAGAACTAACTTTTTCAAATCGTCCCACTTCATTGCAGCGATAGCTGCGCTCCCTTCAGTCTGCTTAACCATTCCCCACCAGTGCAACGCTTCAGATACAAACGAGTGAGCGGCGTACTTCACTGCTTGATCTTCTCTGCACTCACTGATCTCAATAACTGCTTCCATCTCATGAATCCATTCGAAGGTAGCTATTGCGTCCTTCTTGCCATCATACAAAGGGGGTTTACAACCACTGAATGTCTTGAAAGAACATCCTCTACCTCCTTGTCCTTCCTCCATATCCTCTGGGTCATTCCTATTCCCGTTGTTATTTCCTCCACCTCCCGTCCCGTTAGTTCCACCAACGCCTCTTTGGACTTGGGCTATTGCTTGCGCGACAATAGCCGCTACTTGTTCGCTAGTGAACATATTAGCTTCGACGTTAGCTTCGGGCTCGGGATTTGCTCGCGTGATTCTCCTAACTATTCTACCGTCGTTGTCATTTCCACGACTTCCTCTAGCCATTTCCTACATTATGATGAGTGACATTTTAGGATTTATGTGACGTAGAGTTTCCAAGTTTTGAATACATGATAAACAGATAAGCGCAGACGTCAATACGTTTATTTATATATAACGTCTTTAAAACTTATCTACATCTATTCACATGCATCCTTTGTGTCCACATCCTAGCATCAAATAAACTATCTCGCACTTGGCCATATAATAACCAGTGCTTAGGGTATACTTATATAGTTAGTACCAAATTGCAGTAGCTAATTGCAATTGGGTATTTTCCATACTCATATATCCTAAGTCCCTGTCCATTATATTCCTAATGCACATTCTACCCATGGGCATAACTATCAATACTGGCATTTGTCTCATCTTACTTGGCTTCCCAGAGTCCTAGTTTAAGTCTAGACACTGCAATAGTATCTAAATCTCTTAAACCAAGGCTCTGATACCAACTTGTGACGCCCACTCCTAGACTTGGCCCTAGGAGCGGTCACGCATCGGATTTACTCATGAACACGAGGTACAACAGAGATAACTAAAGCAGCGGAAATAAAAACTTTTTATTCATATGCCAAGTATTACATAGTAAGAGAGACAAATACAAAAGAGAAATAAACATCTCCACGCCAGTTTTCAAAAATGTCTTCTCTTGATAGCTTGACATTGTCTTCATAGTGTATGCCCCCCTAGTTCCTGCTCACATCTCAGCCTTCCCTTTTCGATCCGAAGGTCCAGCCTCATCTGACATACATAACTTAACAAGTCAGCTTACGTTGGTGAGTTCTACGTTTTGGGAAAACTTTACCTTTCCAAGGCACTTAGGTTTGTCAAACACATTTCTGCAATTAGACAATCAAGCACAAAGCATATAGCACATATATATTCACATATTCTAATCTCGTGAATAGACTAACCTTCTGTTGCTTTGTCATCCTTGTCTCATATTAAATGCTATCTTAGGGAAATAGTGTTTCTATTTGCTTTACGAACACATCGTGTAGCAATGGTCCCTTTAGTTTTGACACTATATAGCTTTGACGCTATCTGGCTTTGACGCCACTTAGCTTTGACGCTTTCTGGCTTTGACGCCGCTTGGTTTTGACACCATTGGGACAACACTATTTAACTTCTTGTTTCAGAAGTCCCTTACTTACCTCGATTACCATTCTTAATCTATTCTACTAGAAACATCAAAATGGCAATCTATATTTCCTCTACTCATCATCGTACAATCAATACATATAACAAGCAATTATAACAATTGAGAGTATTTTCATAAAACGTTATGTATATCAGCCCAAAATGGTTTAAAGCATTTAAACAATTTAAAAGAGGGCTCATAGAACTCACCTTAGCTTTGCGAAGCTATTATTCTTGGGTTAAGTTCTCGTGAATCAGTTTCTTAATTCCTTTAACGTAATGTCCCTATCAAGACATCCTAAAGGTTACAATTCACATTTGGGAGTTACCCCATTATCCCAAAACCCAAGTCATTATTGGTTAATATCCTTAATAGTCAAAATGACCATTTTGCCCCTTTTACATATTTTGTTATATATCTTTCAAGTCTTTGCTCCTTAACGTTTACCGCTCGTGTTTCCTCATGACCGATCATTTGGCGGAATTACTATGAGGAATAGTCACGGGGTTTGGAATTTGGTGACGATCGTTACCGGCCGTGTAGGCGTCATTGACGACCATGAGGCGGAATTACTACAATCGTTGCACCGAGTAATTTAATTATAAATTACCAAAATTTGAACTCATATATACTTAATATATATGTAAACATGTTACCATAACAAATTTCAAGTCCCCATACCTTCCGGATTATTTTATATTAAATATCCATATTTTGAAACCCTAATTACCCATTTTTCTCGTTTCTATAGCAAAACTCATTTTTATACAGAGCCATCTTAGAGTATTATCCATTATGACATTTTATAATATCCCTTAAAACGGCAAAGCTTAATTCAAAACCGTTTACTCGATTTGGGCAAAACAATGTCGTGAAAACCCTAATCTTGACCCGTTTCCAAAACTCATACCAAACCTTCACCAATTCTGAAATAAACTTAGGGCTTTCTTAAAACACATCAAATTAGGATTACCAACCAAAATTCAGGTCCTAATTCCCACCCGATCATCCAATTTTACCCAAACAAGCTCAAAAACCCTAATTTGAGCATAGTTTTAGAAAGCATACTTGGAGATCGATTTAGCCAAAACTGAAAGAGGTTATTTTAGACCTTACCTAATGATGCTTGAATGCAGAAATTCGGCCTTTAATTCTTTATGGTTTGAGAGAATTTGACCGATGAAGCTACTGGTTCGAAATTAGGGTTTTTCGGGTTTGGATTCAGAAATTGAGGAGGATATTCGGCCGATTAGAGGGTGTATATATACCCATTGAGAGCGCCTAGGGTCCCTACACGTGTCTATGGTGACTCATGCTCGAAATCAACACGTATACAAGGTCAATTTCGTCAAAACGTGAGCTGTAAGTCGAATTTCGTCGTTTCTGGTCTGAATTGGGCGGAGGTACGCGAGGGTTTCCCCTCTCTCTTCGCGTACCGCGAGGCACTATCAGGAGTTGGCAGTTTTGGTCCCTGAGGTTCTATAATGTGTAAAACTAGCCCAGAACTTCCCCAATTGCTGTTTTTAACCCCCGAACTATTATAAAACATACTAATGAAGTTTCTAAGGCTTGGGACACCCTCGATGATATACATATACTTACGTATATATTTATATCTATATATATATATATCTTTTGATATTTTACATTCTAGCCCCTAAACTTTCCAATACCTATCATTTCATGTTATGGGTCACGTTAGGATATATTTTTACTATATCCTAAGCCTTAAATGTTCATAATAGTTATAGATACGTATAATATCCGTATACGTTGATAACTTTACATAAATTACACTTTTGGCCCTTCTACTTGTCCATTAACTACTAACACATATATGTAACTATCAAATCACACATATATCATCATGTTATTTTTATAAACATATATTTACCTCATATTTTACTTTCTTCACCGTTTAACTCATCCGTTTATGCAAATTTCATCATTTTGGCCATTAAACACGTATTTCTAACATATGCAATTTATCTAATGCATAGTTTACCATTTTTATCAATCAAACTTACGTATTGATAATATAGACACGTATTTACTTAAATATATCATGTACCTGTGAAATTGGGGTGTTACAACAGTAAGGTGTCGGAAAATGTCTCTCTCAACTAATTCAAAGGCTAGCTCATGATGACGTAAGCGTGCTACCAATAGCGGCATAGTGTCCGGTATTGGCTCGTCAGTGAGTACAGAGATGCTAGACAGAGGACGGCGTGTGTCACCGCCTATGATTGAGGGCTCGCCTCGCTTGTAAGAGCTAGGCAATCTCTCAAGCAGCCTCTAGGAATGGAGTTGCACAGGCATCTATGATAAATGAGGGTACTCGGAGGCACAATGTCGCTTGGGCATTGGCTCGTTCGGGGATGGGGTATAGTCAGATACATCTCTATCGTCGTCTTCTCCGGAATCGGGAATGCAGATGACTTCCTTGGAAGTCATCTCTGCGATAATATTCCAAGAGAAAGAGACAAAGTTAGTAACTATATAATAGCATATAAACTAAATGAATAATTGATAAAGAAATAGTAACATGTATAGCACATAAGTTAACATAAGCCGATATGTTGGAGAAGCGGTCTTGCATGCAAATGGTAGCTTCGGAGTGGGTTATAGTCCAAGTTCAGTTTTCATTTTGTTTGTTTGTTTATCCTGGTTCGCTATAACCACGGCGCTGATACCAATCTGTCACACCCCGGTCAACGGTATCGGGTGTGAGCAAGAATGGAATCATAGTCGAGGATACAAAGAACAACATCTAATATATTTAAAACTTCATAAAACATTAAGTCATTGTATTGCAGCGGAAAGTGATAGTGGACAATGATAATGTCTTACATTTTAAAAGTAAGTCTTAAATTAATAATAAAAACATCGAACGGTTTGTTAAGATAGTGGGGACTATGACTCCAAAAGCAGGTCTAATAGCATAAATAAGCCCCATTTGCATGTCTTCAGGAAGTTGCATCAATTACCTAAGAAATCATGAGTTTAAAAGGTCAACATAAAGTTGGTGAGGTTCACAGGTATATGATTTATCATTAAACATTTGTAAAACAGTTTTCGGTTTACTTAAATATTACATGGGTTTATTGTTGTGGATGTATGAGCTCACATGAACCTTGATTTCAAGTACTAACGGTTTACCCACCCATAGCATCTCTTGCCCAGAGATGTTAAACAGAGCAGAATAACTGACGTGTACCCCTTAACAATGTACGGAGTCAGGTTTGGAGCTACCAAACTGGGCCGGTTTGTCAACCCAAATAGATCTATTCGCTAGCTATCGTTTCGTATAGAACTAAATGAAATCAATTAATGGTGGGATACGGTTGTACAAACTTTTATAACGATAATGTACCAAATTAGGCAATCAGTAAGAGAACAAGTAGTCATACGGCTAACAGATAAACCATAATATTAAGTAAAAAGCATTTATCAGATTTCATGATTTCTCCCCCAAAGTATAAAACAGTTAAAAGGAAAAGGGGCCGTGAAACTTACAGAATCAGCAGATGAATGAATGAACCGTGAAGTAGCGGTAGCAAGTAATGTCCTAATTCAGATAAATAAGACATTTGCATAAGGTGTATGATCAATTGAGTAACATTAGTCACCCAAATGATACCGGTCAAGTCTTGACGTTATTCCCGTTTGTATTCGTTTGGAAAGCCCGTTATTAGTATTTATCGTACAAATAAATACACGTTTTCAAGTTTATATTTATGTTAAAAATAATGAAATCTGATGACATCAAATCAAATATTGAACTTCTTGTTAAATAATAAGATATATTATTTATTTTAGTTCAACTAATCTTTAAAGAAGTTGATGTGTTTTCCAACACGTTAAGTTATATTAAAACTTAATGGAAAAATGTGTTCATAATTATTGTCACAAATAATTATAGTGTTCCTTTAAATAATCTTTACAAGTCTTAAAATATTCCAAATAATTATTTGTTGAAAATAATTATTTATTCGTCATAAAAATAGATAATGACTTTAAATATTTATGAATTATTTATTCTATTTTTAAAACGTCATGAGAAATGATATGATCTAAAAAAACATCACTTGGACTTATAGATTTTTCCTTTAAACGTTTTATAAAACGGGTCATGTCTTTAAATAAGTTTACGTATTCTGACGTTATCGTGTATATCGCCGTATTGGTCCCGGTTTTATTACTACGCAACGTCATTACGTCTAGATCGTTTTGAGTTATCAAAATGATCATAAAAATTTATTAAGTCTTTCAACATGTAAGACTTGTCTTTATTTTTATAAAAATAATTTATATTTATAAAAATCCACATTTTAAAGACAAATGTTAGATCTTCTTGTCTTTTATAGAATTTTTTAAGAATTCTTAGAATTTATGAGAAGTCCAATTGTTTTAAATCATTTGACATAAATGATCTTGTTACTGTTAGGGGTCAATTTCAGGATGCTCACAGAGAAGCTGCGTAAGACTAGGAACCTCGCTATGGTTTGGGAATCCCGTCCAGTCAGGTATCCTGAAATTTTATTATCGACTAACCCTTATTTTTGCCATGTGCTTTGCTTGTTTTCAGGAACATTATAGAGCCTAACCATCTCCTGAATACTTGGTCTAAAACTAACTAGCACGTGGAAGGGTGGGTCACATCTCCTTCAACGGTCACAAGAAGTGGAGAAAGAGGATCCCGGGAATCCCGGATAGTTAGTTAGTCGTTAGTTTGTTATATAAACGAGGACTCGATCAATAGGAACACACAACACACTTTTTCATTAGCTCGCTTGCGAGTACGAATCATTGTAACACTTAGCTCTGATCGATCAAACCTCTAACCCATTGTAACGAATTGCTTGATCATTAATAACATTGACTTGGTGGCGGTTTTTCAGCCGGCACCCGTGGTTTTTATCCAGGATTCCTAGGGGCGACTCGAAGGATTCTGGAGTTTTCCTCGCTAAAATCCTTGTGTTATCATCCCAACTAGGATTACTTGCTCATTTGATAGTTAAGCACACTACCTCACAATCTAAGTTTGGAATACATGATTCCTAAGTGAATTTTTGACCAAAACAGTTTGGCGCCCACCGTGGGGCAAGTGGTGCTTAATCCTACCAAAATCCCATATATCATTCACTTCATTTGATCTCCGATCCCAAAAATGTCAAACCCGCAAAAAGCTCTCTCGACCTCTACATCGTCCTCCATTCCTCCTATTCCTTCCTTTTCAGGAAGCCAGAAGAAGACCAACGACCGTCAGAAGAAAGTGGACGAGCAGCCGAGAAAAACTGATTATCCTGTCTTCACAGGATCCCAGGTCCAATCTGTTGATCCTGTTATTACTAACAATGATTTGTTTTCCTTGATTAAGCAGGTAAAGAATCAAATGGATCAGCAAGAAAAAACCAACCTAACGGTGATGAAGGAGATTGAAGAGCTAAAGAAATCTAGGAAGCCCATGGAAGAGCAAAGTCCTCTGTTCCCTAGGCATCTTGAATTCAATGCTTCAGAATCCTCAGATCCGTCTCGCTACAATTACAAATCAGCATCAGGCTTCACTACAGCCCCTACAATGACTTCTCAGGCCACTGGATATGTGGAAAGTGTTGCTGGATTATCAGGAGCCCTCCCACCAGAATCCCCGCAGTCACGCTACAAGAATCCTTGGATTCCACCATTGTTGGGATCCTCTGCTTTACCGTCCCAAGGATATCAATACTCTAACCCTTCTGTTTCTGCAGGGATCTTTAAGACCAGCTCCTCAGAAGTGCATGATGGTGACGTCATCCCCATGCAAATAGCGACCACCACAGAGCCGAGCTTCCCAGCGGGCTATGGATACGGTTCCGGGATTCCAGTCCAGAATCCTGACCCAGGTAACATGTCCAATTCAATCCCTATCGTTTCTAACCAGGGTGCTCCTTATGATGCAGGTATTCATCCAAGTATCGCCAGGGAGCTCCAAAAGTTGAAAGAAATGATATCAAATGTTCCAGGGATCCTGAAACCTATCCCTGAAGTTCCTTTGGAAAGCCACAAGATCTCTAGATTTACTTGCCCAATATCCCAGGTGGAGATCCCGAAGCGTTTCCAGACTCCAAGCATGAAGCTCTATGACGGAACCACAGACCCTGAAGAACACGTGGCACATTACCGGGAGCGTATGGAGATCAATCCCATTCCGGCAGGAATTAAAGAAGCCTGTCTATGCAAAGGCTTTGGTTCAACCTTAACAGGACCAGCCATGAAATGGCTACTGAGCATTCCTCCTAATACTATTACATCATTTTCTCATTTAGTTAACTTGTTTAACAATCAATTTTCTTTCAGCAGGACTTTTGAGAAGCTCACAGTTGACCTATACCGAATAATTCAAAAGCCAGATGAGCCTCTCAGGGAATACATTGCCAGATTCGGACGAGAATCTCTTGAGATTCCTAATCTGGATATGGCAGCAGCCGTGGAAGCCTTTAAAATGGGGCTCTCCAAAGATTCACGTTTTTATGATGACCTTGTCATGGCTCCTTGCAGGAACCTTGACGAAGTCCGCAGTAGAGCCTTGAGATTCATCCGTTTGGAAGATGACAAGAGGATCCACCAAAGATTGGAGGTTCCTAAATATGATCCTAACAGCAAGAAGGCGGAATCCCCCGGGAAGCCGTATAGATCTCGTCCATACTCCAAACCGGAAAATCACAAAGTCAATGCCGTCGACCAAGATGATGATGATGAGGAGTATCCTAAGGTATCTGAATTCTGTTTTTCCATTGACATTGGTGGTTTGATGTGTGCTATGCAGGATCTAGGTGAAAAAGCAAGATGGCCCAGGAAGGATACCAAGCAAGGATCCTGGAAAGATAAGACCAAGTGGTGTGCCTTCCGTGAAGATTTTGGCCACCTAACAGACGAATGTATAGCACTCCGAAAGGAAATCAGCTATCTACTCAGCAAGGGGCATCTCAAAGAATTGATTGGCAGAAAGAAGATCAAGACTCAGGAAGCCGACAAGGTGCCTCAGAGAGCAGCTTCTCCACCCCAGGATGCCCAGATAATCAACTTCATCTCAGGAGGCTCAGACATTTGCGGCACCTCGTATTCCTCAGCCAAGAAGCATGCTAAGGAATCCAAATCTGAACAGGGTGACAGACCTGTCCGGACGTCCACCCTAACTCAGGACAAACTTATATCTTTTGATGAGAGTGACCGTTCTCATGTTCAGGATCCCCATCATGATAGTCTTGTGGTTACTTTATATATCGCTAACCATTTTGTTCGCATGATCCTGATTGATAATGGAAGCTCAGTAAACATAATCCGTCTTGATGTACTAAAAAAGATGGGGATCCCAGAAACTGAAATAGTGGCAAGATCCTCAGTCCTAGTTGGCTTCAGCGGTGAAACTAAAAGCACCGTTGGGGATATCAGGCTACCGGTATATACAGAGGGGGTAAACTCTATGCAAAAATTCTGTGTTATAGATTCTCTCTCTTGTTGCAATTTTATTCTTGGTAGGCCGTGGATTCACGAGATGAAAGCAGTCCCTTCAACCTATCACCAGTGTATCAAGCTTCCTACACCCTGGGGAGTTGTAAGAATTGAAAGTGACCAGCAGGAAGCCAAGAACTGTTATTCAACTTCGATGAAGAATACCACTAAGGCGACGAAAGGATAGCAATTACAGAAAAAGGGACCTGAAGTGCAGGAGGACAGGGAGCTGGAAGTCAAAGAAGTGCCTCTAGATCCTGAGAATCCTGAAATCCAGGTGCTCGTGGGAACAAGCATCCCAAAAAATGTTGAGCAGGAATTATTCCAGCTTCTCAAAGCCAGAACTTCAACTTTCACATGGAAGCATGAAGATATGACAGGTATCCCTAAACATGTAATTACTCATAAACTTGGTTTAGATCCTTCTTTCAGGCCTATACAGCAAAAAAGGAAGAAGTTCGCTCCAGAAAAGAATATAATCATCCAGGAGGAAGTCGACAAGCTTCTCAAAACAAAGATGATCAGAGAAGTCAAGTATCCTAAATGGCTAGCAAATGTGGTGGTGGTCCAAAAGAAGAATGGAAAGTGGAGAGTTTGTGTTGATTACACAGACTTGAACAAAGCCTGCCCTAAGGATCCGTTTCCACTTCCCCATATTGATGCTATGGTGGATGCCACGGCTGGTCACGAGATGCTCACCTTCATGGATGCCTCGGCAGGATTCCAACAAATTCAGATGGAACCATGCGATCAGGAGCATACGACATTTATGACTCTAACAGGTATATATTGTTATACTGCTATGCCCTTTGGTTTGTGAAATGCAGGTGCCACCTACCAGAGACTCGTTAATATGATGTTTAAAGAGCAACTGGGGGACACGATGGAAGTCTACATAGATGACATGGTAGTGAAATCCAAAAAAGCTGAAGATCATGTCAGGGATCTCCAAACGGCCTTCGATATCATTGATCAGTATAACATGAAGCTCAACCCCTCTAAGTGCCACTTTAGGGTGCGAGCTGGAAAATTCCTAGGTTACATGGTTACTGAAAGAGGGATAGAAGCAAGTCCAGAGCAGATCAAAGCGATCCTAAATTTGAAGTCCCCATCGAATGTTAAAGAAGTACAAAAGTTGACAGGAAGAATCGCGGCGCTCAACAGGTTCATTTTAAGATCCTCAAAAAAAAGTAAGGATTTCTACGATATCCTGAGGAAAAACAAGAAGTTCGAATGGACTGAGAAGCACGAAGAAGCCTTGAAGTGCCTGAAAGACTACCTGTCAGCAGCCCCATTACTAATGAAACCAGAAGATGGGGAGCCACTATATTTATATCTTGCTGTTTCCGGAAGCTCGATCAGTGCAGTCCTGGTAAAAGACCATCAAGGTCAGCAGCATCCGGTATATTATGTAAGTAAAACTCTACTAGATGCAGAATCCAGGTATTCTCACCTTGAAAAGTTAATTCTAGCTCTTATAATGGCTTCTACTAAACTTAGACATTATTTTGAAACCCATGCTATAATTGTGATGTCTAACTATCCTATCAAGGCAGTTCTCAGGAAGCCGGAAATGTCAGGAAGGATGGCTAAGTGGGCAGTCAAGCTGAGTGCCTATGACATCAAGTATGAACCAAGAACGGCAATCAAATCTCAAGCATTAGCTGACTTTGTGGCGGATTTCAGCAGTGATATTGAACCAGAAGTTGAAAAGGAAGTCCAGCATCTTGAGAAGCTCAAAGAAGACTGGATCCTCTATACCGACGGCTCCTCGAATGTCAGAGGAACAGGGCTGGGAATCCTGCTAAAATCGCCACATGGGGACATAATACCTCTATCGATATCCTGTGAATTCCAGGCTACCAACAATGAAGCTGAATATGAGGCTTTAATTGCTGGATTACAGCTGGCTAAGGATATGGGAATCCTATCTATACAAGTGTTTGTTGATTCTCTCTTATTAACTAACCAATTTAATGGCTCTTATGCAGTGAGAGGGGAGAATCTGGTCAAATATCTTGAAATTGTTAAAAAATTGTCTCTATTTTTCGAAAATTTTAACATTTCCCAGGTACCAAGAGAAGATAATGCAGAAGCCGATGCCTAGGCAAACTTGGCTTCATCGCTCAGGATCCCTGAGGATGTCAAAATTCCAATAACTCACATCTTGACGCCGGCGATAGCTCTACAGGAAGCTAAGGCTGTTGACGATGAGGCAGGTGCAGATGTTGAGAATCCTGAAGATGCTCAGGAGTCCTGGACATATCCAATCCGGAAGTATCTCAAATATGGGGAGATTCCCAAGAATGAAAACCCCAGAGCTTTTCGCGCAAAGGTAGTACCCTATACTATAATTGATAATATTCTATATAAAAGATCTCTTGCAGGTGTCTACTTAAGATGCTTAGAGAAGTCAGAAGCTCTAGAGGTACTTGAAGACATCCATAGTGGAGATTGTGGGAACCATACCGGGGGCAGGGCACTGTTCTCTAAGGTTCTCAGGTTCGGATATTATTGGCCAACCATGAAGAAGGATGCCGCGAGCTTCTCACAAAAATGCGATGCGTGTCAAAGGCATGGCAATATCTTCCACCAACCTGCTGAGCATCTGCATCCTATAGTATCCCTATGGCCATTCATGAAATGGGGCATGGATATTGTGGGTAAGTTGCCAAAGGCTCCCGGAGGGAAGGTGTTTATGCTTGCCATGACAGATTACTTGTCCAAGTGGATTGAAGCAGAAGCCTATGTTCAAGTGAGAGAAAAAGAAGTGATATCCTTCATCAAAAGAAACATCCTCACCAGATTTGGGATTCCGGCAGAAATCATATGCGACAATGGCTCCCAGTTTATAGGCAAAAGAACTACAAGTTTTTGTGAAAGTTGGGGCATCAAGATGATCACTTCAACACCTGTCCACCCTCAGGATAATGGGCAGGCAGAATCCAGCAATAAGATCATAATCAACAACCTCAAGAAAAAGTTGGGCTCCAAGAAAGGGAAATGGGCTGAGGAGCTGCCATTTGTCCTTTGGGCAGATAGGACCACACCTAAAAATGCTACCGGCCAGACGCCATTCTCGTTAGTGTTTGGGGCAGAAGCTGTGATCCCTACAGAAATGGTACTCCCGAAAGCTAGAGTCAATTGCCAGGATCCTGAAACCAATAGCCAGAATCTCCTTCAGGATCTCAAAACAGTTGAGGAGCTCAGAGATATGGCCAAAATCCGGATGGCTTCTTATCAACAGCGGATAGAGAAATCTTATAACAAGAACACCAGGCTGAGAAGATTCCAAGTAGGTGACTTGGTCTTGAGAAAAGCTTTTCAGAATACTACCAATCCTGCTGATGGGAAGTTAGCACCCAAGTGGGAAGGCCCTTACCTTATAGATTCTGAAGAAGGAAAGGGGGCATATCGTCTGATAAATATGGAAGGAGAACCTCTGCCAAGGGCTTGGAATGTTGTCAACCTTAAAGCGTATTTTATGTGAGAATCCCATTGAGAATCTCAGGCAAACTCCCAAGGATCCTCACTGTATAAATATCCCAAGGTATGTATACTAATCCTATTTCAGTTTATTCTTATTATTTTTATGACTCATTACTGACTTAAGCATCGGAGTGGTGTTAGCTAAGCTAACACCCACCCCTCACCAAGTATTGAGTGTTTTGCAGAATTTGAGAATCCTAGTGAATTTTGGGTATATCCCCAGTTAGAGGCTGATCACCTCTCCTCCGTCTAAGGTATCCTGCATACTTTCTAAGGTTTAAGAGGAATTCACCTCTTCTACGTTTGGGTAATCGCTAGTAGCGCACGACCCTCGCTAGGAACGCACGTTGTCTCCCAGTATGCTCAAGGTGGCTGGACCAGTCCACTCTAGGGGTGGCTGACAATCTTGTCACTGGAGGCTGCTGGGAGGATTCTCAAGGTTTATAACACTGACGTGTTATCTAAGGTTTTGGCATTTTCATGTCACTTACGTATGGGCCTGTCCCCAGAATTGCACGGGCTTGTCCCTAGAATTGCACGGGCTTGTCCCCAGAATTGCACGGGCTTGTCCCCAGAATTGCACAGGCTTGTCCCCAGAATTGCACGGGCTTGTCCCCAAAAATGCACGGGTTTATTCCCGGCTCATTTTTAAACCTGACTTGTTCTCGGAAACATGAGCTTCGGCCTAAGGCCAGGAAGCTTCTTATGATTATTTCAGGTTCTAGAGTAAGTTGACAAGAACGCTGAGAAAGGTGTATTCAGGATTCCTGATTCCTGTCAGAATACTAAGGAAAGGCCTTCCCAAGGTCACGAGTTCCAACGTAAATGAGATTCTCGTCGAAATCTCGAAGTCAACGGTTTGAAACCCTATAAGGTAACCTGTCAGGATTCTGGTGAGGTTTCCTGATAGGATTCTCGATTTTATAGAAATTTTTATCTAAGCGAAATTCTAAAGGCTAGAATAATATGCTTGTTCAATTGACCTTAGCCCTATAAAGATTTTATAATTAAGTTAGATGGATTTTTGTTACCAATCATATTTCAAACTTCTAAGAATATGTAAAGTAGATGCCAAACACTTTCAAAATAATCAAAATACGATAATATTATTAACCACTACGAGATTTGAACTTCCCAAAGTTCATCCTGAAAACCTCAGGATCCCTCCCCTTGGGAAGCTCATAGGTCAAAAGTTTATTGGAAACCCTGGCTTCATCTTGCAAACTGCAAGATCCCTCCACCTAGATCCCCAACTATTGTTGTTACTTGTTCTAACATTGTTTCAGCAAAGACAAGGAAAGGAAATTGTTCAAAGACATACACCAAAACAAAATACAGACTAAAAAAGAGGGCTCAGACCGTTGCATCGTCCTCATCGCCCATCGCCTTCTCGGGAACCTCCAGCTTCCCGCCAACATCTTCTTCGTCTGCCTTCTCCACAGACTTCCCCTTCTCACCCGCATCAGTACCAGCAGCTTCAACCAAGGGAAGCTTGTCTCCACTAGTCGGAACCCCAGCCTTCTCCAGTTTCTCCAAGGATAGCTTCCAGGCATCTACTGTCCATTTCGAGCAAGTGACCCCCTCGGCTTCAGCTTCTGCTGCCATTTTCAGCATTGCTTGGAGCACACTGCGGGCAGCTGACTGCTTGGAGATAGCATCCTCCACCTGCGCGGCTACCTGGAACTTCAGCTCCTGCTCTCTCAGCTTGTGCTCATAATTACGGGTCTTGCCCTCAGCTATCTCGCCCTGGATGCGGATGGTGTTTCTTGCCTCATCAAGCTTCTTCTGGACCGTTTCCAGCTTGGTCTCAGCCTCAATACACGCAGCGCTAAGCTGCTCGATGCCCTGTGAAAGAAAGACAATGGGAATCTCAGCCACTTGCCGGATGCCGCTAAGGTATGAGAATCCTATGTATACACTTACCAGTTTTGTCGTTGTATGCAGGCTAAGAAGCTTGTTACCAGTCTCCGCGGGGCTCAGTCCATCAAAGCTTTCCAGGAACACAGTACCCTCCGAGCCCTTCCTCTTCTTGCTGGAGGAAGCTGTTTTAGCTCTGGTAGTGGGAGGTCGGATGCTGGCCAGGGGCTCGGGCTTCTCCTCTTTCATCTCCAGGTAGGAGGTCAGGTCATCCAGAGAGAATCCAGTTGCAGGTTTGGGAGCTGTTAATATGAAATAAAGAAAGCAGTCAGGATTGGGAAGCCTAATTCAAAACATATGCACGAGGAATCAATTGGGAGTAGGAAGAGCAGGCTTGAAGAACGAAGCGACTGAACCTGTGGGTTCTCAGGTTGTAAGCGGCACAAACTTCAGGAATCCCCATTTCAAGCTTCCGGGAATTGTTCAGGTTATCGAGGGAAAAAAGAATCCTCCATACCATCGGCATTGTCTGGGAGTAAGAGAGGCCAGTGATTTTGAAGAATTCGTTCACGATGGCCGGAAAAGGGTAGGACATTCCGAGCAAGAAAGGGTAATAGAGAAAACAGACCCAGGTGTTGGACATGCAATCGGCCTTCAATCTGGAATCGAAAGGCCGAATGATGGCCGATGACGGAAAGAGACCGGATTCCTTTAGCTGGCGAATGTCGCTATCCGAAAAGTTGCAGGTTTCTTCTTCGTTAAAGGGGAGAATCCCCTGATCAACAAAGTCCTTGATGTTTAACGAGGAAGAAGGGGCTGCGGAATGAGTGTTCTTCTTCGCCATGACCGGAATAAATTAAAAAGAAAAGATGCCGGAGAAGAAGAGGAGGAACTGACCTGAGACGACGAAGAAGCTCGAAAGGGTTTTTTGGGAGAAGATGATGAAATTATGATTTCGGAATCTTGTATTTAAAGAAAAGTAATGATGGTTATCCCATCAATCGGACGCCGGAAAAAACGTCCCATCCAACCGTTTTTACTGTGATAATGCCGTAAGTTTCTAGGGTAAGCGAATCTCGCCAGCTGTAAATCTTATCCACAAGCAGCCGAGATTCGGGGGCAATTGTTAGGGGTCAATTTCAGGATGCTCACAGAGAAGCTGCGTAAGACTAGGAACCTCGCTATGGTTTGGGAATCTCATCCAGTCAGGCATCCTGAAATTTTATTATCGACTAACTCTTATTTTTGCCATGTGCTTTGCTTGTTTTCAGGAACATTATAGAGCCTAACCATCTTCTGAAGACTCGGTCTAAAACTAACTAGCACGTGGAAGAGTGGGTCACATCTCCTTCAACGGTCAAGAAGTGGAGAAAGAGGATCCCGGGAATCCCGGATAGTTAGTTAGTCATTAGTTTGTTATATAAATGAGGACTCGATCAATAGGAACACACAACACACTTTTTCATTAGCTCACTTGCGAGTACGAATCATTGTAACACTTAGCTCTGATCGATCAAACCTCCAACCCATTGTAACGAATTGCTTGATCATTAATAACATTGACTTGGTGGCGGTTTTTCAGCCGGCACCCGAGGTTTTTATCCAGGATTCCTAGGGGCGACTCGAAGGATTCTGGAGTTTTCCTCGCTAAAATCCTTGTGTTATCATCCCAACTTGGATTACTTGCTCATTTGATAGTTAAGCACACTACTTCACTTTTGGACGGGGTGTCACAGTATGGCAAGAATGAATCATCAAGTAGGATGAATTGAATATAACCGTAATGGTTATGAGTGTGGTCTGAAGACATATTGGTGGATTTGTTTTATGTGAAGGAAGACTTGACAAAGTTGTGATGATGCGTTAATCCAACTAAGTGCGTAGCAAAACACATAGAGATTTTGGATATTCTAGAATAGGATTGAACCTGTATCAAAAATGAAAACTTGTTGGCTTAGACTCTATACATATGGAAATGTTGAGGTTTTATGGTGGTTATAAATTTTAGTGTGGAATTTGGTGAGTAAGTGTTAAGATTGGTCGTGACTTGTGGAAACTGACTCGGAGTAACGCAATACTTCATGAGGATATTTACCTTGAAATTTTGACACGCGTCAAAAGAAGATTATAGGTGACACTTTGAAAGTGTAAGGTAATGAATTGTTGGTTTTGGAAATAGGGTTGCAAGGAGTATCGTTGAGTACGCACTTTGATCAGTGAAAGGCAACTAATGTTTGAGGATTCTAGTTGATCCAATTTAGGGATGACAAGGACTTTTGAGCAAACTGATTCGAGTATCCATCACGATTTATGGTTTGGTGGGTCGAATAGAGCTTCCAAGTTCATAAGGCCGAGAGGCTGTCGGCATAGATTTTGTGGTTCCAGAGAAGGCGAAACAGATATGGATATGAGTAACTTTGAAAATTTTGAGATTGGTTTCTTAAGCTGGAACATATTAGAACTGAATTCGAGGCCTTATGTGTTAAAATTGTGTATTGTGATGCACAACTTGTTATAAGATCGTTGGTCTTCAAGTAACGAAAAATATGGGAACTGGTACGTGACCGAAAAATATTGTTGACCTTCGCACTGCGTGAAGGAGGGGAGAGACGTAAAGTTGCCATGTTATATGCACTCGTATTGCTCGACTGATCGACAAAGACTTGCTAATCTTGTGAGAATGTGGTAATCTTGTGAGTATGGGTTGTATGCTGTTTAGTGATGTTGTGTTCCACGAGTAACCTGTTGATCTCTCCGTTCTCTTATAAACGTAATAAGTTATTTAGGAGCAAAGTGCTTTGTCTTTTGTGGAATAAGGATCTATATCCTTGGCTATGTGTAGCTAGTTGGCTTGTAACGTAATGTTGAAATTGTGGAAGGCGTCTTTAGGTCGCCATTAATAGCAAAGACCGGTGAAAAGTACTTCGAGCATCCTTGGGAATTAATGATAGATCATATTGAATTAATGAGTCCATCATATTGACATGCGGTCAATAGGACTGTTGGATTTCTGTGGGTCAGGATGCGACCACTGCTTTAAAAATGACGTCGCCTAGTTTCGGGGGTCCGCTTTGTCTTGTAGGGACAAATCCGAAGCCGTATGCTTCGTGTGTCCGTTTTTTCTTGTTGGGACAGATCCGAAGCTATATGCTTCGTGTGTCCATTTTGTCTTGTTGGGACACATCCGAAGTTGTATGCTTCGTGTGTCCGTTTTGTCTTGTTGGGACAGACCCGAAGCTGTGTGCTTCGTGTGTCCACCTTGTTGGGATAGATCCGAAGCCGTGTGCTTCGTGAGTCCGTTTTGTTAGAACACCTCTGAAGCTGTGTGCTTCTTGGGTTCGTATTGCTGTGACGGCCCGAAACGAACGCACGTCACCCTGGCAGGATGTTGAGTTGTTGTGACCAGGATGTTGCGAAGTTGACTCGATGGTTCGTATGACATGGAACCAGCTGCGATGTCTTGATATGTTGACATTATGTGTGACTGTTGTGTATTTGTGCTACACAACTTATTTGTTAGACCTAAGTTAGGTCCTTTAAGTGATAGTTGTGACCTTGGCGTTAGGACGCATACAGGGATTGTGTATGCTAGAACCATGAGTTGTGACAGATTCGTCACGTTGGATGTAAGTCCCTCGCGGAGGGCATTCGGTTTAAGTCCCTTGATAAAGGGCATTTAGTTGTGTTCGGTTCTAGCAGAAAACCCCCAACTTCCCATTCGGAGAATCTGATAGTGGGATTGGACTTGTCCAATCCGTGACTTATCGCAGCAAGAGGAACATGACTTCCTATTTTTCGCCAAGTTGGGTGATGAGAAAAGTTTGCTGATCAAATGAGGTAACTCATTTGGTCTAATGCCAGGGAAGGCATCAGGGCTACGTGGTAGCCCAAAAGAAGATAGATGTCCCTCGGAGAACATCCCGCGTGATATGATCCGCATATGGTTACTCCCCGTCCTGTTAGTTGTGGCGAATTTCGGAACGAAATTCCTTTAAGGAGGGGAGGATGTAACACCTGGTTAATTCCGATAAATCGGAGGGAAATTTTTCCGATAAATGAACTGGACTGTTGAGCCCAGTTAGGCCCGTTAGGCCTATTTAGAGATTTACGGCCCGACAAAGGCCCAATTCAAATAACTGATGTCCAGATAAGTTGTCAGAAGTATTCTGGGTGATTGTTATGCAATTGGAAATGTTGTGGAACGATAAAAGCTAACTTCGGTTTAAACCGGTAAAGTTCGTTCTTTAATCCGTAAACCTGCCAAATGAACGGACGTTATAGTGAATGTGCTGGTTCGAGTGATTATGATAATGATTATATTAACGTGGACGTTAATAATTGTCAGAAAGTTTATTTTGACGGATACACGTGGGTTGTGCGAACGGAAACGACAAACGGCGCTTAACTCGCGTAAGTCACCGGCAGTGACAGAACGGCCACTAAGGCTGGATCAGAGTGTCAGGAAGTGCCAGACACTAAATCATTGATGTTCTGATCGTTAAAAAGGATAACCATAGGAAATGATAGGAGAAACGGTGAAATTGGTAAACCGTTTGGTTATGAGAGAATAACCGAAATTGATCGTTTAATTGTTTAAGATGAATTTAACGACTCTGTGGAATTATAAATATTTTTCTAAGTGTTTTATAAGAATTACATTCGTGGAGATACGTTCGGTTCGCGAAACGGAGGTAAACGATATATGCGTCGTATACGCGTTTTATACCACGAGTTTAACCAAACATTCACCAGATTATACTTAATCTAACGTTTTAAGTATACTGAGAATGTTTATGAGAGTTCTATAATATTTCAGACATATTAGAATTATCACGGATAATTTACTGGATGTTTGAAAGTTTAACGGTTCGTATAACGCGGTATAATACCAGTTTATTTAATTTACTTTCTCCACTTAAGAACCTAGCTATAAAAGGGTTCTTTTACCCTATTTTCTCCATTTGAACAAAAATCAACAAACACACTAAGTGTGTGTATACGAGAGAGAGATCGAGAGCCAAAGCTCCTGCCCAGTTTCCGGCGACCATTTCCGGCCGACAGCGACGGTCTCCGGAGGAGACACGGCGGCGCCATGGCGGCGCTAGGGTTTCGACCCCCAAACCTTCTCCTCTTTCTTTCCTATAGCCGAGTTCGTGCTCCTTAGGCTCGTTCCAGGCCTCCCCTCTTGTGCGACGGGCAACCACAACCACGTTTTTCTTCTTTGTTCTAGCTGTAACCGGCGGCGGTTAGGGCTCAGCCCAGCGGCGGCGGCGCTGCCTTGTTCGGCAGCTCAGGCGACCCTCCTTTCTCGCGATTCCGGCGCCCCTAACCTCCGATTAGTAGGTAAGGTTCCGATATTAACTCGTTTCAAGTGTATCCTTTGCATTTCAGCTTGAATATCCCTTTCTAAGTCCCGATCTTATCATGCATGCTTAGATCTGCGATGGAGAAACTGTTAGGGATGTATTCGGACCAAGAAAGGGGACAGCCGGCGGCGACCATGGCCTCCGGCCGTCGGTCATTGGCTGTTGACGGTGGTGGTTGAGTGGGTTTGGTCTAAGAGATATTGCAGAAGTGTTTGGAAATCATTTTGAGAATGTTTGGTTGCATTTCTGGTAAGAAATGAGTTAACTCGGTACCGAGTCAACCGAGTCGACTCGGTAAACGATTCTGGTCAACGGGTTTGACTGGTTAAACGAGGTCAACACAGAAAACCCCCGACACTGGAGAAATGATCGTGGCGAAAAACTCATTGGAATGGACTACTCATGGGTTTGATTCGGAGTTGAAACGAGAATTACGGTTAACCGGGTCCGGGTTCGCAAACCGACCGGAAGGTATAACCATGTTCGTTACTTGGTTATCATATTAGTAACTTTGAATACGCGTTGTGTGAGGAACGATTGTAAACCCGAAAGTATTAGTGTTATTAATATAAAAATAAATAAGAAAATGATATATATATAAGTTTTGTTATCATTTTATGTTAGTAAAAATCATATAATATATGATAATAAAGTTATCATTTTATTTAACAAAAATTATAGTTTTTATAACAATAAAAGAAATGGAGTTATGTGAATAAAATGTATCATTTTATGTTAATGAAACCTATCATTTCATGTGAAATATAAACTGAGTAAACCTATATATAAAAGCTTCATTTTATGTAAAACTCTATAAGGTTTTATACAAGATAAAACCAAATGGAAACGAGAGATTTTATAAATATATGACATCCGGTTTCGGAGAACATATAAGTTATGATTTTCCGTTAAACGAAGTCATGATTTTATATAAACAAAACTATGATTTTATGCTACAAAAGTATCATTTTATGTAAGCAAATTTATGATTTTATGTAAACAAGTTTATGATTTTATGTGGACAAAAGCTACGCTTTCACATTTATAAGAGTCATAACATCATGAGAAACGTAATCGAATAAGTATCTATGCATAGATATTAAAGTTATGACTTCGGGGATCGATTCTAAGGATAATAAATATAACTCGTTCGCGTTCCAAGAGTTTCGTTAGAATAAATAATATGTCATCAAGCCACACGGTCGTATTGCCACTGAGGGCAATACCACTGTGTCCGACAGAACTGTCTATATAGAAATAGCCAGATAAATACGATCGTATCCGGGTTTAAGCCGTATGACTGTATTGGGAATCCGATCGTATCGGGACTTCAACCTACGGACGTATCGTATATATATTTGGGCGCGGAGCACAACCGAGCCTAACCAGTATACTGTGTGTTAAATTAAAGGTACCGATGTCTGTTTAGGTCATCAGATTCTCCGAGCTTGATGAATTGTCGAGCAATTGCCTAACCTTCCATTTGGATGTTGGATCGACTGTGAGTTGTAGTTTCCCTTATTTTAGTTATCATGTTTTTGGGGTGCATATGAACCGTGTCTAAACATTGTTTTTGTGTTCAATACTGTGCTGTGTTATATATCATGACTTGAGGTGTCGGCGGAATCCCACCGCGTTTTTGTTTCGGTACCTGCGGTGTTACCGCGTTTGGGAAGCGTAGGGTTAATTAGGTTGTTCTTGTTTTGTTCCTGGAATTAAGGAGCAAGGCCACGAGGCATATGCGTATCCTCACAGCTGTGTAGGTAGATCAAGGTGTCGCATACCCGTTGTTTTGGGCCCCTTTTAGTTACTTGTGTTGGTTGAACGGGTGATGTCATATATGTTTAAAACATGAGGAGGGGCCCAGGAAAGTCGCTCCGAGTTTCCTCCGATTGCTGGTTTGACCCTAATGGTATTTATCACATGCACTGTGTGTTGGAAATGTTTTTAGACGGTTTTGGAGTCAACTGCTACGACTCACCAACAACGTTTATTGTTGACGTGTTTTTGGTTCATATGCAGGTAAGTAACTACTAGGTTGATCTGAAGGATAGGCGGGGATGGGCTAGACTTGATGTGTGCAAGACCCAACAGTTGGGGTAGCCTATGTTCGCGGTCTACGGTGTTGTACCAGTCTTAGAGAACCTGGGCCCAATGAAACGCAGAGAATACAATAGTGCACCATTGAGATTGAATATAGGTAACCCCCTCATAGGTGGTTGACGCTTGGGTATGTACCGTCGTTTCATTGTTTGGACTGTTCAGCCCGTTCTAAGATAAGGTATCTGTTTACTTCCGCGTGTTCTAATACGGGCAGCCGGTCCCACACCCTCCCCGCGGTGGCGGCCGCGGAGTGGGGTGTGACAGTTTGTCTTTGCATTCAGAACACGTAAGAGACTGAGAGAGTGTTAAGTGTATGTTTTCTATGGTGTATTCTCTGTGTCATTTCTGAGTTTTATACTGATTGTAATTGTTCGTTTTGATCAATAAAACAATCGGTTAATTAAGTTTCTTGTCCGAATTAGCTAGATTGAGTAAACGATCCGATGCTCATGCAATTTCAAGTGGTATCAGAGATATCTTGTTCATTCTACTGATCTGTGGTTGCTTTTTCGGATTTTTTTGAAACAAAGTGTGTGATTTTTGAGTGTTTTTACGAGTGTTTGATCATTTCGATCGAGTATTTTGTGAAAATTGAGCTTCTAAATCATTCCTTATTACTTTTTCTGATGAACTTCTGCAAATCTCGTCAACTTCTGTCCAAGTTCGAAATTTTTGAGTCGAGTATGTTTCTGTTCGGACTAACCGAACCTGAAGTTCGTCTGGATAACTGATCCGAACTTCGAGTTCGGCTAACATTCGGTCTCTTTGTCTGTTCGGCTATCTTTCGGAAGACGTTCGGAAAGGGTTCGTCCAAGGTTCCGTCAAGTTTTGGATATTTTCTGTTTCGGTTGGAGTTCGTCCAAGGTTCAGAAAGATTTGGTTTCGGTAAAGGTTCGGAGAGAGTCCGGTAGAGGTTCGGATAAAGTTCGGATCACATATTGATGTTCGGATAAAGTACGGACGACCAAAATTTCATTTTTCAAGATGTCGGAATTTCAAGCATTTGCGGCCATGCAAAACGCAATGCAAACAATGTTGAATTTTGACAACGAAATTGGAACAAGCCAGAAAGTTCCCAAATTGTTGAAATTGGAAGATTATCAAAATTGGAAGCAACGATTTTCTGCTTACATAAGCACGAATGATATCGATTTATGGATTCCGATTAAGAAGCTTTACCAACACCCAACTGATCAAGGAGATTTTAAAGAAGTACATACCTTTGACATTGTTGAAACATAATCATATGAGCTTGAACAAAAAGCATTTGGTTATCTTACAATGACATTTCCCACTGAATTGTTACATCAATTTAGTACGTGCAAGAAAGCAAAACAATTGTGGGATGCTTTATCAGCAAGGTGTGAGGGGAATGATCAATACAAGAAAAGTCGGAAGAAAGTGTTGAGTAAGGAGTTTGATAATTTTCAGCATTACGAGAATGAAAACATCATGGCTCTTATCTCAAGATTGTCACACTTATAAGTGAAATTAAAATTGTGGGGATTGAGAAGACTGATGAAGAGTTGAAAGAAAAGATTATGGAAGGTCTACCAGAAAAATGGGAAAATTATGTGTTATTACTTACACATGATAAAGAATTTTCCACATTGACATTTCATGATCTAACTGGTAAACTTCATGCTCATGAGATGAAATGATGAATTCCAATAAGTCCAAAGCAAATCTGCAAAATCCAGAGTTGTATCATGGTGAGAATGCTGCTAGCATAACAGCTAAGACTAAACCAAGTCTGAGTTCTGCACCACCTATTGCTTTCATTGGAAATATTTCTGGAAATTCTGAAAGTAATTCATCACGGGGTTGTAGCTTAACAATTCCAGAATCAACAAATCAGAATACTTTTTATGCTAATACAACGGATGATTGTGCTAAAATGATTGCTGCTTTGATCTCATCATCTTTTGGTTTGGTTATCAAGAATGTTGTTGATGCAAAAATAACAAGGGGTGATCTTAATGAACTTGATGATGATCAATTAAATTAATTGGATTTATCTTGGCAGTATGCTATGCTGGGACAAAGATCAAAGAGGTTTTTCAAGAAAATGGAAGAATTACTTCTGATTATAATGGAAGGTTGGGTTTTGACAAGTCAAAGTTGAAATGCTATAAATATTCAAAGCTTCGACATTTTGCTAAAGAATGTCAACAAGAACATGTTACCAACCCTGGTTTTACATCAGGTACTCAACCATCTTTAAACAATTCAACCAAGACAGCTTTAACAGTTCAGAATGATGGTGTTTATGATCAGGGTAAACAGTTTGATTCATCTGCTTTGATTATCACTCATGATCAACAAGAAGGTTATTGTTCTGATACAAGTTCAGAACCAAGTTCATATGAATCAGCTAAAAATATGGAAAGTTTGTTGAAAGAGAATGCTTCGTTATTAAATGAAATTCGTAAGCTTTCTGATGAATTGAAGTTTGTTGGGAATGTTCAGTCTGGCTGAAATTCTCTATGTCAGAATTCCGAAGGAAGTTCCTCCGGAACTTTTGGTGCTCTAAGTAGTTCCTCCGGAACTCTCCCTACATTACTCCGGAAGTTTGACTTCTCTCTCGGTTCAAGTCCCAATGCAGAAAAGCTGACAGAGAGTAGTTCACTTTGCCACGCTTTACACTGTTCACCGATAGAGTTGCTCAACTGTTCACTGCACCCATGCGTGATAGTACAACAACTTTTGGAGTAGTTCACTTTGCCACGCTTTACACTGTTCACCGATAGAGTTGCTCAATTGTTCACTGCACCCATACTTGTATTTCTCTTGTTGGTCGTTGATCGGTTTTGTCAAGTTCATCACCTGTAACTCCTTGTAAACATTGAGAAGTAATAATATTGTAGTGCTTGGAATTTTCATCTTGTGTCCAACTACTTTACTTCTTGTTTATTAGTTACTATTATCGATCAAAAGACATTTTAACATAAACACAAACAAGTCTGATTCCGTCTTTCTTGTTTGATACCTTTAAGTAATTTGTTTGGTTAGTTGATCCTAACCACGATCCAACAAGTGGTATCAGAGTCTTGGCTCTTGTGTTTAAAAGTTTTAAAGAATTTTCAAAAACTTTTCTTACTCGAAGGTGTTTCTGTTTGCTTTACATAAGACTGTAACGATTCTTGATCTCTGAAAATGAGTGAACTAAGGAATGGCAGCACTAACAAACCACCCACATTTACTCCTGATGACTTTGACACCTGGAAACTTAGAATGGAGATTTTCTGTAAAAACACTGACTACAAAATGTGGAACTCCATTAACACAGGACCACAAGTCATTACAACCAAATCTGTAACTCAAACAATTGTTGACCTTGTCAAAACGTATGAGAATTATACTGAGAATGACCATAAGACCTGTGATTGTGAGTACAAAGCTTTGTGGGCGCTCCAGACAGCTCTCCCAAATTCCATACTCATTGGCTTTAAGAGATGCAAAACTGCACATGATCTTTGGAAAGCTCTTATTGAAATGTATGAGGGGGCATATGAGGTTAAGGAGAATAAAAAAGATGTTTTGAAACAAAGATATGAAAACTTTTCTCATAAAAGAGGTGAAACCATATCTGAGAAATATTTGAGATATGTGAAACTGATAGATGAACTGCAAGGTGTAGATGTCAAAATAGAAAATGCTGATATAATCAGAAAATTTTTAAGATCTTTACCTGAAGTTTGGACTGTCTATACAGTTAATATAAAATATAACAAGGATCTCAAAACTTTGAAACTAGGAGATCTCTATGGGATGCTGAGTGCACATGAGATGGAGATGAATGAGAAGTCTGGTATAACATCTAACCAAACATCATCTTCAAAAAGCACTTTGGCTCTCATCACTGCTCACTCATAGAACTATTCTAATCATGAATCACATATATCCTTTCCTGAGTCTCCTAAAGGACATGAAGTTTCATACTTTCAAAACTTTGCAAATGTTGCTAACAGTTCTTATACAGGGTTCATTAGATCAGATCTTGAATGCATAAATGCAGATGATCTAGAGGAGACTGACATCACAACCCACCTTTCTATGGTGTCACTGAGGGCACAAAGGTTCTACAAAAGAACTGGAAGAAAGTACAATGGAGCCAAGATTGCTCCCATAGGGCTTGAAAAATCAAAATAAAATGTTATAACTGTCATCAGTTAGGACATTTTGCCAGGGAGTGTTCTCAGCCAAGAAGAGATGGTGGGTACAATGCTGAAAGGAAACCAGAATATACCAAGCCAAGCTCTTCCTTAGGCCCAACTCCACCAAAACCTGCTTTCAACCAAAGTCAAGCAACGGCTGCTATTGCAAATCAAACAAGGTTTGTTGACTGGGAAGATGTGATGAGTGAGTTTGCTCCAACTAACCATGCCTTGATGGCCAGTGGTTCTTCACCTGCAATGGCAGAGGTAAACTCAAACTCCTCAACTGAACTTGAAAATGTGTTGTGTACACCTAAGTGTATTGAATTGGTTGAAAGTTACAAGAAGCCTAATATGTCTCTAATTGAAGAAGTCACAAATTCAAATGGGTTGAAAGAGTACTAAAAAAGAGCAGATATAGCTTATTCAACCAAAATCGATGAACTGAAACAAACTATAGGGCTTTTGAAACATCAACAAACTGATTTCATAACACAAATGGATGCTGTTGTAGCACAACTGAAAATTTCACAGAAGCAAAATGAGGAATATGTGCTAGATATTCAAACCCTAAAAGATCAACTGAGAGAAGCCATAAGCAATGCTGATAAGTTTCAGATTTCTAGTAAAAAAGCTCAAAAGTTATGGCATGAACACACACATGGGAAGGGAAGGGTATCATTCAGGACAGTGGAGAATCCCGATTCTTATACTAGTTTTTTAACTCCACCCAACAAGGAAACAAATGTTTCCTTGACAACTGACCCAAAGGAAAATGGTCCTGTAATTAAGGACCTGTCCCATGAAATTGATTGTGTAAAAAAGAATGATGACATACAGATTGAAAATTACATTGGTTTCTCTGATGTCACAAAAGCATCAACCAACATTTCTGCTGAGGTTGAAAATTTGAAAATTTCAAAACCTGTTTCCAATCAAGTGTTACCAAAACACTCACAACTCAGTAAGATAATGCATAATTTGTGGTGAAATAGGACATGTTGCTATATACTGTTCCTTCAATCCTTTCAAACAGATAGTTAACAATTCTAACATTTCTCCAAAGAGAAATCAAAATCTGTTCCATACAAAGAATTAAAAGGATAACAGGAAAGTGTCACCAAAAAGAACATCGGGTGATCAAAGGGACTTTGGTAAAACTCAGAAAGTTTGGGTTGGAAATGAGAAGAATAGCAGCTTCTCACAAGTTAAAAGAAACAACTTTCAAAGGGAACAAAATTTCGCAGGAACTTCATTTCTTCCGGGAGAACATTCCTCCGGAAAAAGTACAGTTCCCTTGGAACATTTCAACAACAACAGGTCTGCAAAACCTTCAAAACAAAGATCTGAATATCAACCTACTGAGTTTTTAAATCAATTCCATCCCTCTTACCAAGGTGGTTCACGAGCTAAATCTGCTCCTCGTGAAAGAAAACAATTTTCTAAACAGTATGATGTGAACAATCATCCTGCACAAGTGAGTTCCTACGAAACTCTGTTCTCACATACTGAAATTCCCAATGTTGCATCTCAACCAAAATTTGAAAATGCAAAACAGAGAAGCAATAGAAAATACTGGGAAAAGAAGGCTTTTATTAAGAAACATGGTTTTCCCAGATGGCAAAGTTACAACAGGAGTGTAAATGGTAAAAGGGCTAACCTTTCAGAACAGGATGAACTTATTTCTGAGAACCATGGTCCTAATCAGCTTGTTTTAAGAAAATATACTTATAATGATGCCATGGGAAGACCCAAGACCACAAAGGCTTAGGTCCCATACTCCAACTAACCATGTGGTTTACCTGTGTAGGGGCTACCTAATAAATCTCAAGCAAATGTTTGGGTTGTAGATAGTGGTTGCTCCAGTCACATGACATGTATTAAAAATCTTCTAGAAAATACAAAAAGATATGATGGAGGTCCCGTTGCCTTTGGAAGCAATGAAGGGTACATTACAACACTTGGTAATGTATCAAATGGAAGTTTTACTCTTGACAAAGTAAGTCTTGTCAATGTTCTGAATTTCACTCTGTTGAGTGTATCACAAATTTGTGATAAGAACATGAATGTTCTGTTTAATGATGAAGAAGTTTTAGTACTTAAGCCTGGTTTCAAAATTCCTGCTAAAATGATTTTAATTAAAGCAAAAAGACAGGATGGCTTGTACTTACTTGATATGGCAAGTGCTAAATCAAATGATGGTAACACCTGTCTGATATCAAAAGCTTATATTGATGAGTCTGACCTTTGGCACATGAGACTTGTACATGTTAATTACAAAACCATGAACAAACTTGTAAATTTAGGGTTGGTTAATTGTTTACCAAAGAAACATTTTAAGTGTAATGAACACTATATTGCTTGTTTAAAAGGTAAACAACACAAGTCTTCTCATAAGTCTAAATCTGAAAACTTAATTTCTCAACCCTTAGAATTGTTTCATATGGATCTCTTTGGTCCTACAAGGGTAATGAGTTTAGGAAAGAAATCTTATTGTTTTGTTATAACTGATGATTTTTCAAGATACACATGGGTTTTCTTCCTAAGAACTAAGGATGAAATTGTCACACCCCCAAGTAACCACTAACGGAGTTTATACCGTTAAGGGGTGCGGCTAGAACAGGATCCACAACCATTAGTTACAAATACTAAATGAATCAGAGTTAGTTCAAAAAGCAGTTTTAAAGTAAAGTCTCAAATACAAACGCAGCGGAATAAATTATTGTCTTAACACTAACCACGTGCTTTACAAATCCTTTGTTCAAAATTCTCAATTAAGTTTAACAGAAATAAAATTGTCTTCACATGCCATGCCAACCTGCTCCGGAATACTCCTTAGCGATCTGCAAAAGTTTAAACCACGCAAGTGTCAACCTAACGGTTGGTGAGTTCACAGTGGGCTTGTCGTGCATTGGCCCGGTCTCATAATCATAGTTTGTATCAAGGTATACTTACATAGTATTCGTTTGAGAAAAGCAATGCTAAATGTTATGTCATAGTTTATAAAGGAATTGTCCGTGACCTACGTCATCGGGAATGAACTAGTTTTGTAAAGTTAAAGTGCTCAACCGATATCGCGGGTAGCTAATCCGTTGTTCCATGCACTAAGGAAGTTTGCACCAAAGCTGACTATAATTTATTGTAGTGGCCGTGCCATCTAGTACTGCGGACCTACGTCATCGCGGTTTTGCCTCCCCCGTGTCCTCTCGGGATCACGGTCAAATAGGCTGATATTGTACCTCCGTGCACTCCCCGTGCCACGGGGCGGAGTTTGTCAAACTCCAGTAGATCTACCCAACATCCCCTCGCTTTACAATTAATGGTACAATTTAGTTGAGGACTTTTAAGTTTTCAAGGAATCCTTAGAAATCATGTGATATCATGTGGTTTAGACTTTAACCTACACTAGCCATATTAAAACGGTTTACTGGATTCTCATGAATCGCAAAAGTGTTTTTGGTTTCGTTTTAGAAATCGTTGTTTTGGTAATTCGCAAGTGCTTCCCATAAAGCACTTCAGGTTCATCAAGTGGGTGCCGAGCACTCCAAGTTTTCAAGTTTATCAGGGAGGTGCCTAGCACTCTCGAGTTGTCAGCATTGTTTTACTTTTAGGTATTCGGTGTGACCCGAACGGGTTCACGGTAATCGGGTTAGTGACACTCACCTTTGGTTGCACTGCTACACTTGCTTAATAATCCAAGTATTGCTTATCGAAGACCTATGAACACGTTTAGGTCTTAAGTATTAGTTTCGTGTCTAATCTTTACTTAACGTCACTATGGCCCATAACATAGCACGTTGGAACTATGACTCGACATACCGACACACGACACCGATGGTTGATCATAAACAAGGGTTCATACATATATCAGAAATCAAAGCATGTATCATCATGGCATAATCATGTAAGTCATGGCATAACATTCAAGCAAATTGTACAAGTTTAGATTCTGGTCTCAGTTTCGCTAGCAGTTTCGCTAGTCAGTTTCGCTGTGTGCATGGGCAGTACTTTCGCTAGGCAATGCCCGATGACACAGTTTCGCTAGGCTAGTTTCGCTCGAAACTGTTGGCACAGTTTCGCTAGTCTAGTTTCGCCCGAAACTGGTTTGAACTTTCGTTCAGGGAATTTCGCTCGGTAGATTCGCTCGAGCTGGTCTGGTTGGTTTACCCGGCGACACTGCAGTTTCGCTGCATAGTGTCGCTGGAAGGAGATATAAATAGTTTCGCTGGACAGTTTCGCCCAGAGAACACCACAGTTTCGCTGGTCGCGAAAAACATACGGATCAGCCTAAAAATTAACCTAACAGCTTCCATTTTACATGCAATTCATTGTTTAGCATACATAGGCATTTACCAACATAAATCAGTAAGCTTTAACACCTTAAACATGCATTTTATCATCAAATCACCCAAAATACATTTAAAACCCTAAAATGACTAAAATAGCATAAATCTTTATCATGGATGGGTTTCACACGTAAAGTTATTAACTTTATAGTAGATCTAGCAATCCTAAGCAACATATCAGAAGATCTAACAACAACACAGAGATCTAGGCATGCTTTATGAAGAAACACATAGAAAAGCATAGAAAATGGCATAAAGGAAAGGTTTTGGGACTCACGATTCGATCAGGGAATCGAATGGATGTTGTCTTGGGCCGAGATCTTGGTTTCTCTTGATGGTTTTCGACTGACCAGATTTCCAGAGAAGAATGTGTGTGTTTGTGGTGTAAATGAGGCAAATAGGAGAACTAGGGTTTATTAAGATTATTTATATCAGGGGCTAGTTTCGCTGGCAGTTTCGCTGGCCAAGCGAAACTGGCCCTGAGCTCGTGCAGGTCAGTCAGTTTAGCTAGCTACCGGGCGACACTATAGTTTCGCCCGTTAGTTTCGCTGGCTGCACAACTTAGGCAATTTTCACAAAATCAAGGATTTACAATTTGTCATGCTATTCATAATATTAAATCATGCATTTGAATCATATTGCACATAATGACAACAATAATGAACACATAGCACATATGGGCGGGTTCGGTGATCAACCAAAGGACGTGGACGTATTCGGCCTAGTTAAGCATTAGTTACTAAGTTAACACTTATAACGTAACTAACGGGGTTTGTCTAACGGAAGTTAACCTTGGAATTCTCGGATGTCACATCATCCCCTTGTAATTGGAATTTTCGTCCCGAAAATTATTCTTGCGTCGTAGCGTTCGCAGCCTCAGCTGTCGTCGTTGCTGGGGAAAGAAAGCAAAGTTTTAGGGTCGTCACATCCTCCTCCTGTTACAGGAATTTTGGTCCCCAAAATTAAATCATACCTTGAGTTTCCGTGGACGTTTGCTCGAATAAGTGAGGATACTTTTTCTTCATTTGATCCTCTCGTTCCCAAGTATATTCAGGTCCACGCTTTGAGTTCCATCGCACCTTGACGATCGAAATCTTGCTACGTTTGAGGGCTTTCTCCTCGCGTCCCATGATTTCTACCGGTTGCTCGATAAATCTCAAATGTTCGTCAATTTCCAATTCCTCCAAAGGAATTATTTCGATGTCTTCAGCCAGACATTTCTTTAGGTTAGAAACGTGAAACACGTTGTGAACTCCATCGAGTTCAGCAGGGAGTTGTAATCGGTAGGCCACCGGGCCTACTTCCCCGATAATTTCAAACGGTCCGATGTAGCGAGGATTTAGCTTTCCACGCTTTCCGAAGCGTATCACACCTTTCCAGGGAGATACCTTCAATAATACCTTGTCGCCTACCTCGAACTTCAGAGGTTTTCGGCGTTTGTCGGCATAGCTCTTTTGTCTGTCACGTGCTGCGGCTATCCGTTTTCTGATTTGTATAATGCGTTCTGTCGTATCATGAATGATTTCTGGTCCAGTGAGTCCCTTCTCACCCGTTTCGGCCCAACATACGGGCGATCTACATTTTCTGCCATAAAGGGCTTCAAAAGGCGCAGCACCGATACTTGAATGATAACTGTTGTTGTAGGAGAACTCCACCAACGGAAGATGAGCCTCCCAGTCTTTACCAAAGTCGAGAACGCAAGCTCGGAGCATGTCTTCTAAAGTCTGAATAGTTCGTTCCGTCTGACCATCGGTCTGCGGGTGATAAGCTGTACTCATATCTAGTCTGATCCCCAATGCTTCTTGCATGGATTGCCATAATCGGGAAGTAAACCGAGGATCTCTGTCGGAGATAATAGTCTTAGGCACTCCATGACGTGCCACAATTCGGTCAATGTACAGCTTAGTTAACTTATCCATATTGTCAGTTTCTTTCATTGGGATGAAGTGTGCAGATTTGGTTAACCGATCAATGATAACCCAAATCGCATCCGGTCGATTTGATCGATGAGGTAATCCTGTTACAAAATCCATGGAGATATCCTCCCATTTCCATTCCGGAATCTTTGGTTGCTGTAGCAGCCCAGAAGGCTTTTGGTATTCAATCTTTACCCTTGAGCACGTTAAGCACTTAGCCACATATCGCGCAATGTCGGCTTTCATATTCGGCCACCAATACAAACCCTTTAAATCTTGGTACATTTTATCCGATCCAGGGTGCACCGAATATCTTGACTTGTGAGCCTCGTCCATTACGAGCTCACGAAGATTTCCGAGTAAAGGAACCCAAATTCTATCATTATAATACCTGAGTCCGTCGGACTTAACTTCAGAATTACCATCTACCCCTCGCAGTGCTTCAGCTGCGAAGTTTTCTTCCTTTAGAGCTTCTTGTTGGGCATCGCGGATCCGATCCGGCAATCCCGTGTGGATGGTAAGTTGCAGCGCTCGCACCCGTCGAGGCTTTTCATACTCTTTCCGACTTAATGCATCAGCCACAACATTGGCTTTTCCCGGGTGATACTTAATCGCTAAGTCGTAATCGTTCAGTAGTTCGACCCACCGTCGCTGTCGCATGTTGAGATCCTTCTGATCAAAGATGTGCTGTAAGCTCTTGTGGTCGGTAAATATTGTGCACTTTGTTCCGTAGAGGTAATGTCTCCAAATCTTGAGTGCATGAATAACGGCTCCCAATTCCAGATCATGCGTTGTATAATTCTTTTCAGTATCCTTTAGTTGCCTGGACCCATAGGCAATCACGTTATCCCGTTGCATCAACACGCAACCGAGTCCTTGAATGGATGCATCACAGTAAACCACAAAGTCGTCAATTCCATCGGGTAACGCGAGAATTGGAGCTGAACATAACATATCTTTAAGAGTTTGAAACGCGCGTTCTTCTTTTTCACCCCATCTATATTGCACTCCTTTGTGCGTCAAAGCTGTTAAGGGTTGAGCCAACTGCGAGAAACCCTTGATGAATCTTCGGTAATATCCGGCAAGTCCCAAAAATTGTCGGATTTCAGTCGGCGCTCTTGGGGTAGGCCAATTCTTGATAGCTTCCACTTTTGCTGGGTCGACATGAATTCCATTCTGATCGACAACGTGTCCAAGGAACTGGACTTCACGAATCCAAAAATCGCACTTTGAAAACTTAGCATATAGCTGTTCCTTGCGGAGCAATTCCAAGATAAGACGTAGGTGCTCCTCGTGTTCCTCCTTTGTCTTGGAGTAGATCAAAATATCATCGATGAAAACAATCACAAACTTATCGAGGTACGGCTTGCACACTCGATTCATCAGATCCATAAATACGGCCGGCGCATTAGTTAGCCCAAACGGCATAACCAAAAACTCGTAGTGTCCATACCGAGTTCTGAAAGCAGTCTTGGGGACATCCTCATCACGAACGCGAAGCTGGTGATATCCAGACCGTAGATCAATCTTTGAAAAGTAGCTCGAACCTTGTAGCTGGTCGAAGAGGTCGTCGATCCGAGGAAGCGGATACCGATTCTTGATTGTAACCTTTTTAAGCTCTCGGTAATCAATACACATTCGGAACGTTCCATCCTTCTTCTTAACAAACAATACTGGTGCTCCCCACGGGGACGAACTTGGACGAATGAACCCTTTGTCGAGTAGCTCTTGAAGTTGTGAGGAGAGTTCGTTGAGTTCACTCACTGCCAAACGGTACGGTGCGTGTGCAATCGGAGACGCTCCGGGAACTAAGTCGATTCCAAACTCTACTTGTCGAAATGGAGGCAAACCAGGCAGATCTTCAGGAAATACATCTTAGAAGTCGCGGACTATCGGGTAGTCGTCAATTCTGCGCTCGGGAAGTGTCGAATCGGTGACGTTTGCAAGAATCGCGAAGTGACCTTTACGAAGGCACTTTTGAGCTTTGAGAAACGAAATAATACCGGTTACTTTTCCACCTTTTTCACCTTGAACTGTTAGCACTTCACCGTCCTTGAGTGGAATACGAACCACTTTTTCTTGACATAAAATTTCAGCTCGATTCTCAGATAACCAATCCATTCCTACTATAACGTCAAAACTACCAATCGGAAAAGGCATAAGGTCGATTCCTAATGTATGGCCAGCTAGTTCTATCTTACAGTCCTTAACTATCTGGGTTGTATCATGAAGTTTTCCATTTGCTAGCTCTACCACATACTTAGCGTCTAGGGCGATAGGTTTAGCATTAATCAATTTAGCAAATTTTGTAGAAATAAAGCTTCTTTCAGCACCAGAATCAAATAATACAGTAGCAGAGAAACCATTAAGGATGAATTTACCGTTAATCACGTTGGCATCATTGCGAGCTTCACCCTGACCCATGACGAAAGCTCGACCTCTACCATTTCCACCATTCCCGTTGCCATTCCCATTGCCATTCCCATTGCCATTACCTCCACCGTTACCATTCCCACCGTTATTTCCTTGATTGTCGTTACCCTGTCTCCTCAGCTGCGGGCAGTCCCTCTTAATGTGGCCTTGGGCACCACATTCAAAACAGCCACGGGCTCCACCATTGTTGTTCTGATTGTTTCCTTGCCCGTTGCGGTTGTTCCCATAGTTGTTGCTCCTCCTGGGGCGGTTTTGTTGCTCAGGTAGAGTTGCCCAACAGTCTTTTGCTTCGTGGCTTCCCTTGCCACACCTTTCGCAGCTCAGATTCTTCCTACAATTACCAGCGTGATGCTTTCCGCACTTGATGCACAGAGGCAGGTTACCCCTGTAGTTGCTTTGGCCATTGCCACCCTGGCGGTAGTTACCACTGTTGTTCCCAGACCTCTTGCTTTGGCTTTGGGAGTTGATAAGATCTCCCAGTGCTGTTTCCAACACTCTGATTGTTCATTGAGTTCTCAGGAGCTTCATCATCAGCTTTTCTTTTGCCACTAAGGGCAGTCTTCTCAGTGGCTTTCGCAGGAAGTGTACCCTTCTCAACCTCCTGATCAGTAAGCTTGTGAGCCAAACGAATGGCTTGCTGCACGGTTGCGGGGTTGCTGGCGGTCACCAAACTCTTGATTTGAGGCGCGAGGCCTTCCAGATAACGCTCAGTGCGTTTGAACTCAGCATCCACCATTGTGGGGCACAAGACCGCGTACTCATGGTAACGCGCAGTGTACTGTTCGATTTCAGACCCAACCATCTTCAGATTCAAGAATTCGCCCTCTAGCTTCTTCACTTGGTCACGGGGACAGTACTTGTCCATGATCAATTCCTTAAATGCTCCCCATTGCATGTTGTTAGCCGCATCAATCCCAATCATCTGAATCTCAGCGTTCCACCAGGAGAGAGCAGCTCCCTCAAAGGTACCAGTAGCAAACTTCACCTTGCTTCCAGCCGGGCAATTACACATAGAGAAAACCTTCTCGGACTTCTCGATCCACCTGAGGAGTCCTACCGCTCCTTCTTCACCCGAAAACGTTAGTGGCTTGCAGTCCATGAAGGACTTAAACGTGCAGTGGTGGTTTCCTGATGCAATAATAGTTCGGGTTCAAATTTAAACAGGTCAAATATAATTCGCTTTGTGCCTTAACCGGCATAATAGTTACCCTGAGCGGCATATGCAGCTTGGACGGCTGCCACCGCGGCTTGCACATGTTCGTTGATCATGGCTTGCAACTGCGCGGGCGTCATGTTGATGTTGTTCCTTCCGTGTCCTCTTCCAGACATCTTGCTGAACAGTTAAAGTAGCCAGTGTTCAGTAACAATTATACCTTATACATATCCCATAATATGTATATTAACCAATTTCCCGTTATCCCTCTATTAGTCCAGAAAAAAATTTTGTGCAAAATCGAGGCGTCGTCGAGGAACGTTGTAAGTCGTAAGTAGCTATCGTCGAAAGTCGGCTTCCCCATAAAAGTCACCGTCGGCGTAGCCATCGTAGTAGAAATCAGGACGTAGCGCGTAGCATCGTTTCGTTGTCGCTTTCCCCCAGAAGTAGTGCGCGCAGTAGCGTTCGCGTTTCGTATTCGTGTGTGAAAATTTTCCTAAGGTTTTCCGTTAGACTTCCTAGACACGGTCTATATATATATTTACATATATATATACGTATACATACATACTAAGCTTTTACTTACACAGCAGAGCGAGTATCCCAGGTTGGCACGTAAAAATTTTATTTTGGGAATTTGTTTATTCGTTTGTAACTAAGGTTTTCAAGTTGCAGTTTCCAAATCGCTTTTCAAAATGATTCCAGTTCTCTGCAACTTATGGCTCTGATACCAATCTGTCACACCCCCAAATAACCACTAACGGAGTTTATACCGTTAAGGGGTGCGGCTAGACCAGGATCCACAACCATTAGTTACAAATACTAAATGAATCAGAGTTAGTTCAAAAAGCAGTTTTAAAGTAAAGTCTCAAATACAAACGCAGCGGAATAAATTATTGTCTTAGCACTAACCACGTGCTTTACAAATCCTTTGTTCAAAATTCTCAATTAAGTTTAACAGAAATAAAATTGTCTTCACGTGCCATGCCAACCTGCTCCGGAATACTCCTTAGCGATCTGCAAAAGTTTAAACCACGCAAGTGTCAACCTAACGGTTGGTGAGTTCACAGTGGGCTTGTCGTGCATTGGCCCGGTCTCATAATCATAGTTTGTATCAAGGTATACTTACATAGTATTCGTTTGAGAAAAGCAATGCTAAATGTTATGTCATAGTTTATAAAGGAATTGTCCGTGACCTACGTCATCGGGTATGAACTAGTTTTGTAAAGTTAAAGTGCTCAACCGATATCGCGGGTAGCTAATCCGTTGTTCCATGCACTAAGGAAGTTTGCACCAAAGCTGACTATAATTTATTGTAGTGGCCGTGCCATCTAGTACTGCGGACCTACGTCATCGCGGTTTTGCCTCCCCCGTGTCCTCTCGGGATCACGGTCAAATAGGCTGATATTGTACCTCCGTGCACTCCCCGTGCCACGGGGCGGAGTTTGTCAAACTCCAGTAGATCTACCCAACATCCCCTCGCTTTACAATTAATGGTACAATTTAGTTGAGGACTTTTAAGTTTTCAAGGCATCCTTAGAAATCATGTGATATCATGTGGTTTAGACTTTAACCTACACTAGCCATATTAAAACGGTTTACTGGATTATCATGAATCGCAAAAGTGTTTTTGGTTTCGTTTTAGAAATCGTTGTTTTGGTAATTCGCAAGTGCTTCCCATAAAGCACTTCAGGTTCATCAAGTGGGTGCCGAGCACTCCAAGTTTTCAAGTTTATCAGGGAGGTGCCTAGCACTCTCGAGTTGTCAGCATTGTTTTACTTTTAGGTATTCGGTGTGACCCAAACGGGTTCACGGTAATCGGGTTAGTGACACTCACCTATGGTTGCACTGCTACACTTGCTTAATAATCCAAGTATTGCTTATCGAAGACCTATGAACACGTTTAGGTCTTAAGTATTAGTTTCGTGTCTAATCTTTACTTAACGTCACTATGGCCCATAACATAGCACGTTGGAACTATGACTCGACATACCGACACACGACACCGATGGTTGATCATAAACAAGGGTTCATACATATATCAGAAATCAAAGCATGTATCATCATGGCATAATCATGTAAGTCATGGCATAACATTCAAGCAAATTGTACAAGTTTAGATTCTGGTCTCAGTTTCGCTAGCAGTTTCGCTAGTCAGTTTCGCTGTGTGCACGGGCAGCACTTTCGCTAGGCAATGCCCGATGACACAGTTTCGCTAGGCTAGTTTCGCTCGAAACTGTTGGCACAGTTTCGCTAGCCTAGTTTCGCCCGAAACTGGTTTGAACTTTCGTTCAGGGAATTTCGCTCGGTAGATTCGCTCGAGCTGGTCTGGTTGGTTTACCCGGCGACACTGCAGTTTCGCTGCATAGTGTCGCTGGAAGGAGATATACATAGTTTCGCTGGACAGTTTCGCCCAGAGAACACCACAGTTTCGCTGGTCGCGAAAAACATACGGATCAGCCTAAAAATTAACCTAACAGCTTCCATTTTACATGCAATTCATTGTTTAGCATACATAGGCATTTACCAACATAAATCAGTAAGCTTTAACACCTTAAACATGCATTTTATCATCAAATCACCCAAAATACATTTAAAACCCTAAAATGACTAAAATAGCATAAATCTTTATCATGGATGGATTTCACACGTAAAGTTATCAACTTTATAGTAGATCTAGCAATCCTAAGCAACATATCAGAAGATCTAACAACAACACAGAGATCTAGGCATGCTTTATGAAGAAACACATAGAAAAGCATAGAAAATGGCATAAAGGAAAGGTTTTGGGACTCACGATTCGATCAGGGAATCGAATGGATGTTGTCTTGGGCCGAGATCTTGGTTTCTCTTGATGGTTTTCGGCTGACCAGATTTCCAGAGAAGAATGTGTGTGTTTGTGGTGTAAATGAGGCAAATAGGAGAACTAGGGTTTATTAAGATTATTTATATCAGGGGCTAGTTTCGCTGGCAGTTTCGCTGGCCAAGCGAAACTGGCCCTGAGCTCGTGCAGGTCAGTCAGTTTAGCTAGCTACCGGGCGACACTATAGTTTCGCCCGTTAGTTTCGCTGGCTGCACAACTTAGGCAATTTTCACAAAATCAAGGATTTACAATTTGTCATGCTATTCATAATATTAAATCATGCATTTGAATCATATTGCACATAATGACAACAATAATGAACACATAGCACATATGGGCGGGTTCGGTGATCAACCAAAGGACGTGGACGTATTCGGCCTAGTTAAGCATTAGTTACTAAGTTAACACTTATAACGTAACTAACGGGGTTTGTCTAACGGAAGTTAACCTTGGAATTCTCGGATGTCACAGAAACACCGGAAACTCTAAAAGCTTTAATCTTACAACTTGAAAATCAGCCAAATTTCAAAGTCAAAAAAATTATATGTGACAATGGTACGGGTTTAAAAATCATGTTTTAAATTCTTTTTGTCAAGAAAAGGGGATATGTAGGCAGTTCAGTGCTGCTAGGACTCCTCAGCAAAATGGGGTTGCTAAGAGGAGAAATAGAACACTAATTGAGGCTGCTAGATCAATGTTGGTTGAGTCTAAGCTCCCTATAACTTTCTAGGCAGAAGCAGCGAACACTGGCTGCTATGTTCAGAACAGGGTGCTTGTAGTCAAAGGTAAGAACAAGACACCATATGAACTTAGGAGAAAAAGAAAACCTAGCATACATTTTCTCAAAGTATTTGGCTGTCCTGTTACAATATTAATAACCAATGAGAACTTAGCTAAGTTTCCTGAAAAGGCAGATGATTGCTACATGGTTGGATACTCTGGCATTGCTAAGGCATACAAAGTGTACAATCTCAGAACTAAAATTATTGAGGAGTTAATAAATGTGTTTTTCAATAAAAAAATCTACAAATAGGTTTAGTTCTGAACCCTCATGGTTATTTGATATTGATTCACTAACCAATGCTTTCAACTATATTGTTGATAAGTCTTTTAGTGAGTATGTGCAGTCTCAAGGGGAGAACTCAAAGGCAAAGAAAAATGACTGCAACTATGGTCATTTCTACTCCTCTGTCAGCACACAACCTTACAAACCACCTACCATGCCAACTGCTGAAATTCAACAAGTTACTAATCCCACTCCAGTGAACTTGGTTGAAACTGAGTCAAGTAATTCACCATCACAAGGTGAAGGATATGTCTCAGATACAAGTGATGATGGGAGTGTGCAGCACTCTCCAAATGATAACCAATTTGATGGTCATGATGGTTCTCATGTGTCAAATTTCACTGACTCATCTCATGAAGAGGACATCAACTCTGCTAACAACATGAGTGATCAACATGGTTCTGCTGCAACTACATCAAATTTACCTCCTTCACAAAGATTACCAGGAATTGAGCTTAGTATTCACCTGCTCCTAATTATTCCACCTACTAGGCAAGTTCAGAGTCATGAATTCCCAAGTTTTCAGAATACAAATGTCAGCAAAACTCATCCAATTAAGAATGTGACTGGTGATGTGACTGCTCCTGTTCTTACAAGAAGCAAATTAGCTGCCGATGCAAATATCTGCTTGTTTGTATGCTTCCTGTCCCAAGAAGAACCAAAGCAAGTTGAGCAAGCACTGAAAGACAATCACTGGATTGAAGCTATGCAAGAAGAATTGTTCCAAATCAACAAACAGCAGGTTTGGGAACTGGTTGATCTTCCGGAGGATGCTCAACCAATTGGAACAAAATGGGTTTTTAGAAACAAGAAGGATGAAAGAGGAATTGTCATCAAGAACAAAGCTAGGCTTGTTGTTCAAGGATAGGCTCAAGAAGAAGGGATAGACTATGATGAGGTTTTTGCTCCTGTTGCAAGATTAGAGGCAATCAGAATCTTCCTTGCCTATGCAGCTTACAAGAACTTCACAGTTTATCAGATGGATGTCAAAAGTGCTTTTCTCTATGGAAAACTGAAGGAATATGTTTATCTATGTCAACCACTAGGGTTTGAAGACCCACACCATCCTAACAAGGTGTGCAAACTGATCAAAGCTCTCTATGGCCTCAAGCAAGCACCAAGAACATGGTATGAGACACTCTCAAACTATCTGCTTGGCCATGGTTATAGCAGAGGAGCTATTGATAAAGCTCTCTTCATCAAAAAAGTTGGAAAAGACAAGTTACTTGTTCAGATATATGTGGACGATATCATCTTTGGGTCAACCAATCCCATGTTGTGCAAGGAGTTTGAGACCCTGATGCAAGATCAATTTGAAATGAGTTCAATGGGTGAACTTAATTTCTTTCTGGGTCTCCAAGTTAAGCAAACTGCACAGGGTATCTTCTTGAACCAATCCAAATATATTCAAGATATGCTCAAGAGATTTGATATGCTATCTTCCTCTTCTACAAAAACTCCTATTTCAACATCGCACAATCTGAATCCAGAGTCAGAAAGTGAACGTGTTGATCAGCACACTTACAAGGCAATGATTGGTTCATTAATGTACCTAAAAGCAAGTAGGCCTGGTATTATGTTTAGTGTATGCTTATGATGAAGATATCAGTCTGCTCACAAAGAATCCCACATGAAGGCAGTGAAGAGAATATTCAAATACCTCAAGGGACAACCAAAACTAGGGTTGTGGTATGCAAAGAATAATAACCTTTCTCTTGTTTCCTACACTGACAGCGACTATGGTGGCTGCTATTTGGATAAGAAATCAACATCAGGAGGATGTCAATTTCTAGGAAATAGGCTTGTATCATGGCAGTGCAAGAAACAAACCTGTGTTTCTACTTCAACTGCTGATGCTGAGTACATTGCTGCTTTAAGCTGCCGTGGTCAAGTGCTATGGATTCAAAATCAAATGCTGGATTATGGAATCACATTTCTAGAAACTCCCATGTATGCAGACAACACCAGTGCCATTTCTATCACCAACAATCCTGTGAAGCATTCAAAGACAAAGCACATTGAGATAAGGTACCATTTTATTAGAGACTGTGCAGAAAAGAAATTGATTAAGTAACATAAAGTTCATACCGATCTTCAATTAGCCGACCTTTTCATAAAGGCATTTGATGAGGCAAGATTCTTCTTTTTCATCATAGCTATTGGGATGATGAACTTTGGTTAACTTCTGTTGTCAATTTTTGTTTTCTGTACATACTTTTATATTTCCTTAAGTGCTTGTGTGTCTTTTGATCAACTTCTTCTAAAACCAAGAAAATTCTTTGAAAATTTCACAGCAATTTGTTCATAACCAAAACTGCACAAAATTTACTAAATTTGTTAAGTTATGAGATTTTCTAAGTGTTTTGAACATTCCTAAGTAAGTTCCCAGGGAACTTTATTCTTCCGAGGGAACAAGTTTGTTCCGAAGGAAAAGTTCCGAGGGAACTTACTCCTGAAGCAATTTCCTTCACAAGAGAAGTTCTGAGGGAACTCTCTAATGTTTCTAATTTGTTTCAAGTGTTTTCTAAGTGTTTCAGGAATTCCAGACGAATTTGAAACTCCGAGGGAACTTCACTCTTCCGAAGGAACAACATTGTTCCGAAGGAAAAGTTCCGAGGGAACTTTAATGAGGACTTAATCTATTTTGGATTAAGTGGGACCCTGTACAGTTATTTCACTGTTGCACCGTACAAACGCATAATGCGTTAACAGTGACGGTTAACTGCTGGCCCCACTAACTCCATCTTTCACGTTACCGTTAATTCCCTCTCTCCTCACCCTTTAACTGTCACTTCCAAAGAAAACCCTTCACTTACGAAACCTAAATTCCCAAATACCCAGAAATCGCTCTCGCTTTCTTCATAATTTCATCAAAATTCCATTCATTCACTAAAGAAATCACTCAATACAGAGCAATGGCAGCATCCGCGTTTCACAACGAGCACAATCAAAGAGCTTATTTGGAGAAATCACAGAAGTCGGCTCCGTTTGACTGGATGATTAACTTTCTCACAGCGTCGGAACTTGTAGGTCCGGAAATCTCCCAAACACACGATATCTAATCAAACACGAGTGCGGAATCCTCGTATAAGATCGATTCAAGAAGAATAGTAGTAGAAGATACTAGATCTATGAGAAAGATGAAATCTTGAATGAATAAACACTACTATGAAGCTGATCGTAAACTTAGAGCACCAAGAAATCGTAAACAGTGATTTGTATTGAAAAGCTTTCATGAATCATAAACAAGTGAGGTTTATATATTACCTCATTACAAGAAATCGTAAACCTGGTAGCCCACATGGCCCAATCATAAACATTATATAAGCCCACTAACTAGTAAATAACAAGCCCAAAACAAAGATAAACTAAGCCCAATACTAATGTTCATGCCTTAAATAAATCTAGCCCAACAATCTTCCCCTAGGCATGAACCATTAGTCCACTTACGGCAGCAGCAGATCAAACCTGAAAGAGCTTTGTACGTTGTTGAACCACCATCCGTTCTCTACGATCCGCTTTGCAATTCCATCAAAGATACCAACCCTTATAGCATTCTCCATGTCATTTTCATCTCCAAGTATGGGTTGGGTGGCTAGGAGCTTGATGTCTCGCTCTCCAAATCTTAGCAAGTCCACCGGATCATAGAATCGGAATTGCCTCATCGGCTTGCAGAGCACCACCACTTCATGAGTTGTCGGATCGTAACACCAGCAATCAAAATTTCTGACCAGTGTGCCATCTTCGATCTCGTCCAACATGTTAATAACTCTTGTACGCTTAGTGGGTGGCCTCCTAGCTTCACCAATGGGCTGCCCTGTCACTGGGTCAGTCCCTGTCTCTATCCATCTGACCGCTTTCAACTCAAAATCTGCAAAGTTGTTTTCTTGATGGCTCAGCAGGTTATTACGGATAAGATTTCCTTCAGGTCTATCCCATCTGTTTATGAAAGGAGCTCTCAAAAGGCTTCTGATCTCAGGCTCAGTCCAGGAGTGGAATTGACCACGCGATTTATAATACTCCACAGGACTGTAGCCGTCACGGATCACGGCAAAGAGTTTCTTCTCGTTGTCATAATGCCAACACAAGATGGTCTCACGACTCCCACGTTTGTCAATTGAGCTCTCACCCACATCAATGGTGTATTGAGTGGGGGCTGGTCCCTGGAAGAACTCCCTGAACCAGTTTTCGTGGCATCTTGCTGCCTTGAAGATGATTCTGCCACAGCGGGCGTAATCAGGCATATCAAAGTTCTCATCTCCTTCATCTGTCTCCATAGCATCTACAGCCTGCATCCCCTGTGACGAACCTTGACCTGGGGCACCTGAGGAGTTGGACCCTACAACATCCTTTAATTCATTGAACTTCTTCCTCAGGTCCACCAGCATGTTGTACAGATATTTCATTCTGTCTTTGTACGCCACCTCCTTCTCTCTCATATACTTGTTTTCTGCTTGAAGAGCCTTGATCTCATTCTCTCTAATTCTGTTTTGAGAGATCAGGAAGTTGATCTGAGGATCAGCACTTATCCTCATATTTATTGGAAGCTCCGCTGCTTGAAATGGCCTGAAGCTAGTTGTAGCTGTAGGCTGAGTTATTACAGGTGCAGCGCTCACTTTCACTGGGCTTGGAACAGCGAATGTGTGATCAACCTCTATGAATTGACTTTCTTCCTGAACAGGGCTATGTTCGGTTAGAAGTGGTGATTCAGTCTGAGCAGCAGCAGGTTGATCTTATACATCTTCTGTAGCAGTTTCTTCTTGAGCACTGGGACCCTCAGAACTAGGCCTAGCTGGATGTACTAACAAAATGCTTGAGCTGGTCTTTGAAAGCTTGAATCTGATGCTTCTTGGATCTGACCTCTTTCTAGGTGAAGGTTCACGTGCTGGAATTGGTTCTTCAAGAATATCTTCAGCATCCAGATTCAGCTCAGGAGGGGTTGTATCACTGCCTGATGATCTGATCATGTCATCCCTTGACCTTTTAAGGTTAAGGGGCACCAGATTCCCATAGATATCATCATCAGTAATCTCCTGGCCAGCGAGAATATCATCCATTACATTCTCTTCATCGGAGGGTATGACTTCATCTTCCTCTTGTACATTAACAGCCGGAGTTGCTGTTAAGTCTTGGTCTTCTGCAACGGATGCATTAACATTTGGCACTGCAGCTTCTGGGTCAGAATCATCCATTACTTGTTCCCTTGCAACCTCTGGGAACGCACCCCTCTTAGCCCACTCCAGTCTACCTTCAAAAGATTGCTTACCCGGTCTATCTTGGGTTTGCAAGCCAAATACTCCGATGTCCATCACCTTCACATCTAGTTTCTCAACCCTCTCCTCAATCATTGGATACTTCTTCATCACCACCATTTGGACGAACCTCGGTGTCATTAGAAACTGTTCTCTGGCACTTAGTGCTGCATTGCCTATCTAATCAATCAGCATCATCTTTGAAAAGTTAAAGTCCCAATCTAAGGCCAATCCTACGAAGGCAGTTCCATGAAGTTGGTTTAACTGATCGAAGCTCGTTCTCTTGCCAAGGAAAGATTTCTGCATATAATGCGCCAGACACCTCCAGTAGTGTGGCAGAAGCTTCTTAAAGATGGGCGGAAATTTTCCTTCATACCCCATTGATTGCGCACCTGCCAGAACTACCTCCTTCGGATACTTGATAGGATGAGAAGCATCATCAGTAATGTTCAGCCCTTGCCTTATATCTTCTTCCTCAATAACAATTTGTCTGTTCTGGACCGTTGCTGTAATCCTTGTCTTGTCGGAATTTGCCCTAGCAGAACCCCAAAATTCCCTGACCAGCATCTCATCAATGAGTACATTCGTCCTTAGTGCATGGTTGATTTTACATGTGTTCATCCCGGCCACCAGAGAGTAGAATAACTCCATGTGTTTTTCTGGCGGGTCTTCCAGATAAGCAGGCATACGGTGATCCTGTTCATATTTTATGTCTTCGATAAGCATCTCTTCTGCCATCTGAGAAGGACAAGACATATGTATCAGACATATTCATCAAAGCTATTATGATTATTAACCCTTGACATTGTTTAGATGAAAATCACATTTTACTTTTGAAGATCACACAGTTTCAACTTTTAGGGAAAATAATTGAATTAAGCACATTCTCACAAATCATTCACAATTTTATCTCAGAAACGATCAATTTTAATGAGATTCTCAAAATTGTTAAGTGTTTTATATTTTAATTCTCGATTATGTGAGTTTACGATTCAAAACATGGGTTCACGATTCATTTAAGCGAGTTTACGATCCGCTATCGGGTTCACGATTGGGTTCATTTTAGGACCAATCGTAATCATTAAATCCAATCGGAAACAGTTAATTTAAATCCAAGCCCGATCGTAAACGCAGTTTGTCGTTAGCGCGAGTCGTAAACGTTTCATCGTGAACATAGATCGTAAACAAACGATCGTAAACACCCAAAAGACTCGTCTTCTTCACCGAGATATCGTAAACATCAAGATCTCCATTGATAGACCTGCAACAAACTTAGAAACTCGTTACAACATTTCAATATACATCAAAAGCCCTTTCCAACTACCTTTGAGAGTTGTAAACACGAATCCGACTTCAACACTTTGATAAATCGACTCGAAATCAGTGAATGGTGAAAAGGAACTCGAGTTAGGGTTTAAATCGTAAAAAATGAGAGTGAATCGATGAAAACTTGTGAACACAGTCGATTGACAAGGGGTTCTTGGTCGGAAATGGATTGCGAGTGCGTCTGTGTGCTCGGATTTCACAGTGGTGGTCGAAGATGGTCGGAAACAGGTTTCCGGTAAGGGTAGCGGCGGGGCTAGGGTTTTTCTCGGCGAAGATCGTAAACGAGAGAGTAAGAGTGATGGATCGTAAATGAACAAAGTAATCGGAAACAAAGGTTTTGTTTAAAAAAAAATTACACTACGGCCCCTCAAGTTTCAGAAACAATTTAGACACACCCAAGCCTTAAACAATGTAAATTCTCATAAAAAAATGTTAATCTTTGAGATAAAAACTGAGAATTTAACGAAGCTTCCCCTCAGACTTAGCCCCGAGTATCCGATCATGATCATAAAATAAAACTTTAAATATTTAAAGACAAAAAAAACAAAATTTGAAAAAGCACAAACTTAAGATAATCTAAAAACGAGGCACAAACATACTTACCTTGAGATTGATATTTTTCATGGATCAAACCAGACAAACCATTAACTGAAGAACCCTTTTCAGCTTCCGTTACTCGACGCTCTAGACGAATGCTTAAAAAAATTGAAATCACATAAACTCACATCCAGTTAAAAAATTTTAAGTGCTTAATTGTGGTACATAATTACCGTCATGTTTAACCGTCCCCACACCCAATTGTTCATAGCAAAACCTACCCAACCTCAGAGTTTATTGAGGATTCACAAACCCCCAACTTGAGGAACCATGCAACACTGCTTTGACAGCCACTTATTTCTTATTTTCATGAATTATCGGTTGGTGATCAGGTCGGCCGCACAAGCACGCAGAGAAGACCAACAGAATAATTTTCTTTTCTTTTCTTTTTCTTTTTCACAATTTTCATATATATATATATATATATATATATATATATATATATATTTGAATTCTTTTCCTTTTTCTTTTTCTGTGGTGTTGTCATTTACAGTATAAACATGGCGTGTGAGAGAGTGAATACTAGGTAAATACCACTCTCAACCCATTTTTGCCGGGTCTCAGTTTTTTAAACTATGTAAACTAGGATGGAAACCTAAACATATATAAGAGTTAAGATTACTGCACTTACAATGGATGATCATTGTTTTTGATTTAGCTTACCGAACATCATCTTTGAGACGTCTTTCACTTCTGCCTTACAGGTGTCAGTCTCCGATTGTCATGGAAATTTATATCACTTCCTTCCAACTCAAGGCAAAACAAAAGACATCATAAAAACCTCAAACAAATATTTTTTGAATTTTCTGAGACAATTATATTTCTTCCCCTGTTTTTATGAGGCTTTTGAAAACAAACACTATTTTTTTTTAAATTTTCTATTTTTATATATATTTTTTTAATTTTCTTAAAAACAAGTATTGACAAATAAAAGTTGATCAGATCATTCCTCGAAGGCAATCATCCGAAGGCCTTCGACACACATTTCAAAATTTGGTCGCGGGAGGGGTTTTGTGAAAATGTCCGACACATTCTGATCGGAGCTTACCTTTTGAAGCTGAATTAGCTCCCGATCATAGAAATCTCGAATGAAATGTACCTTTATGTCTATATGCTTGGTTTTAGAATGTTGGACAGGGTTTTTCACAATTTCCAGAGCAGCAGCATTATCGCAAAAGATAGGAGTGTTAACGAATTCCATACCGTAGTCTGTGAACTGGTTTTGGATCCATACTACCTGTGAAGTACCGGCAGATGTTGCCACGTACTCAGCTTCAGCAGTTGATTTAGATACGGTATGCTGCTTCTTGCTCTGCCAGGAAATGAGTCGATCACCCAGATATTGACATCCTCCAGTGGTTGACTTCCGATCCAATTCACTGCCTCCATAGTCACTGTCAGTATATGCATACAATTGAAAGTCAGTGTTCTTTGGGTACCAAAGACCAAGCCTAGGCCTGCCCTTCAGATACCTAAAAATACGTTTAACAACATTTAAATGAGAAAGTTTAGGGTTAGCCTGATAGCGTGCACACAAGCAAACTGCATGCATAATATCTGGCCGACTTGCTGTTAAGTACATCAGCGAACCAATCATTGATCGATACGTGAATTCGCTCACTGACTCCCCGTCTGCATCTGCTGACAAGAGTGGTCGGGATGCCATTGGAGTTGAAATTGGCTTTGAGTCTTGCATCTTGAATTTTTCTAGAATCTCATTCACATATTTGGCTTGGTGAATAAGAATCCCAGATTCATCTTGTTTTACTAGCAAGGCTAGGAAGAAACTCATCTCCCCCTGATCGCTCATTTCAAACTTTTTCTTCATAATCTCCTCAAATTCGGTGCACAATTCCTCGTTTGTTGAACCGTAGATGATGTCATACATACACTTGCACCATGATTATGTCCTCATCCACCCTCTTCCTAAACAAAGTTTGATCAACAACTCCTCTTGTATATCCATTCTCCACCAGGTGATTGGACAACGTTTCATACCAGGTACGAGGAGCTTGATGCAAACCGTACAAGGCCTTATCCAGTAGATAAACATGATCTGGATTTTCCTCATCTATGAACCATGGTGGTTGGGTTACATAAACTTCTTCATTCATCTCTGCATACAGGAAGGCAGTCTTCATATCCATCTGATGGATTGTAAAATTGAGATACGATGCCACAACCAGAAAGATCCGAATTGCTTCTAATCTCGCCACCGGAGCGTATACCTCGTCATAGTCAATCCCGTGAACTTGCATGTGACCTTGTACTATTAACCTCGCCTTGTTTCTCATAATGATTCCCGCGTCATCCTTCTTGTTCTTATAAAGCCACCTCGTGGGAATCACCTTCTTGTCATCTGGCCGCTTCACAAGTCGCCACACTCCCAGCTTTGAGAACTGATTAAGCTCATTGTGCATGGCCTCTATCCAATTCGGATCTCTGAGAGCAACCATCACATTCGGAGGCTCAATCTGGGAGATAAAACATGAGTACATGCAGAAATTGATATCGCCTGTGCGGCTTCTAGTTGAAACTCCTGCAGACACTGGTCCAAGAATATTGCTAACTGGATGATCCTCGTTAATCCTAGATACCTGGACATCTGGCACAGACACAGAAACAGGCAGATTAGAACTAACAACATTATCATTTATATCATTCATACCTGAGCTTTGTGGAATTTCCGAATCATTATCACAAGTTCCTGAAGTTCCCGGAGCATCTGCGTTGACATTTGTGGGAACTGGAACTGGTGCCTTCTCACAGTTTCTTTCAGTGTGAGGTCTTGATTCAGATGGCTGAGTGATAATCTCTTCTTCTTCACCCAAATTGTGAAGCTCATTCAAAAACTTGAATCCTTCAAACAGAGACCCATAATTAAAAATCCAATCAGGTCCGGTCCCTGCATCTGACGGATTGTCCTCAAGCCAGTCCATGTTGAACGCTTCAATGATCAAACCGGTGGTCTTGTTATAGACACGATAAGCACTATTTCCCGAATAACCAACGAAATAACACTCATCAGCTTTCGCCTCGAACTTCCCAACATCGGACTGTATCAGTACCGTGCACGGACATCCAAATGTCTTAAAATATCCCACCGTTGGCTTTTCTTTATAGACAATCTGATACGGAGTTTTCTCATGACGCTTGTTCAACAAAACGCGATTTTGCACATAGCACGCCGTATTGACTGCTTCAGCCCAGAAGAAGATTGGTAGTTTAGCTTCACACCTCATTGTCCTTGCAGCTTCAATGAGTGTCCTATTTCTTCTCTCAGCTACTCCATTTTGTTGAGGGGTGTATGGCGCACTGAACTGTCTATTTATTCCCTTAGACCCACAAAACATATTCAGCTCAGCGTTCTTGAATTCCGTTCCGTTATCCGATCTGATAGCTTTGACCTTCTTGTTCAGCTGATTCTCTATGAGTGTGACAAACTGTTTCACTAGGGCTGGAGTTTCATAATAGTTTGAAAAGAAGTAAACCCAAGTAAAACGTGAATAGTCGTCCACAATCACTAGACAATAGGAGAATTTGCTGATGCTCTGAACTTGCATAGGCCCAAATAGATCCATGTGAAGAAGTTTTAGAACTGATGACATAGAGTTTGTTATCTTCGGACGATGTGGCAACTTGTGCTGCTTCCCCTTCGCACATGCCACACATTTTTCCACAGTTGAGAAGTCTTTGATGGGCAGCTTTCTGACATGCTCTCCTTTTGCGAGCTTGGTCAAATTCTTCATATTTGCATGCCCCAGACGACGATGCCACAACATAGCCAAATTTTCGTTTTGTTTTGAGACGAGGCATGCTTCTTCTGACGTTGGAGGATTGCCCATGTTGAGAAGATATGAATTTGAACGTCTTGGAGTACGCATTAGTATGCACTCCTTGGGAATCTTCACGCCGGGCTTCAAAATAATGCATTCCTTTCGATTGAACATCACAGAAAAGTCTTTGTCACAGATCTGAGAAACACTCAGCAAACTGTGAGACAGTTCCTCCACATAATGTACGTCAGAAAAAGACAGATTTCCACTTCTCACAACACCTTTCTTGCTAATTCTACCACCCACACCACCTGCAAATGAAGCTCCTCCACCATCGAAATCCTCTACATCTTCCAAAAGGGACAGATCTCCGGTCATGTACCAGAGATTGTTGATAGATCTTCTTGGCTGTCCCTACAAGAATCAGAAATTAATGAGATCCAGGTACCCAGGCCATAACAGATCTGGGCACACCTTTTGCATCAATGTATTTAACTAATTGAAGAATCATTTCAGACTTTGATCCAGACACATTCTCATTTTGAATGTTGACTTTTGGTTTCCATGCGGTGGTTTTCTCTGGTTTCAACACAGTTGTTGAATTGTTCACAGTCATAGGTTTCTTTTGTGGTGAAATGACCTTTTTACCAGTTGGCTTTTTAACCGGTGTCCACTCAAGTTTCAGTTTAGTATACACAAGTTGTTTTGTTTGAGTGACACCTTTTTGTTTCAAAACCTGTTGCTCGGCTTTCGCTTTGCCATTAGGTTGATTAGCTCTTTTTACTTTAGCCACTTGTTTTTCAACATATTCTGGTTTTATCTTGTGGTAAACTCCTTTAGATACATAAGTTTGTTTTGGAGTTCTGGTCACATTCCACTTATCAACAACAGGCTTTGTCACAGGTGCCTTTGCGTTTGAGACCTTAGACTGTTCAGTCTTCATTGGTTCAGAACACTGCTTCCCCTGAACCACAGCTTGTTGCTTCTGCTTTTGTTTTTGCTTCTCTCCGGTCATCATTTCTCCAACATACTAGTCCGTGGGTTTTGTGGATAGTATGGTTGGTAAGGTCTATTCACACAGTTAGCTGCAAAATGTCGTGGCTTTCCACATTGAAAGCAATTCATGAGTCTAGGCCCATTGACATGACTACAGAGGTACGAACGTCTTGGGTAAGACGACTTTCACTCTGGCTTATCATCCCATTTGTGTATAACACGCTGTTTATCCTTATCAGATTGTGTAATTAAACAAAATTGTTCCGATTTAGATTTGTTTGTTCTATTAAAAGCTGACACAACCAGGGGATAAGCAACAAAGTCTATGGGCTTAGTCTCACGACCTATTTTTGTGTTAGGCACACGAATTTTAAAACCAGACACTTTTTCATTTGATTCAGAAACATTTTTTAACATCGACGCAAGATGTCTCTAGTTCTGACACAAGTGCCATTACATCATCCTTAGGTAAACATAAACTAGAGCTACTAGAACTACTAGAACTACTAGACACGTGACTCTCTTCCACTCTCTGACATTCGACATCCTTCTTCGAAATGTCTTTGATTTCTACTTCATCTGCACAATAAACAGATACATCAGAAGAACTCACACAGTTATTCAGAGAAGTATTTGATGGTCCTGCTTCACACGCGTCTGTCATCACTCTATCCTTATTACCCAACCCATAAGTCATGTGTTTTTCATTTTCCATTTCCTCTTCTGTCAAAGGCTTCACTCCAACCAAGACACTATCTAAAGGAGGTCCTTCCTCATGCATTTCCGATGCAGATCTATCTATCTGATCCTCCTCTAAAATCATTCCTATTACATCTCTGGTTTTATCTTGAGGAACAACGTTCTTGTTTGCAAAGCTAATTCCTATTCCACCTTTGTCCTTACCCATTCTAACCTCAGTAATGCATGTGTCCAGATATTTACTAGCCTGTAACATTCTTTTGCTTCTCATAAGATTTATATCAAGCTTAACCTGCAACTCATTGTTTTTATGCTTAAGTTCATCTATTTGCTTAGTAAGTTCTGCTAATTCTAACTTAGCATTGTCATACAGATAAGCATTCTCAGTTGCAAGTTTCTTATATTTCACTATGTCTAATTTCTGGGCTTTAACCTTTTCTTCGTTCTTTTGCCACCTACCCTTAAATATGCTTCTTTCACATTTTACCTCAAACAATTCTAATTGAAAATTTTTGCAAAATTGTCTAAGGCCAGTAATTATACGATCACAAACAGGGTTAGAACATACCTTGGTGTGGTTAGCTGCCATAGCTTCATTCTCCTCAGGTTCATCTTCAGTAACAACAAAAGCATGCTCTTCCTCATCATCATCATCCATAGCAGTCATCATAGCATGTGTCAGGCTCAGATCCTTCATTTGGGAGGTCCAGTCATATCCTCCTCCTTCCTGTACCATCAAAGCGCTTGTCTCTGCCTTTGCCTTCCCATCAGCTGGTTTCTTTATCTCTGCTTTCTCCTTCCTTGGCTTGCTACACTCTCTTGCAAAATGCCCATATTCATCACAATTGTAGCACCTAAGCTTGGTTTTGTCAAACCCCATTCTGATCTTGTCTTGATCCTTCCAAACATTTCTCCCTGTAGTCGCCATGAACTTCTTAGCCCTGAACACAGCCATAGCCATCTACCAAGAGACATCCAACATCTCCACATCCTCTGGATTAATCTGATTCAGCTCTCCTGATAGGATCTCAGTAGGGATTAGGGTTCCGGCCATTAAAGCATGATAACTATTCATGAATCCCATACCAAGTGCAAAATTGGGATCATTAGCAGCCTCAGAATTGTCACATCCACTCGAACTACATTGAGGTTGTGCTGCAAATGCATTTGTTTTAGTCACAGAACTGATCCACCTCCAACAGACTTTCCTTTCTGCTTCACATCTACTTCTTCCGACAACAGTGCTTGATTCAGTTTCCCAGCCAAACTAAGAGAGCTTATATGATTCAACTCACGCTGCTTATCATCAATAAGCTTGGACTTCAACTTGTTAATCATTTCATCCAGAGACAGCTCACTCAATTTGTTTTTGTCCTTAATGATTGAGATATTGGTGTTCCATGACTTTGGTAAACTGTTCAGCAGCTTCAAATTCTTGTCTTCCAAATCCGGCTCCACACCATAGCTTGACATTTCTGCCATCAGAGATACAAACCTTTGCACTTGCGCTTCAAACGATTAACCTTGGATATGGTTGAACAAATTGAATTTCTGCTTCAACATTTTCTTTCGACTTGCCTTAATGTCCGGATTCCAGAGTTCCTTCGCCGTCTTGCAATGCTTAAATCCTTGAGCAATGTCAGGTGTTAGTGCCATGGTCATAATTGCAAACGCCCTCTCAGCCTTGTTACACCTTTCCCAGTCCTCATCTTCAAACTCTTCTTCAGTCTTAGCCTTTCCTGCTTTAGCTCCCTCTCCATGAGTAGGTATGTGTGGTCCATTTATTACCGCTCTCCACAATCTCAAGTCAACACTCTTCAAATGGTTTTCAAACCTGTACTTCCACTCCAAAAAGTTATCCGCCGAAATGAGTCTAGGTGGACGAGTGATAGAGCCAATCTCGAAGTCCAATTTCTGATACATACTTGGTTCAAAATCCATCCCAATAGCTTAGGAAACTTAAAGCCAAAATCGTAAACACACAAACCGCCTTATAAAGTCGTAAACGCAAGATTACGATTGATGATTACGAACTCGAAGTCGTAAACACCTGTTCCCGATTAGGAGCAATCGTAAACTGTAATTACGATTAAACACGTCGTAAACACCGATTACGACAAGTGATTCCGGTATAGCAGAATCGTAAACACTGATTACGATCAAACAAAGTCGTAAACTCGCACAGTACGGATCGTAAACGCTTAAAGGTGTGATCTTGAAGTCGTAAACGCCAAAAAAACCCAAACTTGATGTCGTAAACTCGCTGATGATGAAGAACTTCAATGAACTCAGTCGTAATCACCGAAGAAATCCAGAAAAACCAGTCGTAAACTCCAAAAACCCAGAAACCTTCAACAAAAACTCGAATAAAACCCAAAAAACTCTTGAATCAATATCGTGAGAGCCTCGAATCTAAGATTCTTAGCTCTGATACCAATTGTAGGTCCGAAAATCTCCCAAACACACGATATCTAATCAAACACGAGTGCGGAATCCTCGTATAAGATCGATTCAAGAAGAATAGTAGTAGAAGAGACTAGATCTATGAGAAAGATGAAGTCTTGAATGAATAAACACTACTATGAATCTGATCGTAAACTTAGAGCACCAAGAAATCGTAAACAGTGATTTGTATTGAAAAGCTTTCATGAATCATAAACAAGTGAGGTTTATATACTACCTCATTACAAGAAATCGTAAACCTGGTAGCCCACATGGCCCAATCATAAACATTATATAAGCCCACTAACTAGTAAATAACAAGCCCAAAACAAAGATAAACTAAGCCCAATCTAATGTTCATGCCTTAAATAAATCTAGCCCAACAGAACTGCACTTCGCCTTAACTGTAAGCCCAACTATTTATGATGAAACAATCACACAGTTCTGGGCTAATGCAGAAGTGGGTGCCCGTGAAGAAAACGGCGAGAAAGTTATGCAAGTAGAGAGTAAGGTACATGGAAGAAAAGTTTATATTACTGAAGCCATGTTCAGAAGTCATCTGAAGTTACAGGATGAAGAAGGTATCTTCACAGTCACGAAGGAAGAGTACCAATTCACCCTAATGGGCATAAGCTATGGTGGAAATCCCAGGAGCAAGACGGTGAAGAAATGCCATCTTCCAGCAGTTTGGAGATTCCTTGCTCACACCCTTTTAGTTTGCCTAACTCCAAGACAATCACACGAAGAGCTTGGTGAAGTTCAAGCAACTGCTCTTCATGCTGTGATCAGGGGAGAATGCTTTAACTTTTCCAAAATGATTTTTGATGGGCTCAGGGAAAACTGTACAAAACCTTTTAATATGTATCCACGGTTTTTGCAACATATTTTGGATACACAATTCCCTGATGTTCCTAAGGCTGGCACAATCTTCCATCAGAAAAACTTAACTGAGAAATTTTTTTCATACCTGCTTTCTAAAACTGCAATTGCCAACTGTCTTGGTGTGGAAAATGACCATCCACTACCAAAACCAAGAATTGTTCCTATACAACATGTGCAAGAACATGCAGTTGAGGCTCAAGAACCAACTGAGCATGTTGCTCCAGGTGACAACACTGAACATGCACCATCAGTTGTTGAACCCACACCTGAAATTGACCTTCTTTATAAAAGCAAAGTTCAAACCAAACAATATCAAACAAAGAAGGTCAAACACCCACAAACTTCCTCCAAAACATCCTCACCTACTCAAGCAAAAGTTGTTGACAGGGAAACAGGGTCTACTCCACCTGTGTCTCCCAAACCCACCCAACCTGAGAACCTTGAGCATGAGCCACTATCTGCTCAACATCAAAGCCAAGGGTTTAGCCATATTGTTGATGATCTCTCACTTGAGACCTCATCCTCCATTAGATTGGATGTACAACCCTCACCCCCTTTGTTTACCTCCATAGACCTAAACCTAAATATACTTGTGAATGAAGCATAAACTGATCTAAATCCAAATGACAATCTCTTCTCATCAGCCTCACCTCATGGAGATGATTGGATGGATATTGATCACGTTTCTCGAAACCACCATTCACCCGCTAAGGAGTTGAACATCAGGAGTGATGAAGATTGGATGGATATTGATCACGTTTCTCATCAATCGTGTGTTTACGACCCTTGTTTGTCGTAATCGTTAATCATAATTGGTGTTTACGATTTTTCTTGCCGGAAACAGTGTTTACGATTTGCCTCCATCGTAATCAGGAGTTCTCGATCGTAATCAAGGGTCTACGATCGTAATCGCACATTTTGGACATTTGGACTTTAGTTTTAAGTTTCCCTAAGCTTACGTAATGGATTTCGAACCGAGTATGTATCAGAAGTTGGATTTTGAGATTGGATCTATCACTCGTCCACCTAGACTCACATCGGCGGATAATTTTCTGGAATGGAAATATAGGTTTGAAAACCACTTGAAGAGTGTTGATTTAAGATTATGGAGAGCGGTAATTCATGGGCCACACACACCTACACATCCGGAAGGAACCAATGCAGGTAAAGCTAAAACGGAAGACGAATATGATGATGATGATCGGGAAAGATGCAACAAAGCAGAGAGGGCATTTGCTATTATGACTATGGAACTTACACCAGACATTGCACAAGGATTTAAGCACTGTAAGACTGCCAAGCAACTCTGGAATGCTTTGATTGTGGCTTATGAGGGAAATCCGGACATTAAGGCAAGCCGCAAGCAAATGTTGAAGCAAAAATTCAACCTGTTCAACCACATTCAAGGTGAATCCTTCGAAGCACAGGTACAAAGGTTCATGTCTCTGATGGCCGAAATGTCAAGTTATGGTGTTGAACCAGATCTGGAAGATAAGAATCTGAAACTGCTGAATAGTTTGCCCAAATCCTGGAATACCAACATCTCCATCATTAAGGACAACAACAAGCTGAGTGAGCTATCTTTTGATGAGATGATCAACAAATTGAAGTCAAAGCTTATTGATGACAAGCAAAGAGAATTGAACCATATAAGCTCCCTTAGTTTGGCAGGAAAATTGAATCAAGCCCTGTTGTCAGAAGAAGTGGATTCTAAGCAAGATGGAAAGTCAGCTGGAAGTGGACCAAGCTCTGTCACAAAGTCAACTGCTTTTGTGGCACAACCTCATGCAAGTTCAAGTGGAGGTGCCAACCCTGATGCTACGAATGATCCTAACGTTGCCCTCGGAATGGGCTTTATGAACAGCTATCATGCTCTCATAGCAGGAAATTTAGTGCCAACTGAGATGCTCTCAGGTGAGCTGAATCAGATAAATCCAGAAGATATAGAGATGTTGGATGTCTCTTGGCAGATGGCAATGGCTGTTTTCAGAGCAAAGAAGTTCATGGCAAAGACTGGGAGAAATTTGTGGAAGGACCAAGATAAGATCAGGATGGGGTTTGACAAGAGCAAGCTGAGGTGCTACAACTGTGACGAGTATGGGCATTTCGCAAGAGAGTGCACAAAGCCGAGGAAAGAAAGAACAGAAGAAAGGAAAGCAGGTGATGACAAGGGAAAGACTGAGTCAAGTGCTTTGGTTGTGCAGGAAGGAGGTGGATATGATTGGACACCTCAGTTAAAAGAATTCAGCCTGTCACATGCAATGGTTGCTGCTATGGAAAGGGATGAAGAGGAAGAGCATGCATTTGTTGTAACTGATGAGAAACCTGAAGAAACTCCGGTGGATGACAAGGAAGCCTTTGCTGCTGAGATTGATAACGACAAGGTATGTCCTGATCCCACTTGTGCTCGTATAATTCCTGGACTTAGACAAATCTGTAAAAATTATCAGTTAGAATTGTTTGAGATAAAATGCGAGAGGAGTTCCTTTAAGGGTAGATGGCAGAAGAATGAGGAAAAGGTAAAAGCTCAGAAACTAGACATAGTGAAATATAAAAAACTTGCTACTGAGAAAGCTCTTCTGTATGACAAAGCTAAGTTAGAAATAGCTGAGCTTAGTAAGCAGATAGATGAACTTAAGCATAAGAACAATGAGTTGCAAGTAAAACTTTATGTGAACCATATGAGAAGCAAGAGAATGCTAGAGGCCAGTAAGTCTTTGAACACATGCATAACTGAGGTTAGAATAGGTAAGAACAAAGGTGGAATAGGGATTAGCTTCTTAGATAAAAACAAGAATGACGTTCCTTAAGATAAGACTAGAGACATAATAGGAATAATCCTTGAGGAGGATCAAGTTGATAGATCAGAAGCAGGAACACATGAGATAGGACCTCCTTTAGATAGTGTTCTAGTAGGAGTAACACCTATGACTGATCAGGAATTTGAAAATGAAAAACACATGATCTATGGGTTGGGTAATCAGAATGAAACAATGGCATCCACAAGTAAATCGGGTCCGTCCCAGGAATCTTTAAACAATAGTGTTGAACCTGCTGATGGCTTTGTTTCATGTGCAGATGAAGTAGGTATTGAAGATGTGTCAGGGGAGGATGCTGAATGTTTGAAAGTCAATGAATGTCATGTGTCTAGTAGTTCTAGTCTTAATTTACCCAAGGACGATGTTCTGGCATCTGTGTCAGAACTTAATACGTCCAAGTCAAAACAAGTAGTTGTATCTGTGTTGTCAAAACATCTTTCTAATTCCAATGAAAAAGTTGATGGTTTTAAAATTTGCGTGCCTAACACTAAAGTAGGTCGTGAGACTAAGCCCAAAGATTTTGTTGCTTATCCCCAGGTTGTGTCAGCTTTCAATAGAACAAACAAATCTAAGTCAGAGCAATTTTGTTTAATTACACAACCGGAAAAAGATACAAAGCGTGTTATACACAAATGGGATGATAAGCCAGAGTGGAAGTCGTCTTATCCAAGACGTTCATACCTCTGTACTCATGTCAATGGGCCTAGACTCATGAACTGCTTTCAATGTGGAAAACCAGGACACTTTGCTGCTAATTGTGTGAATAGACCATTTCAACCATACTATTCGCAAAACCCACGGACTAGTACGTTGGAGAAAATGATGACAGGAGAAAAGCAAAAGCAGAAGCAACAAGCTTTGTTTAAGGGGAAGCAGTGCTTGGAACCAATGAAGACTCAACAGTCTAAGGTTTCAAACACAAAGGCACCTGTGAAAAAGCCTGTTGTTGAAAAATGGAATGTGGCCAAAACTCCAAAACCAACTTATGTATCTAAAGGAGTTTATAAAAGAAATGATAAGATAAAACCAGAATTTGCTGAAAAACAAATGGCTAAATTCAAAAGAGTTAATAAGCCTAATGGCAAAGCAAAGGTTGAGCAACAGGTTGTAAAACAAAAAGATGTCACTCAAACAAAACAACTGGTTTACACAAAAATGAAACTTGAGTGGACACCTGTTAAAAAGTCATCTGGTAAAAAGGCCACATCTCCACAAAAGAAACCTGTGTCTGTGAAGAACTTATCAAATGTGTTGAAACCACAGAAAAACACCACCTGGATACCAAAAGTCAACATTCAAAATGTGAATGTACCTGAAAAGCCTGAAATGACCCTCCAATTAGTTAATTACATTAACTCCAAAGGTGTGCCCAGATCTGTTATGGCCTGGGTACCTAATTCTCACTGATCTCTGATTTGTGTAGGGACGGCCAAGAAGATCTATCAAAAATCTCTGGTACGTTGATAGCGGTTGCTCCCGACATATGACCGGAGACTTATCACTTTTGGAAGATGTGGAAGACTTCAATGGGGGAGGTGTATCATTTGCAGGTGGTGTGGGTGGAAGAATAAGCAAGAAAGGAGTGGTGAGAAGTGGTAATTTATCATTCTCTAACGTACATTATGTGGAGGAGCTGTCACACAGTCTACTGAGTGTCTCTCAGATTTGTGATAGAGATTATTCTGTGTTGTTTAACCGCAAGGAGTGCATTATTCTCAAGCCTGGTGTGAAGATTCCAGAGGAGTGCATCTTGATACGTACTCCGAGAAGAGCAAACTCTTATCAGCTTAATATGGGTCAACCCCCAACTTCAGAAGAAGCCTGCCTCATATCCAAACAAAATGAGAACTTAGCTCTATTATGGCATAGGCGTCTGGGGCATGCTAACATGAAGAATTTGACCAAGCTTGCAAAGGGAGAACATGTCAGAAAGCTGCCTATCAAAGATTTCTCTACTGTGGAAAAATGTGTGGCTTGTGCGAAGGGGAAGCAGCACAAGTTGCCGCACCGTCCGAAGATAGCAAATTCAATGTCATCCGTGTTACAACTTCTTCACATGGACTTATTTGGGCCAATGCAAGTTCAAAGCATCAGCAAATTCTCTTAATGTCTCGTGATTATGGATGACTACTCACGGTTCACTTGGGTCTTCTTTTTATCCAACAAGTATGAAACTCCGATCTTAGTGAAACAGTTTGTCACGCTTATAGAGAATCAGCTGAACGAGAAGGTCAAGGGTATCAGAACAGACAACGGAACAGAATTCAAGAATGCTGAGTTAAGTATGTTCTGTGGAGAGAAGGGGATAGAGAGACAATTTAGTGCACCCTACACTCCGCAACATAATGGAGTCGCTGAGAGAAGAAACAGGACACTCATTGAAGCAGCAAGGACAATGATGTGTGAAGCTAAATTGCCAATCTTCTTCTGGGCTGAAGCAGTTAATACGGCTTGTTACGTGCAGAATCGTGTTCTTTTAAACAAGCGTCATGAGAAGACTCCGTATGAGATTGTTTACAAAGAGAAGCCAACAGTGGGATATTTCAAGACATTCGGGTGTCCATGCACGGTTCTGATTCAGTCAGATGTGGGGAAATTCGAAGCCAAGGCCGATGAGTGTTATTTTGTGGGTTACTCAGCAAATAGTGCGTATCGTGTCTACAACAAAACCACAAAGGTCATCATTGAGGCATATAACGTGGACTAGCTTGAAGACAATCCTACAGATGCAGGGAGTGGACCGGATTGGATTTTTTACTATGGGTCGCTGTTTGAAGGGTTCAACTTTTCAAATGTTTTCCATCACTTGGGTGAAGAAGAAAAATTATTGCACAATCATCTGAATCAAGACCTCATGTTGAAAAAGTTGGTGAGAAAGCACCAGATGCAGTTCCCACAAATGTCAATGCAGATGCTCCGGGATCTTCGGGATCTAAAGATGATATTTCAGAAATTTCTCAAAGCCAAGGTATGAGTGATAATGTTGTTAATTCTAACCTGCCTGTTTCTGTTTCTGTGCCAGATGTTCAAGTATCAAGGATCAATAAAGACCATTCAATCAGCAATATACTTGGACCAGTTTCAGCAGGTGTTACCACTAGAAGCCGCACGGGAGATACTAATTTTTGCATGTATTCGTGCTTCATATCCCAGATTGAGCCTCCTAATGTGATGGTTGCTCTCAGAGATCCTTGTTGGATAGAGGCCATGCACAATGAACTTAATCAGTTTTCTAAGCTGGGAGTGTGGCGCCTAATGGAAAGGCCAGAGAACAAGAAGGTTATACCCACACGTTGGTTATACAAGAACAAAAAGGATGACACGGGTATAATTGTCAGAAACAAGGCAAGGTTGATTGTTCAGGGCCACAGACAAATTCATGGAATTGACTACGATGAGGTGTAGGCAACCGTGGCAAGATTGGAGGCTATTCGGATATTCCCTGCAGTTGCATCATATCTAAACTTCACAGTTCGCCAGATGGATGTTAAGATAGCATTTTTATATGCAGAAATGAATGAGGAAGTTCATGTGACTCAACCACCGGGGTTTGTAGATGAGGAGTATCCAGATCATGTGTATCTTCTGGATAAGGCTTTGTATGGACTACATCAAGCTCCACGCACGTGGTATGAGACACTATCAACTCATCTGGTGGAGAATGGATACTCAAGAGGAGTGGTTGATCAGACTTTGTTTAGGAAGAGGGTGAAGGATGACATCATCATGGTGCAGGTTTATGTAGATGACATCATCTACGGGTCAACAAACGAAGAATTATGCACTAAGTTTGAAGAGATAATGAGAAAGAAATTTGAAATGAGTGATCAGGGAGAGATGAGCTTCTTTCTAGCCTTGCAAGTGAAACAGGATGAATCTGGGATTCTTATTCACCAAGCAAAAAATATGTGAATGAGATTCTAGAAAAAATCAAGATGCAAGACTCCAAGCCAATCTCAACTCCCATGGCATCCAGACCTCTACTGACAGCAGATGCAGATGGGGAGCCAGTGAGTGAATTCATGTATCGCTCAATGATTGGATTACTTATGTACTTGACAGCAAGCAGGCCAGATATTATGCATGCAGTGTGTCTGTGTGCCCGCTATCAGGCTAATCCTAAACTTTCACATTTAATTGCTGTTAAACGTATCTTTAGGTATCTAAAGGGCAGGCCTAGGCTTGGACTTTGGTACCCAAAGAACATTGATTTCCAATTGTTTGCATATACTGACAATGATTATGGAGGCAGTGATCTTGACCGGAAGTCAACAACTGGTGGATGTCAGTATCTGGGAGATCGACTCATTTCTTGGCAGAGCAAAAAGCAGCATACCGTCTCGAAGTCAACTACAGAAACTGAATATGTGGTAGCATCCGCTGGGTGCTCACATGTAGTATGGATACAAAATCAGCTCATTGATTATGATGGCAGACGACATGCTTGACGAAGAGATAAAGTTTGAAAGTGATCACTGCATTCCGGCGTATCTTGAAGACCCACCAGAGAAGCATATGGAACTATTTTATTCACTGGTGGCTGGGATGAATATCTGCAAGATAAACCATGCCCTGAGATCAAGTGTGCTGATTGATGAGCAGCTTGTAAGGGAGTTATGGGGATCTGCTAGAGCTGATGCAGATAAAACAACAATCACTACAACAATCCAGAACAGGGAGATAGTGATTCAAGAAGATGACATCAGAAAAGGGCTGAACATCATTGATAGTGCTACTGATCCGATTGAGTATCCGAAGGAAGTTGTGCTAGCAGGTGCTCAATCTCTGGGATATGAAGGAAAGTTCCCTCCCATCTTCAAGAAGTTGTTGCCGCACTACTGGAGGTATCTGGCTCACTACATGCAAAAATCATTTATGGGAAACAGAACTAGCTTTGATCAGCTCAACAAACTGCATGGAACAGCATTTGTCGCATTGGCCTTGGACTGGAAATTCAATTTCTCCAAGATGATGTTGTTGGATTGGATAGGCAATGCTGACCTGAGCGCCCGAGAACAGTTCCTGATGACACCAAGATTTGTACAGATGGTGGTCAAGAAGAAATATCATATGATTGAAGAGAGGGTAGAAAAACTGGATATTAAGGTGATGGATTGTGGAGTGTTTGGACTACAGACCCAAGACAGATTGGGTAAAAACAGTTTTCAAGGAAGGCTTGAATGGGTCAAGAGGGGTGCATTTCCCGAAGTGGCAAGGGAATAAGAAGTTGAAGAATCTGAACCTGAAGCCGATGTGCCAACTGTAAATGCATATGTTGCTGAAGATCAAGATATAACAGCAACTCCGGCTGTAAATGTACAAGAAGAAGATGTGGTGATACCCTCTGATGAAGAAAATGTGATGGACGACATCTTTGCTAATCAAGGGAATATGGATGATGATATCTATGGAGACTTGGAACCAATCAATCTGAAAAGATCAAGAGATGTCCTGAACTCATCTTCTAGTGGTGACTCCATCCCTCAAGAGTTGGATATTCAGTTCAATGTGAATGAGATGCTTGAAGAGCCTGTCCCCTTCCGTGAACCATCTCCCAGGAAGAAGACAGATCCAAGAAGTATCCGGTTCAAGTTCACAAAGACTAGCTCAAGTCTGTTGATGGTCCATCCAACTGAGTCTAGTTCTCAATATCAATCTGCTCAAGAAGAATCAACGGTTCCAAATGTTGAAGATCAAACTGCCCAGGTTCAGACAGAAAGCCCTCTTCTGAGTGAACGTAGCCCTGTTTATGAAGAAAGGCAATCTCTGGAGGTTGATAACACTGTTTTAGTACCCAGCCCTGTCAGAATAAGTGTCTCTAGTGGAACAAGTCTGCCGCCAACTGTTATTCCAAGTTTCCTCTCACTTCAAGCTGCTGAGCTACCAATTGAGATGAGGATAAGTGCAGACCCTCACATAAACTTTCTGATGTCTCAGAACAGAATTAAGGAGACTGAGATAAAAGCATTCCAGGATGAGAACAGAAAACTGAAGGACAAGGAAGTGACTGACAAGAATAGAATGAAATATTTGTATGAGACCTTGATGGACCTGAAGAAGAAGTTTGGTGATTTGAAAAATGTTGTGCAGTCAAATACTTCAGGTGCCGCTGGTCAAAGTTCATCTCAGGGTGTGCAAGGTACAGAAGCAGTAAATGTGGATGATGGAGATGACACTATCGAGATGTCTAACTATGCCCGAAGTGGAAGGGTCATCTCCAAAGCAACAGAAGGTCACGACAACTGGTTTAAGGAATTCTTTCAAGGACCAGCCCCCACTCAATACACCCTTGATGTTGGTGAAAGCTCTATAGACAAAAGGGGGAGTCGTGAAACTATTCTGTGCTGGCACTATGACACAGAGAAGAAGCTGTTTGCTGTGATCCGTGACGGCTACAGTCCAGTAGAGTACTATAAAACACGTGCCCAATTTCATTCATGGACTGAGCCTGAGATTAGAAGTCTACTTAGAGCTCCATACATCAACAGATGGAATAGAAGCGAAGGATATCTTATTCGAAACAATCTGATGAGCCAATTAGAAAATAATTTTGCAAACTTTGAGCTGAAGAAAGTAAGATAGGTCGAGACTGGAACTGACCCAGTAACTGGTGAGTCGATAGGTGAAGCAAGGAGACCACCCACCAAACGCACAAGAGTGATCAATATGTTGGATGAGATCGAAGACGGTACCTTAGTCAAAAGGTTTGACTGTTGGTGTTATGATCCAACGACTCACTAGGTGGTGGTTCTATGCAAAAGAATGAGGCACTTTCGTTTCTACGATCCGGTCGATCTGCTGAGATTTGGTGAAAAAGACATCAAGCTCCTAGCCTCCCAACCTATTCTCGGTGATGAGACTAATATGGAAAATGCTGTAAGGGTAGGGATCTTCCATGGAATGGCTAATCGGATCGTGGCAAATGGATGGTGGTTGAATGATGTGCAGAATACTTTCAGATTCGATCTGCAGCTGCCATAGGTGATCTAATGGTTCATACCTAGGGGAAGATTGTTGGTCTATATATATTAGAGGCATGAACATTAGTTGTGGGCTTGTTAGTTATTGGGCTTTTGGGGTTAGTTATTGGGCTTTTGGTCTTAGTTAGATTATATTTAGGCCATGTGGGCCGATTTCTAGTGTTTATGATTGGGCTATTTGTGTTTATCATTGGCCCTAGGGTTTTGTATGGGTAGTATATAAACCCTCATGTTTATGATTATTCTAAGCTTTTGGTGATTACATTTACGATTTCTCTTTCATTGGAGTTTACGATCAGTCCCATTTGCTTCAAGTTTGTAGTATTTTCACATTCAAGATTCGATCTTTCTTATAGATTGAGTCTCTTTCTTCTACATTCTTCTTGAATCAATCACATACGAGGATTCCGCACTCGTTTGTGATTAAGATATCGTGATTGGTTGATATTCGGACCTACAATTGGTATCAGAGCCAAGAATCACTGATTCGAGGCTCTCACGATATTGATTCAAGCTATTTTCTGGAAAAAGCTAGTGTTTTTGAAGATTTAAAGACTGTTTTGGTGTTTACGAGTTCTGCTGCTGCTGTTCATCGTGTTTCCGATCGGTTTCAGGGTTCATTTGAGTGTTTACGACTGTTTCTTTTGAAGATCTGCATCGGAATCAAGTTTACGAGTTCAAGATCACATTTGTATCGTGTTAACGATCCGGTGAATTGTGTTTACGACTGTACTTCGTCGTAATCGTCATGTTTACGATTTTTCATTACCGGAATCTCAGGTCGTAATCGGTGTTTACGACTCCTTCGGATCGCAATCGAGTTTACGATTCATTCTAATCGGAATCGTGTGTTTACGACCCTTGTTTGTCGTAATCGTTAATCGTAATTGGTGTTTACGATTTTTCTTGCCGGAAACAGTGTTTACGATTTGCCTCCATCGTAATCAGGAGTTCTCGATCGTAATCAAGGGTCTAATTTTGAAAAGATGTTTGATAAAACCGCATCACCTCTTGCTACTATCAAAGAAGCTTTCAAAGAAGTGAAAGATAAGGTTGAAGACTATGATTATTCAAGTTTTCATCATTAGTTTCTCAAGAAGAGAAAGTTGTGAAGAAGAAGAAAAACAAGAAAGCCAAAAAGAAGAAAGGAAATGTTGAGGCTAGATTATGAGGCTTGTAATATTAAATAAGTTGGGCTGGGCTTAGAAGGTTTCATTAGAATCATAGGCTAGTTTGGTTGTTGTTTAGGCTAGTTTATGGTTGGGCTTGGGTTTACTATTGGGTTTATGACTCAAGAGGCCCAATAGTAAACCCATTGGGGTGCCTATATAAACCCCAATGGTTCCTCCTTGTAAAAAGGCTTGCTGGTTTACGATTGAAGAGGAGAGCCTAGAAGGTGTTTATGATCGTGATCGTAGAACTAGAGTCAAAAGAGTAGTTTACGATTTTCTGTTTTGTACCCGACAAGTTTTCTTGTGTGCAAAGATCAAGCTTTTGAACGTCGTGTTCAATCATCGTATTCTCGTGTTCGGCTTCTACTATTTTCTTGAAGTCACTATTTCACGAGGATTCACGCACTCGTGTTTGATCATTATATCGTGCTCGTTTGGGAGTTAGAGGTTCGGACCTACAAACACGACGTTCGTGACACCGAGCCCCAGAATTACCCCAAACTAACATCTAGGGGAGCTCGTTTGGACCCCCAAATTCCACTCCGAAGGCTTCCGTTTTTCAGTTTTAAGTTTTTGACACTATTCTTTGAATAGTACTTTTGTCGTTTTTGCCGATTCTTCAAAATCTTCAAAGGCTGCATATCTAAAGAAAGAAAATGAGTTCAGTGGTTGAAGAAAAAAATATAGTTGAGGACAAAGATGCTTTCGCAGATGAAGTTGACAAAACTGAGATATGCCCCAATCCTACTTGTGCACGTTTAATTCCTGGACTTAGGAAAATTTGTAAAAATTGTAAAATAGAACCTGTTTGAGATAAAATGCGAAAGGAGTTCATTCAGGGGTAGATGGCAAAAGAATGAGGAGAAGGTAAAAGCTCAAAAACTAGACATTGAAAAATATCGAAAGCTAGCAATGGAGAAGAATATTTTATATGATCGGGCTAGGATTGAGATATCTGAGCTGACACTGAAATTAACTGAACTGCAGCAAAAATATGATGAGCTGCAGGTCAAGTATGATTGCAATCAAGAAAGAAATCAGCGGATGCTCGATGCAGGGAAGGAATTGTCACGTGCTGTTGTGACCGGCCAAGTTGGGAAAGACACATCTGGGTTTTGGTTAGAAAAAACTGATAAATCTTTGGCAATGAACAACATCATTCCCCCACCAGTTCCCAGAGACATTATAGGAATACTTCTTAGTGAGGATCAAGTTGAACGAACCAAATCTGATTATAAAGAAGCTGCTCCTCCTATTGATAGTGTCTTGATTGGAACTACACCATTGACTCAAGAGGAAATAGACAACGAGGCAAACATGACATATGGTGAAGGGATAATAGAGGATGTATCAAGAGATGATGCTGAGTGCCATGAGTATAACAGATGTCATAGCTCCAAGCATGATGATGCTGGTACACATAAAAGCGGAGTTAATGATGTGACTAAGAATGAGGCCAAAGCTCCTGTGTCGGAGATAAAGCTGAAACAGTATCCTAAAATTGAGACTCCATACTTCAAGGTTGTTGATGAAGTGAAACGGGAAAATGTGATCTTGACGACACAGCCTGAGGGGAAGATCTTTATGACATCTGGATCATTATTTATCCAAGAACCAGATGTAGGATATGAATTACCATCCTTCTCCTCCAAGTTCAAGGGAATAACCGATGGAGTGATAAGTGAACCTAAAGATGAGAGGCCATAGATCACCATCAAGCATCCAAGTATGAAACCAATAGCTGGAGTGAAGAATGAAAAACTAAAGGGAGTAGCTGTGTCTCCCATTTCTTCAGTTGGATCATGCAGTTGCTGTTGTAATTGCAAGAATGGTGCTTCAACGTCAAAGAATCAAGGAAGCACAAAGACAGTAAAGACAGGTTCGACACAGGCTTCGACAAACAAGCAGAAAGTCAAATCTGAAGCTGCAGTCAAGACAAAGAAGCATACACAAGGCAAACCAGCTCCATATCAGCCACCGAAGACAAATGGGTACACGTCTAACTTCTATCTAAAGAAGCAGACTTGTTTTAATTGTGGCATTGCTGGTCATATTGCTAGAAACTGTCTTTATCGCCCTTATGAACCCTATTATCCGAAAACTCAAAGGGTTTCATCTCAGGAGTCTGTGAAGTCTAAGCCGATGATGGTGCAAAAACCTAAGGAAATGAAGACTGTTACTCCTAAGGTTAAACCCTCTGATCAACATTGAAGCGCTGCCAAAGCTGAAAGAAAATCTATAAATCAAAACAACAGCTTTCCAAGTTACAAAAATTTCCAAAAACAGGTGAAGAAACCATTTTCAAAACAACCAAAGTCTGAAAACCCCAAGGTTACCCCTCCCAAGGTAACTAAAACTGTTTTGAAAAATGATTCTAAAATGAAGAAGGTTGAAATACCTAAAGTCACAACTCCAAAGGTGACTAAAACAAAAACTGTTTTGAAAAATGAATCTAAAACGAAGAAGGTTGAAATACCTAAAGTCGCAACTCCAAAAGTGACTAAAACAAATGTTAAATCACCTGGAACTTGGAAACCAAAAATCAAGGCAGCTCCATCACAACTTCCTGATTTCTCAAAGGGGATGTTCTTACAAGAAGTATCATTTATTGATTCCTCAGGTGTACCCAGAAAACAATGGCCTGGGTACCATTAGGTAAGTAATCTCTCACTCTGTGCAGGAATGATCAAGGAGGATTATCACTAACGTTTTCATTACTAATTTGTTTGTTGATAAGTGATTGTTCCAGGCATAGTTTAGGAGACGTATCTTCATGTCATGTCAAGTAATCTATACAATGGAAGGTATGTCTCTTTGAGAGGTAAAATGTCAAAATCATCATGATTGTTTGAATGATGAGGCAGCAAAGGGTCTTTTGAGTCAAACCTATTTCATTAAAGTGTCAATTAAGCTGTTGATTGATTATGTGTTTGACTTCAAATGCAATGAAGTGTGCATGTCATGAAACCCAATTTTCTAAAATTTTCAAATCAATACTTTGAAAGTTAGCTTGGCCAGATATCTTCAAAATTTTGTGTTTTGTTCTTTTAAGTGTGTTTGTGTGTTTTATTTTTTATTTAAAAAAAAAAACTGAAAAATGATGTTCACAAGATTGTGACATTAAAAATCAAAAAGCAAGGGGAAGAAATGTAAAGATGAAGAAAAAGTTGACCCCTCAAAAATAGTGTGCTTTCAATTTTTAATTGTTTGTGTCTTGTTTCTGAGAAGTTTAGGGGAAGTAAAATGAATGACCGGGTTGGAGATGGGTGACACGCGTAAGGCGGAAGTGAAAGGCAAGCTCCACGGTGATATGCTCGGTAGGCTCACCTAAACTTATGACCTCCAATGAAAGTGCAGTGAACTTAAAAGATATATATGTATAGTTTCCCATCCCAGGTTGCATGGTTTAAAAGACTGAGTCCCGGTAAAAATGGGTTGAGAGTGGTAATTACCTAGTATTCACTCTCTCACACGCCATGTCTCTGCTGTCATGACTACACCACATAATAGAAAGAAAAGAAAAAGAAATGGAAAAAGAAATGAAAAAGAAAAGAGAATAAATAATCACTCAGTTGGTCTTCTTTGCGTGCTTAGCGGCTGACCTTGTGACATCCGAGAATTTCAAGGTTAACTTCCGTTAGATAATCTCCGTTAGTTACATTATAAGTGTTAACTTAGTAACTAATGCTTAACTAGGCCGAATACGTCCACGACCTTTGGTTGATCACCGAACCCGTCCATATGTGTTATGTGTTTATTTATTTATTTATTGTTATTATGTGCAACGTGTTTAATTAATTAATTTTGCAAATTTGCCCTTTTGGTTTGCCAGCGAAACTACCGAGCGAAACTGTAGATTCGCTCGGTAGCCAAACTCTCGATTTACACGAATTCAGAGTTAGTTTCGCTTGGCCAGCGAAACTGCCAGCGAAACTAGCTCCTGACCTATATATTTTATAAAACCCTAATCTTCTCATTTTACTTACATCATTTCTCAAAAACACACACACACTCTCCTGAATTCTGGTCAGCTGAGAAACACCACAAGCCGTCGTGATCTCAACCCCGAGACATCACCCATTCGGATCCTAGATCAAACCGTGAGTCTCCAAAACCATTTTCATGCATATTCTATGTGTTTCCTTAAAAAGCATGCTTAGATCTTCATGAAATCGTGTATGCTTGTAGTATGATGCTTAGGAATGCTAGATCTATAATAAAGTCTGTAAGTTTACGTGTGAAATCAAGCCATAATGAAGATTCATGCTAGTTAGGTTAACTTTGTGCTAAAAATGAGCTTTGAGGTGTTTTAGGTGATTTGATGATGAAAACTCATGTTTAAGGTGTTAAAATTGCCTCTGTGATGTTGGTAAATGTTTATGCATGCTAGATATTGAATTTCGGAAGCTGTTAGATTGATTTTTGGTCTTAAAAACGAGTTTTTCGCGACTAGCGAAACTGTGTGTTCTCTGGGCGAAATTATGTAGCGAAACTGTTTGAATATTCATACAGCGATACTATGTAGCGAAACTATAGTGTCGCCGGTGAAACTAAGTAACGAAACTACCGAGCGAAACAACCATAGACCTTGTCCCTGAACGAACGTTCAAACCAGTTTCGAGCGAAGCTATGCTAGCGAAACTGTGTCATCAGTTTCGAGCGAAACTAGCTAGCGAAACTGTGTCATCGGGTATTCCCTAGCGAAAGTGCTGCCCGTGCACATAGCGAAACTGCGTAGCGAAACTGCGTAGCGAAACTGTAGTGAAACTGTGTAGCGAAACTGTACCAGACCAAAACCCAAACTTGTGCAACTTATTTGAATGCTATGCCATGACTTACCCGATTATGCAATAATGAAACATGCTTTGATTTCTAAATCATGTGAACCCTCGTTTATGATCAACCATCGGTGTCGTGTGTCGGTATGTCGTGTCATAGTTCCAACGTGCTATGTTATGGGTCATAGTGACGTAAGTTAAATATTAGACACAAACTAATACTTAAGACCTAAACGTGTTCTTAGGTCTTCGTTAAGCAAACAATACTTGGATTATTTAGCAAGTGTAGCAGTGCAACCAAAGGTGAGTGTCACTAACCCGTTTACTATGAGCCCGTTTGGGACACACTGAATAACTTAATGAAAAACAATGCCGACAACCTTATGAGTGCTATGCACCTCTTTTATGAACTTGAAACCTTATGAGTGCTATGCACCTCTTTGATAAACTTGAAGTGTTTTATGGGAGACACTTGTGGAACTTAATAAAATATTCCTGAAACGAAACCGAAAACATTTTTGAGATTCATGAGAATCCGGTAAACCGTTTTAATATGGCTAGTGTAGGTTAAAGTCTAAACCACATGATATCACATGATTTCTAAGGATTGCCTTATAACTGAAAAAGTCCTCAACTAAATTGTGCCATTAATTGTAAAGCGAGGGGATGTTGGGTAGATCTACTGGAGTTTGACAAACTCCGCCTCGTGACACTGGAGGTGCACGGAGGTACAATATCAGCCTATCTGACCGTGGTCCCGAGAGGACACGGGGGAGGCAAAGCCGCGATGACATATGTCCGCAAAACAAAATAGATGATAGCGATGCCACTACAATACTTATTAGTCAGCTTTGGTACAAACTTCCTTAATGCATGGAACAACGGATTAGCTACCCGCGATATCGGTTGAGCACTTTAATTTTACAAAACTAGTACATACCCGATAACGCATGTTACGGACAATACTTTTACTAAATCACGCTACCATGATTTTGGACTGGTGTATTATCACTGAGCATTGCTTTTCACAAATGAATATTACATAAGTATATGTTGACACAATTATGATTATGAGACCGGGCCACTGCGTGACAAGCCCACTGTGAACTCACCAACCGTTAGGTTGACACTTGCGTGGTTTAAACTTTTGCAGATCGCTGAGGAGTATCCGGAGCGGGTTGGCATGGCGCATGAAGATATTTTACTTTTGTTTAAACCAAATTGGGAATTTAAAACAATGATTTTGTAAAGCACGTGGTTATTGCTAAGACAATATTTTCCGCTGCGTATTTTGAGACTTTACTTTATGATATATATTTGGACTTACTCTGATTCGTTTAGTATTTGTAACTAATGGTTGTGGTCCTGGTTTGCTCGCACCCCTTAACGGTATGAACTCCGTTAGTGGTTAATCGGGGGTGTGACAGACCTAATCACCAACTGATGGTTAATGAAAATAAGTGGTAGTCATAGCCGTGGTGCATGGTTCCTCAAGTTGGGGGTTTGTGAATCCTCAATAAACTCTGAGGTTGGGTAGGTTTTGCTGTGTACGCTTGAGTGTGGGGACAATTAAACATGATGGTAATATTGTACTCTATTAAACATGACGCATTCGGTTGGGATTAAACGGGTTTGAGTTTAAAGCGGACAAACATACCGGCAATCACCTGGACTAGTTGAGTAACTGAAGCTGAAAAGGGTTCCTCAGTCAGATTCATACGGTTTGATCCCTTGTAAACTTTCTCATGTTTGGTTTGGTAAGTATTTGTTTAGTTTATATCTTTCGTGTGTGAGTCGTTAAGTTCTTTTTGGTGTGTTTTCATCTTGGCCAGGTCGATTTGAGAAGTCAAAATGTGTTTTTCATGGGTTTTAATGCATGACAATATGCCCCCGACAGATCTTGCCAAATTTTTAGGGGAAGGAGTATGGGATAATAAGTATTATCCGAAGGGAACTCGAGGATGATCCTTATTATCTAATGGAAAAGACTTCCTCCGTCAGATCTTGACAAATTTTTAGGGGAAGGAGGGAGGATAATAAGTATTATCCGAAAAGACTTCCATAATACATTGTATCTGAAGGGAACTCGAAGATAATATGTATTATCTCAGGGGAAGTCCTTAGCTGAGGGGAAGTTATCAGCTAAGGGGAAGTCTTTAGAGGTCTTGGGTTCAGGGGAAGTTTTATAGAAAACCCGTAAGCTATATTAGGGTTTTTGGTTAAAATTATGTTAATTTGAATCAACTGAACAGATGATAATTACCTTCTAAACCAAAGACCAGTCATCAAATGTCTGGTGGAGTATATTTTTTTTCAAATGTGTGTCAGACAGGTTGATGATAGAAAGGTGTTGCTACTGCTCAAGTTAAAGAACCAGCCGGACAAGACTTCCATCTGAAAAGCAACTGTTTAGGGGAAGTTGTTGGTGTCTTTACAAGTTTTCAAAAGCTTCAAAAGAACTTCAAAGAAGATGTTCACATGTTTAGGGGAAGCTGAAGATTTCAAGTCGATCTTTGATGAAGAAAATGATGCAGAGAGAAGTTAGAGATCATGAAGATCCAAGATCAACAATCAAGTTCTCCAAAGTTAGGGGTTTCAAGTTCATCTTTACCCTCTAATTTTTAGAGATTCAAGACAGTTACCGAGGATTCAGCAAGAACCAGTTCTTTCAAGAAAAGCAAGTCAATGAGAGTCCTCCATTTCATTGCTTGTTCATTTCAAGAAGTTCAAGTTGATGTTGATCAAGAGGAAGTCCCAAGTGCCCGTCATGAAACCCATTGAAGATTTCTGCGAAAAGAATCCTCATCAACATCTATGCCAGCCAGTCAAGAGAAAGAATTTCAGAGATTGAAGACATTTAATATCACAAGCCTAGGGGAAGATTGTTGAGGCTAGATTATGAGGCTTGTAATATTAAATAAGTTCGGCTGGGCTTAGAAGGTTTCATTAGAATCATAGGCTAGTTTGGTTGTTGTTTAGGATAGTTTATGGTTGGGCTTGGGTTTACTATTGGGTTTATGACTCATTAGAGACCCAATAGTAAACCCATTGGGGTGCCTATATAAACCCCAATGGTCCTCCTTGTAGGAGAGCTTTTTTATTACGATTTTCAGATCTCCTTTGTGTTTACGATCAGATTCATTAAGCTCAAGAAAGTTTGTGTTTCATTCAAGATTTGAACATTATTGTTTATCAAATCTCTTTCATCTACTTTCTTCTCGAATCAATCACTTACGAGGATTCCGCACTCTTTTGTGATATCAATATCGTGACTTGATAGTTTTTCTGGACCTACAGGAAAGACATCTGAAATTCATCCAGCTCCACAATTTGGTCATGGGTCATCTTCGGTTGAAAATGAGAAGTCAACTACTTCAAGTGAAAAGATTCTTTCTCAACCTGAATTTGATGAGACGATTTTCTATAGGCAGAAACCTGCTAGTGATGTTAAAGCTGAATTTTCAAGATTGGCGAAGGATGGACACAAGCATTCTAATTTTGACGAGAAAATTTCTAGTAAAGGTGTCGGTCTGGGATTTCAACAAAAGGTTGATTCAAATGATGGTAATCAAGGTTCAACTTTATAAGATCTGAAGAAACTGAAATTGAAGCAAGTTAAGAAGGAAATTTTCAAAGCTGAGAAGGTTCAACCTAAACGGTTTTAAAAACTCAAGGGTTCAGAACAAATTTTCTCTGATAAAGAATTCTCTCTTCATTGTGTCGATGCTTGAAAGATTTCTGAAGTTTTTGAAAAGAAGGATGTTTCAAGAACCTTGAAGAATCAGAATGCAAAATTTTATTCTAAGGGTTCTCATTCTCGAAGCCCAACGTCAAAATAGGTTCATGATCACCGACGACAGGTATATGATTCTTTTACTGATCATGTTCGAGATATTCATGTTAGTAATTCTTTGCAGGTATATAAACAGTGGGACAAAGCAAAACGAATATGTTATGTTCGCCGCCAAAAGGGGCATATGGCAAAATATTGTCCACTTCCTGCTGATTCCCCTCAGAGATTTCAAAAGATACCCGTTTTTGGTAAATCTGCCCCGACAAAGTTCTTTGATTAACAAGGTAGACTTTTTGATGAAGTTGATCCTACATTCTTTCTAAAACAAAAAAGTTTTGTTCCTATGTTTCAAAAGGTACAAAATGTAGGTTCATCAACACAGCCATCTGTGATAAATTTGTCACACCCTGTAAGATTTGTGTCGGGATGCGAAAAAAGTTATCACAGTCAAGGTTACGAACATACTCTGGATGGTTCAACAACTAGAGCCGTTTTGGAAATTGTTTAATTGTTGGAGTAAATAGGATTTTTTTCAATATCATTACGCAGCGGAATAATTGTAATGAGAAAAGTAAATTGTTTAAGTTACAACACATAAGTTTTCAGAAGATTTTTAGGACATGACACCGTTAAGTGTTATGCCAGGAAAATCTCCAAAGGTTAAACCATACTCCAGACAGCAAATGAAAACTCCTAAAATGCAATGACAGGAAACAAGCAAGCAAGTCCGATGCATGCACAACAATTAAGTTCAAGTACCTTAGAATTCATATGAGAAAACGGTCAATAAATAATTGTTGGTGAGTTTCACAGATTTAAAGTGCTGAGTTAAAGGTTGAATGAAAATAGTAATTTGAACAAATTCATGTTAATAATTGACAATATCAGATAAAACTAGTTGATAATGTTACCATGTACCCTGAATACCGAAACTGACTGTTTACCCACTTTTGGTACCTTTTGTCCGGTTGGTACCGCATAGATATGACATAACAATTTTTACTCTTTGACTAAAACACGGAGTCACGATTGGAGCTACCAATCAGAGTAGGGGCGTTAAACCAATAGATTTATTCAAACATTACCGTTTGCAAATGATAATTAATCGGATTCAGTTAATAGTGGGGTTCGGGTTACAGCATGATTGAACATGAGATAACAAGTTTGGACGATGGAAAAGCACATGAAACAGTTATGATAACAAGGTCTAATTGTCTATCATGGAAAAATGTATGTATGAATTCTCCCCCAAAGATAAAAATAGTTAAAGGAAAAAGGGGCCGTGAAATACTCACATGATTCAGAAACAGGAATTCGGTAGCACGTTCAATGAAAGTGTAGCCCTAAATAATTATAAGACATACAATAAGTAATTGGGTTGAAAATTAATGTCACTTCGATTAGGTAGGTCAAGTCTTGATGTCATGGTAGACTTTGAGTTAAATGATTTGAAATGTCAAAGTGGTTATGCATTTATCTGGAAATAATGTAAAATGTATATTTTTAATCAAATAAACTATAAAAAAATTCCCAAATAATATTTAAAGGTAGTAATTATTTATAGAAATAAATATTAAGTCAAAATGAGGGTTTTTATATAAGAAATTGAATATATTGACTAATTACTTGAAAACCGTACGATTTCGCGGTAACCACCGATTTCATGATATTTATCCGTTTAAGTTGAAAATCACTCAAGTACAATAAAATATGATTATTTTCTGTCCCAAAATGGGTAGATAATTATTTCAAATATCGGTTTGCATTAGTTTGCCGGTTTGGTGTATTTTGTGTCGGTTTTGCTGTTTTGGTCCCGTTTGCCTGTTTAATGACATCGTTAGGTCCCTATATTCACCATATGTATTTGTAAACATGTTTTTACCATTAAAATAACCCTATGAGTTCATTTGGACCAGATTTGAGTTCTATTACAAAAATGGTGTTTCCGGGCCCGTTGGGTGTCGGTTTTAGTCCCGGTTTGTGCCCAAATTCAAGAAAATTTGTTAAGGGATATTTTGGCCATGTTATAAAGTCATTTAAACCATCACAACCTACTGTTTAAAAGCCTAAATTTTCTGGTCAAAACGGATCTATGGTAAAAAGCGTTTTCTAGGGTTTTTAGAGTGTACTTTTGTAGGTAAAAGTTTGTTATGGTGAGTTTAAGCACTAGTAATCTTTCTAAAGTCCAAGATATCATATTTTGACTATATTAAGAGTTTAAAAGCGTGTCATAGGCATCATGGGGTCTAAAGTTACAACAACAACACATAACACACAATATATACAAAACTAATGTCTAAGTTTTGAACATAATATTGCAAGTAAATACTATCATGAGTTTCTTGTAGGTAAATACATGGTGAAACATGAAGATAATTACAAGTAAGTAAGCTTTTATGGGGCAAAATGATGTTTAGACAACAATGTAGGTCAAGACTTGCTAATGGAGTGAAGATGAAACCTTGTTAGAAGAAGGTTTGAGTAGAAAATATAGAGAGAGAGCTTATGGTTGGAGGAAAGGAGAGAGCAAGGAGAGAGTTTTCTTAAATGATTTTATGTCAAATGGGGGCTAGGGTTTCATCTTCACTTTTCTTAGTAAAATTTTGTTTGAGTAGAAAATCTAGAGAGAGAGCTTATGGTTTGAGGAAGGGAGAGAGCAAGGAGAGAGTTTTCTTGAATGCTTTTATGTCAAATGGGGGCTAGGGTTTTTTAAAGATGAATATATATGAGGTTAAGTGAGAAGGGGAGTATTTGGTTAGTGTGCGTTTGTGTCTTGGTTTGTTATAAATATCTAGTAAATTGTCGGGTTAAAACAAAACACTAAGTGTTTTTGTGTGTTGTGTTTGTTGCGGACCGAAAGGGAGAAAAGAGGGGACGGGTTCGAGCGAAGGTTTGGCCGGCTCATGGGGGTGCTCCAAGGGGGGTTTAAGAGCTTGAAAGGTTGAAGTGTTTGGGGTGCTTTGGGGATGCAACTAGAGAGGGAAAAAGGGTGCACATTGGAGGGAAATTAAGGACTCTTGGTCCATAGTTTTGGCTTGGCTTGGCTTGAGACAACCTCAACCTACAACTTATAGGTTGTAAGAACATGTTGGAGGATGTCTAAAGGTGATGTGATGAGCATCTCTTGAAAGGTCAAACAAGAAAGGAATCAAGTAATTAGGAAAAGGTGGTGGTGGTTTGGTTTTAGGTTGGGAGCCAAAGAGAGAAAGGGTCACGGGTTCGAACCCGTGGCCGGTTGGTTCGAGCAAAACGAGAGGGAGAGGGGAAAGGGAAAGGTGATGGGTTGGTTAAATCTCGAAGGAAATAATGATAATAATTAAATGAATCGAATCGGGTTTGAACGTTTTATAAAATATTTATTCACGACGACGTAAAATAATAAAAACAATGACTCGGTTTGGAACAAAAATACTCGAGGGTTAATAACATTGAAAAATTACGTTACATGTATATATATATATATATATATTGCATGCATGTGAAATATATTCGTTGTGAACGTTAATGAAGTTTAATTAAAAAATTTGGACGTAATATAAATAGATGTTAACGTAGGGATTGGATCACAAGTCTCGTTTTGTTGTCGTTGTCTAAACACATTGTTATTTAACATGAAATTGTTTATTAAAGTCATACGTGAAACATGTGAATCATAAAATGATAATAGGTTGATCAAAGTTTATGATTTAAAATGAACGTAAAATGATGATGATAATAGTAATGGATCCCAAGATAACGAGATCATGCATGGGGTTTACCACATTTTGGTAAATTTGATAGACGGATTCGATTAATTGCTTTATTATTATTGAAGTTCCAGTGACCATTTCGTGCAAAGAAGTCATCATGTTCAAGTATTAATTTCAACACGAATTAAGGCTACATTAAGGCTATATTCCTATTATAAATGAATACAATTATGATAAAATTGGCACGTTGCAAGTAAACAGTTACATAACATAGTTAACACATAAGTATATATTATCGGTTTAAGTCCTTGAAAACTTACGGGTTGCTACATCCTCCCCTAGTTGGGAGAATTTCGTCCCGAAATTCAGCTTGTCATCATGGCTAAGCGGCTGCTACAGGAAAAAGATGGGGATACTTGGCGCGAAACTGGTCTTCGCGTTCCCATGTAAATTCAGAACCACGGCGGGAGTTCTAACGAACTTTAACGAGAGGTATATGACTATGCTTCAATTTCTTGACTGCGCGGTCGACGATCTTGGCGGGTTCTTTAATGAATTGTAGGGATTCATCAAGATGTATCTCATCGAGGGGAACGGTAAGATCTTCTTTGGCAAGGCACTTCTTCAGATTACTGACGTGAAACACATCGTGAACGTTACTAAGCTCGGGGGGCAGAAGTAGTCGGTACACGACGGGTCCTATTGTTTCAACGATTTCAAATGGACCAATGTAGCGAGGGTTTAACTTGCCACGTTTGCCAAAACGAATGACGCATTTCCACAGGGATACTTTCAGTAACACTTTGTCGCCTTTCGCGAAGGATAAGGGTTTACGACGGTTATCTGCATAGCTCTTCTGGCGATCGCGGGTGGCTTTCAATCGGTCTAGAATTTGCGTGATTCTTTCGGTAGTTTCTATCACAACTTTTGGGCCTGTTAGTTGGCTATCACCAACTTCGAACCAACAGATAGGTGATAGACACTTTCTTCCATACAGTGCCTCGAAAGGTGCACACTATATGCTAGTGTGATAATTGTTGTTGTTCGAGAATTCGCACAATGGCAGGTGTTCATCCCAGTTGTTACCAAAATCAATGACGCAGGCACGCAACATATCTTCGAGAGTCTGAATCGTTCGTTCGCTTTGACCTTCAGTTTGCGGATGATAGGCCGTACTCATTTAGAGGCGAGTACCGATGGCCTTGTTTAGAGATTTCCAGAAATGGGAGGTAAAACGACCATCTCTTTCGGAGATGATGGAAATCGGGGCTCCATGTCCAGAGAATATTTCCTTCATGTACATCCTTGTTAAGTGTTCTACGGAATCTTTCTCCTTCATGGCGAGGAAATGAGCAGATTTTGTCAAACGATCGACAATTACCCAAATGGAATCGTTACCCGTGCGGCTATTGGGTAACTTGGTGATAAAGTCCATGGCAATGCATTCCCACTTCCACTTGGGAATGATGGGTTGGACGAGTAAACCGGAAGGTTTCTGGTGCTTGGCCTTAACTTTAGCGCAAGTTAAGCATTTACCAACGTACTTAGCGATTTCAACCTTCATGTTTGGCCACCAATATAACATACGCAGGTCGTGGTACATTTTATCGGCTCCGGGGAGAATGGAGTATCGGGTTTTATGAGCTTCATCAAGGACTAGGCTCCTGAGTTCTCTGTAGACAGGTATCCACAGACGATTTACAAAGTACCGTAATCCATCAGGCTTAGTTTCGAGGTGTAGTTCCATGCCACAGAGGCTTTCGTCTCGAATGTTTTCATCTTTCAAAGATTCGGCTTGCTCTGCCAAAACCTGAGTGACAAGTCCGGTTTGAATGGTCATGGCAAGGGATTTGACACGAAGGGGTTTGACACGTTCCTTCCTGCTCAAGGTACAGGATTTTACAGTCATAGTCGCTGAGCAATTCAATCCATCGATGCTGTCTCATGTTCAAATCCTTCTGATCTAAGATGTGTTGAAGACTCTTGTGGTAGGTATAAACCTTACATTCTGTACTATAGAGATAGTGTCTCCAAATCTTAAGGGCGAAGATGACGGCTCCGAGTTCCAAATCGTAAGTAGTGTAGTTCTTCTCGTGAACTTTTAGCTATCACGAAGCGTAAGCAATGACTTTGTCTCGTTGCATTAACCCACAGCCTAAACCTTGGTGTGAGGCGTCGCAGTAAACACGGAAATATTCACATCCTTCGGGTAAGGACAGTATGGGTGTGTTACACAGCTTTTGCTTCAGTGTCTGAAAAGCTTGTTCGGCTTTGTGATCCCAAATGAATTTCTTGTCCTTTAGCGTCAAAGTGGTCAATGGCTGGGCTATTCTGGAGAAGTTTTCGATAAATCTTCGGTAATAACCGGCGAGTCATAGAAATTGTCGTATCTCGGAAGGGTTGGTAGGCGGATTCTAATCCTTGATAGCTTGAATTTTTGTGGGATCCACGTGGATTCCAGCTGTGTTGATTACGTGGCCTAAGAATCGTACTTCTTGTAACAGAATTTGCATTTTGAAAACTTGGCGTACAACTTCTCGCTCTTCAGTAATTCCAGAATAAGCTTCAGGTGCTTTTCATGTTCGTCCTTGCTACGCGAATAGATCAAGATGTCGTTAATGAAAACGATTACGCATTTATCAAGGTACGGTTTACAGACACGATTCATCAAATCCATGAAGACGGCAGGCATGTTGGTTAGTCCGAAGGGGATAACGAGAAACTCATAGTGTCCATAGCGCGTACGAAAAGCAGTCTTCGCAATGTCTTCTTTAGAAACTCTTAGTTGATGATATCCAGAACGAAGATCAATTTTTGAGTAATAGCTGGAACCTTGCAATTGGTCGAATAGGTCGTTTCGAGAGATCGGATATCGGTTCTTTATGGTAAATTTGTTTAATTCGCTGTAATCGATACACATCCGGAAAGATCCACCCTTCTTCTTGACGAAGAGAATAGGAGCGCCCCAAGGAGTGAAACTTGGCCTGATAAAACCTTTGTCAAGTAGTTCTTGCGACTGATTTGACAATTCTTTCATTTCAGACGGGGCTAAACGGTAAGGGGATTTTGCAACGGGTGCAGCACCGGGTACCAAATCAATATGGAATTCCACTTTCCTGGTGGGTGGCAAGCCTGGAAGATCATCGGGTAAGACTCCAGGGTAGTCTCGTGCGATGGGAACGTCTGTTAGTTTCTTTTCCTCGGATTGATTAGCTGTTATGTGAGCTAAGAGTGCAGTGTAGCCCTTACGCATGATTTTCCGGGCTTTCATGCATGAGATGATGTCTAGCTTGGTTCCACTACGATCTCCTTGAATTGTCAGAACTTCGTCGTCGGGGAGGGGTATCTTGACTCTTTTCTCATGGCAAACGATTTTAGCACGATTTTTAGTCAACCAATACATTCCAACGACTACGTCGAAACTTCCCAATTGTACCGGCAATAGGTCGATCGAGAAGTGATGACCGGATAAGTTCAAAGAGCAATTTGGAAAGGATTCTTCCGTTTCAATTTGTTTACAATCTGCTAGTTCAACTACATACATAGTGTCTAATCTAGTTGGCGTGACGTTAAGATAGTTTCTAAACTCGCTAGACACAAACTTTTGTCGGCACCAGTGTCAAACAGAACGGACGCAAAATGATTATTGGGTAAGAACGTACACATTACAGTGTGGGGATCCTGACGGGCTTCAGTAGCATTGAGCACGAAGGCTCGTCCTCTGGTAGGTTCTCGCTTAAGCTTTGGGCATTCATTCCTGAAGTGGCCAGTGCTACCATACTCGAAGCAGGTTCCAACGAGATGCGTCTTGTTCGAACGGTTTGGACAATCCCGGTGAATGTGACCTTTTGCCTTGCAACCTTTGCAGTAGACATTGCTGCAATCCAGGGTATGGTGCAAGTTACATTTTCCACACAGGGGCTGGTTTCCTGTGTATCCAGGTTTTCTTGCATCAGGTGTGGGAGCTGTTACAGCATAAGCCTTCACGGCTTTAGGGGTTTTCTTGGTGAAGTCAGAAGATTTCTTCCTCTTTCCATCATGGCCGCGTTTGCGCTTGTGGTCAGATTTCAGTTGGCTAGAGGGAGCAGACGGTACAGGTACAGCTTTTGAATCAGCAACCTTACGAGAGAAAGACAAGCCTTGGCGGTTTGCCTGATAGGTCAGGTTGTGAGCCAGTCGGATAGCAACTTGGAGTTTTGCGGGGATAGAAGCCATAACACTTCTCTGAATGGCGGGAGCAAGACCCCTAATGTATCTCTCGATTTTCTTGTGCAAGGGGGTCACCATTGAAGGGAAGATGTGTGCCAATTCGTGGAATCGGCGGGTGTAAGCAGCTATGTCTGATCCATTCATGGTCAAGTTCCAGAATCGACTTCCAATCGTTACAGTTCCTCACGAGGACAATACTCATCTCGCATGAGTAGTTTCAGTTCGTTCCAAGCCATAGCGTAGGCCTGGTCCTGTCCGAGGGCTTCAGCATGAGAGTTCCACCAAGTCGGAACTCCTTCTCTGAGAATGCTAGTGGCGTACTTAACCTTGCAACCATCGGGACAGTTGCACATTCGGAACACAGATTCCATCTTCTCAAACCAGCGGATGAGTCCAACGGCTCCTTCGGTACCCTTGAAGTGTAAGGGCTTGTAATTCATGAAATCCTTGTAAGTGCATTCTCAAACACCTGTAAGTTACTTAAAACCTTGAATACAACTCATACAATTGTAGTCATAAGTCTTCCGGTCGTAGAAGAAAAGTCTTAGTCTTACCACCAGGGGATCCTGATCTCCTTCCGTTTGAGGCAGAAGCTCGATCTGCTTTAGCGGTTGCAAGCGCATTAGCTATACGCTGGTTAATCAGGGCTTCGATAGCCGCGGCGTCCAGGGTTGTGGGTTGAGTAGGGTCACTATCACGATTTGAGCATCTTGACATTCTACTTTAAATTGTATAAGATAAAACAAAGTAAGACATTACACATAGTATAAGTGAATGCAATTAAAACATGACATGCCAAAATCCATAACAATCACCACAATATAATATAACATAGCAACACATTACATTACAAAGTACACCAGAGTTGATAATAAAGGTTCATGCCACAACATAATTGTGACAATCCAACTTTTCAGGTCACTTTCTGACATTAACTGAACATAAATTGTAATAAATGTTGTGTGAACATTTATGTGTTGACTGTGTTGACTTTAGCAATTAGGGTTCTGTGTGATCATCACTATACGAGCATGCACTTAGGCCAAACGATTGATATTCTATGGTTTAACCATTTATGATTTCATGTGATATATTTATATATAAGTTCACACGATCTATTCTATGATTTTATATGACGGCGTGTCGTAAAAATTATACGATTTGTTTTATGATTTTATGTGAATTTAAAGTGAGTAATTATGAGTTATTATTCACAAATTTATGTGATTTGAATATGAAAGTTATGAGTTTATGTGATCTTAAATATATATTTGTGGAGTTATACTCCATGATTTATTTTAGCAAAACGAGATTTATATTTTCCTATTAACGTTATACGATCTATATAGTTTAACGTCCTTCGTATATTCATCGTTAAAAAAAAATCGTTAACCTCGTTAGCGTTCCGTTAACCTTTTATAACTTTGAGGGACCATTTCTGCCATTTTCCAAACTTTATTTTATTAGTTAAATTATGGAGGACTGTTCCTGTAGTTACCTAAACTATGTATCCACATTTGTAACACCTTGAGGACCAGAATGGTCATTTCCCAAACTTGAATTAATGTTGGTCTGTTACGAGAAATCAAATCTGATGATCGGTTTCGACCGATCATCATCACTGCTCGTCCGTTTCAACCAACCTTAACTACTGATTCAATGATATAGTTATATCATCACAATCATTCACAATTCCAAGTCCCTCTCTCCCTCTTTCACAAACTCTCTGTCTCTTCCGTTTTTTTTTTGTTTTTCCGGCGAATCAAACCACCAAGAAGAAAACACCACCGAACCACCACTTCCGCCCACTGTTACGTCACCTTGCGAGCACCACTGTGATCGCGAGTGCCCTGCGAACATCCTGGTATCATCAGAAGTTCAAACCGCGACGGTGCTCGGTGTTCGCGTTCAAAGATCGAGATCCATTTCGGTGTCCAAACTCGTCAATCTCTCATCTCCGACTCAAGGTAAATCATCTCCTCTGTTAGTCGCATAATTTATGAGACTTTTCTGTGTTTTCGCGACTTTACGGTCGCCGGAAAATATCTCTGGCGACATTAGGGTTGTTGGTGAAAAATATGACTCGCAACGGGTTCGGGTTATAAGGTTTGGGGATCGGGTTTATTAATAGACGCCAATCTGGCATGGACGGTTTAGGTTCTGGACTTGTACACGAGGGGCGCGGGTTCGAGTCCCGGCACCATCCTTTTTGTTTCTCGATTTTCTTTAACCCTGATTCTGGTCTGCGCTACTAGACAAAAGCATTTCCAGCGGACCAGTAACACAATCAGGTCACGGGTGGTAACATCGCTGTGTTATAACACAGAGGTCACGGGTTCGAACCCAGCGACCTCCATGTTTGCTGTTTTCCTTTTTATTTGGTATTTTTGAACATTTGAGCACTAGATTTTGTACCGAAATCGTTCCTTCTCGTATCTTAACCCCGTAAAAATATAATTATGACCATTAAGACCTCGTAAATCATATTTTGAATTGCAAACATATTGAACTTGTCACTTTAAATTAAAAATATAGCTTTAACATCTCTATATATATATATATATATATATATTGATATAAAACTTTGAGTTTATATAAGAAGAGAAATATATTTATATATATACATGACGTTGGCTTGAAGCAAAGTGATCTTTTGTGTAAACCATAGAATGTTTTAGAAAACTATTGAAAAGCGTCGTTTTGACTAGAAACACAAAATACTCGGTTTTGAATTATGATTCACTATAAATTTGTAATTTCTTTTTAAAATAAATATTCAAATCATTGAAACTTAACATGTTTATGTATATATAGTTATATTTATAACTTGTTGAAACTTTGTTATTAACGTCACCTGAACGTTTAGTTAAATATATATATATATATACATTATATATATATATATATATATATCTTTTTGGAGTATTTGAACTTAGAAAATATATATTAAAGTTATATATTGGATTTTTTAGCGTTACTTCGATAATCGCTCGGATTTGGCACACGTGCCATCCTCAACTTGTTTTGACTTCCATGATCCTTCGTTTCACGGCCCATTTTACTGTTTAAATCCTGTTGGGGGAGATTAACATGCATGATTTACACAACTGAGATAATTAGAAATTTATATATCACTTGAAGTACTTGTAGCACACTGATACAACAGAGTCCTTCTTATGGTACCGTTAGTATTAATGACGATAGCGGGAAATATATTGTAGTACTACTGGTCTGACAAACCCCACCCGGGTCAGTCGCTCTGGCACGATTGGATATCGAACGAGTGTTATATTTGTCCTAAACACTACAAGGCAAACTATAAAAAACTGTTAGCTTCGGTGACCATCAACGTGCGAAGTTTCATGTATATAGCCTAGCTAGCTATTTGATATATATTAGTGATTATGCTCTTCCAACTTGACGTTATTGAATGGTCAATCTTAAACTGAACTTGAAATGTTACTGAACTGATAAACCTATGAACTCATCAACCTTTGTGTTGACACTTTAGCATGTTATTTCTCAGGTCGCTAAACTGGTTTGATTGCCACGAGCTAGGATACACCACTTATGGATTTTGATTATCATGCATGCATATTAGACTTTCAAACTTTTCAAACTGATTATATTTTGGTTTGCGTGTGCTTTGGCGCTTGAACATTTATTACAACTTTTCTCGTTTACGCTTCCGCATTTCAAAACGAATTTACTTTGGTTTAAATTACATTGCATATAGACTGTTCGTATGGCTAATGTGTTCGATCCTGGTTTGTCACGCTCCCTGCGGCGCGTTGTCGCGCGTGGGATTTTTGGGGGTGTGACCTAGGTTTGCATTAGTGGACCGACTATAGCCTTAGTTACACCTTAGTCATACACTCGAACACACACACTAGAATTTGACTATTTGTTACTTGTACTTATATATGTTTATATATGGTATATATGCAGACATGGCTAGATGGATATCCGCTTCCCTATCATCCTCATCATCATCATCCCCATCCGTCACCAGTAGGCGTGTTACTTCGGGTCCTACTACCCCAACTCATGTTAATCGGAGAATAACATCTGAGGGTCACGTATATGGAGAACCAATTGTCGTTCGTGGAAGAGATAATGGTAACTGGAACTCGTATGAGTCACTTGTGGCTAGTTGGGTTCATCGGGAACAAGTGCCACCTACTTCAACAGAGCCATCGTCAACTCGGTTCTTTCTACCCGAACTGCCATATGCCATTAAACGAGTCATCACGGCAATGGTCTCTATGTTTGACCGCGCGCTCAGGGACATTAGGAGGCTATTTGGTATGGTCGCAGAGCTGCAAGATAATGGGGTTAGCACAATTTAGAAAATTGCCACACTTGAGGAAACCTTGGAAGGGACTAATGAGGGTCAGACCAAGCATCAGGTGACACTAAGCGACACGTACTATCAGATGAGTCATCTCACAGAGCTTGTTCAGACACTCACGGCTCGTGTTGCTGAGCTTGAGTTAGCTAGGGAGGCTGAGCATCCGGCAGAACCGGTTGAAGAACCTATTATGGAGGATCCCGAGGAAGAACCAGAAGAGGATCCCGAGGAAGAACCGAAAGAGGATCCCGAGGAAGAACCGGAAGAGGAGATGCCTCATGCATCCAGTGGTCATGATAGCTCCTGAGTTATTTGTTTTCAGTTTTGTTTGTTTGGTTGTTTGTTTTATCGGGAGAATGTTCCCAAGACTATGCATTTTGAATTTCGAATTTCTGTTGGATAATTTGTGAACGAGTTGTATTTTATTTGAAATGGGATTTACTATTTAATATGTGATTGTCTCTTGTGAAGTAATTTAGTACTTATGTGATGGTTGTTGTGATTCATATTATATCTTATTCTCATTTTGGGTAATTGTGAATTGAAGATAATGGCAGACGGAAATGTACCAAACATGACACCGGCTGAATTGCTGCACTAATCAATCAACATGTGGCTGCTGCCTTGGCGGCACAGGCCCAAGGTGCAGGCAATGTAGGGCCACTCCAAGGTAACACAAAATTTGTGTTTTGTTGTTTGATGTGATGACACGCATTGGTGATCTATGATTGAATGGTTGTATGAATGTATGTACAGGTAATGCTACATTTAAAACTTTCATGGACTATAAGCCTAATCAGTTCAAAGGAACTGAAGTGTTAGCCTACTCCACTGGATTGAAAAAGTGGAATCTGCATTCGAAATGTGCAACTTTCCTGAGGCTAGAAAGGTGAAATTTGCCACGGGTACTTTAGAGGGACCAGCTCTCACTTGTTGGTACACAGAGGTGCAAATGCAAGAAATTGAGGAAGCTAATGCCATGCCCTAGGATGAATTCAAAGAGTTGCTACAAGAAGAGTATTGTCCACAGGAAGAGATCCAGAAATTGGAAACCGAGCTCTATAATCTCAAGATGGAGGGGTCTGAAATTGAAGCTTACACTACTCGTTCAAATTCTCTTGCGAATTTGTGCCCTAGAATCGCCACACCTGCTTACCAAAGAATCGAGCTGTATATCAAGGGTTTAGTGCCCCAAATCCAAGGAATGGTGACTGCCTCAAACCCTGTGACTATTCGTGATGCTGTAAGAATTACCAATAGGCTCACGAATCAAGTAATTGATCAAGGAGTCTTGCCTCCTAGAAAAGGAACTTCTGGAGTCTCTGACAACAAAAGAAAGTGGGATAATTCTGGGAATCAGTCTGGAAACAAGTCTTCCAACCAACAGAACCATCAAAACCAGAATCGCAAGTTTGATAATTCTAGGAATTTCTCCTCGAACAACCAGAAGCAGAACAATCAAGGACGAGGCGGCCAAGGAGGATCATCGTACATGGGAAATTCCCCACGTTGTAACAAGTGTGGTTTCCATCACTATGGTGCGTGTGACTCATATGTGTGTGCAAATTGTGGAAAGAAGGGTCATCAGTCCAAAACCTGCAGGGTTAAGAACAATGGGAAACAAGTTCAGGATGCTGAAGCCCCTTAAGGTTGTTTTAATTGTGGGAAAGAAGGCCACATAAAAAGAAATTGTCCCCAGCTGAACAGTGGAAACAACAACAACTATAACAACAATAACAATAACACTGGGAATCGCAATGGCAATAATAACAACAACATTGGGAACAATGGAGGAAATGGTGCCAGAGGTAGAGCTTTTGTCATAGGCTCGGGGATGCTAGAGCAGATCCCAATGTCGTTACTGGTAAGTTTTCTCTTAATGGATACTATGCTCTAGTCTTGTTTGACACTGGTGCTGATAGAAGCTTCATATCTACTAAATTTAGCAATATGATAAATGCCAACTTGACTCCTTTAGATGCTAAATACGTAGTTGAATTTGCTAATGGTAAGCTGATTAAGTGTACCCATATAGTTAAAGACTGTAAATTCGAATTGGCTGGCCACAAATTAGGAATATATCTTTTGCCCATCTCCTTGGGAAGTTTCGACGTTATTGTGGGAATGGATTGGCTATCCAAAAATCGTGCCGAAATCATTTGTCATGAGAAAATTGTTCGAATACCATGGACGGTTTAGGTTCTGGACTTGTACACGAGGGGCGCGGGTTCGAGTCCCGGCGCAATCCTTTTTGTTTCTCGATTTTCTTTAACCCTCATTCTAGTCTGCGCTACTAGACAAAAGGATTTCCAGTGGACCAGTAACACAATCAGGTCACGGGTGGTAACATCGCTGTGTTATAACACAGAGGTCACGGGTTCGAACCAAGTGACCTCCATGTTTGTTGTTTTCCTTTTTATTTGGTATTTTTGAACATTTGATCACTAGATTTTGTACCGAAATCGTTCATTCTCGTATCTTAACCCCGTAAAAATATAATTAAGACCATTAAGACCTCGTAAATCATATTTTGAAATGCAGACATATTAAACTTGTCACTTTAAATTAAAAATATAGCTTTAACATCTCTATATATATATATTGATATAAAACTTTGGGTTTACATAAGAAGAGAAATATATTTATATATATACATAGAAATCGTGTAGATTATTATAAACATATATATATACATGACGTTGGCTTGAAGCAAAGTGATCTTTTGTGTAAACCATAGAATGTTTTAGAAAACTTGAAAAACCGAGGTGGTGGGCAAATATATAAATAATGCTACCTTTACCTTGGTTGCGGAAGCGGATCGAGTCTTTGAGTGACTCGTTTTTGAGAAAACAAATGACACCGAGATATAGAGTTTATGGTGTTTGAGATGTGATGATGATGAAGAACAAAGCTAGTAGAAACATGGATATGAATAGCAAGATAGATCAACAATAAGCAACATGAAAGATAGATAACAAAAGATAATCAAATGATTAACAATAACCGAATGATTACATTACCTACCCCACGCATTCCCGGGTTTCTTGAGCTTACTAGGTAAGTTCAAGAACCCTTGACAAGCTTCAAGGAACCATGGCTAACTCTCTCTCCTAGACATACATCATCTAGTCTTTCACATGAGAAAGACTTGCTATAAATACTACAAACTTACTAAGGGCATAATAGTAAAACTACCAACTATTGACAATATTTAAACAATAAATAATATTCACTAGAGCCACTTCTTTGTTGAGTCGTGTTGTCTTGAGTTGTCATGTTCTTCACCGTGTTATCGGGATGGTAGACGTTAAGTGGCCGTTGAGTATTATCACATCTATCCAAATCTTGTTGGCTCGGTATCTCGATTCCCAACAATCTCCCCCTATTTGGTAGATGGAATACTCAACACTTGTGACATTGGTTCTTTGTATTCTTGCAACTTGACTTCAAGAAAATCTTCATGTAGTTTCAAATCTTTTGTTCTTCAATTCTCCTTTTTGAAGCTCCCCCTACAATAAACATTCTTCAACCCCCTGACCATGGGCTTGTAATGCATAGGGTGTTTACAAACTTCAACACAATGGCAATATACTTGAGGACTAAGTCATAACTCAAGTTGCCAAAATTGTTGAAAGTAAACAATATAAAGGATCTATGAAAAACGCGAGAAATAAATCCACAACTCAACCAACTTGAAATACTTGGCCGAATACCAAACCAATGCGTCGCACGAAGATAAACCACTTTTCTTTGCTTTCATTTGCTGAGTTGGTTGCAAAAAGTCTCTAAGATCATCACATCTTCTCCCCCTAGACTTGCGCAACCCGTAGCAAAAATAAAAGCGTATTCTGTTGTAATCAAGACCCATATAGCAACCATTTCATCAACAAATTCTTGAAATCCAACAGTAGCAAATAATCTCTCATATCAAACTTGTGCACAACTCTTATAATCAAATATTACTTCATAACACGTCTACTATATATCGAAGCAATGTGATATAGGAGTATAGTTTCGATGTACCTTGTCACACCCCCAATTAACCACTAACGGGGTTTATACCATTAAGGGGCGCGACTAGACCAGGACCACAACCATTAGTTACAAATACTAAACGAATCAGAGTAAAGTCCGAATGTTCATAATAAAAACAGTTTAAAGTACGCAGCGGAATAAAACATTAGTATCTTAGCACTAACCACGTGCTTTACAAATCATTGTTTCAAATTCAAATTCCCAATTTAGTTTAATGAAAGTAAATGTCTTCTTGTGCCATGCCAACCCCTGGTGGATACTCCTCAACGATCTGCAAAAGTGAAAACCACACAAGTGTCAACCTAACGGTTGGTGAGTTCACAGTAGGCATGTCATGCAGTGGCCCGGTCTCATAATCGTAAGTATCAACATATAAATAAGTAATAGATTTGCAAAACATTGCCAAGTGTTGAATTACCGAATATGCACTAGTTAAGTAAAAGTTAAAGCGGTCAACCGATATCGCGGGTAGCTAATCCGGTTTCCATGCACTAAGGAGTCGTACTAGGGCTGAAAGCTGACGTAACAGAGTTCGGCAATAGCCTATGGTTGGTGCCTCCAGTTGTGTCCCTCCCAGGATCCACAACTAAAACAGGCTGATATTGAACTCCGTTCGGCCTCCAACCGGTTGGCTACACATTTGTGTACCGCGGAGCAGGGTTTGTCAAACCCTCAGTAGATCTACCCAACATCCCCTCGCTTCTCAGATCAACAGTACTAGGTTGAGGACTTTTAAGTTTTTAAAGCATCCTTAGAAATCATGTGATATCATCTGGTTTAGACTTTAACCTACACTAGTCATATTAAAATGTTTATTCTGGATTTCATCTGAAATCCTAAAAAGAGTTTAAGTGTCATAGTGGTCGTTTCCGAGTTTAAATAGAAACCCCAAGGATGGACAGTTGCAAGTGTTCCCATAAAACACTCCAACTTCCATAACAGGTATCCCAATTGTAATACCTCAAAATGTCAGCGTTGTTTATCGTTAAGTTCATTCGTTGTGTCCCAAACGGGCACACAATTAAAGGGTTTGTGAAACTCACCTTAGGTTGCTCAGCTACACTTCAATAATCCAAATTATGATTTGCTAACGAAGACCTAATAATCACATTAAGGTCTTAAGTATTAGGTTGTGTCTAGTCTTTAACTTAACGTCACTATGGCCCATAACATAGCACGTTGGAACTAAGACACGACATACCGACACACGACACCAATGGTTGATCATAAACAAGGGTTCATATACATCAGAAGTCAAAGCATGTATCATCATGGCATAATCATGTAAGTCATGGCATAACATTCAAGCAAATTGCACAAGTTTGGATTCTGGTCTCAATTTCGCTAGCAGTTTCGCTAGGCAGTTTCGCTGTGTGCACGGGCAGCACTTTCGCTAGGCAATGGCCGATGACACAGTTTCGCTAGGCTAGTTTCGCTCGAAACTGTTGGCACAGTTTCGCTAGCCTAGTTTCGCCCGAAACTGGTTTGAACTTTCGTTCAGGGAATTTCGCTCGGTAGATTCGCTCGAGCTGGTCTGGTTGGTTTACCCGGCGACACTACAGTTTCGCTACATAGTGTCGCTGGATGAAGATATACATAGTTTCGCTACATAGTTTCGCCCAGAGAACAGCACAGTTTCGCTGGTCGCGAAAAACACATAAATCAGCCTAAAAATTATTCTAACAGCTTCCATATTACATGCAATTCATTATCTAGCATACATAACCATTTATCAACATAAATCTGTAAGCTTTAACACCTTAAACATGCATTTTCATCATCAAATCACCAAAAACACATTTTAACCTAAAATGACCTAATCTAGCATAAATCTTCAACATGGATGGATTTCACACGTAAAGTTACTGACTTTATGATAGATCTAGCATTCCTAAGCAACATATCAGAAGATCAAGTGATTTCATGAAGATTCAAGCATGCTTTTTAAGAAAACACATAGAAAACATAAAAATGGTGGTTTTGGGACTCACGGTTCGATCTCTAAGCTTGATGGATGATGGTTCGGGGCTGAGATCTCGATGGCTCGGTGTGAATCTCGACTGATCAGATTTCCAGGAGAAAGATGGAGTGTGTGTGTGTTTGTGTGTAAACGAGGCAAATGGGAGAGCTAGGGTTTATTAAGATATTTTATATCAGGGCCTAGTTTCGCTGGCAGTTTCGCTGGCCAGGCGAAACTGGCTCTGATCACGAGTGAGCCAAAGGACTGCCGGGCGACACTATAGTTTCGCCCGGTAGTTTCGCTGGTTACCAAAAGTGGTCAATTTCACATTCTACACAAGATAAACACGATTCATAAATTGTCATGCTATTCACAATACTAAATCATGTATTTAAATCACATTGCACATAATGACGATAAATAGTTAAACACATAACACATATGGACGGGTTCGGTAATCAACCAAAGGTCGTGGGCGTATTCGGCCTAGTTAAGCATTAGTTACTAAGTTAACACTTATAACGTAACTAACGGAGATTGTCTAACGGAAGTTAACCTTGGAATTCTCGGGTGTCACATCATCCCCTTGAAATTGGAATTTTCGTCCCGAAAATTATTCTAGTGTTGTAGCGTTCGCGGTCTCAGCTGTCGTCGTTGCTGGGGAAAGAAAGCAAAAGTTTTAGGGTTGTCACATCCTCCTCTCGTTAAAGGAATTTTGGTCCCCAAAATTAAATTATACCTTGAGTTTCTGTGGACGTTTGCTCGAATAAGTGAGGATACTTTTTCTTCATCTGATCCTCTCGTTCCCAAGTATATTCTGGCCCACGCTTTGAGTTCCATCGAACTTTGACGATCGGAATCTTGCTGCGATTGAGGGCTTTCTCCTCGCGTCCCATGATTTCTACTGGTTGTTCTATGAATCTGAGATGTTCGTCGATCTCCAATTCCTCTAAAGGAATTATTTCAGTGTCTTCAGCCAGACATTTCTTCAGGTTTGAGACGTGAAACACGTTGTGAACTCCATCGAGTTCGGCAGGGAGTTGTAAACGGTAGGCCACCGGGCCTACTTCCCCAATGATTTCAAACGGTCCGATGTAGCGAGGATTCAACTTTCCACGCTTTCCAAAGCGTATCACTCCCTTCCAGGGAGATACCTTCAATAGCACCTTGTCGCCTACCTCGAACTTCAAGGGCTTACGGCGTTTGTCGGCATAGCTCTTTTGTCTGTCACGTGCTGCGGCTATCCGTTTTCTGATTTGAATAATTCGTTCAGTCGTATCATGAATGAGTTCCGGTCCGGTGAGTCCTTTCTCACCTGTTTCAGCCCAACACACGGGCGATCTACATTTTCTGCCATAAAGGGCTTCAAAAGGTGCAACACCGATACTTGAATGATAACTGTTGTTGTAGGAAAACTCCACCAACGGAAGGTGAGCCTCCCAGTCTTTACCGAAGTCGAGAACGCAAGCTCGGAGCATGTCTTCTAAAGTCTGAATAGTCCTTTCCGTCTGACCATCGGTCTGCGGGTGATAAGCTGTACTCATATCCAGTCTGGTTCCCAGTGCTTCTTGCATAGATTGCCATAATCGGGAAGTAAATCGAGGATCTCGGTCGGAGATAATAGTCTTAGGCACTCCATGACGTGCCACAATTCGGTCAATGTACAGCTTTGTCAACTTATCCATATTGTTGTTTTCCTTCATCGGAATAAAATGTGCAGATTTGGTTAATCGATCAATGATAACCCAAATCGCATCTGGTCGATTCGATCGATGAGGTAATCCTGTTACAAAATCCATGGAGATATCCTCCCATTTCCATTCTGGGATCTTTGGTTGCTGTAATAGCCCAGAAGGCTTTTAGTACTCGATCTTAACCCTTGAGCATGTTAAACATTTAGCCACGTATCGTGCGATGTCGGCTTTCATATTCGGCCACCAATACAAACCCTTTAAATCTTGGTACATCTTATCCGACCCAGGGTGCACCGAATACCTTGACTTGTGAGCCTCGTCCATCACGAGCTCACGGAGATTCCCAAGTAAAGGAACCCAAATTCTGTCATTGTAGTATCTGAGTCCGTCGGACTTAATTTCGGAGTTACCATCTACCCCTCGCAGTGCTTCAACTGCGAAGTTTTCTTCCTTTAAAGCTTCTTGTTGGGCATCGCGGATCCGATCCGGCAATCCCGTGTGGATGGTAAGTTGCAGCGCTCGTACCCGTCGAGGCTTTTCATACTCTTTCCGACTTAATGCATCAGCCACAACATTGGCTTTTCCCGGGTGATATTTGATTGCTAAGTCATAATCATTCAATAGTTCGACCCACCGTCGTTGTCGCATATTGAGATCCTTCTGTTCAAAGATGTGTTGTAGGCTCTTGTGGTCGGTAAATATTGTGCACTTTGTTCCGTAGAGATAATGTCTCCAAATCTTGAGTGCATGAACAACGGCTCCTAATTCCAAATCATGCGTTGTATAATTTTTCTCAGTGTCCTTCAGTTGCCTGGACCCATAGGCAATTACTTTGTCCCGTTGCATCAACACGCAACCGAGTCCTTGGGTGGATGCATCACAGTAGACTACAAAGTCATCAACTCCATCGGGTAACGCAAGAATCGGAGCTGAACATAACATATCTTTGAGAGTTTGAAATGCGTGTTCTTCTTTTTCACCCCATCTATATTGCACTCCCTTGTGCGTTAATGCTGTTAAGGGTTGAGCCAATTGCGAGAAACCCTTAATGAATCTTCGGTAATATCCGGCAAGTCCCAAAAATTGTCGGATTTCGGTCGGCGCTCTAGGAGTAGACCAATTCTTGATAGCTTCCACTTTAGCCGGGTCGACATGAATTCCATTCTGATCAACAATGTGTCCAAGAAACTGGACTTCGCGAATCCAAAAATCGCACTTCGAAAACTTAGCATAAAGTTGTTCCTTACGGAGTAATTCCAAAATCAGTCGTAGATGTCTCTCGTGTTCTTCCTTTGTCTTGGAGTAGATCAAAATATCGTCAATGAAAACGATTACAAACTTATCGAGGTACGGCTTGCACACTCGATTCATCAGATCCATAAATACAGCAGGTGCATTAGTTAGCCCAAACGGCATAACTAGAAACTCGTAGTGACCATAACGAGTTCTGAAAGCAGTCTTGGGGACATCTTCATCTCGAACACGAAGCTGGTGATATCCAGAACGTAAATCAATCTTTGAGAAGTAGCTCAAACCTTGCAGCTGGTCGAAGAGATCGTCGATTCGAGGAAGTGGATATCGATTCTTAATAGTAACTATGTTAAGCTCTCGGTAATCAATACACATACGGAACGTTCCATCCTTCTTCTTAACAAACAAAACCGGTGCTCCCCATGGAGACGAACTTGGACGAATAAACCCTTTGTCGAGTAGCTCTCGAAGTTGTGCGGATAGTTCGTCGAGTTCGCTTACCGCCAAACGGTAAGGTGCGCGTGCAATCGGAGCGGCTCCAGGAGTTAAGTCGATCCCAAACTCCACTTGACGAAATGGAGGCAAACCAGGCAGATCTTCAGGAAATACGTCTTGGAAGTCGCGAACTATCGGGTAATCGTTGATTCTGCGCTCGGGAAGTGTCGAATTGGTGACGTTTGCAAGAATCGCGAAGTGACCTTTACGAAGGCACTTTTGAGCTTTGAGAAACGAAATAATACCAGTGACTGTTCCACCTTTTTCCCCTTGAACTGTTAACACTTTACCTTCTTCGAGTGGGATTCGAACTACTTTATCTTGACATAGAATTTCAGCTTGGTTTTCAGATAACCAGTCCATTCCTACTATAACGTCAAAACTACCAATCGGGAAAGGCATAAGATCGATTCCTAATGTATGGCCAGCTAGTTCTAACTTACAGTCCTTAACTATCTGCGTCGTATCATGTAGTTTACCATTCGCTAGTTCTACCACATACGTAGCATCTAAAGCAATCGGTTTAGCATTAATTAATCTAGAAAACTTAGTGGAAATAAAACTTCTTTCAGCACCCGAATCAAACAATACAGTAGCAAAGAAACCATTAAGTATAAATTTACCGTTAATCACATTGGCGTCGTTGCGAGCTTCTCCCTGACCCATGACGAAGGCACGACCTCTACCATTCCCACCATTACCGTTTCCACCATTACCATTTCCATCGTTACCATTCCCGTTGCCCGGGTTCCCACCGTTGCCATTGTTACGATTACCCTGCCTGCGCAATTGCGGGCAATCTTTCTTCATGTGGCCTTGAGCACCACATTCATAACAGCCACGGGCTCCACCATTGTTGTTGTTCTGATTGTTTCCTTGCCCGTTGTGGTTGTTCCCGTTTCCCTTGTTATTGTTATTTCCCCTTCGGTTCTGACCGTTGTTGTTCAACCTTTGCAAGTTGGTCCAGCAGTTGTTGGCCTCATGACCCAGTTTTCCGCATCTTCCACACTCCAGACCCTTGCTACACATACCCCTGTGGTGGTTCTCACACTTGTTACAAAACGGAGCTTTACCTTTGTAGTTTCCATTCCCGCTTTGGCGATTGTTACTCCCACTGTTGCTGCCATATTTGAAATTAGACCTTGTGTCGTCAGGTCGCTTGTTCTGATATTGGGAGTTTGAGGATCTCCCAGATTGATTCACAGACATTGTTGGAGCTTCTTCTTCAGCCTTTCTTTTGCCACTCAAGGCAGTCTTCTCAGAGATTCTGGCAGGAAGTGTACCTCTTTCAACCTCCTGATCAGTTAACTTGTGAGCCAGGCGGATGGCTTGTTGCACAGTTGTTGGGTTGCTGGCAGTCACCAAACTCTTGATTTGGGGTACTAGACCCTCCAGATAACGCTCAATGCGTTTGAATTCAGCATCAACCATTGTTGGGCAGAGTACCGCGTACTCGTGGTAACGCGCAGTGTACTCCTCGATCTCTGACCCAGACATCTTGGAGTTCAAAAATTCTCCTTCAAGCTTCTTGACTTGGTCCCGAGGGCAATACTCCTCCATGATCAGTTCCTTAAAGGCTTCCCATTCCATGTCGTTAGCCGCATTTACCCCGACCATTTGAATTTCGGCGTTCCACCAGGACAGAGCTGCTCCCTCGAAAGTACCAGTCGCGAATTTCACCTTGTTCTCAGCAGGGCAGTTACACATGGAGAAGACCTTCTCAGACTTCTCGATCCACCTGAGGAGTCCTACCGCTCCTTCCTCGCCGGAAAACGTCATCGGCTTGCAGTCCATGAAAGTCTTAAATGTGCAGTGATGGACGTTTCCTGATGCAATTAATAGTTCAGGTTCAAATTTAAACAGGTCAAAATATATATATATATCGCCCTGTGCCTTAACCGGCATAATTATTACCATGGGCAGCAATTGTAGCTTGGACAGCTGCCACGGCAGCTTGCACATGCTCGTTGATCATCGCTTGTAGTTGCGCGGGCGTCAGGTTGATGTTGTTCCTTCCGGCTCTTCCAGACATTTTCTGGACAGTTTTAAGTAGGCAGTGTTCAGTCACAGTTATATTCTATACATATCCCATAATATGTATATTACCCATTTCCCGTTATCCCACTATTAGTCCAGAAAAATTTTCGTGCAAAATCGAGGCGTCGTCGAAGTATGTCGTAAGTCGTAAGTAGCTATCGTCGGAGGTCGGCTTTTCCATAAAAGTCACCGTCGGCGTAGTCATCGTAGTAGAAATCAGGACGTAGCGTGTAGCATCGTTTTGTTGTCGCTTTCCCCCGAAGTAGTGCGTATTAGCGTTCACGTTTCGTATTCGTGTGTGAAAATTCCCTAAGGTTTTCCGTTAGACTTCCTAGACACGGTCTATATATATTTATATATATATATATATATATATATATATATATATATATATATATATATATATGAAGTATTTACTTACACAGCAGAGCGAGTATCCCAGGTTGGCACGTAAAATTTTGTCTTTGAGAGTTTGTTTTGTTCGTTTGTAACTAAGGGTTCAAGTTGCAGTTTCCAAATCGTTTTCAAAAATGATTCCAGTTCTCTGCAACCTATGGCTCTGATACCAATCTGTCACACCCCCAATTAACCACTAACGGGGTTTATACCGTTAAGGGGCGCGACTAGACCAGGACCACAACCATTAGTTACAAATACTAAACGAATCAGAGTAAAGTCCGAATGTTCATAATAAAAACAGTTTAAAGTACGCAGCGGAATAAAACATTAGTATCTTAGCACTAACCACGTGCTTTACAAATCATTGTTTCAAATTCAAATTCCCAATTTAGTTTAATGAAAGTAAATGTCTTCTTGTGCCATGCCAACCCCTGGTGGATACTCCTCAACGATCTGCAAAAGTGAAAACCACACAAGTGTCAACCTAACGGTTGGTGAGTTCACAGTGGGCATGTCATGCAGTGGCCCGGTCTCATAATCGTAAGTATCAACATATAAATAAGTAATAGATTTGCAAAACATTGCCAAGTGTTGAATTACCGAATATGCACTAGTTAAGTAAAAGTTAAAGCGGTCAACCGATATCGCGGGTAGCTAATCCGGTTTCCATGCACTAAGGAGCCGTACTAGGGCTGAAAGCTGACGTAACAGAGTTCGGCAATAGCCGATGGTTGGTGCCTCCAGTTGTGTCCCTCCCAGGATCCACAACTAAAACAGGCTGATATTGAACTCCGTTCGGCCTCCAACCGGTTGGCTACACATTTGTGTACCACGGAGCAGGGTTTGTCAAACCCTCAGTAGACTTTAACCTACACTAGTCATATTAAAATGTTTATTCTGGATTTCATCTGAAATCCTAAAAAGAGTTTAAGTGTCATAGTGGTCGTTTCCGAGTTTAAATAGAAACCCCAAGGATGGACAGTTGCAAGTGTTCCCATAAAACACTCCAACTTCCATAACAGGTATCCCAATTGTAATACCTCAAAATGTCAGCGTTGTTTATCGTTAAGTTCATTCGTTGTGTCCCAAACGGGCACACAATTAAAGGGTTTGTGAAACTCACCTTAGGTTGCTCAGCTACACTTCAATAATCCAAATTATGATTTGCTAACGAAGACCTAATAATCACATTAAGGTCTTAAGTATTAGGTTGTGTCTAGTCTTTAACTTAACGTCACTATGGCCCATAACATAGCACGTTGGAACTAAGACACGACATACCGACACACGACACCAATGGTTGATCATAAACAAGGGTTCATATACATCAGAAGTCAAAGCATGTATCATCATGGCATAATCATGTAAGTCATGGCATAACATTCAAGCAAATTGCACAAGTTTGGATTCTGGTCTCAATTTCGCTAGCAGTTTCGCTAGGCAGTTTCGCTGTGTGCACGGGCAGCACTTTCGCTAGGCAATGCCCGATGACACAGTTTCGCTAGGCTAGTTTCGCTCGAAACTGTTGGCACAGTTTCGCTAGCCTAGTTTCGCCCGAAACTGATTTGAACTTTCGTTCAGGGAATTTCGCTCGGTAGATTCGCTCGAGCTGGTCTGGTTGGTTTACCCGGCGACACTACAGTTTCACTACATAGTGTCGCTGGATGAAGATATACATAGTTTCGCTACATAGTTTCGCCCAGAGAACAGCACAGTTTCGCTGGTCGCGAAAAACACATAAATCAGCCTAAAAATTATTCTAACAGCTTCCATATTACATGCAATTCATTATCTAGCATACATAACCATTTATCAACATAAATCTGTAAGCTTTAACACCTTAAACATGCATTTTCATCATCAAATCACCAAAAACACATTTTAACCTAAAATGACCTAATCTAGCATAAATCTTCAACATGGATGGATTTCACACGTAAAGTTACTGACTTTATGATAGATCTAGCATTCCTAAGCAACATATCAGAAGATCAAGTGATTTCATGAAGATTCAAGCATGCTTTTTAAGAAAACACATAGAAAACATAAAAATGGTGGTTTTGGGACTCACGGTTCGATCTCTAAGCTTGATGGATGATTGTTCGGGGCTGAGATCTCGATGGCTCGGTGTGAATCTCGACTGATCAGATTTCCAGGAGAAAGATGGAGTGTGTGTGTGTTTGTGTGTAAAGGAGGCAAATGGGAGAGCTAGGGTTTATTAAGATATTTTATATCAGGGCCTAGTTTCGCTGGCAGTTTCGCTGGCCAGGCGAAACTGGCTCTGATCACGAGTGAGCCAAAAGACTGCCGGGCGACACTATAGTTTCGCCCGGTAGTTTCGCTGGTTACCAAAAGTGGTCAATTTCACATTCTACACAAGATAAACACGATTCATAAATTGTCATGCTATTCACAATACTAAATCATGTATTTAAATCACATTGCACATAATGACGATAAATAGTTAAACACATAACACATATGGACGGGTTCGGTGATCAACCAAAGGTCGTGGGCGTATTCGGCCTAGTTAAGCATTAGTTACTAAGTTAACACGTATAACGTAACTAACGGAGATTGTCTAACGGAAGTTAACCTTGGAATTCTCGGGTGTCACATACCTGATGAGATTTCTACAAAATTATGGCTTCAAATTGTTGTGGTTGTTGGTTTGTAACAGAGGTAAATAATCGAACCCGAACCCGTAACCGAAATCCAACATAAGCAACATCGAGCAAACCCGTCATCAAAATTCATCTGTTATGGTTAGAAGCTTATCCAATACCAAAAACGAGTGTATGAACTCAATGGCTATATTTGGAACAGAAAGCTTTAGCCTCCATAATATTAACCAGAAGTATGACCGACAAGTGTTACTGACCTAAAGTTTGAGCGAATTCCGACGAGCCGAATCGGATATGTAGCGATTTTCCGGTGATCAGATCTGATCAGAGGTAAACTCCGGCTGCTGGAAGCAAGTTTCGGTGAACCAAGACATCACCGTCGACCTGAAAACAAGTAAAGAGCTTTTTCTGGTGACAAGAAAAACGAATGGTAGCATTTTCCGGTTCAGGTTCTTTTCCGTTTGAAGATTGAAGCGGAACGAAGATTTCCGCTTGAAGTGTTGAAGCGGACATGATTTCCGGTTGAACGAGATTTTCCGCTTAAGGTCGTTTTTCCGGCAGAAGTGCCCAGTTCCGGTTGAACTTCGATATTTCCGGTTGAAGTAGAGTTGGGCCGGAGATTCCGATTGAACCTTCAGCTCGAAGTTGAGACGGAACAGGTGAGCGGTTTTCCGGTTGAATTCAAACTTCTGGTTGATGGTAGGATTTTTCCGGTTGAACGTGAAATTTCCGGTTGGAGATCGAACGGGACAGGTTTTCCGTTTAAACCTTGTTCCTCCGTTTGATCGATGATATTTCTGGTTGAATTGAGATGGGACGAGGGTTACGACAATGTTGCTGTTTCTACGAGTGGTAGCAAAGGGGACTAGTTCCTGACAATTATCAAAAGTGTACAGTACCTAAGTTTCAAGTAGGCTGGCTTTAAAGCCTGGTGTCCTTTGTGCATGTAGAACCCTATCTCAATACCTTTTCTTTCTCAAGAAACGACAAAAGTATGAAGACTAGCTGGCTTCTCTTTATTCCTTTAACAACACGTGAACCTGTAAAACCACGAGACGATCTTACTACAGCATGATTTGGTAATCGGATAACAACAAGATGTAAATAAAGCTTTGCTTTATTGATTCACTTAGAGAATACAAGCTAGAGAGAGAAACACCTTCAGTTACACACGGTTAAGAGATATAGAAATGACAGAACCGACTAACTCTCTCTAACACGAACTATTTATAGTTACTTAGTCATAAGCCAGCGGATCACCAGCAGACCATCTGGTCCGCCGTATCAACTGGTCCGGCGGATCATGTGATCCGGCCAGATGACTAACTAACTCACACAAAAGCTCTTGACTAGATACAATACACGAGACACAACATTAGCATAGGAATATGCTCTAACAAACTCCCCCTTAACGTGTAGTGTATCTATATTCTAACTCAACTTCAGTCTTCAATCTTCAGCATGACTGCGTTTGATCTTCAACTTGAAATCTTGTCAGAATTAGAGCTTGCATGGCTGGATCAATCTTGAAAAATCTTTGAACTTCAATATCCACTTGCGAAAGATATAACATACTCCCTCTTTCACCATGCTTGAGACTTTTCACTCAGATAACCTGCAATTTCAGAAGACAGAAACGCGGCTTTCCTTTTCTTTTGAAAATTAATTTAATCTTGGTGCAAAACTTCTCTTCGAGAATCCAAGATATAGTTTTGAATTTTAAATTTCGTATCAAGTATCGATCGGTCGAAAACAAATAAGAAACAAAATCTTTTTGGCTTTTTGAAACTTTAAATCAAAACACACCGAAAATCTTTTTGAATTTTTCAGATATGAAACATAAATGCAATACAGAAATGAAATACTGAATCACACACTATTTTTGCCTTTTGCGAGAAAGATCACAACTTGGGATCATATTGGTCATGACATGCTGAACTATACTTCAATTTCAATTACTTCAGCACACAAGTCATGTCGATTACTGGTATAATTTGTCCATCTTAAACTCAGGCACAATCATACTCATAACATTTGGATATGTTATTGAATTGATTAGATTTGCTTTGACCAGTGTACCCCACGCTATCAGACATACTCAGATATGTTTTTGCTTTTTATATCACACTTTGTGATTTCATTTGTGATTTAATCACATAATGATTGTATTCATGATTCAGTCAACTGTGTTCCATGCAAAAAGAAATAAGAACGTTAAATCGTCTACCTTAAGGTCGATCTTTCGATACGCAGATAAGGCCTCGGATTTAACAAAATAAGAAAATAAAACAAGTTGAAATTGTATAACCCAACAACAATCAGGTCGGTACTCCCGTACATGCAGAGAAAGTCCGATGAGTTATACGAAACACCAAAGAAAATAAAGCAGAATGTCAAACGAACAACGATCAGGTCGGTCTTTCGACACGCAGAGAAAGTCCGATCGTTTGACAAAATAAAGAAAATCAAACAAGTTTAAATCTTTGCAAAATGAACACATGTATACACAGTGACTTCTCATTTTCTTTTTCACATATCTTTTCTTTGATATCATGAGATATGCATCAAGATGTTGTCCACTTGGTCAAGCATTAGTATTTAGAGTTTATCACATCTGAATACTTTCTGATTTAATGCCGAGCCTACCAAGTACATCAAACAATGATCTTATGGCTTTTTCATCTATTTTATCCATGAGTCAGACACGTAAGCCAATGTACCATCATTTCCCAATCATGTCGGATACAATTTCTCATTTTTTTAATGTTTTTGTATTTTTCTGTTTTTCGATGTTTTTGTATTTTCCAATTTCTCCCCCTTAAAATGAAAACTCTATTTTTGGATTTTCATTTTAACACAAACAAAAACAAAAAGACGCTATTTTTGGCTTTTCAATTTTCTCCCCCTAACCTACATACAAAATGTAAAAGAAAGAAAATTGACCAATCGATACTGATACCTTTTCAGTTTAAGCTTTCAGAAAAATTCAGTGTAGAAATATGAAGCATTCAATTTAAGTTAAGAAACGCAGCATACTCCTCCATCAGCAACTTTGCAATCACCAACGGGTATTCTAGGAATACCTGCACACTGGTTTAAATGTTTAGCTTTCAAATGACCCGAAGCACACAGCTTCTGGTCGACCAGTGTCTTCCACAAAGTCAGTTGCAGCTTTGCTGACCACTTTAGGTCGCCACTGCATCTTTGCAGGTGCAGTTTTCACAGAAACATCATCTTGTGATGAATCACCAACACTAGACTCACTTTTGAAATGTTTTGATTTAAAATGTGATGTTGGTGAGTCATTAAAAATTCTGCCGGATTCATCAATTATCGTGGCAGTTTTTCCAGAAAATTTCCTTTTAACAGTGACAGGACAATTCTGTGCTATATGTCCCTTTTGGCGACATTGATAGCACAAACGATATGAACGTTTAAATTGGGACTTGTCCTGAACTGGACACATTTATTAGACAACTCAGACTCATCAGAAATATCATCAAAAATCTGAAATTGGTTAGAATGTACCCATTGTGATGTAGGACTTCTAGGTGTGGAATTAGAACCAGATGAAGAAGATTTGTTCGGTGAACTTGCAGATGAACCTTTCTTCTTTTGCTTCCCTCCAAAACCTTTTTCCATGGTGGATACAAATACCTGCGCCAGATGATATATCTGTTCAAGACTAGTATCGTTCTTCGCCTTAGGAGTCTTCTTTGGCTTGTTCTTCTCAACTTTCTGAACAACTTTGTGATTATGATTACCCAAACCAGATCTTTTATAACCAGGTAACTTTGATAAATCTACTTGAGACGTAGAAGAACCAGCTTGAGCAACCTCAGTAAATTTAGCTTTAATACCCTTCAAATTATTAGCTTGAACAAGCTCAGCAGCCAACTTTTCTTCAGACCCTATCTTCTCATCTGTCCCAACAAGCTTGATTGAACACTGCGAGTCCCTCTTCTCACACTTCGCAGATACAAATTCAGAATAATCTTTGTTTACCACTGGAGTGTTCAAATCAACAACAGACTCTGTTTGAATCACTGGATGAGGAATTTGATTAAAATCATCACCTCCAAATACCTTCTTGAAGTTGTCGTCTTGACACAAATAACTTGTAAAAGAATGAGAATTCTGCAAGTTATGCAATTGACGATTGAGATCAAGAATTTCAACTTTCAAATCAGCTATGTTCTTCTGAGCTTCAGCAAGAACTTTTTCTGATTGGATCAATTTCTCAGATGTGGTGTTGACTAATGATTTTTCTCGTCTCATCCCATCAATATTCCTTGTTAATAAATTTTTATCTTTCTTCAAAGAAGTGATTGTATCTTGCAATTCAGACTGAACAATCTGATATTGAGTTCTATCAGCAGTAACTTCATCCAATGCCTTCTGAAGTTCATCATTCGATGTCTGAAGTACTTCAACCTTTTTGATTGATTTTTGAAATAACTGTTCAAAATCTTCACTAACATCTTTAACTTGAGACTTATACTCGTCAACCTCCTTGACCAGCTTTTCATTGACCGAAGTAAGCCTGACAATTTTTGACATGAACTCATCATTCTCGTGTTGAAGTTGTAATCTTTGTTGATCATTCTGAATACAGCTTTCTGACAATTATTTCTGAACATTCGCTAATTCTGTCACCAACACACTCTTTTCCTTGAGTAACTCTGCATTTGTTTTGCAAACTTCATTAAATTCCTGACATTTCTTGATGAAACTCTCCAATTCTTCATCCTTTCGTTTAATTTCAACAGATTGACATTCTATGTCCTTTATCAAACCTTTAATTCGACTATCCTTTTGTGAACAAAATTCACACACGGATTCATAACCACTCATTTCGGAATCAGAATGACTTGAATCAGATTTACTGGTCTCAGATGTATACCCACTCGATTCAACCTCAATATTTGCCATTAATGCATAACTGTCTTGAGAATGAACCACGAATGCAGATTCATCTGGAAAATCTTTAGCCCAATCATAACCTTCTTCAGTTTGAGATATCATAGCTTTTGCGTCAGGTTTATCAGATTTACTCTTATCAGATGATGATTGAGAACACTCACGAGCAAAATGTCCAACCTTGGAACAATTGTAACACTTTACTTTAGATTTATCCAAACCCAATTTTCTATTTCCTGGAACAAAAGAATTCTTTCCATGTTTCTTGATAAATCGTCTTCCTTTTTCAACCATCATTGCAAATTGCCAGTGCAAATCTAATTCAGTTAATTGATCATCATCCAGCTGTTCTAACTCAGTTCCACTTAAACCAGCATCACTAACTTGACCGAAAATCGATCCAGACGATGAAGATATAAAAGCAGATAGTAATGCCGCTAACTCTTCAGTTGATTGAGCAGGATGAGAATTATTTGACGATTTATCTGGAATAGTAAAACGACATCCTGGAGAATACCCACCATTATCTGATTTTCCAGCAAGAAATGCTGTTACTGGTGGATTACTGCTTGAAATAGAATTTGATTTAGCTTTAGCATGAGCAGTAGCAGAATTCTCTCCGAAATAAACTGCAGGATTCTGAACTGATGGAATTGCTGATTTCTTTACAAGTAATTCCATTTCTCGAGCTTGTAACTTGCTCAATAATTGATTGAAAATCCAACTTGAATAATTTGGATCATTAGCAAGCATCATAACAAAATTCTCCCATGTTTCCGGTAAAGCTTCCAGAAATTTTTCCTTCAAGTCCTCTTTTTCTTTCTGGACTCCTACAATATCGAGTTCATTAATCAGATGAGAAAATCTAGAAATCAAATCTGCAATACTCTCTTTTTCACAATGCTGGAAGTTATCAAACTCCTTTAGCAAAACTTTCTTTCGACTCTTCTTATATTGCTCATTTCCATCTATCCTTCAATGCATCCCATAAGGTTTTTGATGTTGTGCAGTTTTTGAATTGATGCAAGAGTTCTCTTGGTAATGCCATTGTGAGATTTGCATAAGTTTTCTTTTCTCTGGCATAAACTTTCCTTTGATCTTCATCAAGATCACTTCGTGGAATTGGTTCTCCATTTTTCTTAGGATATGTATAATCTTGTTCAATAGAAATCCACAAATCAATGTCAAGAGCATTAACAAATGATTCAAATCGTTGCTTCCAATTCTCATAATCCTCCAATCGAAGTAACTTAGGAACTTTCTGAGTTGTTCCTATCTCGTTATCATAGTTCAATATGGCTTGCATCGATGATTGAACAGCTGAAATTTCAATACCGAATGCGAAAAATTTAAAACTGAAAAACGGGCGTCTTCCAAGCGGATTTTGGGGTTCAAAACTTGACGGTACTGGCCATAGGCCGGTACACGTCCTAGATCTCGGAAAGACGAACGTTTTGGCTGGTATTGGGTTCCGTAACTCCAAACGGTTTGCAAGTTACGTCAGTTTTAATGAAGGTATGTTTTCTGCCAGCGGACCAACACAACTTGGCGGATCAAAATACTATCAGCGGACCAGTTCCGGATCAAACTAACCAGGCGGATCAGATTTGTACTCGCGGACCAGATCCGGATCAGATTTCGTCCGGCGGATCAAATTTCGTACGGCGGATCAAAACTGGTACGGCGGACTAAAATTTTCAGCGGATCACACTGGTACGCTGCAACTGTCACGGATCAGACTGATGAAGATTGCCTGGCGGATCAAATGGCGGATCAGACTGCTCGTCGGGCGGACCAGATGCAGAAAACACAAAAATCGACTGATTTTCACAGATTTCGACAATTGAAGCTAGATACTGGATCAGTATGATGCGAAAACACTCCAGGAACATCCAGAAATCATTTTTATCCTCGGAATCACTTAGAATTATGAAAAATTGATGAAAAATGTAGAAAACCCAAACTTTCTCTCTCTAGAATTTCGAAAACTTACCAAATCACAGCAGTAGAGCAACCTGGAATGCTCTGATACCACTTGTAAAACCACGAGACGATCTTACTACAGCATGATTTGGTAATCGGATAACAACAAGATGTAAATAAAGCTTTGCTTTATTGATTCACTTAGAGAATACAAGCTAGAGAGAGAAACACCTTCAGTAACACACAGTTAAGAGATATAGAAATGACAGAACCGACTAACTCTCTCTAACACGAACTATTTATAGTTACTTAGTCATAAGCCAGCGGATCACCAGCAGACCATCTGGTCCGCCGTATCAACTGGTCCGGCGAATCATGTGATCCGGCCAGATGACTAACTAACTCACACAAAAGCTCTTGACTAGATACAATACACGAGACACAACATTAGCATAGGAATATGCTCTAACAGAACCCATCATCACCTTTTGTGGATATCGACCATCTTTATTATTATGATAACCGGAGATTAGTGTTCCTCGTTGATCTTTCAATGATTACCGGATATATCGTTACACCGGTTCGAACCAACAATCATCGATCAGCAGCCCATAACGAAGTGTTGTTACCTTTATCATGACTAGGTCGGTTATCCAATTCTTGAATCATTAACCCGAGAATCATCGAGTCACCATCTTCTTTAACTTGCAACGCCATCTTTCAATCGAGAACGGACAGAAAACTTTTGTGAAATACGAGTTGCAGTCTCGTTTACTTTGTTTCTGAGTTCTTTCACACGAACATCTTCAAGGGTAACTTGTAGACACTCTAAATATTTTGTATAGCTCTTATGATTTTGGAGAGAGAAAGTAGTGCCATGGAAACTTGAAGAAAGTATGGATGCGTGTGGAGAAAGAAAATGCAGGAAAAGTGAAGGGAAAATGTAAGACTCAATAAAGTTAATCTGCTTAAAGGAAAAAGCAGTTTGAGATTTACACTCAAAAGAAATAAATTTAGTAAAAGGTACACTTGTTTTGTGGGACTCAATAAAGGTAAAGTCAAAAAGCTAGAAAAGCAATTTGATTTATACACACAAACAGACAAAGTGTGATGTGATAAGAATAATCACACCATTCAAGACTTTCTTGAGATTGACAAAACGTAAAGTTTAACCATGAATTCAAATTAAAAAAATGCATACGTGAATATGCAGAATATTCATGTTTGAGGTGGATTTTGATAGCTAGAATATCAAAGATCCTTCTGTGTTTCCCTGGCTAAAGCACAAACACTCAAGAAAACTTCTTTTCACAACTCTAGAATATATGAACAAATAGGTTTGACTAATCTAAGAAAGAAAACTTCAAAAACCTTTTTCATAAACTTTGAAAGACATGGAGGGGAGTTCAAAATCTTTCTAAAAAGTTTACATCTCCATTTGTTTACAAAAACAAGCATATGAACACAAAGTTGAGATATCAACCGTGAGGTTGCATTATCTCGACCATGGCTCTGATACCAATTGAAAAACCGAGGTGGTGGGCAAATATATAAATAATGCTACCTTTACCTTGGTTGCGGAAGCGGATCGAGTCTTTGTGTGACTCGTTTTTGAGAAAACAAATGACACCGAGATATAGAGTTTATGGTGTTTGAGATGTGATGATGATGAAGAACAAAGCTAGTAGAAACATGGATATGAATAGCAAGATAGATCAACGATAAGCAACATGAAAGATAGATAACAAAAGATAATCAAATGATTAACAATAACCGAATGATTACATTACCTACCCCACGCATTCCCGGGTTTCTTGAGCTTACTAGGTAAGTTCAAGAACCCTTGACAAGCTTCAAGGAACCATGACTAACTCTCTCCTAGACATACATCATCTAGTCTTTCACATGAGAAAGACTTGCTATAAATACTACAAACTCACTAAGGGCATAATAGTAAAACTACCAACTAGTGACAATATTTAAACAATAAATAATATTAACTAGAGCCACTTCTTTGTTGAGTCGTGTTGTCTTGAGTTGTCATGTTCTTCACCGTGTTGTCGGGACGGTAGACGTTAAGTGGTCGTTGAGTATTATCACATCTATCCAAATCTTGTTGGCTCGGTATCTCGATTCCCAACAAAACTATTGAAAAGCGTCGTTTTGACTAGAAACACAAAATACTCGGTTTTGAATTATGATTCACTATAAATTTGTAATTTCTTTTCAAAATAAATATTCAAATCATTGAAACTTAACATGTTTATGTATATATACATATTTATAACTTGTTGAAACTTTGTTATTAACGTCACCTGAACGTTTAGTTAAATATATATATATACATTATATATATATATATATATATGTCTTTTTGGAGTATTTGAACTTAGAAAATATATATTAAAGTTATATATTGGATTTTTTAGCGTTACTTCGATAATCGCTCGGATTTGGCACACGTGCCATCCTCAACTTGTTTGGACTTCCATGATCCTTCGTTTTTGGTCATTTGCGTTAGACTTATAGTTTATAGAACACACACTTATACATTTATGCTCGTTAGGTGATTGATTGCTTCACAAGACTCGTTCTTGCTACTTGAATTAACTGTTTACCTGGAAACTTTGCTGTGCAACCTAAGGTGAGTTTCACGGCCCCATTTTACTGTTTAAATCATGTTGGGGGAGATTAACATGCATGATTTACACAACTGAGATAATGAGACTTTTATATATCACTTGAAGTACTTGTAGCACACTGATACAACAAAGTCCTTCTTATGGTACCGTTTTTTTATTTATGACGATATCGGAAAATATATTGTAGTACTACTGGGTCTGACAAACCCCACCCGGGTCAGTCGCTCTGGCAATTGGATATCGAATGGGTGTTATATTTGTCCTAAACACAACAAGGCAAACTATAAACAATTGTTAGCTTCGGTGACCATCAACGTGCGAAGTTTCATGTATATAGCCTAGCTATCTATTTGATATATATTAGTGATTATGCTCTTACAACTTGATGTTATTGAGCAGTCAATCTTAAACTGAACTTGAAATGTTACTGAACTGATAAACCTGTGAACTGATCAACCTTTGTGTTGACACTTTAGCATGTTATTTCTCAGGTTGCTAAACTGGATTGATTGCCACGAGCTAGGATGCACCACTTATGGATTTTAATTATCATGCATGCATATTAGACTTTAAAACTTTTCAAACTGATTATCTTTTGGTTTGCGCATGTTTTGGCGCCAGAACATTTATTACAAATTTCATCGTTTACGCTTCCGCATTTCAAAACGCATTTACTTTGGTTTAAATTACATTGCATATAGACTGTTCGTATGGCTAATGCGCGCGGGATTTTTGGGGGTGTGACAATAATCAATTCTCTTCCACAATTGTTTAGACCAACATAAACATTTGTCCGGTGATAAAAACAGATTCACCAATATAACAAGTTTCGAATACATCATAATACCATAAAAGAGTAACAGTCACTCCATGAAATAACAACTCTAATGAAATGGTGCTCGATCAACGATGTCAATGATGTCTCGGATCTGGATAATCACTGTTAGCAACAAACGTATAATACCGGCGAAATCCTCCGCCGAAGGAGTAGTATCTTCGAGAGCTTAGATGGCCTGGTTGGCCTCAGCAGCGGCGCCAGAAACCTCAGACATGTGAACATGCAAGGTGTCGAGGGCTTGGTCCTGGGAGGTCACACGGGCCTCCTAGACAGCAAGACGGGTGGCGTGAAGCTGACGGATCTCATCGTCACGACGGGCGATGCAAGCAAAGAGGGAAGACATAAGAGAGTTAACGGGGATACCAGAAAGGACATGGATAGGTGTGTCAGAAGGTGCTGGGGTATGTGGTGGCAATGGCACGTCCTGGGTCTCAGCAGTGGTGGATGGTTCTCCGATCTCGAAAGTGCTATCAGCAAATCTCACCGGGCTCTGGGGAGCGGGACCGTTTACGGGACGGCTCAGACTCAGTAACTGGGCCAGAAACACGCTATCTACTGCGTCCGACGAACTTGGAAGCTCCGAACTCTGTTCGAACTTGGAAGCTCCGAACTCTGTCCGAACTCCCTTCAAACTTGGAGTTCGTCTAAGGTTTCGACAATTCCTAACCTGGAGTTCGGCTGGGTTTCGGACCTCAGTTCATGTCTCCGACAAATCATTCTATTTGACAATTCGAACAGTAACGGCCACACAAGGTTCATGCATCAACAAATTCCCCCTTGGACGTTACTGTCGAATCCAGACATTGATCTTCTAGCAATCATCATCAGTCAGTCTGCTACATCTTGAATCTTGATTTTCAGCAAACTCCCTTTGGACTGAACTTCACGCATGCAGGAAACAGTTCGCATCTTGTACAATCTCCACAACCAAATAAGTTCCCCCTAGCTTCAAGCACAACCATCCAACTGGAACCGGCATATATGATAATTGTTCACTTCATCAGTCAAATCCGGAATTTGTAAAGACACCCAAACATCACTGCATATTGACAATAATCTTTAATACTCACCAAATTGTAATACATTCTGATCTTTATGAAACCAGACACGGTCAGCATCTTCAATCACGGAAATTCCCCCATAGCATGAAATCCATCCCAATATATTACTCCGGTAAACGTATATCTCGTTGCAGACTGGAATCTGACCAAGTCTTCACAACTCAAGAAAGTATCGGGCAAATGACATAGAGTTCCAAACCATAACTGAAAACTTTGACATATCGGTTTGCACGAACATCAGAATACACCACATTTCCATGAAGATCAAAAATCACCATCAACCCTAAACTGACTGCTTTTGAATATTCACTTTTTCAATTATAAACTTTAAAAGTTGTTAGGGTCCCAATTTCCCCTTAAACAAGTGAAATATTCAAATCTTCAATTTCTTATGATTCCAACATCGCATGTTTTTAGTGGAATGATAAACTCAAGTGGCTCGCAACGGAATCTTAAATCTCATTCAATCTTTAGTTTGTGTAGAAAGATAATCTCTGACAAACGTTCCCAAGTAATCATAACCATGTCTCCGAATCTCTGCCCATCATCAGAAACACGTGTTCTTGAATCTCTGTCCATCATCAAAAACAACAATGACTACCCACAAACTCATTACTTGAAGTTCGATCACTAACTCTTAACAAGTATCAGAATCTGGATTTTCATCAAACATAACACCCCACAACTATCGAATCAGGAGTAAACTCGATAACTGGTCTACTTCTTTAAAATTCCCTCCTAACGGGGGTCGGGGGCAGCGCCCCTGAGAAGCAGGGTCCAAGGGGCAGAGCCCCTGGCTGGGGTCGTGCTCATCCGAACCTCATCCGAACCTCATCATTCCAAACCTGACCTTCGGACGTTCGAACTCTGTCCAAAACTGGAGTTCGAAGCGGTTATTTTTCAGATATGTTCTTCGGCCGAACTCTATCCGAACTTCACTGGAAATTTTTGAAATCGCACCAGATTTAGACTTGATCGAATTTCGACATCCAGATACATCTGTTAGGTAAAATCATGACTCAGAAAGACTCAATTGATTAAAAATCAATCAGAAACACTTTCAATCACCCCTAACCGAAGGTTTAATGTCCCAGACTTAAGAAAAATGATGAAATTAGACCATAGAAAGAGGCAACAGCTCTGATACCACTTGAAAAAGCATATAAGGATCGATTCTATGGTAGATAATATCGAGACGGAAGTTTTGTCATATATTGTGTTGAATGATTACATAAACCGAAGGAGTATCCAAACGATTAAGCTCCGGGGGAGGTTGGACAGAACCTCCCCTCTCAACACATTGAACCACACAAATTCAGGATAGAAACTTACAAAGAAATACAAAGACGAAAGTATTTATACTTTTTCATTCTGCCGAACTTGGAAGCTCCGAACTCTGTTCGAACTCCCTCCGAACTTGGAGTTCGTCCAAGGTTCGGAAAACTCCGAACCTGGAGTTCGGATGGGTTTCAGACCTCAGTTCATGTCTCCGAAAAATCAGTCTGTTTGACAATTCGAACAGTAACGGCCATACAAGGTTCATGCATCAACAGTATGGGCCATCAAGAACACTGGTCGGTGAACAGGGAGGTGATGAAGCCTCTGTAGTGACTAGTGACGCTGGCTGCTCCAAGTTGAAGTGTGCCTCAGTCTTAGAGTCAGAAGTCAAGTCAATCGGTCCGTGAGAAGCCATGCTACGTATGATATGTGAATCAGTCAAATAGACAAATAGTGATGCATGCAAGTAAGACTAACATAGCTTAGGCTATAGTCTAGACCCTATGAATGCAATCTAGTTCTATAACCTTGGCTCTGATACCACTCTATCACACCCTATAAGATTTGTGTCGGGATGTGAAAAAGGTTATCGCAGTCAAGGTTACGAACGTACTCTGGATGGTTCAACAACTATAGCCGTTTTTGAAATTGTTTAATTGTTGGAGTAAATAGGAGTTTTTGAAATATCATTACGCAGTGGAATAATTGTAATGAGAAAAGTAAATTGTTTAAGTTACAACACATAAGTTTTCAAAAGAATTTTAGGACATGACACCGTTAAGTGTTATGTCAGGAAAATCTCCAAAGGTTAAACCATATTCCAGACAACAAATGAAAGTCCTAAAATGCAATGACAGGAAACAAGCAAGCAGGTCCGATGCATGCACAACAATTAAGTTCAAGTACCTGAGAATTCATATGAGAAAACGGTCAACAAATAATTGTTGGTGAGTTTCACAGGTTTAAAGTGCTAGCAGTTAAAGGTTGAATAAAAATAGTAATTTGAAACAGTTCATGTTAATAATTGACAATATCAGATAAGACTAGTTGATAATGTTACCATGTACCCTGATTACCGAAACTGACTGTTTACCCACTCTTGGTACCTTTTTTTCCGGTTGGTACCGCATAGATATGACATAACAATTTGTACTCTTTGACTAAAAGACGGAGTCACGATTGGAGCTACCAATCAGAGCAGGGGCGTAAACCCAACAGATCTATTCAAACGTTACCGTTTGCACCTGATAATTAATCGGATTCAGTTAATAGTGGGGTTTGGGTTATAGCATTAATGAACATTAGATAACAAGTTTGGACAATGGAAAAGCACATGAAACAGTTATGATAACAAGGTCTAATTTTCTAACATGGAAAAATGTATATATGAATTCTCCCCCAAAGATAAAAATAGTTAAAGGAAAAAGGGGTCGTGAAATACTCACATGATTCAGAAACAGGAATTCGGTAGCACTTTCAATTAATGTCACTCCAATTAGGTAGGTCAAGTCTTGACGTCATGGTAGCCTTTGAGTTAAATGATTTGAAATCTCAAAGTGGTTATGCATTTATTTGGAAATAATGTAAAATATATATTTTTAATTAAATAAAATATACAAAAATTCTCAAATAATATTTAAAGGTAGTAATTATTTATAGATATAAATATTAAGTCAAAATGAGGGTTTTCATATAAGAAATTGATTATTTTGACTAATTAGTTGAAAACCGGGCGATTTCGTGGTAACCGCCGATTTCACGATATTTATCCTTTTATGTTGGAAATCAATAAAGTACAATAAAATATGATTATTTTTTGTCCCAAAATGGGTAGATAATTATTTCAAGTGTCGGTTTGCATTAGTTTGCTGGTTTGGTGCATTTTGTCTCGGTTTTGCCGTTTTGGTCCCGTTTGCCCGTTAATGACATCGTTAGGTCCCTAAATTCACCATATGTATTTGTAAACATGTTTTTACCATTAAAATAACCCTATGAGTTCATTTGGACCAGATTTGAGTTCTATTACAAAAATGGTGTTTCCGGGCCCGTTGGGTGTCGGGTTTTAGTCCCGGTTTGTGCCCAAATTCAAGTAATTTATTAAGGGATATTTTGGCCATGTTCTAAAGTCATTTAAGCCATCACAACCTACTGTTTAAAATCCTAAACTTTCTGGTCAAAACGGATCTACGGTAAAAAGAATTTTCTAGGGTTTTTTAAAGTGGACTTTTGTAGGTAAACGTTTGCTATGGTGAGTTTAAGCACTAGTAATCTTTCTAAAGTCCAAGATATCATATTTTGACTATATTAAGAGTTTAAAAGCGTGTCTTAGGCATCATGGGGTCCAAAGATACAAGAACAACACATAACACACAATATATACAAAACTAATGTCTAAAAATGCAAACTAAACAAATACTTGTGTAAAAGTCCAACCAAACTAAGTTTTGAACATAATATTGCAAGTAAATACTATCATGAGTTTCTAGTAGGTAAATACATGGTGAAACATTAATATAATTACAAGTAAGTAAGCTTTTATGGGGCAAAATGATGTTTAGACAACAATGTAGGTCAAGACTTGCTAATGGAGTGTTCTAGTCATGAAAGGAAACTAAGAATACTTGCTAGAACAAGATTTTAATAAGAAAAGTGAAGATGAAACCTTGTTAGAAGAAGATGGAGGCCGAAAATGGTGATGATGATGGTGATTCTTAAGTTCTCTAGCTTCCTAGCACCATGGATCATCAAGAAATTAGTTGTTTGAGTAGAAAATCTAGAGAGAGAGTAGAGAGAGAGAGGGAGCTCACGGTTGGAGGAAGGGAGAGAGAAAGGAGAGAGTTTTATTGAATTTGTTTATGTGAAATGGGGGCTAGGGTTTGTTAAAGATGAATATATATATGAGGTTAAGTGAGAAGGGAAGTATTTGGTTAGTGTGCGTGTGTGTGTGTGGTTCGGTCCAAAGAGAACCGAGAGAGTGAGAGACGAGAGGGAAGGAGAGATGGAGAGTAAAGAGTGTTTGTGTCTTGGTTTGTAATAAATATCTAGAAGTTTTAGGGTTAAAACAAAACACTAAGTGTTTATGTGTGTTGTGTTTGTTGCGGACCGAAAGGGAGAAAAGAGGGGACGGGTTCGAGCCAAGGTTTGGCCGGCTCTTGGGGGTGCTCCAAGGGGGGTTCAAGAGCTTGAAAGGTTGAAGTGTTTGGGTGCTTTATGGATACAAATAGATAGGGAAAAAGGCTGCACATTGGAGGGAAATTAAGGATTCTTGGTCCATAGTTTTGGCTTGGCTTGAGACAACCTTAACCTACAACTTGTAGGTTGTAAGAACATGTTGGAGGATGTCTAAAGGTGATGTGATGAGCATCTATTGAAAGGTCAAACAAGAAAGGAACCAAGTAATTAGGAAAAGGTGGTGGTGGTTTGGTTTTCGGTTAGGAGCCGAAGAGAGAAAGGGTCACAGGTTCGAACCCGTGGCTGGTTTGGTCGAGCAAAACGAGAGGGAGAAGGGAAAGGGAAATGTGACGGGTTGGTTAAATCTTGAAGGAAAGAATGATAATAATTAAATGAATCAAATCGGGGTTGAACGTTTTATAAAATATTTATTCACGAAGACGTAAAATAATAAAAACAATGACTCGGTTTGGAAAAAAAATACTCGAGGGTTAATAACATTGAAAAATTACGTTGCATGTATATATATATTGCATGCATGTGAAATATATTCGTCGTGATCGTTAATGAAGTTTAATAAAATGTTTTGGACGTAAAATAAATACATGTTAACGTAGGGATTGGATCACAAGTCTCGTTTTGTTGTCGTTGTCTAAACACATTGTTATTTAACATGAAATTGTTTATTAAAGTCATACGTGAAATATGTGAATCATAAAATGATAATAGGTTGACCAAAGTTTATGATTTAAAATGAACGTAAAAGGATGATGATAATAGTAATGGATCCCAAGATAATGAGATCATGCATGGGGTTTACCACATAGTTTGGTAAATTTGATAGACGAATTCGATTAATCGCTTTATTATTATTGAAGTTCAAGCGACCATTTCGTGCAAAAAAGTCATCATGTTCAAGTATTACTTTCAACACGAATTAAGGCTACGTCAAGGCTATATTCCTATTATAAATGAATGCAATTATGATGAAATTGGCACGTTGCAAGTAAACAGTTACGTAACATAGTTAACACATAAGTATATATTATCGGTTTAAGTCCTTGGAAACTTACGGGTTGTTACAAAATTCATCAAAAACTGAATTACCAAAACAACAATCAATTTGGAAACCCAAGGTGGGTTTAAAGCAAAATTAAGACACTGGTCAACCAGAAGCTGTCTCTTTGGGTCCATTTAAAAACTGATGAGTTTGACCAGTGTGCAGGTACTTCTAGAAGACCCATCGACGATTGCAAAGTTGTTGATGGAGGAGTATTTTGCTTAACTTAAATTTAATGACGTATATTCTTCTTACCTGCATTTTTTTCTGAAACTTTCAAATGCAGGATATCCGTGTTGGTTGATCAATTTTCTTTAGGTTTCCTTTGACAAAAACCAAAAATCGAGTCTTGTTTTTCTAAGATGAAAATCTAAAAATAGAGTTTTCATTTTAAGGGGGAGAATTGCATGTAAGGGGGAGAAATTGTGAAAATGCATGTTATGGGAAGAAGGTAAATACATGCAAAATATATAAGGAAGGTGAATACATGCACAATATATAAAATCGTGAGAAATTGATCATTGAGAAATGATGGTACATTGGCTTACGTATCTGAATCATGGATAGAGTAGATGAAAGAGCCATAAGATCATTGTTTGATATGCTTGGTAGGCTCGGCAAATCAGAAAGTATTCAGATGTGATATACATTGAATACTAATGCTTGACCATGTGGATAACATCTTGATGCATATTTCATGACAAAAAGAAAAATAAGTGTGAAAATCAAAATGAGAAGTCACTGTGTATACATGTGTTCATTTTGCAAAGATTTAAACTTGTTTGATTTTCTTCATATTGTCAAACAAACGGACTTTCTTTGCGTGCTCATAAGGCCGACCTGATTGTTGCTCGTTTGACATTATGCGTTATTTTCTTTGGTGTTTTGTATAACTCATCGGACTTTCTCTGCTTGTACGGAAGTACCGACTTGGTTGTTGTTGGGTTATACAATTTCAATTTGTTTTTTCTTTTCTTATTTTGTTAAATCTGAGGCCTTATCTGCGTATCGAAAGATCGACCTTAAGGTCGACGATTTAACATTCTATTTCTTTTTGCATGGAACACAGCTGACAATATCATGAAAATATTATGCTTTGTGATAATCACAAGTGTAATTGTGACAACTGCCAAATTTCCAGGTTAACCCAGTTAACTTTCCGTTAAGACCTGCCAATGTGTACTAGTCGTTTTATGTCACGTCTGTTTCACGTGCACTTGTTTTACCGAGTCTGCCCCTACACACTGGTTGATCACCAAAATTCGTCAAACACAAAGAATAACAGGAACCGATTCTAACTAGTTCTTATGTGAATTATATGTCTTTAATTGATTATATGTGTAGGAAAAAATAATTGCATGCATTATTTGATATAAATTGTTAGTTAAGTTTAGTTACGCTTATTAACGACACCGGAACCTACGATTCGATCCATTTAACGAACATACTTGCAATTGAGGACCACTAATGGACCTAAACCTACCTAAGACTTGGAGAACACTCCAAGCCCATCCCAAACCCCCCAAAACCGGACATAACCGCCCCCCCCCCCCCTCTCATTCTTACGCAAAACCATAACTCACCACAAACCCTATTTCCTCCTCTCCTCTCCCCTTGCGACGGCAGCCCCTCCCCAGCCCCTTTGATCGAATTTCAGCCACTTCCAAGGGACAACCGGAGGCCTACAATACTCCTACAACACCTGGGGAGTAATCGCAAAAGACTAGACACCAAACCGTAAGTTTTGATTCCCTAATCGCTTGATTTTGTAAAGTCGAAATTCTGGCAGATTCGTCCAGAAAAATGTGTCAACTTTGAAAGGCCATAAGTTTTTTATGACAAGTGCAATGGACCTGATTCCAGTGGGAAAAGAAAACTACATGTCTTAGGTTTCTTTTGGTACCTTTTTCGCAACAAATGAATCTGTTTTGGTCACCCATCCGTGCACCATAAGTTTGGTGCACAGAACTGCCAAGAATTTGAGTGGCTGTCTTGCGTCAGTTGTTTAGGCATGCTAACATGGAAATTTCGTGTAAAGTGAAATATGAAAGTTGTTGGGTATATATTGAACTTTTAATCTGGAAAATTTAGTGGTCTAATTCCAAGTAACGGTCGAGTTATGGAGTCGGGAAGTTGGGTTGTTATTTCTGGCTGCTGTTCTGTTTTTGAAAAACCCTAGTCAACTTCTAATTGGCATAACTCTCTCTTAAATGAACCAAATTGCATGATTCTTTTTCCGTGTCTTAGGTATATGTCTTAGATTTCATATGGCACCGACCTCACGCAATAAGAACCTCATTTGATACCCCAAAGGTCCCGGACAAAATGGGTGTGCAATTCTGTCCGGAAATAAACTCATGTACTTACGTGGTATTTTTGACAAGGTTAACGGGACAATTAAAATTTTGGTAAAACATAAAAGTTGTTGTGAATATGCTAAATTAATGATCTGGAAATTTTTGGAATCTAACTCAAAGGTAGTAATGAGTAACAACCCGAACTCTATGTCACATACTAAACGCCAGGCAGATTCTGTCTGGAAATTTTGTCCAACTTGCACACAACATAACTTTCTCATTCCTCATCCTTTTTAGATGATTCTTTTTGGAAAACAAACCTTGGTGGGTTATCTTTGAATTGGAAGTGGTTAGGGGTTCTAGTTCACATGATAAGTCACTGATCCTGAGTAGACAAAGTCGGTGCGCAGCTGTCTAAAATTTGTGATGCTTGTTTCCATGTTTTGCCATGTAACTTGTATGCTAGCTATGAACCTTAGGTCAATGCATGAAATTAGGCAACTAAGGGTAGTCCAACTTTTTGTTGACTTTCATTGACCAAGCCCCTTCAGTAGGATAAGTTAGATGACCCCAAACCTTGACCAATTGTTTGACAATGTGTATCATACCCCATGCTTCAATAACTTGTTCTATTTCCAATGTGCTTATGTGATGGGTAATCTAAACCCTTAGACTATGTAATTTACATCAATACAAGTCCTAGGTCCCCACTTCGTGGGAATGGCAAGACTGTAGGAGGTTGACTCGTTGACCTCGTACCGTACGGGTGTAGTAGTCATCATAGTCCTAGTTGCTTGGTATGTGTCACCTTCACCACCTTAGTAGCATGATACTAGGACACCAACTCTCGTATGATTTGCATGAATTCTATCACACGTTCATAAGGTATTTTCTACTTGATCAACCATTGAGTCATGGGTCAGCACGTCGGGTCAAAGTAAACTGTCAAAGTCAAATGGTCAAAGTCAAACTTGCTCTGTGATAGGTCATAGGCAACCTTGTTTTCCACTAGTACACACGAAACACTTTTGCCCTCGGGACACGACTAACTCCTAGACCTCGCTCTTAGGTCTTACCCTCGATTCGAAACGCGTAGCACTTGGCTCAAGTGCGGCTTCTCGTAGCAGCGCTCCCTAAGGTGAGTTTCACACTCCAAATTAGATCATACCCCGTTTGGGTAGTGATCCGCTTTTCTTACGAGTTATATGATAACTTACAAAACACTCGTTAATGTAATTGAATAAGTAACTATCACATGTCATAGGATAGCCCATCTATTAAAGCCCTCACATAATCGGACCGTTAATATAGTGTAAATAGCATGGTGACGTTTAGTAGTACTACTGAGGATTGACAACCCTCGCTCTGCGGTGCACGGGATGCCCACCTGACTGGAGGTCGGACAGAGTTAATGTCAGCCAAAACTTCTGTGTACAGATGGACACAGGGGAGGCAAAACGTGTAGGTATTCCCTACATGCATTTAGTCAGCTTCGGTTGCGAACTTCCTAATGGACATGACAACTAGGCTAGCTACCTACGATAGTATTCAATTCTATTAATGCCTATTATTTATATCTACATACTTAATACATGAAATATATTTCTTTCGTGAACTCACCAGCATTAGCTGACACTTGGTTTTACCCTACTTTTGTACAGGTCGCTAGGAGTTCACTCTGTTATTGGTAGGTGTGGCGGGTTACCCCTTGGCTTTGTTTTCTTTTCAAACTTTTACTTTGGGAGACAAACATTTTTTTTATCTTCTCAACACTTCATGCGTTGATCTTACTTTAAACTATTGGGCGCGTGTTTTGCGCATCTTACTTTCCGCTGCGTTACGCATCTAAATTATGGTTTTCTAATGAATGTTTGATGCATTTATTTTATTATAATTATGGATTGAATAGGTTGTTGCAATCACTGACTCGGGTCCTGGTCTGTACTCACACCCCACACGGTAAAACTCCGTTTGTGGTAATTTGGGGGTGTGATAGATTGGTATCAGAGCCATTGATTACAGCGAACTAGGCAATCCAATTTTACCAAAAAAAACAAAAAAATTTTTTGCTCTAGACTGTAATCCGAACAGAGCGTGATTGCAACTTTCAAATTAACGGTCTCCCAAAAAGCCAATTTTTTTTTTCTTTCCCCGCTTGCCAAGAATAGAAGGACTTACTTAGTGCTTTCTTTGTTTTGCATTGTTTTGTTTTGCAACCACTTACCTGGGAAATCCTCAAAGATGGCACCTTCCGACAACACTAGAGGAAAGAAGCAAGTAAGGGAAGAGGCATCGCGTCAGGAAGGACCCTCTACCAACCCAACTCCTTACACCCAGGCCGACTTCGAGGCCGAGCGCCACCTCACCTTTCATAACTGTAACGCAGGCGATTTCCGTTGGGTTAAACCCTCTGTGTTTTGGATACTCAGCTCATTGCTGATGTTGGCAGCCGAGGTCCCCATTCCTCCTTTTCCCATATGGAAGGTCGTTACCGGATTACTCACGGGTCAGGAGTATATCCTACGCAGGATGGACCAACACCGCGACGAGGCACGAAATAGCATAGCGAGCGTGCGCGAAGACATGGTCACAAGAAAAGGCCACAATGACCTAGCACACGAAGTCAACGGGTGGGCAGGTGCCATCTACGATATCAGTGGTCGTCTTGCTGAGGCCGAAGCAACCATCCAAGCTCAGCAGGTCAGGTGGAATGAACAGCAGGCGACTATAGCAAACCAAGGGGCCCAGATCGCAGCCCTATACGCCCAACTGGGATTACCCCTGCCCGCTCAGCCTATCCAAGAGGTCGCTCCAATGGAAGAGGACCCAGAAGAGGAACCAGAAGAGGAACCTGAAGAGGAACTCTGAAGAGGAACCTGAAGAGGAACCAGAGGAGGAAGAATTCCAAGAAGCCGAGGAGGATCACCCCAACGAGTCGGATGCCGAGTCGGATGTCACAGACTCTTAGGCCCTCCGTTATTCTACCTTATTCCACTTACTACTATTAGACATAACAAATTCTGGATATTTTTGGTAAATGTTTATGGTTGCGTTTGTGATGATCTTTGCTTGTAGTGGATTTTTTTTATAATGGATATTATGAAAATTTAAATTCCTTTCTTGCATTTTATTCTATGATTGTTTGAGACAATTATCAATTTACCGATTAAGAGATTTCATGATGAACGTAATATGGACATATTAATTCATTAATGATCATGTGTTTATCAGAAATATGCCTCCACGTCGCGTTACACAAAACAATAACGCGGGCAACCCTCAGCCGATGACACCGGCCCAAATTCAGAACCTGATCAATCAGGGGATTGCCGCGGCCCTGGCGAACCAGAACAACGACAACCATAACAACGGTAAGTAAAGAATCGATAAAATGAATACAGGGTATATTTTTTTTTCTCTTTTCTTCCATTCCTCTAAAACCAAACCTTGTAACCCAAGGGTAGAAATTCTAAAGTGAGCTTTCATAATGAATTCATGACAAAACCAATGTTCGTTCAAATCATTCATGGGGTGCAAACCCATGATGTTCAAGGGCACTGAAGGGGCAGTGGGTTTGCTCCGTTGGCTGGAAAAGTCAGAGAAAGTTTTCTCCATGTGCAACTACCCTAACGGCGACCGAGTGAAGTATGCAACGGGCACTCTAGAAGACTCCGCCCTTACTTGGTGGAATGCCCAAGTCCAGATGCTCGGACTAAATGCTGCCAATGCTATGACATGGCAGGCGTTCAAGGACGCACTCATGGAGGAATATTGTCCCCGTGACCAGGTAAAGAGATTGGAAGTTGAGTTTCACAACTCAAAGATGACAGGTTCTGAGATTGAAGACTACACTGCTCGCTATCACGAGTACTCAGTTTTGTGCCCATCCATGGTGGATGCTGATTACAAGAGGATTGAGCGTTTCGTGGACGGCCTCGTTCCACAGATCAAGGGCATGGTCACTGCTTCAAACCCCGCCAACGTGCAACAGGCGATTCGACTGGCGCACAAACTGACTGACCAAGCTGTAGAGCAGGGGACTCTACCGCCCAAGAAGACCCCCAAGACGGCCCTTGACGGGAAAAGGAAGCGCGAAGAAGAACCGGTTAACACTGGGGCTGGAAATTCTGCGGGGAGGTCTTCAAACTCCCATCACCCCAACAAGCGTCATGACCACTCCAGGGGTGGTTATAATGGAAACAACCACATGGAAACAACCAGAACCGTAACAACAATGGTGGCCAAGGCAGCAGTGGTCAAGGCCAAGGTGGCTATAAAGGGAAATTACCCTTCTGTAACCGATGCAACATTCACCACTCCGACAACTGTAGGGCGAGTGGCAACTGTGAACGGTGTGGCAAGCCCGGCCATGAAGCTAAGAATTGCTGGGGCGAGCTTCAGAAGCGAAACAACAATAACACCAATGAAAACCCGCGTGGCTGCTTCGAGTGCGGGAAACAAGGCCACATCAAGAAAGATTGTCCCCAACTGAAGAAGAGAAACAACAACTCCGGCAACAACAATAACCGTGACAACAACGGAAACGGCGGGAACAATGGTGGTGGTAACAACGGGCGTGGTCGCGCGTTCGTCATGAATACAGGAGAAGCCAGGAATGATACCAATGTTATAACGGGTAAGTTTCTCCTCAATAATTACTTTGCGAACGTCTTGTTTGATTCGGGCGCAGAAAGAAGTTTTATTTCCTTTAAGTTTTGCAAACTTATCAAGGCCAAACAGACACCCTTAAGTGCTAAGTATACTGTTGAACTAGCAAATGGCAAACCAGTAGATACAACACACTTAGTAGAAAACTGCACCTTAGAAATTTCGGGCCACAAACTAGGCATAGATCTGTTACCTTTTACTATTAGTAGTTTCGATATCATAGTAGGTATGGATTGGTTGTCCAAGAACAGAGCCGAAATTTTATGCCAGGAGAAGGTTATAAAAATACCTTTTCCAGACGGGAAAGTACTTAATGTCCAAGGAGAGAAAGCCAGTGTCGTGACTGGAATCATATCATACCTTAAGGCGCAGAAGTGCCTCAGGAGAGGGCATGTCGCAATCCTGGCGACAGTCACCGATAAAACACGCGAGGAAAAGAAGATAGAGAATTTACACGTGGTTAGAGACTACGCAGATGTGTTCCCCGATGATCTACCGGGCCTACCTCCATTCCGTCAAGTGGAATTCGGAATCGACCTTGCGCCAGGTTCTGCTCCGATCGCCAAAGCCCCCTACCGATTAGCAGTAAGTGAGCTAAACGAGTTGTCAACTCAACTCCAAGAGCTTTTGGATAAAGGCTTCATTAGGCCCAGCTCTTCACCATGGGGAGCCCCAGTCCTATTCGTTAAGAAGAAGGATGGAACGTTCCGCATGTGCATCGATTACCGCGAGCTAAACAAGGTAACCATCAAGAATCGTTACCCTCTACCTCGAATCGACGACCTCTTCGACCAATTACAAGGATCAAGCTACTATTCGAAAATCGATCTAAGATCTGGTTACCATCAACTACGCGTCCGTGAAGAGGACATAGAGAAGACGGCCTTTAGGACTCGGTACGGCCATTATGAGTTCATGGTTATGCCCTTTGGCCTAACCAACGCGCCAGCAGTGTTCATGGACCTCATGAACTGTGTCTGCAAGCCCTATTTGGATAAATTCGTCATTGTCTTTATCGACGACATCTTGATCTACTCCAAGTCCAAAGAAGAACATGAGGAACACCTGCGACTAATTTTGAATTTGTTACGTAAGGAGCAACTCTACGCAAAATTCTCAAAGTGCGACTTCTGGATCAGGGAGGTCCAATTTTTGGGACATATAGTTAATGAAAAGGGGATTCACATCGATCCTTCGAAAGTCGAGGCAATCAAGAATTGGTCGACGCCTCGAGCCCCAACTGAAATTCGCCAATTCCTCGGTTTGGCTGGTTACTACCGGCGATTCATCCAAGGTTTCTCCCAACTGGCACAACCCCTGACTGCCCTAACGCAAAAGAGAGTCCAATACAGATGGGGCAAAAAAGAAGAAAACGCGTTTCAGGCATTGAAGGAAAAGCTATGCTCGGCACCAATATTATCAATGCCTGACGGTGTGGACGACTTCTCGGTCTACTGCGATGCATCCATACAAGGCCTTGGATGTGTCCTAATGCAAAGAGATAAGGTGATCGCATATGGGTCTAGGCAATTGAAGACTCATGAGAGAAATTACACCACTCACGATTTGGAATTGGGAGCAGTAGTGTTCGCTTTAAAGATTTGGCGACATTACTTATATGGTACTAAGTGCACCATATACACGGACCACAAGAGTTTGCAGCACATCTTCGAGCAGAAGGATCTGAACATGAGGCAACGTCGATGGGTTGAACTGTTAAATGACTACGATCTGGCAATTAAATATCATCCAGGCAAGGCCACCGTGGTGGCAGATGCGTTGAGCAGAAAGGAGCACATAAAGCCACGACGGGTGCGAGCCTTGCAAATGACCATTCACACTGAACTGCCGGATAGAATCCGAGACGCGCAAAGGGAGGCCCTAAAACAGGAGAACTTTGATGCTGAATCGCTTCGGGGAATTGATGGCGAGTCGTAGGTCAAGGCCGATGGCCTACGCTACTATAAGAATCGTGTCTGGGTGCCTCATTACGGTAACTTACGGGAATTAGTCATGGATGAAGCATACAAGTCTCGCTACTCTGTGCACCCAGGGTCTGACAAAATGTACCAGGACCTGAAGCTGGTCTACTGGTGGCCCAACATGAAGGCAGACATTGCCTTATATGTCAAAAAGTGCTTGACCTACTCTAAAGTCAAGGTCAAATGCTATAACTGTCACCAACTGGATCACTCTGCAAGAGAATGCTCCCAGCCAAGAAGGGAAGGACATAATCAGGGTCAAACTCAGATGAAGAATCATGGTGGAAACAATCACAGCAACTCAAGCAACAATGCCGCTCATAGTTCAAGACAACAACCCACCCAACCAAAACTAGCTGGAAGTCAAAACCATCAGAATGTGGTTGTTGCTGTAGCTAACCAAACTGAATGTCTTGAATGGGGAGATTTCTTAGCTGAGTTCGAGCCTATCAACCATGCTTTGATGGCCAAGCAAGATTCTCCTTCTGATCAGGTAAATTCAATTCCTGAAAAAGTTCTTGAAAACTTATGCAGCCCTGCCTGCATTGAACAAGTGACAAAGTACAGAAATCACAATTCAGATATGATTAGTGAAATTTCAAATTTAAATGAGTTAAAGGAATGCTTTAAGAAAACTGAGTCATCTTACATCACTAAGATTGACAATTTGAACAAGAATTTGAATAATTGAAGCAAACCAACTCCATTCTTGAAACACAATTGGATGAATTGTTGTTAAAACTTGAAAAATCAAGAAAAGAAACCAAAGAAGCTAAGGCTGAGGTTGATGTTCTTAAATAAAGCTAAAAGATGCTTTGTTCACTTGTGATAAATTTCAAACTGCTAACAAGAAAGCTGAGAATCTGTGGATGGGAGGGATGTATGGGAAAACTGGTGTTAGCTACAACAATGTTGAGACACCAATTGAATATTCACCCGTTATTGAACCAATCAAAGCCCTGTCAACAGAATGTAAAATTAGTCTCACTGTTGATGATACCTCATCACAGTCAAGTACTGAGAAATCTGTTGAAACCAAGAAGCCTGAAGTCAACAATGCTAGCACATCTGCATCTGTTGACCAATCAAAAACTTTGAAACCTTCAATTGCTGTCCCACTTCCAACTATTTATGAACATAAGGAGTCAAAAGTTGGAGGAAAACAACCTGAACAACAAAAGGGAAGTCAAACTCATATACTTGGTCAATTAAATCACAAACAAGTTACCAACATTGAGTCTCCCAGGAAAATGAGTTTTATGAAGCAAAAAGTCTTGAATGTGTTTTCTGTGCTGAAAAAGGGCACCTTGCTGCCATGTGTTTATTCAACCCACTGAGTAAAGTTCAACATCTTCCAAAACCAAAATTTACTCAAAAACCAAGAACTGATTTTCAAAGAAAGCTCAGAGGACGAATGTCACCTGAAAAAGGCCAAACAATGAAGTATTTTGGACCTGAGTCTAACAAAATTTTGGTGGGTAATGAAAGAAACGCAAGTTTTTCTGTTTTAAGGCAAAACCGTTTTCCGGTCGAAGTTCAACCGGAACGACCTTCCGCTCGAACTTCAGTTCAACCGGAAAATAAAAAACAACCCAGATCAGCTACTGCTCCCAAGAAGAGACCGAAAGTACACTTTGCTGAAGGGTTTGAACTTTTTGAAAGTCAATAGAAATCCCTCAAGAGGAAAGACCACCTCAAGGGAAAATTTTCGAAAGGCAAGAAAACTAACAAACCGGAATTTTCTGGTAGTTTAAGTGGAAATTACTGTGTTCCACATCAGGTTGAAAACTTTTCCCAAAGGTTTCCCCAATCACTTGAAAGAACCAAATTAGTCAATCAAGCTCACTATTCATCAAGTGAAATACCAAAAAAAGTGACCAATAAACAGAAAAAATCCCGGGAATACCGTGGAAGAAAAACTGCTGAGAGGAAAAACAACAAGAGTGAGAGATCAAGTCAAACAAGCACTCCCTATGAGAGCTTGAACTTTGATAATGATGATTTGCTTAATGATGCTCCAGTGTAAATACTTTAGTACCCAAGGAGTACAAGTATAACAATGCTTATGGCAGACCCAAGACCACTCAGGCTTGGATCCCCTATAGAGACTGATCAAATCTGACGTGTGCAAGTCCAAAATAAAGGTGAACATAGCCTATAGGTAGTTGATAGTGGATGCACTTGCCACATGACAGGGAATAAGCATATACTGGAAAACACAAAAAGAATCAATGGAGGACCAGTTGCCTTTGGTAGCACTAAAGGCCACATCTCAGCATAAGGAGATGTGAGCAATGGACTGGTAAGTTTTGATAGAGTCAATTTTGTTGACACATTAAACTTCAATCTTCTCAGTGTCTCACAAATGTGTGCTAAGAACTTGAATTTAATGTTTAATGAGAGGGAGGCTATAGTTCTCAAACCTGGTGTGGAAATCCCTGATGAGCTAATCATGCTTAAAGCACCCAGGAGAGATGGGTTATACATTTTGGATATGTCAGTTGCTGCACCTTCTTGTGGCACTACTTGCTTCATATCCAAAGCCTCTTTGGATGAATCTGATTTATGGCATAGGAGGCTAGGACATGTAAACTATAAGAACATGAACAGAATTGTCAATCATGGCTTGGTTAAGGGTCTTCCTAACAAGCAATTTACATGTTCTGAACATTGTGTGCCATGTCTCAAGGGCAAGCAACACAAAATCTCCCTCAAACCCAAAGTTGAATCTTCTATTTCACATCCTCTAGAGCTATTGCACATGGATCTCTTTGGTCCAACTATAGAGTGATGAGTTTGGGAAAAAGGTCATACTGTTTTGTCATTATTGATGATTTTTCTAGATACACATGGGTTTTCTTCTTTAAAACAAAAGATGAAATTGCTGAATTGTTAAAAAATTTTGTGATAAATTTAGAAAATCAATCCAATTTTAAAGTGAAAACAATCAGATGTGACAATGACACAAATTTTAAAAATCATATGTTAAATTCTTTTTGTGAGGAAAAGGGAATTGTGAGATAATTCAGTGCTCCTAGAACTCCATAACAAAATGGTGTTGCTGAAAGGAGAAATAGGACATTGATTGAAGCTGCTAGGTCAATGTTAGCAGACTCCAAGCTCCCTGTGATATTTTGGGCAGAAGCAGTGAACACTGCCTATTATGTCTAAAACAGGATTTTAATTGTTAAAGGCCAGAACAAGACACCATATGAGCTTTGGAGAAAAAGAAAGCCAAACATTTACTTCTTTAAGCCATTTGGTTGTCCTGTCACAATATTAAAAACCAATGAGCTATTGCCTAAATTTGCAGAAAAGGCAGATGAAGGATATTTTGTTGGATATTCTGGTATGTCTAAGGCATACAGAGTATACAACAAAAGAACCAAAATTGTTGAAGAAACCATAAATGTATCTTTTAATGAAAAATCTCCCAACAATTTTGAGTCTCAGCCCACCTGGTTATTTGATATTGACGCACTAACTACTGCTTTCAACTTAAGTGCTGATAAGCCTGTGAGTATATCAGTGCAGGGACAGAATTCTTATACGTCAGCTGATGATCATTGGAAAAGCAACAAATCTGGAATCAAGAAACCAATTTTCTTCTCTTCAATGAGTGTCAAGCCTATCTTGCAAAACAACGGAAAGAAGCCAACTGAAATAGTTCAAATCGATAACGAAATAGTTCCTATTGAAGTTCAGACGAAACCAGTTTCTCCAGTTCAAGTTCAATCGAAAACTCCATTTCAGAAACTGAGGAGAATACTGTGTCAGGGTCAAATGAAGCTGAAAATTCAGAAAATGCCACATCAAATGAGCTTATTTTAGAGCATCTGACCTACAATTCAGACAAAAATTCTCATGAAACAATTGAAGTTTCTAATCCTGTATCACAATGTGTTAATGTTGAGCTTGAACACATACGTCCTAAGCTCAACAAACCATCAAATGGAAGAAGCCATGAGTTCCCCATGCAAGTAGATAGAAGAATCAACAAGAATCATCCTCCGGAGAATGTTATTGGAGACATATCTGCGCCTGTGTTAACAAGAAGTAAATCTGCTGATGCAAACATCTGTTTGCATGCTGCATTTCTGTCTCAAGAAGTACCCAAGAAGGTGGCTGAAGCCTTAGAAGATAACAGCTAGGTAGAGGCAATGCAAGAAGAATTATTTCAAATTAACAAGCAGAAAGTTTGGGAATTGGTTGATTTGCCTGCTGATGCAGAACCAGTTGGCACCAAGTGGGTATTTAGAAACAACAAGGATGACAGGGGCATTGTCATCAAGAAAAAAGCAAGATTGGTGGTTCAAGGCTATGTAAAGGAAGAAGGAATTGATTATGATGAAGTGTTTGAATCAGTGGCTAGATTGAAGGCAATCAGAATTTTTCTAGCCTATGCTGCATATAAAGACTTCCAAGTGTTTCAAATGGATGTTACAAGTGCCTTCCTGTATGGCCTACTAGAACAAGAAGTGTATGTCAAGCAACCTCCTGGTTTTGAGGACCCTCATCACCCAAACAGGGTATGCAAGCTAATCAAAGCCCTATATGGTCTCAAACAAGCACCTAGAACCTGGTATGAAACTCTTTCAACCTATTTTCTAGAGAATGGTTTCAGGAGAGGAGCTATTGATAAAACACTGTTTACCAAAACTGTTGGTAAAGATATGTTGATGGTACAAATTTATGTAGATGATATTATTTTTGGTTCATCTAATACTTTGTTGTGCATGGAATTTGAAACTTTGATGCAGTCTAAATTTGAAATGAGCTCCATGGGAGAATTAACTTTCTTCTTAGGATTTCAAGTGAAGCAAACTACAACTGGGATCTTTTTAAACCAGTCAAAGTGCATTCAAGACATGCTAAAGAGATTTGACATGCTGTCATGTTCAAGTGCCAAAACTCCCATCTCCACTTCCCACAAGTTAACCAATGACTTAAGTGGCAAGCCAGTGGATGTACACATGTACAGAGCAATGATAGGATCACTGATGTATCTAACTGCAAGTAGACCTGACATCATGTTCAGTGTTTGCTTATGTGCAAGATATCAGTCATCACCAAAGGAGTCACACATGCTAGCAGTCAAGAGAATTTTCAAGTACTTGAAGGGTCAACCAAAACTAGGTCTTTGGTATCCCAAAAA
>JBCNJP010000017.1:59288489-59536862 GCA_039602395.1 Deinandra increscens subsp. villosa
GACAAGACAGATAAACTTGCGCATATATACGTGAAGGACATAGTAAAACTTCATGGTGTCCCACTATCCATCATCTCTGATCGAGACCCACGATTCGCTTCCAAATTTTGGAGATCTCTACAAGCCGCCATGGGTACCCGAATCGACATGAGTACTGCATACCATCCTCAAACGGATGGACAGACCGAGCGTACAATTCAGACTCTCGAAGACATGCTGAGAGCATGTGTAATGGATTTTGGAAAGAATTGGGAGACTCACCTACCGCTTGTTGAGTTCTCCTATAACAACAGTTACCATACAAGCATTGGGGCTGCGCCATTTGAGGCGCTATACGGAAGAAAATGCAGATCACCGGTCTGCTGGGCTGAGGTAGGTGAGAGTCAACTCACTGGACCCGAAATTGTGCACGAGACCACGGAGAAAATTGTGCAAATCAGAAACCGTTTAGCGGCTGCCAGAGATCGACAGAAGAGCTACGCCGACAGGCGTCGCAAACCGTTGGAATTCCAAAAGGGCGACATGGTGTTGCTAAAAGTTTCACCCTGGAAAGGCGTGATAAGATTTGGTAAGCGTGGGAAGTTAAATCCCCGCTATGTGGGACCCTTCAAGATCATCGAAAAGATAGGCACGGTGGCCTACCGTCTAGATTTGCCACCAGAATTAGAAGGAGTACACAACGTGTTCCACGTTTCAAATCTGAAGAAGTGTCTGGCTGATGAGACACTGATAGTTCCACTAGAGGAATTACAAGTCGACGAACAGCTTCGATTTATTGAACAACCCGTGGAGATTATGGGTCGTGAAGAGAAAACGTTGAAACGAAGTAAGATCCCCATTGTCAAGGTTCGATGGCAATCTAAGCGTGGACCAGAGTTCACATGGGAACGTGAGGACCAGATGCGAAAGAAGTACCCGCACCTGTTCGATCAACCATCTTTATCATAGTTAAGGTACGCCTAAATTTTCGGGACGAAAATTTCCATAATAGGGGGATGATGTAAGACCCTGAAAATTTTTATTTCCTTTCGCAGAACCCGTGACTACACCGACCAAATTTTCGGGACGAAAATTTCTGTAACAAGGGGAGGATGTGACAACTGCCAAATTCCCAGGTTAACCCAGTTAACTTTCCGTTAAGACCTGCCAATGTGTACTAGTCGTTTTATGTCACGTCTGTTTCACGTGCACTTGTTTTACCGAGTCTGCCCCTACACACTGGTTGATCACCAAAATTCGTCAAACGCAAAGAATAACAGGAATCGATTCTAACTAGTTCTTATGTGAATTATATGTCTTTAATTGATTATATGTGTAGGAAAAAAATAATTGCATGCATTATTTGATATAAATTGTTAGTTAAGTTTAGTTACGCTTATTAACGACACCGGAACCTACGATTCGATCCATTTAACGAACATACTTGCAATTGAGGACCACTAATGGACCTAAACCTACCTAAGACTTGGAGAACACTCCAAGCCCATCCCAAACCCCCCAAAACCGGACATAACCCCCCCCCCCCCTCTCATTCTTGCGCAAAACCACAACTCACCACAAACCCTAATTCCTCCTCTCCTCTCCCCTTGCGACGGCAGCCCCTCCCCAGCCCCTTTGATCGAATTTCAGCCACTTCCAAGGGACAACCGGAGGCCTACAATACTCCTACAACACCTGGGGAGTAATCGCAAAAGACTAGACACCAAACCGTAAGTTTTGATTCCCTAATCGCATGATTTTGTAAAGTCGAAATTCTGGCAGATTCGTCCAGAAAAATGTGTCAACTTTGAAAGGCCATAACTTTTTTATGACAAGTGCAATGGACCTGATTCCAGTGGCAAAAGAAAACTACATGTCTTAGGTTTCTTTTGGCACCTTTTTCGCAACAAATGAATCTGTTTTGGTCACCCATCCGTGCACCATAAGTTTGGTGCACAGAACTGCCAAGAATTTGAGTGGCTGTCTTGCGTCAGTTGTTTAGGCATGCTAACATGGAAATTTCGTGTAAAGTGAAATATGAAAGTTGTTGGGTGTATATTGAACTTGTAATCTGGAAAATTTAGTGGTCTAATTCCAAGTAACGGTCGAGTTATGGAGTCGGGAAGTTGGGTTGTTATTTCTGGCTGCTGTTCTGTTTTTGAAAAACCCTAGTCAACTTCTAATTGGCATAACTCTCTCGTAAATGAACCAAATTGCATGATTCTTTTTCCGTGTCTTAGGTATATGTCTTAGCTTTCATATGGCACCGACCTCACGTAATAAGAACCTCATTTGGTACCCCAAAGGTCCCGGACAAAATGGGTGTGCAATTCTGTCCGGAAATAAACTCATGTACTTACGTGGGATTTTTGACAAGGTTAACGGGACAATTAAAATTTTGGTAAAACATAAAAGTTGTTGTGCATATGCTAAATTAATGATCTGGAAATTTTTGGAATCTAACTCAAAGGTAGTAATGAGTAACAACCCGAACTCTATGTCACATACTAAACGCCAGGCAGATTCTGTCCGGAAATTTTGTCCAACTTGCACACAACATAACTTTCTCATTCCTCATCCTTTTTAGATGATTCTTTTTGGAAAACAAACCTTGGTGGGTTATCTTTGAATTGGAAGTGGTTAGGGGTTCTAGTTCACATGATAAGTCACTGATCCTGAGTAGACAAAGTCGGTGCGCAGCTGTCTTAAATTTGTGATGCTTGTTTCCATGTTTTGCCATGTAACTTGTATGCTAGCTATGAACCTTAGGTCAATGCATGAAATTAGGCAACTAAGGGTAGTCCAACTTTCTGTTGACTTTCATTGACCAAGCCCCTTCAGTAGGATAAGTTAGATGACCCCAATCCTTGACCAATTGCTTGACAATGTGTATCATACCCCATGCTTCAATAACTTGTTCTATTTCCAATGTGCTTATGTGATGGGTAATCTAAACCCTTAGACTATGTAATTTACATCAATACAAGTCCTAGGTCCCCACTTCGTGGGAATGGCAAGACTGTAGGAGGTTGACTCGTTGACCTCGTACCGTACGGGTGTAGTAGTCATCATAGTCCTAGTTGCTTGGTATGTGTCACCTTCACCACCTTAGTAGCATGATACTAGGACACCAACTCTCGTATGATTTGCATGAATTCTATCACACGTTCATAAGGTATTTTCTACTTGATCAACCATTGAGTCATGGGTCAGCACGTCGGGTCAAAGTAAACTGTCAAAGTCAAATGGTCAAAGTCAAACTTGCTCTGTGATAGGTCATAGGCAACTTTGTTTTCCACTAGTACACACGAAACACTTTTGCCCTCGGGACACGACTAACTCCTAGACCTCGCTCTTAGGTCTTACCCTCGATTCGAAACGCGTAGCACTTGGCTCAAGTGCGGCTTCTCGTAGCAGCGCTCCCTAAGGTGAGTTTCACACTCCAAATTAGATCATACCCCGTTTGGGTAGTGATCCGCTTTTCTTACGAGTTATATGATAACTTACAAAACACTCGTTAATGTAATTGAATAAGTAACTATCACATGTCATAGGATAGCCCATCTATTAAAGCCCTCACATAATCGGACCGTTAATATAGTGTAAATAGCATGGTGACGTTTAGTAGTACTACTGAGGATTGACAACCCTCGCTCTGCGGTGCACGGGATGCCCACCTGACTGGAGGTCGGACGGAGTTAATGTCAGCCAAAACTTCTGTGTACAGATGGACACAGGGGAGGCAAAACGTGTAGGTATTCCCTACATGCATTTAGTCAGCTTCGGTTGCGAACTTCCTAATGGACATGACAACTAGGCTAGCTACCTACGATAGTATTCAATTCTATTAATGCCTATTATTTATATCTACATACTTAGTACATGAAATATATTTCTTTCGTGAACTCACCAGCATTAGCTGACACTTGGTTTTACCCTACTTTTGTACAGGTCGCTAGGAGTTCACTCTGTTATTGGTAGGTGTGGCGGGTTACCCCTTGGCTTTGTTTTCTTTTCAAACTTTTACTTTGGGAGACAAACATTTTTATTTATCTTCTCAACACTGCATGCGTTGATCTTACTTTAAACTATTGGGCGCGTGTTTTGCGCATCTTACTTTCCGCTGCGTTACACATCTAAATTATGGTTTTCTAATGAATGTTTGATGCATTTATTTTATTATAATTATGGATTGAATGGGTTGTTGCAATCACTGACTCGGGTCCTGGTCTGTACTCACACCCCACACGGTAAAACTCCGTTTGTGGTAATTTGGGGGTGTGACAGTAATCACACGAGAAAAAGGAAGAAATCACACAAGAAAAAGAAAATGTATGATTATGTCTGATCGTGTGGGATACACTGGTCAAAGAAAAACCTAATCAATACCTTAACATATCCAGATGTTATGAGTAAGATTCTGCCTGAGTTTAAGATGGACAAATTATACCGGCAATCAACATGACTTATGTGCTTCAATTAGTTGCAATTGAAGTGTAGTTCAGTGCGTCATGATCAATATGATCCTATATAGTGATCTTTCTCATACCAAAAATAGAGTTTGATTTTGTATTCTAATTTCATTTCATTTTAGAAATATGCAAAAAGATTTTTGGTGTGTTTTAGCATAAGCTTGAAAAATCAAAAAGATTTTAGGTTTTTTTTAATATAAACATTCTAAAAGCGAGAAAAATTTTGTTTCTGCTTTATTATGTATCTGATCAACACGTGATGCAAATCAAATTTTCAAAATCATATCTTGGAGTCTCGAAGAGATGTTTTGCGCCAAGATTATTTAAATTTTGAGCAGGTTGCTAAAGTGAAGGATATCACAACTTCAAGTCTTCTGAAGCTTTTGATAAAAGACAGAGATGCACCAGACATTGTCAAGTATTCAAGATCAAGCTACGATCAAGTTGAGGAAGAGTTTGTTCGAAGATTCACTTCATTGGACAAACGTATTCTACATTTGAGGGGGAGCTTGATTGAAGATACAGTTGGATGATGTTGATGAGATACTGCACACGAAGAGGGGGTGTTTGTAGATACATGATATGTGCGTCGTGTGAAGTATCGATCTAGGACAAGACGAAGTACAAGACAAGTTCATAAGCTGCTAGCTGAACTTTGTCCAAACCTGGAGTTCGGATCAGACGAACTCCAGATTCGCCTGAGGTTCGGCCGGTTGCTATAAATAGTGGGGTTGTCTTTGTATTCAGAACACGTAAGAGACTGAGAGAGTGTTAAGTGTGTGTTTTCTGTGGTGTATTCTCTGTGTCATTTTTTAGTGTTGATTACGTTTCTTCGCCGAATTAGCTATATTGAGTAGATGATCCGATGCTCACGTAATTTCAAAAGATCAAGATCAAAAACTCCTCCCCTCACAAATTGAATCTCCGAGAAACGTAAATGGGGTTTTTCCTTTTTTCTTTCATTTCACGAACTGAAACCCATATTTAAATGAACTTCAGTTCGTATCACAGTTCGTTGACACACTCATTTCCCACAACTATCCATGAATTACAAAATCAACCCTATAACATTGGTTTAACTATTCTAACTGAACATCACTAACAGTACTAACTGTGATACACACACGTCACATGGTTTATGCACTAACAACATGCATGTGTTGGTTCTGCTCGATTGTTAACATATTTTTGAGTTACTGAAACTTGGATGATGCTTTATTGTGGTAGATGATGTTCTTACGGTGGTTTACGGCGCTTCTAGGCCGATCGACGGTGGACGTGGTCTTCGGCCGTCGAAACAGATATGTCAATGATGATGGATGGTTTGATCTTGGCCAAAGAATTGTATTTGGATAAGGTTAGATGCGATTTGGACTGTTTTGAGTTAACTCGGTGCCGAGTCAACCGAGTTAACTCGGATAAACATTCTGATTTAAAACCGTGTTAACCGAGTCAACAAATTTGACTGGTCAAACCTGGTCAAATGCAGAAACCGATCGCATCTTCTTGTTCGTGGTGAAAAACCATGCGAGATGGACTACCCATTCGTCTGATTTGAAATTGTTACGCGTTTAACGAATAACTAGGTCCCGGTTCGCATACCAACCGGAAGGTATACCGTGCTCGGTATCTTATTATCAGTATGCTGATATTGGATTAACAACATTTGAGGAATGCATGTTGTAAAATGAGCATATTATTGTAAACAAAATGTTAATAATAAGGAAAATATATATAAGGTTTAATTATAATTTTATGTAATAAAGTTATGATTTTATATTAATAGAATTATGATTTTATGTTAATAAGGTCATGATTTTATGTTTATAATAGTTATGATTTTATTTGAAATGTAATCGTGTATATATATATATATATATATATATATATATATATATATTACAATTTGTAACTATTATTTGAGGGAAATTACCGTTTCGTTTGTACCCAATTACAATTTGCCTTATTTTTTTCCTGGCTAATAATAAACTGTCACTGACTCACCATCATCAAGCCACACAACTCACCATCATCAAGTCACTTATCTCTTCTCTCTTTTTCCACGAAAACCGCCACACGTTTTGAAAGTGCGTGAGCGGATGGATCGTGATCAGGTACAAACCATTGTGTAAACAAAACGATGAACAAACTTGGAAAAAATAAGACTCAATTTCATTTAATAACCAAGATCAGATTACAGAGACTCAGAGCTCAAAAGCACGTTCACTTACACACACATAAGAAAACATGATTACCAAATTCAAACTTAACGACCTATATATATAACCCCGCTGTCCGAACTCTAGACATTGTCCGAACCTGCAGTTCGGCTAAGGTTTCGGACAGGGTTCGGCAGTTAGGGTTTTCTTGAAATCTTGAACTCTTCAAAACAATGTCTGATCCAGCATCTTGGCATCTGCAGGTATCAACAAACTCCCCCCTAGACAAATGATGGTCAATTTTTATCAGTTTTCAGCTTCAGTCTCCATCCCAGTCCAGGTATTCTGATGATTGTGCCCAACATAAATGTTCAACGCAAAGCATATCCGTATCACCCTTTGAAATTGCAAGGCCTGATCCATATAGTCTAGATGAAACATATTTTGGTTGTGATACAACACATCTATGTCAGCTTTTGATAAGTTAATCAGCCATATCAGGTCATTGTCACACCCCAACCGACGAAAAAAACGTCAGGGCATGATTAGATTGCCCATAAGCTCATAACAACTAACTTAGTGACGAATTTTATTGATAACATTGAAAAATAAAATAATACACCACATATTGATAAGAAATACAATTTTATTATTAAACTAGGTCCAAAAGCCCTATGTGATAACATCTTGAAACATCAACATCATAGCCTGCAACATGTATATAATAAAGGGGGGTCAACTATAAATAGTTGGTGAGTAACCACAAATTTGAACATAACATATATTTAAAAAACATGCGATACGTGTCATATGGTAGAATAAGTGAAATATAGCATGCTAGAAGATATTGACAACATGAAAGACTAGGCATAACCAAAATTCCTAGGATAAAATGACAACATGAAAGACTAGGCATAAACAAACCTCAATGACATATGCTAGATTCCCTAACCCCCATGTTAGACTAAATGAAATAGTGAAATAGGCTCCAAATAACTAACGCCAAACCGGTCAAGTTGAGTAGGTTGTCAACCGATAGATCTACCTTTCTTACCCCAGGCCTTACGTTAATGTTTATGCCAAATGAAAGACATGACAGACATGACAACCATGACATCTTAGACATCCAAATGAAAACATGAAAACCTTTGATAAACATGAAAGCCTTTGAAAATCACATATTGACAAATCATGCTAGAAGTCACATAACACATAATTCACACATAGATCACATAAGGATGGTAAATGATAAACTTGAAAAACAACACTTTGAAATAGGATACATGTTGCAACCCTAAAAATGAGAAAATGAGAAAATGAGAAAACGGGTCAAGGATTACTCACTTGGATTAGAAGTTAAGTCCACGAAGCGAAAAGTGAAGGTGAAAGGACTTGTCCCGAAGAGTCATCCTAAAAGAATAGAAGGGGATGAAATGAATATTGAAATATGAGATTTTAAGCTCTTATGCATTTGGGGAATGGGTTTTAATATTATAAATTGAAGTTTGAAAACATGTTAACTTTTAAGAGTAACAATACCTTAAACGTTACTAGACATGCTTTGGCCTAATAGGTTATGACACTCTCATTGGGGCATCCCAAGTAAGCATCCAGGTCTGACTATGGGATATATGCGAACACTTATCCTTTGACAGAGACCCGAACTACTGGTGTTTTCACTCTTCCAGTTACTACATGTCATTCGCGTCTCAAGTACCATCACTAAATATGTTGTTAAATAGAGATCGATTTATAAGTTATTTGAAATTCTTAAAAATGATTTTATTTTCACAACCTGAATTACATATTAGAATGATTAAGAATAAGTTTAGTTGTTGATTTGTGAAAAACAAGCCTTAATCCCCAATTTGTTCATGCATAAAAACGTTGGCTTTTGGATTAGAAGAATATAGAAGAAATTGGACATGATAGTTTAGACTCGTTGGGCCTAAAGAACCTCTACAAGGCTACAGCAAGCCTAAATCGGCTTAAGCAAGGCAACACGTCCTAATGACGTGCCTTTGTAAAGCTAGGTCATCCAGAGGACAAGCCTTCGCAATGCAAGGCTACCTAAATGAGCCTAAAGCACCTAACTAAGAACCTAAACTAAACTAATTAAATTAATAAAGCGATAAATAAACGAATAACGAAAGGAAGGAAAGAAAAGAAACAAAGAAAGAAAAAGAAGAAGAATTACTTTCAAAGAAGCTTTCCAAATGAGAAGAGCTTGAAAGGCAGCACCTCCTCTCCGAGAGCATAAAAACTACTAAGCACGACACCCGAGAGGGTGTTGCAGTTGTTCGGAGAGCGTTCGGAACATTTTGTTCGTTCGGTGAGAGTTCGGACTAGGATTGGAGGGTTTCGGAGTTAACTGGTTTCGGTGAGAGATCGGAGAGAGTTCGGACTGTGTCTCTGAGTTCGGTCCACGTTCGGAGGAAGTTCGGAAGGGTATATTAGGTTCGGACGAGGTTCGGAGTGAACAGTAACCTGTGTTTCGAAAATGTCCGATTTTCAAGCGTTCGCGGCTATTCAAAACTCAGTTCAAGCTACGATGCAAACGATGATAAACTATGATAATGAAATTGGAACAAGTCAGAAAGTTCCCAAATTGTTAAAGTTGGAAGATTATCATAGTTGGGTTAAACGGTTCGAAGCATATGTTGACACGAATGACATTGATATGTGGTTATCATTCACTGAGCAATATGTTTACCCTAAAGATGAAACTGGTGAACCTATACTTCAAAGAAAAATGTCTTCTGAACAAAAGAAAGCTTATCAAGCTGAGAAAAAGGCTTATGGTACTTTAACGATGGCTTTGCCTAAAGAGTTACTTCATCAATTTGCTGGTAACTACACATCAAAAAGTCTATGGGATGCTTTGGAGAAAAGATGTGAAGGTAATGATCAGTACAAGAAAAGTCGACAAAAGGTTTTGAAGAAAGAGTTTGACAGCTTTAAGCATTATCAGAATGAAACGATTCCCAATCTGATTGCAAGATTTGCTCATCTAATGAGTGAAATGCGTTTGGTGAATCTTACTAAAGACGAAGCTGATATGAAAGAGAAAATTTTAGAAGCTCTACCTGAGAAATGGGAGAATTATGTTATGATGATTACTCATGACAAGGATTTTCAAGGATTGTCGTTTAATGATTTAGTTCAAAGAATTCAGGCTAGGGATATGGAATTGATGGTGAACAAGTCTCTTCCTACACAAATTCAGAATCCTGCAGTGTATCATGGTGAAAATGATTCTACAATGAATGCTGGGAAATCGAATATTCTTAATTCTGCACCCCCGACAGCATTTCTGGCAGGTAAATCTGAATCTTCAAGTTATTCTTCTGCTGGTTGTACTGTTTCTGTTCCGAGTTCTTCAAATCAAACTGCATTATCTGCTCAAACTGTTGATGATTATAATGCATTAATGTCTGCTTTGGTATCTTCGTATTTTGGTGTTATCACGGGTGCTGTGAGTAATGCTGAGTTAGCTAACGAAGATTATGATCAGATTGATTATGATCATTTAGAAGAAATGGATCTCAATTGGCAGTATGCTAAGTTGGTTCGAAGAACAAAGAAGTTTTTCAATAGAACTGGGAAGAAGAGATTGAATCAGGAAGGAAAGATTGGTTTGGACAAGTCTAAAGTTAAATGCTATAAGTGTTCAAATTATGGTCACTTTGCTCGAGAATGTCTAAGTTCTGCAGATCATAAATTCAAAACTGGTCAACATGCACATTTAGTTTATCATTCACCAAATAAAGTTGAGAAGGTTGAGATGAAATCTGCTAATCTTGTTCATGATTGGACCAATACGTTTCCACATTCAAGTGAGTTTGCATGGAATGCAGATACTGAAGCTAAAAGGAATAATTCTAAACCTGCAATTGCTTTGACTGTTCGTCATATTGATGATGATAGCATCTTAACTGATTCCGATTCTTATTCAAGTGTATCTTTGGTTCAAGAAGAATTACCTAGAGTCTCTGAGAGTTCAAAGGTTGAAGATACTGAATGTCTTAAATGTAAGAAATTTCTTCAGGAGATTGCAAGTTTTGAACAAAGTCATCAAATTTCGACTGAAGAGATAGTGGTGTTAAAGCAAGAATTGGAGGATTTTCAAAAGAAGTATTATGAGTTGGTTCATGTTCATGAAGATGTTTTAAAAGAGAAAGCAACATTGGCTGAGGAGTGTGAGAAAGCAAAGGCTGAAGCTTTAGATGCAGCTCAAGATTTTGAGAATCTGTTTGAGAAAAGTTATCCAGTACAGAAAAAGTATGAAGAAGCAACTGCTCTTATTGCTACAACTGCTGTTACTGTTGAAAAGCTTCAGAACAAAATTTCTATGCTTCAAGATGAGAATACTCTCTATCGTGATAAAAATGAAGTTTTGACAAAGGATGTTGAGATTTACAAGAAAAAGAGAGAAAGTGTTCTTGAAGAGTTATTTGCTGAATGTGAGTTCCGAAAGTTACAAACTTATGAATATGATGATCTCAATGCAAAGTTCATCAAGTCCCAGAAGGAAGTTTTTGACGCTCAACAAAAGATCAATGATTTAAAACTGGAGATTTTGGAGTTGAAGCGGCAAGTGAAGAATTGCAATTTATCACCAACAATGCTAAATTTCTTATACAAGCAGGATCATATTTCAGATAGTTCTCAGAAGGCTGATGTTCACTTGGTTCCTCAACCAGTGGATTTAACTGAAGTTACTGCTGCTCAGATTGATCCAAAAGATGAATTGCATGATTATTCTAAGTTTGCTACTCCACCCAAGAAGAATAAATCTAAGTCCAAAAAGAAGGAAAAGCCTTTGGGTGAAGCTCCAAAATTTGTGTCAAAGTCTGTTTTGTTGGAGAATGAGAAGGTTTATGATAAGGTTGTGTCAAGTTCTTCATCTACAACTGATGAAGACAAAGTTTTGGTTGAAAAGAACAAGTTAAAGGACATTAAAGCCAAATTCACAAGTGAAGCTAAGGCTAGAGAAGCTTCGGGTTCTTCCTCAAGTACTTCAAAGGTTTCAGGCTCCAAACACAAAGGTGTGGGGTTTGTTGTGAAGGAAGAATTGATTCAAACAAAGAAACCGGTGAAAGTTGCCAAGGCTTCTAAAGCAAAGAATGCAAAGAAATCACCATCTCATAAGGAATTCACTTACTATTCTGGAAGATCGTCATCTTCACGGAGTCCATCTCCTAGGTATGATTCCTCTGATGATTTCTTTGACAATTTTGATTCTGAGCATTCATCTGGTTTTTCAAGAAAGACTTTGTTATGTTTGACAATTTTCGAGAAAGACTTTGTTATGTATGTCGTCAACCTGGACATCTAGCTGCTGATTGTCCGACAACTGCATATATCCACAACACTGCCAAATATGTGGATAACAAAGGTCAAATTTTTGATGAACCATGGTCTTCCAAGATAAAATCACATCATAAATCGTCTTGGTCGAAACCAAGTACGTCGGTTGAGTCTGATTCAGGTTCTGATCAAAAATTGAAACTTTTACACATTTGGAAACCAAAAGTTGTTTCCAAGGCCAACAATGACTTTGTGGAAGACACCGGGCGACCCGACGATGTTACATCGGGTCGATCCCAGAGCGACTAATGATTTATTTGGTGTCAACAGGTGTTTTAAGAAGACCTTTCAGTAATTGACAAATTGCTGATTGTGAAATATCTGTTCTAATTAATCTGACTTTCAAAATTGATTGTGTTTTCCAAAAGACTTAAACTGCAAGTATTCGTGTTGGTTGATCAATTTTTCTTAATTTTTCACTCCATCTCATTCTGAGGGGGAGTGTGTTGTTTTTCAAATCGTAAAAATGAAAATCTATAAATAGAGTTGTCATTTTTAGGGGGAGAAATTTGAAAAAGTCAAAAACATTGAAAAATGCAAAAAGCCAAAAACATTGAAAAATGAGAAATTGTATCTGACATGAATGGGAAATGATGGTACATTGGCTGACATCGTCTGACTCATGGATAAAGTAAGTGAAAAAGCCATAAGATCATTTGATCGATGTGTAAGGTAGGCTCGGCAAATCAAAAAGTATACAAATGTGATATACACTAAATCTGATGCTTGACCTAGTGGACAACATCTTGATGCATATCTCATGATATATCAAGAAAAAGATATGTGAAAAATAAAATGAGAAGTCACTGTGTATACATGTGTTCATTTTGCAAAGATTTAAACTTGTTTGATTTTCTTTATTTTGTCAAACGATCGGACTTTCTCTGCGTGTCGAAAGACCGACCTGATTGTTGTTCGTTTGACGTTCTGCTTTATTTTCTTTGGTGTTTCGTATAACTCATCGGACTTTCTTTGCGTGTACGGGAGTACCGACCTGATTGTTGTTGAGTTATACAATTTCAACTTGTTTTATTTTCTTATTTTGTTAAATCCGAGGCCTTATCTGCGTATCGAAAGATCGACCTTAAGGTAGACGATTTAACGTTCTTATTTCTTTTTGCATGGAACACAGTTGACTATATCATGGTTACAATAATTATGTGATTAAAATCACAAATGAAATCACAAAATGTGATAAGCAAAGCATATCTGAGTATGTCTGATAGTGTGGGGGTACACTGGTCAATGCAAATCTAATAAATACCTTAACATATCCAGATGTTATAAGTATGATTGTGCCAGAGTTTAAATTTGGACAAAGTATATCTGCAATCGGCATGGCTTATGTGCTACAATAATTGAAATTGAAGTGTAGTTCAGCATGTTATGACCAATATGATCCCAAGTCGTGATCTTTCTCACAAAAGACAAAAATAATGTCTGATTCTGTATGGTATTTACTTTCTTATCAGAAAATATCAAAAAGATTTTAGGTGTGTTTTGATATAAAGTTTCTAAAAGCCAAAAAGATTTTGTTTCTGATTTGTTTTCGATTGATCAACACGGAATACAACATCATTTTCAAAATCATGATATCTTGGAGTCTCGAAGAGACGTTTTGCACCAAGATTATTTATGTTGGCAGGTTTCTAAGTGGAAAGAGAACATCACAACTTCAAGTCTTCTGAAGATTGTTGATAAAGAGACTACACACGTTGCAATATCAAGTATTCAAGATTGAATTCTTCATCTAGATCGAGGAAGAGTTTGATTGAAGATACAAGATACAAGTTTTATTAAGAGGAGATGATACTGCACATGTCGAGGGGGAGTTTGTTGATACATGGTTCCTGATCGTCATGTGAAGTATCGAATACAAGACGAAGACTCACAAGATTGCTGAGGTCCGAACTCCCAGCGAACCTGGAGTTCGGACAGCTCCGAGCTTGTGGCGAACCTGAGGTTCGGCCAGTCGTGGTTTCAGTCTATAAATAGGTTGGTCTTGTATAGAGTTAAAGAGCTTCCGTGTCATAACTTTCTCTAAGTGTACTCTGTGGTCTCTGTGGTTAATACAAGTCTCAGTTGTATTTACTCTCTGTGTTTTACTCATTTACATTGATTTCTATACGACTAAGTAGAAGATTCTCACGCTCACGCACTTTCATAATTTAATAAACATGTATAGTTATCTACTCGTAAAGTTGTAAAGTCATAAACTCATACACATGCAATCCCGTAAGCATGTGGACTCGTAAACTCATAATTACCTAAACTAGTAAATTCCTAAACATGTATACCTAAAAGTGCAAAACGTGATATTTTGGAGGGGTTTAAAAATAAATAATTTAATATTTTCTAAAACGGGATATCATGTTTGTGTGAGTTTGTAGGATCGTTTATGGGTAAACACATTAACTTATAAGCATGTAATCCCATAACCATGCAAACTTGTAAACTCGTGAACCCATCGACAAGCACTCGCTCACCTATAAATGAGTTAAAAAGAAAAATACGTGCTATAAATAGGTTTTGAAATGATGAATGTAATTTTTGTTTTGAATTGCACATCAGATAATGAAAGCACAAATGAATTCAAACAATCATAAGCTTAAACACCGATGGACTGGATTCAAATGGTTAATTTAACTTGAGAACAAAACGTGACTATGCGCACTCGTTTGGCTAGTTTGACCGAAGCATTATCTGCAATGGCCAGCCTAGGACACATATTGTGGGGTTACGTGAATCACCATGCATGTATGTCTATTGGGCGTTGGCGCAACAGGTTGAGTCTAAAATGGGTTGGCAACAAGATCTGATAAAACAATTAATCAACCATGACTTGGGTATCGTAAAATGAAGGTTTTAAAACTACGCCAAAGTGTTTTATGAACTCACAAGTTTTTTTTTCTTTTTGTTTAATATTGGGGTAATCATATCCATAGCACATTTATTGTGACGATGAATGACATGAATTTGAAATATAAGGACGGTGTGTGAAAAATCAAGAGTATGTGATATCATGAGGGTAACAAACTGATTGAATAAATATCTCAAAATACCTTGAGGAAGGAATCGGAAAATTGTGAAACTTGAGCTACTAAATAAATAACAAGGTTTATTTGAATTCTCAAAGGTAAATCGAAATGGAACTGTGAACCGATAATGTAAATCGTAGGATAGTGTAGGATGTGATACGCCACAGGGGTGTCGTACAACTTAATGAAATTGTGATATAGAAATCACAAGGATAACTTTAGATGTAATAAACACGAAAAGTTTGAATATGGAATATCAATCGACTAAATTATGGGGGGTAAACTATGTAAAATTGTGAAAGTAAGTGTCGATGGTGAAAATTTCAAAAATGCCATTGAAATCAGAAAAAGTGGCGTACCATGAAATCTTGAAAATCAAAAGAATACCATAGATTAAAATCAGAGTATAAACCAGATATCATGAAATCGCATGCAAAACACGAAATCAAATTGAGTTGTTTAAAACCAATGGAATGGTTCTCATTTCCTGATTGGGAAACTGCCACTTTCGACTAGTCAGGGTTAATATGGTTCCTAGAAACGTTTGTTATGACATGCTTTGGCATAATAGGCTAAGGCACTCTCGCCAGAGTGTCCCAGGTAACACTTACCTAAATAGACACCCCGAATACCGGTGTTTTCACCCTTCCAGTTACTACATGTTCGTTACTAAGGAGCTTAACCCGGACGAGATTTCAAAAAAATCAAATAAATTAAGTTCCTAAAATGGCACGTAAGGCACCAATACTAAGGAAAAGGCTAGAAAGCCTGAAATTGAGTGCATGAGTGTGTTATAAGTGTTAAACTTGATGTACATCCTAAGTGAGGCAAAACAAGACATAAAAAAGGAAATCTCTAAACGAAGCATGCAATACACGAGGTTCTCGTGTTTGGACACCTAAGGAAATTGTGACATCCGAGAATTTCAAGGTTTACTTCCGTTAGACAATTCCGTTAGTTACGTTATAAGTAACTTAGTAACCAATGCTTAAATAGGCCGAATACGTCCACGACCCTTGGTTGATCACCAAACCCGCCCATATGTGTTATGTGTTCGTTTACTTATAGTCATTATGTGCAATGTGATTTAAATACATGATTTAGTATTGTGAATAGCTTGACAACCCATGAATTGTACTTATCTTGCTTAAAATGTAAACTAGTCACTTTCGGGTTTCCAGCGAAACTACCGGGCGAAACTATAGTGTCGCCCGGCTAGTCTACCCTCTGACTACCAGAGCCAGTTTCGCTTGGCCAGCGAAACTAGCCAGCGAAACTAGGCCCTGATATATAATGACATAAAACCCTAGATATCACATTCTTGCCTCATTTCACACACATACACACACTCTCCTGAGATATTCTGGACCAGCTGATTCCAGCCAAGAACCATCAAGGAACCATCATCTCATCTCATCCATTTGGCCCTAGATCGAATCGTGAGTCCCCAAAACCATTCCTTATGCATTTATATGTGTTTTCTTGGTGTTTTACTTTAAAGCATGACCAAACCTCCATGGAATCACTTGATCTTCTGATATGTTGCTTAGGATTGCTAGATCTGTTATAAAGTTTATAACTTTACGTGTGAAATCCATCCATGATGAAGATTTATGCTAGATTAGGTCATTTTAGGTTAAAATGTGTTTTTGGTGATTTGATGATGAAAATGCATGCTAAAGGTGTTAAAATGACTTCTGTGATGTTGGTAAATGGTTATGTATGCTAGATAATGAATTGCATGTAATATGGAAGCTGTTAGATTGATTTTTAGGCTGATTTATGTGTTTTTTCGCGACCAGCAAAACTGTACTGTTCTCTGGGCGAAACTATGTAGCGAAACTATGTATATCTTCATCCAGCGACACTATGGAGCGAAACTGTAGTGTCGCCGGGTAAACCAACCAGACCTGTCCGAACGAAACTACCGAGCGAAATTCCCTGAACGAAAGTTCCAACCAGTTTTGGGCGAAACTAGGCTAGCGAAACTGTGCCAACAGTTTCGAACGAAACTAGCCTAGCGAAACTGTGTCATCGGGTATTGCCTAGCGAAAGTGCTGCCCGTGCACATAGCGAAACTGACTAGCGAAACTGCTAGCGAAACTGAGACCAGAATCCAAACTTGTACAATTTACTTGAATGTTATGCCATGACTTACATGATTATGCCATGATGATACATGCTTTGATTTCTGATGTATATGAACCCTTGTTTATGATCAACCATCGGTGTCGTGTGTCTGTATGTCGAGTCATAGTTCCAACGTGCTATGTTATGGGCCATAGTGACGTTAAGTAAAGATTAGACACGAAACTAATACTTAAGACCTAAACGTGTTCTTAGGTCTTCGTTAAGCAAACTTGGATTATATAGCAAGTGTAGCAGTGCAACCCAAGGTGAGTGTCACTAACCCAATTACCGTGAACCCGTTTGGGTCACACCGAATAACTAAATAAAAACGATGCTGACAACTTCGAGAGTGCTAGGCACCTCCCTGATGAACGTGAAAACTTGGAGTGCTCGGCACCCACTTGATGAACTTGAAGTGCTTTATGGGAAGCACTTGCGAATTACTTAAACAACTATTTCTGAAATGAAACTGAAAACACTTTTGAGATTCATGAGAATCCAGCAAACCTTTTTAATATGGCTAGTGTAGGTTAAAGTCTAAACCACATGATATCACATGATTTCTAAGGATGCCTTGAAACTTAAAAGTCCTCAACTAAATTGTACCTTTAATTGTAAAGCGAGGGGATGTTGGGTAGATCTACCGGAGTTTGACAAACTCCGCCCCATGGCACGGGGAGTGCACGGAGGTACAATATCAGCCTATCTGACCGTGATCCCGAGAGGACATGGGGGAGGCAAATCCGCGATGACGTAGGTCCGCAGAACCTGATGGCACGGCCACTACAATAATTTATGGTCAGCTTTGGTACAAACTTCCTTAGTGCATGGAACAACGGATTAGCTACCCGCGATATCGGTTGAGCACTTTAACTATACAAGACTAGTACATACCCGATAACGTAGGTTACGGACAATACTTTTACTAAACCTCAATACTATGATTTTGGTTATCACAAGCATTGCTTTTCACAAATAAATTGTATGTAAGAATACGTTTACACGATTATGGTTTATGAGACCGGGCCACTGCGTGACAAGCCCACTGTGAACTCACCAACCGTTAAGTTGACACTTGCGTGGTTTAAACTTTTGCAGATCGCTAAGGAGTATCCGGAGCGGGTTGGCATGGCACATGAAGACCTTTGTTTTTGATTAAACTTAATTGGGTATTTAATACAATGATTTTGTAAAGCACGTGGTTAGTGCTAAAGATAATGTTTCCTTTTCCGCTGCGTACTGTTAAACTGTTTTTATCATTGATGTTTGGACTTTACTCTGATTCGTTTAGTATTTGTAACTAATGGTTGTGGTCCTGGTCTGGTCGCACCCCTTAACGGTATAAACTCCGTTAGTGGTTAATTTAGGGGTGTGACAGATTGGTATCATAGCCGGTCGTCGGCCAGTGTGCCAGCGAGGACGCTGGTCCCCTAAGGGGGGAGGATTGTAACATCCCACATTGGTGGGGAGGGGAACTAAGCATGCCTTTATAAGGGTGTGGATACCTCCCCTACCAAGACGCGTTTTAAATCCGTGAGGGGCGGATGCCTGAGGGCATGCCGGCTGCCAAAGCGGACAATATCTTGGTGCGACGGGTCTGGGCTGATAAGGAGGTTGAGAAGGGTACACTACCTGCAAAGGCCACAGAGAAGACTGCCTTAAGTGGCAAGAGAAAAGCTGATGATGAAGCTCCTGAAAACTCCATGAACAATCAGAGTGTGGGAAACAGCACTGGGAGGTCCTATAACTCCCAAGGTCAAAGCAAGAGGTCTGGGAACAACAGTGGTAACTACCGCCAGGGCAGTAATGGTCAAAGCAACTACAGGGGTAACCTGCCTTTGTGTAACAAGTGTGGGAAACATCATGCTGGTGTTTGTAGAAAGAATCTGAACTGCGAAAGGTGTGGAAAGAAAGGCCACGAAGCAAAAAACTGTTGGGCAACTTTACCTGAGCAACAAAACCGCCAAAGGCAAAACAACAACAACCATGGCAATAACTATGGGAACAACCGTAACGGGCAAGGAAATAATTAGAACAACAATGGTGGAGCCCGTGGCTGTTTTGAATGTGGTGCCCAAGGCCACATTAAGAGGGACTGCCCGCAGTTAAGAAGACAGGGAAATGGTCATCAGGGAAACAACGGTGGGAATGGTAATGGTGGAGGTAATGGTAACGGGAATGGCAACGGGAATGGTGGAAATGGTAGAGGTCGAGCTTTTGTCATGGGTCAAGGAGAAGCTCGCAACGATGCCAACGTGATTAACGGTAAATTCATCCTTAATGGTTTCTTTGCTACTGTATTGTTTGATTCTGGTGCTGAAAGAAGCTTTATTTCCACTAAATTTGCTAAGCTAATTAAAGCTAAACCTATTGCCTTAGATCCTAAGTACGTGGTAGAGCTAGCTAATGGTAAACTTCATGATACAACTCAGATAGTTAAGGACTGTAAGTTAGAACTAGCTGGCCATACAATAGGAATCAACCTTATGCCTTTCCCGATTGGTAGTTTTGATGTTATAGTAGGAATGGATTGGTTATCTGAAAACCGAGCTGAAATCATATGTAAAGAAAAAGTGGTTCGTATCCCACTCGAAGGAGGTAAAGTGTTAACGGTCCAAGGTGAAAAAGGTGGAACAGTAACCGGTATTATTTCGTTTCTCAAAGCTCAAAAGTGCCTTCGTAAAGGTCACTTCGCGATTCTGGCAAACGTCACCGATTCGACACTTCCCGAACGTAGAATCGACGACTACCCGATAGTCCGCGACTTCCAAGACGTATTTCCTGAAGATCTGCCTGGTTTGCCTCCAGTTCGACAAGTAGAGTTTGGGATCGACCTAGCTCCTGGAGCCGCTCCGATTGCACGCGCACCTTACTGTTTGGCGGTAAGCGAACTCAACGAACTCTCTTCACAACTCCAAGAGCTACTCGACAAGGGATTTATTCGTCCAAGTTCGTCTCCGTGGGGAGCACCGGTATTGTTTGTTAAGAAGAAAGATGGAACGTTCCGTATGTGTATTGACTATAGAGAGCTTAACAAGGTTACTATCAAGAATCGGTATCCACTTCCTCGAATCGACGATCTCTTCGACCAGCTACAAGGTTCGAGCTACTTCTCAAAGATTGATCTACGGTCTGGATATCACCAGCTTCGCGTTCGAGATGAGGATGTCCCCAAGACTGCTTTCAGAACTCGTTATGGTCACTACGAGTTTTTGGTTATGCCATTTGGGCTAACTAATGCACCTGCTGTATTTATGGATCTGATGAATCGAGTGTGCAAGCCGTACCTCGATAAATTTGTAATCGTTTTCATTGATGATATTTTGATCTACTCCAAGACGAAGGAAGAACACGAGAATCATCTACGTCTTATCTTGGAATTACTCCGCAAGGAACAGCTTTACGCTAAGTTTTCAAAGTGCGATTTTTGGATTCGCGAAGTCCAGTTTCTTGGACACATTGTCGATCAGAATGGAATTCATGTCGACCCAGCTAAAGTGGAAGCTATCAAGAATTGGTCTACTCCAAGAGCGCCAACCGAAATCCGACAATTTTTGGGACTTGCCGGATATTACCGAAGGTTCATTAAGGGTTTCTCGCAATTGGCTCAACCCTTAACGGCTTTAACGCACAAAGGAGTGCAATATAGATGGGGTGAAAAAGAAGAACGCGCGTTTCAAACTCTTAAGGACATGCTATGCTCAGCTCCAATTCTCGCGTTACCCGATGGGGTTGACGACTTTGTAGTTTACTGTGATGCATCCATTCAAGGACTCGGTTGCGTGTTGATGCAACGAGATAAAGTGATTGCCTATGGGTCCAGGCAACTGAAGGATACTGAGAAGAATTATACAACGCATGATTTGGAATTGGGAGCCGTTATTCATGCACTCAAGATTTGGAGACATTACCTCTACGGAACAAAGTGCATAATATTTACCGATCACAAAAGCTTACAGCACATCTTTGAACAGAAGGACCTCAACATGCGACAACGACTGTGGGTCGAATTACTCAATGATTATGACTTAGCGATTAAGTATCACCCGGGAAAAGCCAATGTTGTGGCTGACGCTTTAAGTCGCAAAGAGTACGAAAAGCCTCGACGGGTACGAGCGCTGCAACTTACCATCCACGCGGGATTGCCGGATCGGATCCGCGATGCCCAACAAGAAGCTTTAAAGGAAGAAAACTTCGCAGCTGAAGCACTGCGAGGGGTGGATGGAAATTCTGAAGTTAAGTCCGACGGACTCAGGTATTATAATGATAGAATTTGGGTTCCTTTACTTGGAAATCTTCGTGAGCTCATGATGGACGAGGCTCACAAGTCAAGGTATTCGGTGCACCCTGGATCGGATAAAATGTACCAAGATTTGAAGGGTTTGTATTGGTGGCCGAATATGAAAGCCGACATCGCGCGATATGTGGCTAAGTGCTTAACATGCTCAAGGGTTAAGATTGAGTACCAAAAGCCTTCTGGGCTACTGCAGCAGCCAAAGATCCCAGAATGGAAATGGGAGGATATCTCCATGGATTTTGTAACAGGATTACCTCATCGGTCGAATCGACCGGATGCGATTTGGGTTATCATTGATCGACTAACCAAATCTGCACACTTTATTCCAATGAGGGAGAACGACAATATGGATAAGTTAACTAAGCTATACATTGACCGAATTGTGGCACGTCATGGAGTGCCTAAGACCATTATCTCAGACCGAGATCCTCGATTTACTTCCCGACTATGGCAATCTATGCAAGAAGCATTGGGAACCAGACTGGATATGAGTACAGCTTATCACCCGCAGACCGATGGTCAGACAGAACGAACTATTCAGACTTTAGAAGACATGCTCCGAGCTTGCGTTCTCAACTTCGGTAAAGACTGGGAAGCTCATCTTCCATTGGTGGAGTTCTCCTACAACAACAGTTATCATTCAAGTATCGGTGCTGCACCTTTTGAAGCTCTATACGGCAGAAAATGCAGATCGCCCGCGTGTTGGGCTGAAACGGGTGAGAAAGGACTCACCGGACCGGAAATCATTCATGATACGACTGAACGGATCATTCAAATCAGAAAACGGATAGCCGCAACACGTGATAGACAAAAGAGCTATGCCGACAAACGCCGTAAGCCTTTGAAGTTCGAGGTAGGCGACAAGGTACTGTTGAAGGTATCTCCCTGGAAAGGTGTGATACGCTTCGGAAAGCGTGGAAAGTTGAATCCTCGCTACATCGGTCCTTTTGAAATCATCGGGGAAGTAGGGCCGGTGGCCTACCGATTACAACTCCCTGCAGAACTCGATGGAGTTCACAACGTGTTTCACGTTTCGAATCTAAAGAAATGTCTGGCTGAAGACACCGAAATAATTCCCTTGGAGGAATTGGAAATTGACGAACATTTGAGATTTATCGAGCAACCAGTAGAAATCATGGGACGCGAGGAGAAAGCCCTCAAACGTAGCAAGATTCCGATCGTTAAGGTACGATGGAACTCTAGGCGTGGACCTGAATATACTTGGGAACTAGAGGATCAGATGAAGAAAAAGTATCCTCACCTGTTCGAGCAAACGTCCACGGAAACTCAAGGTATGATTTAATTTTGGGGACCAAAATTCCTTTAACAGGAGGAGGATGTGACGACCCTAAAACTTTTACTTTCTTTCCCCAGCAACAACGACAGCCGAGGCTGCGAACGCTACGACGCAAGAATAATTTTCGGGACGAAAATTCCAATTACAAGGGGATGATGTGACATCCGAGAATTTCAAGGTTTACTTCCGTTAGACAATTGCGTTAGTTACGTTATAAGTAACTTAGTAACTAATGCTTAACTAGGCCGAATACGTCCACGACCCTTGGTTGATCACCAAACCCGCCCATATGTGTTATGTGTTCGTTTACTTATAGTCATTATGTGCAATGTGATTTAAATACATGATTTAGTATTGTGAATAGCTTGACAACCCATGAACTGTACTTATCTTGCTTAAAATGTAAACTAGTCACTTTCGGGTTTCCAGCGAAACTACCGGGCGAAACTATAGTGTCGCCCGGCTAGTCTACCCTCTGACTACCAAAGCCAGTTTCGCTTGGCCAGCGAAACTAGGCCCTGATATATAATGACATAAAACCCTAGATATCACATTCTTGCCTCATTTCACACACACACACACACTCTCCTGAGATATTCTGGACCAGCTGATTCTAGCCAAGAACCATCAAGGAACCATCATCTCATCTCATCCATTTGGCCCTAGATCGAATCGTGAGTCCCCAAAACCATTCCTTATGCATTTATATGTGTTTTCTTGGTGTTTTACTTTAAAGCATGACCAAACCTCCATGGAATCACTTGATCTTCTGATATGTTGCTTAGGATTGCTAGATCTGTTATAAAGTTTATAACTTTACGTGTGAAATCCATCCATGATGAAGATTTATGCTAGATTAGGTCATTTTAGGTTAAAATGTGTTTTTGGTGATTTGATGATGAAAATGCATGCTAAAGGTGTTAAAATGACTTCTGTGATGTTGGTAAATGGTTATGTATGCTAGATAATGAATTGCATGTAATATGGAAGCTGTTAGATTGATTTTTAGGCTGATTTATGTGTTTTTTCGCGACCAGCGAAACTGTACTGTTCTCTGGGCGAAACTATGTAGCGAAACTATGTATATCTTCATCCAGCGACACTATGGAGCGAAACTGTAGTGTCGCCGGGTAAACCAACCAGACCTGTCCGAACTAAACTATCGAGCGAAATTCCCTGAACGAAAGTTCAAACCAGTTTCGGGCGAAACTAGGCTAGCGAAACTGTGCCAACAGTTTCGAGCGAAACTAACCTAGCGAAACTGTGTCATCGGGTATTGCCTAGCGAAAGTGCTGCCCGTGCACACAGCGAAACTGACTAGCGAAACTGCTAGCGAAACTGAGACCAGAATCCAAACTTGTACAATTTACTTGAATGTTATGCCATGACTTACATGATTATGCCATGATGATACATGCTTTGATTTCTGATGTATATGAACCCTTATTTATGATCAACCATCGGTGTCGTGTGTCTGTATGTCGAGTCATAGTTCCAACGTGCTATGTTATGGGCCATAGTGACGTTAAGTAAAGATTAGACACGAAACTAATACTTAAGACCTAAACGTGTTCTTAGGTCTTCGTTAAGCAAACTTGGATTATATAGAAAGTGTAGCAGTGCAACCCAAGGTGAGTGTCACTAACCCAATTACCGTGAACCCGTTTGGGTCACACCGAATAACTAAATAAAAACGATGCTGACAACTTCGAGAGTGCTAGGCACCTCCCTGATGAACGTGAAAACTTGGAGTGCTCGGCACCCACTTGATGAACTTGAAGTGCTTTATGGGAAGCACTTGCGAATTACTTAAACAACTATTTCTGAAATGAAACTGAAAACACTTTTGAGATTCATGAGAATCCAGCAAACCTTTTTAATATGGCTAGTGTAGGTTAAAGTCTAAACCACATGATATCACATGATTTCTAAGGATGCCTTGAAACTTAAAAGTCCTCAACTAAATTGTACCATTAATTGTAAAGCGAGGGGATGTTGGGTAGATCTACCGGAGTTTGACAAACTCCGTCCCGTGGCACGGGGAGTGCACGGAGGTACAATATCAGCCTATCTGACCGTGATCCCGAGAGGACACGGGGGAGGCAAATCCGCGATGACGTAGGTCCGCAGAACCTGATGGCACGGCCACTACAATAATTTATGGTCAGCTTTGGTACAAACTTCCTTAGTGCATGGAACAACGGATTAGCTACCCGCGATATCGGTTGAGCACTTTAACTATACAAGACTAGTACATACCCGATAACGTAGGTTACGGACAATACTTTTACTAAACCTCAATACTATGATTTTGGTTATCACAAGCATTGCTTTTCACAAATAAATTATATGTAAGAATACGTTTACAGGATTATGGCTTATGAGACCGGGCCACTGCGTGACAAGCCCACTGTGAACTCACCAACCGTTAGGTTGACACTTGCGTGGTTTAAACTTTTGCAGATCGCTAAGGAGTATCCGGAGCGGGTTGGCATGGCACATGAAGACCTTTGTTTTTTATTAAACTTAATTGGGTATTTAATACAATGATTTTGTAAAGCACGTGGTTAGTGCTAAAGATAATGTTTCCTTTTCCGCTGCGTACTGTTAAACTGTTTTTATCATTGATGTTTGGACTTTACTCTGATTCGTTTAGTATTTGTAACTAATGGTTGTGGTCCTGGTCTGGTCGCACCCCTTAACGGTATAAACTCCGTTAGTGGTTAATTTGGGGGTGTGACAGAAATAGTCTAGGTCATTCCATTTTTAATAACCTAGTTCCCTATAGCCATGGCTCTGATACCAATCTATCACACCCCAACTGACGGTGAAAACGTCGGGGCATGATTAGATTCCCCATAAGCTCATGACAACTAATTTAGTGAAAATAGTTAAATAATGAATTTTATTGATAACATTAAAAAATAAAACAATACACCACATATTGATAAGAAATACAGTTTCATTATTAAACTAGGTCCAAAAGCCCTATGTGATAACATCTTGAAACATCAACATCGTAGCCTGCAACATCTATAAGATAAAGGGAGGTCAACTATAAATAGTTGGTGAGTAACCTCAAATTTGATACATAACATATATTTGAAAAACATGCGTTACGTGTCATATGATAGAATAAGTGAAATATAACATGCTAGAAGATATTAACAACATGAAAGACTAGGCATAACCAAAATTGCTAGTATAAAATGACAACATGAAAGACTAGGCATAAACAAACCTCAATGACATATGCCAGATTCCCTGACCCGCATGTTAGACTAAATGAAATAAAGAAATAGTCTCCAAACATCCAACGCCGAACCGGTCAAGTTGAGTAGGTTGTCAATTGATAAATCTACTTGTGTTGCCCCAGGCCTTACATTAAAGTTCATGCCAAATGAAAGACATGACATACATGACAACCATGACATCTTTGACATCCAAATGAAAACATGAAAACCTTTGATAAACATGAAAGCCTTTGAAAATCACATATTGACAAATCATGCTAGAAGTCACATAACACATAATTCACACATAGATCACATACGCATGGTAAATGATAAACTTGAAAGACAACACTTTGAAATATGATACATGTTCCAACCCCAAAAATGAGAAAATGAGAAATTGAGAAAAAGGGGCAAGTATTACTCACTTGGATTAGAAGTTAAGTCCACGAAGCGAAAAGTGAAGGTGAAAGGATCAGTCCCGAAGATTCATCCTAAAAGAATAGAAGGGGATGACATGAATATTGGAATATGAGATTTTAAGCTCTTGTGCATTTGGGGAGTGTGTTTTAATATTATAAATTGAAGTTTGAAAACATGTTAACTTTTAAGAGTAACAATACCTTAAACGTTACTAGACATGCTTTGGCCTAATAGGTTATGACACTCTCATCGGGGCATCCCAGGTAAGCATCTGGCCCGACTATGGGGTTTATGCGAACACTTATCCTTTGACAGAGACCCCAACTACCGGTGTTTTCACCCTTCCAGTTACTACATGTCATTCGCGTCTCAAGTACCATCACTAAATATGTTGTTAAACAGAGATTGATTTCTAAGTTATTTGAAATTCTTATAATAAGTTTATGTTCAAAACCTGAATTACATATTTGAATGATTAAGAATTAGTTTAGTTGTTGATTTATGAAAAACAAGGCTTAATCCCCAATTTTGTTCATGCATAAAAATGTTGACTTTTGGATTAGAAGAATATAGATGAAATTGGACATGATAGTTTAGACTCGTTGGGCCTAAAGAACCTCTACAAGGCTACGGCAAGCCTAATTCGGCTTAAGCAAGGAAAAACGTCCTATTGACACGCCTTTGCAAAGCTAGGTCGTCCAAAGGACAAGCCTTAGCAATGCAAGGCTACCTAAAAGAGCCTAAAGCACCTAACTAAGAACCTAAACTAAACTAATTAAACTAATAAAGTGATAAATAAACGAATAAAGAAAGGAAGGAAAGAAAAGAAACAAAGAAAGAAAAAGAAGAAGAATTACCTTTAAAGAAGCTTTTCAAACAAGACGAGGTTGAAAGGCAGCACATCCTCGCCGAGAGCATAAAAACTACTAAGCACGACACCCGAAAGCGTATTGCAGTTGTGGAACCGCCAAAAGTTGGTTATTCCACTTGTTTATACTCAAACTAGGAGTTGCAAGCTATTAGGGATCAAGAGAGGGTATATATAGATGAGAAATGGAGTGAAATTTTATTTTTGGGGCGATGTGGGATGGGTTTAGAAGAGGAGGTCGCGACTATGCAATCAACATCTAACACCAAACTTGTGTTCGCGATCCCCGCTTCGTTATAACTCGGTTTTACACGCGGGTTTCGCCCACGTTCACCATTTTCAGAGTAATATCATATAGAATAGATTATCCAACAGTCATGGTGTTTATAATTGGGATTAAACCTTGGATCTTGATGTGGGTCGATTTTTCATTTTTTTTGAAACATACGGATGTTACAGTCTCCCCTGCTTTAGGAAATTTCATCCCGAAATTTAGTTAGTAGAGACTGTATGAAAAAGAATGAGGATAATTAAATGTTATACCGAAGAGTACAAAAAAAAATTTGTAAAGGTTTGCTTTGGAATAGTGATATAAACTTGTGACACGATTTTGACACACGACCAGGGCCAACTCTCATTCCGACTCCTAGCCCACTATTAAAGCACCACCGATGCTTATATATAGTGTGTACCACAGCTAACCCACCACATCATTGCTACTTCAAAAGCGTGCTAGTTACTACGGAGAGACTCCTTCACACAACACAAAAGAACGGAAAAGATTTTGATAAGGGAATACTTGACACCGCAAGATCTAGACATAAAATATATAACAAGCGATACATTTGATAATGACATGGTTTATGGCGTACACGCATGGAATGAGTACCATGCCAAGAATCAAAGGTCATAGATGATTCAAAGATTAGAATGCATATTTTGACCAAACAACTTGATCAATAAAGTGAAAGCCACATTCTCCCCTACATTAGGATATCCAAACAAGGAGAGGCAGAGGATAGAATAAGACATTGAGGGGTTAACATGTATCCATTTGAAAGTGATAACTTGACTAATTAAAATCAATGTAAGTGAATGTATCCATCAAAATTGAAATCGATGTAACTGACAAAAGAATGTCGGATTTCAAAAAAGAGAACGCGTTCAATTCTGGCGAACTAAATGTGTCGCGACTCACACCTAGTCCACCTTTCTCGAGGCACGGGGTCTAGATGAAATCCAGAAAAAACAAATTCCTTGCTAATACAACAAGAACTCACGGCTATGACCCAAAATCAATCGTATGGTTAACTAGTATTACATACAATTGACGGTCATAATTCGTATGAGTCTTGGTTAGCAAGATTGTTAAAACATGTGATAGTGAAAACATGTGATAATGAAAACATGTGATAAGGTGGTCATGTGATAATGAACGCGTGTAAGTTGTAACAATGATGGCATGAAATAATGGAAACATGCTGTAATGAAAACTTGAGGTAGTGAAAACATGAAAGCATGAGATAGTGAAAATATTTAATCATGAAAACATGGGATAAGGATAGCACAAAGGGTAATTGTGATAAGCGAATGGTTTACAAGTGCTAAGTGGTATATTAAATGGCAGATTCGAATGAATGGATTAACTTAAATCGAATGACATGAATTTGAAAGTTGAATATCAATTAAACATAAGCATGTAAGTTTGAAATCGTGAATTGAGGGTCGAAACACGCAAGTATGAAATTTGAAATACACGAGTTGAACCGGATGTTGGAATCTACACACCGAATATAGAAATCTTCAAACTGAAAGTAAAAATCTGCAAGCCAATCGTTGAAAATCACAATCAAATTCACCATCTGTGAGTAGAAAATCGCAAACCGAACTCACCACTCATATATTGAATAATGTGAGTTACACAGTTTTGAATAAACACATCAAGTGTTGACACCACGAGTTTAAATCCATAGATCAACATTAGAAACTATGAATTAAGTCCACACATCGAGTATTGAATAAGGCGGTTTTGGAACTCATACACTGAGCATGGAAAACCACATTTTAAATTTGAAACATTGAATAGAACGAATATGAAAAAAAAAATACAATTTGTATCAAAATGCGGAATAACGCGAGTCTTCCAAAAGATTCGAAAAGGTACGTCATCATAATTGAGAAGTATCCATACTATATAAGTAGTATAGATATGGGGATGTCGTCATAATGAATGCGCTAAGAGTCTAAATGAGAGCTGTAATTGCGGAAGCAAGATAATTAGAGGTAGATTGCTGACACAAAACAATGTGGGGCAATAGGGTGACTTGCCAACAGGATTAGTACCGGGAAAGTTAATGCGGAAGTCGTCGTGGCCAACGGGAGGAAGACCCAATATCTCTTCAGAAAATAATTCAAGGTAGTCCCGAACGACTAGGATGTTTTGGACTCCCTATTCCTGATTACGAACGTCCACAATTGTGACTAGACATGCCATTTACTCCTTATGCAAGTACTTATGGGTTTTAACTTCAGACATGAGCTAGAACCCATGGAATGGTTTATCGCCATAGATTTCTTGGACTTGATTATCGAGAAGGAAAAATGAAACGATCTTCACAATACACATAAATTTGACGTTAGCTAGGGTAAAAATGAGTTTGGATAAAAATGATTGTTAAGGCGAAACAGAAGGAACATCGCGTAATTGCATTTGGAATACAACCTTGAATATACAGGATGAGTTTTTTTTTAATTTAATAAACATGTATAGTTATCTACTCGTAAAGTTGTAAAGTCGTAAACTCGTACACATGCAATCCCGTAAGCATGTGGAGTCGTAAACTCATAATTTCCTAAACGAGTAAATTCCTAAACATATATACCTAAAAGTGCAAAACGTGATATTTTGGAGGGGTTTAAAAATGAATAATGTAATATTTTCTAAATGGGATATCATGTACGTGTGAGTTTGTAGGCTAGTTTATGGGTAAACGCATTAACTCATAAGCATGTAATCCCATAACCATGCAAACTTGTAAACTCGTGAACCCATCGACAAGCACTCGCTGACCTATAAATGAGTTAAAAAGAAAAATACGTGCTATAAATAAGTTTTGAAATGATGAATGTAATTTTTGTTTTTGAATTGCACATCGAATAATGAAAGCACAACATAATTATTTTAAAAAAACCATAAGCTTAAAAACCGATGGACTGGATTCAAACGGTAAATTTAAATTGAGATCAAAACGTGACTATGCGCACTCGTTTGGCTAGTTTGACCGAAGCATTATCTGCAATGGCCAGCCTAGGACACACATTGTGGGGTTACGTGAATCACCACGCAGGTGTGTCTATTTGGCGTTGGTAACATGTTGAGTCTAAAATGGGTTAACAACAAGATTTGATAAAATAATTAATCGACCATGACTTAGGTATCGTGAAATGAAGGTTTTAAAAGTACGCCAGAGTGTTTTATGAACTCACAAGTTTTTTTCCTTTTTGTTTAATATTGGGATAATCATATCCATAGCACATTTATGGTGAGGATGAATGACATGAATTTGAAATATAAGGACGGTGTGTGAAAAATCAAGAGTATGTGATATCATGAGGGTAACAAACTGATTGTTAAACATCACAAAATACCTTGACCATGGAATCGGAAAATTGTGAAACTCGAGCTACTAAATAAATAACAAGGGTTATTTGAATTCTCAAAGGTGCATCGAAATGGAACTGTGAACCGATAATGTAAATCGTAGGATAGTGTAGGATGTGATACGCCACAGGGGTGTCGTACAACATAATGAAATTGTGATATAGAAATCACAAGGATAACTTTAGATGTAATAAACACGAAAGGTTTGAATATGGAATATCAATCGACTAAATTATGGGGGGTAAAATATGTAAAATTGTGAAAGTAAGTGTTGATGGTGAAAATTTCAAAAATGCCATTGAAATCACAAAAAAGTGGCATACCATGAAATCTTCAAAATAAAAAGAATTTCATAGATCAATATCAGAATATAAACCGGATATCATGAAATCGCATGCAAAACACGAAATCAAATTGACTTGTTTAAAAAACCAATGGAATGGTTCTCATTTCCTGATTGGGAAACTGCCACCTTCGACTAGTCAGGGTTAATATGGTTCCTAGAAACGTTTGTTATGACATGCTTTGGCATAATAGGCTAAGGCACTCTCGCCAGAGTGTCCCAGGTAACGCTTACCTAAATAGACACCCCGACTACCGGTGCTTTCACCCTTCTAGTTACTACATGTCCCTTACTAAGGAACTTAACCTGGACGAGATTTCAAAAAAATCAAATAAAATTAAGTTCCTAAAATGGCATGTAAGGCACCATTACTAAGGAAAAGGCTAGGAAGCCTGAAATTGAGTGCATGAGTGTGTGATAAGTGTTAAACTTGAGGTACATCCTAACTGAGGCAAAACAAGACATAAAAAAAAGCAATCTCTAAACGAAGCATGCAATACACGAGGTTCTCGTGTTTGGACACCTAAGGAAATAGTCTAGGTCATTCCATTTCTAATAACCTAGTTCCTTATAGCCATGGCTCTGATACCAATCTGTCACACCCCAACAGATGGCGAAAATGTCGGGGGATGATTAGATTTCCCATAAGCTCATGACAACTAATTTAGTGACAATAGTTAAATAATGAAATTTATTGATAACATTAAAAAAACAAAACAATACACCACATATTGATAAGAAATACAATTTCATTATTAAACTAGGTCCAAAAGCCCTATGTGATAACATCTTGAAACATCAACATCATCGCCTGCAACATGTATAAAATAAAGGGGGGTCAACTATAAATAGTTGATGAGTAATCACAAATTTGATACATAACATATATTTGAAAAACATGCATTACGTGTCATATGATAGAATAAGTGAAATATAACATCCTAGAAGATATTGACAACATGAAAGACTAGGCATAACCAAAATTGCTAGTATAAAATGACAACATGAAAGACTAGGCATAAACAAAACTCAATGACATATGCTAGATTGTCAACCGATAGATCTGCCTTTGTTACCCCAGGCCTTACATTAATGTTTATGCTAAATGAAAGAAATGACAGACATGACAACCATGAAATCTTTGACATCCAAATGAAAACATAAAAACCTTTGATAAACATGAAATCCTTTGAAAATCACATATTGACAAATCATGCTAGAAGTCACATAACACATAATTCACACATAGATCACATACGGATGGTAAATGATAAACTTGAAAAACAACACTTTGATATAGGATACATGTTGCAACCCTAAAAATGAGAAAATGAGAAAATGAGTAAAGGGGTAAAGGATTACTCACTTGGATTAGAAGTTAAGTCCACGAAGCGAAAACTGAAGGTGAAAGGACTTGTCCCGAAGATTCATCCTAAAAGAATAGAAGGGGATGAAATGAATATTGAAATATGAGATTTTAAGCTCTTATGCATTTGGGGAATGGGTTTTAATATTATAAATTGAAGTTTGAAAACATGTTAACTTTTAAGAGTAACAATACCTTAAATGTTACTAGACATGCTTTGGCCTAATAGGTTATGACACTCTCATCGGGGCATCCCAGGTAAGCATCCAGGTCTGACTATGGGATATATGCGAACACTTATCCTTTGACAGAGACCCCAACTACTGGTGTTTTCACCTTTCCAGTTACTACATGTCATTTGCGTCTCAAGTACCATCACTAAATATGTTGTTAAACAGAGATCGATTTCTAAGTTATTTGAAATTCTTAAAAATGAGTTTATGTTCACAACCTGAATTACATATTAGAATGATTAAGAATTAGTTTAGTTGTTGATTTGTGAAAAACAAGCCTTAATCCCCAATTTGTTCATCCATAAAAATGTTAACTTTTGGATTAGAAGAATATAGATGGAATTGGACGTGATAGTTTAGACTCGTTGGGCCTAAAGAACCTCTACAAGGGTGCAGCAAGCCTAATTTGGCTTAAGCAAGGAAACACGTCCTAATGACGTGCCTTTGCAACGCTAGGTCATCCAGAGGATAAGCCTTAGCAATGCAAGGCTACCTAAATGAGCCTAAAGCACCTAACTAAGAACCTAAACTAAACTAATTAAACTAATAAAGCACCTAACTAAAAACCTAAACTAAACTAATTAAACTAATAAAGCGATAAATAAACAAATAGCGAAAGGAAGGAAAGAAAAAAACAAAGAAAGAAAAAGAAGATGAATTACCTTCAAAGAAGCTTTTCAAACAAGACGAGGTTGAAACATCTTCGCCGAGAGCATAAAAACTACTAGGCACGACACCCGAAAGGGTATTGCAGTTGTAGAACCGCCAAAAGTTGGTTATTCCACTTGTTTATACTCAAACTAGGAGTTGCAAGCTAATAGGGATCAAGGGAGGGTATTTATAGATGAGAAATGAAGTGAAATTTTATTTTTGGGGCGATGTGGGATGGGTTTAGAAGAGGAGGTCGCGACTATGCAATCAACATCTAACACCAAACTTGTTTTCGCGATTCCCGCTTCGTTATAACTCGATTTTACATGCGGTTTTCGCCCACGTTTACCATTTTTAGATTACTATAATAGAGAATAGAGTAATCCAACATTCATGGTGTTGAGAATTGGGCTTAAACCTTGGATCTTGATGTGGGTCGAGTTTTCAAGTTTTTTTGAAACATAGGGATGTTACAGTCATAAACCTTCACAACTTTGTTGTCTTTCTTCAGCACTATCACAGCCCCTTCTTCTCATTATAATACCACCATTTCAAATCTTGAATGAAATCTAATTCCATTTTCATCAACGAAATCTTCTTCAGCACATTAGGCTTTGTTTTGAAGGTAAGTATTATTAGCTTCTTCCCGGTTCTCTTATGAATTTTGGTCGGATGTCTACGCCTCTTCGGTCTTTGAGGCTTCAGAAATGGAAATCCAAAAGTACATTCTTTCTCAGTTTGATTCTTGAAGTATAGACCCTTCCAATCATCACCATAATTGTAGAAAGGCTTTCGTGTAAGCTCCCTAACATCCCCAACCGGTAAAGTATCAAAGTCTTGTGTAGTCTTGAAAAATTGAATCCTACGCTGACGTTTAATTCCATAGCACCTAAGACTTTCAGCATACATCCAGCTGATAATTTCACCTGATGCTTGACCCTTAAACCTTACATGCATTCTTTGCTTGATTGGCTTTGGAGGAGGAACATAATTAGCATGGAATGTCTTCATGTATTCATTGAACACCCATCGTTGATTCTGTTCTTTTGCCTCTTTAGCAATCGATCATCAGGTTTTTCAGCCTCTTTCTTTGTCAATGTCTCTTCAGCTTCAACACCTTTTTCTTTGGGAAATACTTCAAAAGCATCACCAGTCTGATCATTGTTGTTGAAATTGGAGTATAGATCTGGATACTCCTCTTCGGTTATAACTTCAACCTCAATTTCTTCTTCAAAAATATCTTCCTCAGACTCTGGTTCAGATGATTCATATTTCTCAGGTGCAGCTTCAGAAGTTCTCTTCATATCTTCGTCGTTCAAATCGAAGACTGCTTGAAGCTGTTCAGGATTAAGTTCACAAACAAATTCACCTTCTTCTAGCATCCGTTTGGACTCATCAATACTCTTTGTAGCTTGATTCGACGGAATCGAGGTTATCGGCATAGCATCTCTTGCATCTGGCTCCCCCTGAGATGTAGAAGTTCAAACACCCGAACCAGTATTTCCGGTTAGGCATGAACCTCCACCAACATTCCCATCACGGTCTTCATGATCAGGATCATCATTCAAGTATTTCAAATAATCCTCTTTACATCCAGAACCATACTCAATCTCCCCCTGAGCTTTAAATTAATGCATTAAGAATTTTAATTGCTCATTCATTTGTAAAAGCATAGCACTCTAGGTCTGACTTGTTGATTTCAAATCATAGCACTCCTGAGACTTAGCCGATTCCCCACGTTTCAATTGCAAATATCTCCTTGTAATGAAGTAATCAACTTCCCTTATGATTCAGTTCTTACTCTCAGTTCATCATTGCTTGTTCTCAACTCAGTAATCACCTTCAATTGTTCATCAGACTTAGCTTTTAAGCTGTCAATCTGTGCTTGTTGATCAAGTAAAGCACTGTTAAGGATACTGGCCTGAGAAAATGACACAGAACCTTGATCAAGATTGAAATTAACTTCTGGAGTTGATGTTGTTGAAGCGGTAGCTGCAGTAGCTGTTGAGAATACAGAAGTTGTAGGTATTGAACCCATAGGCTGATTTACATATTGAGCACTAGCACTTGCTAAAGGTGATGTGCTAGATGTTGTAGATCGTGTTGCATTCATCAAATCTTGCAAAAAATCTGACTGACTCAACCCTTGAAAAATATCAGCTTGAGCTATAGAAACTGTGGTTGTAGTAGTCGTAGTTATTTCAGGGAATGACATAGTTGGACTTGCTGAAAAAGATACATCGCGACGATGTTTCAAAATATACTGTTGACCTTTATGCCTCTTTCCTCTCCCACCAGCAGCAACTGACTTCTTCCTCCTTTTTGATGGAGTTACTGAAGATGTAGCAGTTATCTTCTGCTTTCCCTTGCCATCAACAACATCAGCTTCAGGATTCTAATCTTTGTCAGACTCAGATGGAGACTTGTCTTCATAGACATGACCAATGAAACATTCATTTTTCTTCTTCAAACTGGTACGATAAGCAAGATGCTCATCACTACCTTTCTTCACCTTTTTTTTCCTTGAACCAACTCGTATATAAAAAAACAGTTCATTTGTATCTGAGACATCTTCGGAGTTAGCCTCAAGAACTCATCATCTTCTGATTCTTCTTCATCAATCAAGGTATTAACCGCTGGTGTTTCAGTTTCATTGAAAGTCACATGGACTTCTTGTGTTGAAACAACAGGTTCTGAGACAGAAGGTTGAGATACAACCGGTTCTTGAACTACCGGTTCTGTAACCACTGGATATCGTACAACGGGTGTTTGGATCTTTCGTTTAGGTCATTTAACTCTTGATTGTTGTGGTTGCTGATTTTGTTCATCTATCCAACTATAATCCAACTCTTCAGAATCACAATCTTGTGCATGACGAGCTGCACCCTGAGCTGGTGCAATTTGGATTAGCCAAGTGACCAATCAATCTTTTCAGTTTTGGCTGCTCTTCATGTGACTTTTTCTGATAAGAGGCCAATGCACCCACACTAGTCTCATTCATATGCTTTATATCCATCTTTTGATTTTCAAGCTTTACTAAATCAGGATATTTATTGTTCAAAATCATCTGAAGAAACCTTGGATACAATGCTACTTTCTTGTGCCTCTGAGTCAAATTATCTCTCATGTAATAAAAGATTAATCCAGCACAATTGTATGGACGATTCATTATCAAGGCATTCAGCAATGAGATCATCTTCTGACCAACCTCATCTTATCCTGAAATCATGTGCCCCAAACACAGCAGCAATACATGCACTAAGAATTTGTAAGGAACGCTGAGAGATGACTTGTAAATCCACTCCCGACTTGGATCATCGGTATACCAAATCCCTTTCAACAACCCACATTATCAACATGAGGAAATTCAAGTGGAGCTGTTTTTGTGTCATCAGTCAGCTTCAGGACTCTTTGAACATCTTCTTTAATGAATGCAACAGTTTGATTTTGTACTGTTGCAGAAATTCTGATAGGATCATCAGTAATCGTTCTTGCTGTAGACCAAAATTCCACCAGAATATCATGATAGACATCACATGGTTGTGTAATGGCATAATGAATTCTTGATCTTTGTATGAAATCAAAGATTCCTGATCCTCCGAATTTAGCAAGCTTTGAACGAGCAACGCCAAGATGTGCACAAATGTTCTGCTTATCACCAATTTTTAAATCGTTCGCCATATCTGAAAACACATAAAATAAAAAGTTCGTTAAATTCAATGTGATTAACTGAAATGTTCACCAATTTCATCAGATCGTTGTCATTCGCGTAAATAATTGTCTTTTTATTCAAAAATCAATGTTAGACGAACTTGAGCCGAACTTCGTGCGAACTCCATACGAACCGAAATCAATATCCGAACTTGACCTAGTCAAAGGTCAATGTTGACCTTCGGTCAACGTCCGAACCCTTAGGTCAACGACCGAACTTCAGACGAACTTTGTCCGAACTCCAAGTTCGGCTGATGAATCTCAGGTTCGGCACTCGACGGTTACCGGGAGATTCGTCCTCTCTAAAAGTCGAACTTAGAGTTTGGACTTTTATAAAATTTTCAGATTGAACCCTGAATTTTGAAGAATCTTCAAATTGAACCCCAAAATTTTTAAATTTTGTCAATTTGCAACAAACTTTGTTCAATTCAATGATGAACTTTATGATTTCAAGTCCATTTGGTTGTATCCGGCATAATTTGATTTTTCAATATTGGTTGATCGAAAATAAAATAGAAAAAAAATCTTTTTGATTTTTATAAATTTTTCAAACACACCGAAAATCTTTTTGGATTTTTACAAGATTATGCTAAAACACACCTAAAATCTTTTTGAAATTTTCAGCTATTCAAAAACAAATAACTAAACAGAAATGAAATAACAAAATTGAAAAGAATAATAACTAAAATTTTTGCGAGAAAGATCCAGACGTGAGATCATATCAGCCAATATATATCAGACACACTTCAATTTCAATTTTAGTCAGCATGCAAGTCATGTAGGCAGAGAATAGAACTTTTCAGTTTATTTCAGTTTATGCAAATGAATTTTATAGCTTTTTAATATGTTAAGATATGTTTTAATCAAGCATTGAAAATATGATAGCCCACACAATCCGAAATAATGGCAATCTGGCTTATTCTATTTTTGTATTTTTCACAGAATTTGAATTTCAACAGAGATTTATCGTCTATTGTGTTTCATGCAATAATAAAGCAGAACCCTAAACAAACAACAATCAGGTCGGCTGGTAGGCACGCAGAGAAAGTCCGATTGTTTAGGAAAATAAGAAATAGAAAATAAAGCAGAATTTGTATAATCCAACAACAATCAGATCGGCACTCACGTACACGCAGAGAAAGTCCGATGGATTATACAAAACACCAAAGAAAATAATGCAGAACGTCAAACGAACACCAATCAGGTCGATCTTTCGATACGCAGAGAAGGGCCGATCTTTTGAAAAAATAAAGAAAATTAAACAAGTTGAAATTTCTGCAAAATGAAAGCATGCATACACCAGAACATCTCTTGTTCTGTTTTTGCTATTTTCATTTTTTAATTGCCAAAATTACACAGCATCCATCATGATGTGCCTCACAATTTTCAAGCAGAAATTTTTGAGTTTATATCATACTAGCATATATCAGATTTCCTTTACGCCTTCAACTAGCCAAAACAAGCACCTACAGCCTTTATTTCTACTTTATCCATGGTTGATAACATATGCTGATGTAATATCATTTCTCGCATGGTCGGATCAATTTCTCATTTTGCATTTTTTAATTTTTTATGCTTTTTGCATTTTTCATTTTTTCTGATTTTCTCACCCTAAAATACAAAACTCTATTTTTGGATTTTTTTAATAAGAAAAGAAACTCAACGAAAAAGAAACCAAAAACAAAAATTGATCAACCGACAGCTACTAAGCTGGAAATTTTGTATGCCGTTGATTTGCAAAAGATATCGAAAACGAGTTTTCTCAAACGCCTTAGTGAAAAGGTCCGCTTTTTGAAAATCAGTGTAGATCTTTTGCAAATCAATCAAGTGTTACTTATAACAATCACGAATGAAGTGATACCGGATGTCTATATGTTTAGTTTTAGAGTGATGCACGGGGTTCTTAGTAATGCATATAGCAGCAGAATTATCTATGTATATAGGGGTAGTAAGAAACTTCAAACTGTAATCCCACATTTGCTGTTGAATCCATCAAACTTGTGAGCAGAAACTTGCAGCCGCAATGTATTCAGCTTCTGCCGTGGATGTAGCAACGAATGTCTGTTTCTTACACTGCCATGATACCAACCTATCGCCTAAGAATTGACACCTTGCTGTGGTTGAATTGAAATTAATCTTGCCACTGCCGTAGTCAGATAAGTAGAACTTATCATCACGAGGATACCAGATCCCAAGATCTATGTTATCCTTCAGATAAGCTAGAATTCTTCTAACTACATTCAAATGAGAAATCCGAGGAGCTGCTTGGTACCTAGCATACAAATAAACGGCAAACATAATGTCGAGTCCGCTAGCTGTTAAATACATCAGTGAACCTATCATTGCCCTATAAAGAGTGGCTTAAACTTCTTCCCCATCTTCTTCAGGACAAAGGCCATGTGACAGCTGAATCGGAATTCCTGGAACACAAACGTCTTCAATCTTAAATCAACTCAGAACATCCTTAACATACTTTGTTTGATGTATGAAGATCCCTTTGTCAGATTGTTGAACTTGTAAGCCTAGAAAGAAAGACATTTCACCCATAAAACTCATCTCAAACCTAGTCTGCATTAACTTTTTGAAATCCTTCGAAAGTTATTCGTTTGAGCTCCCAAAAATAATATCATCAACGTATATTTGTACCAAGAGCAAATTCTCCCCCATTTTCCGACAGAACAAAGTACTGTCTACCAACCCATGCTTAAACCCGTTTTCCAGTAAATAAGTGGACAAGGTCTCATACCAAGCTCGAGGAGTCTGATGAAGACCATAAAGTGCTTTGTCCATCTTATATACCTTCTCCGGATAATCAGGATTGTAGAATCCCATAGGTTGTTTTACATAGACTTCTTCCTTCACTTTGCCATACAAAAATGCACCCTTCACATCCATATAGAAGACTTTAAAACCACGATGTGCCGCATAAGCCAAGAAAATTCTGATTGCTTTGATACTTGCAATAGGCGCGTACACCTCGTTAAATTCGATACCTTCCTCTTGAGAAAACCCTTGAACAACCAAACGGGCTTTGTTTCGCACTATAACTCCTTGATCATCCCATTTGCACTTGTATACCCAATGGGTTCCACACGGTTCTTTACTGTTAGCAGGTAAATCAACCAGGTGCCACACTCCAAGTTTCTGAAACTGTAACAATTCTTCTTGCATTGCCTCCACCAATGAACCATCTTGTAAAGCTTGTTTAACGTCAGTTGGCTCGATCTGGGATAGGAAACATGAATGAAACACCTCGTCTTGAATACCAGATTCCCTGATAGTAAGAAGAGCACTATTCTCAATTTGATGTCTTGTTCTCACTCCTTCATTTAAATCACCGATAATATTATCTTGCGGATAATAGGTGTTTATCTGGAGCGTCTGATGAACAAGAACAATGATCGTTTCTGCTAAGTCAGGAACATGATCTTCCTCAAAAACTACATTTTCAGTTGAATTATTGTCAGATGGTGAAACAAGTTGTATATTATCTGCAACAACTTCACTAGTACCACTTGTAGTAACTTTAACTTGTGGTTCAGCTTGCTGTACAAGAATCTCAACCTGATCAGACACAACTTCATGAAACTCATTGTCATCATCAGAAGACATATCATCAGCAATTATTGTGGTGTCAGTTGTGGTTTCTGTCAGATAATTTTCAACAACAGGCACGTTCGGAGTAGACGGAGTCTCAATATGCATGACCGGAGTATCATCTTGTAAATTGATATAAACACAAGTAAGATGATCATCAGATATTGCTGGTGTTGATTCAAGCGATTCAAAAATAGCCTTGTAATCAAACATTCAATCTGGTCCAACGCCTTTGGGTGGCAACGTGTAAGATTTGAAATCAACATGCAAATGTTCTTCCACTGTAGCAGTCTGCTTATTAAACACGCGTTTCTTCTGGTTTGAACACCCGACAAATAATCATTCAAAAACTTTGACTTCAAATTTACCAACAGACTTTAACACAGTACAGGAACACCCAAAAGGTTCCAAATATTTGAGATTTGGCTTATGATTCTTGAGTAACTCGTAACAAGTTTTTCCTAATACTTTTAACCGTAAGCACTCGGTTGAGCACATAACAAGCCGTGTTGACAGCTTCTGTCCAGAAATTTACTGGAAATTGTGCATCAGCCAACATCGTACGTGATGTTTCGATAATTGTTCTTTTCTCCCTCTCCACAACGCCATTTTGCTGAGGTGTGTAAGAAGTACTAAATTCATGTACTATTTCTTTTTCCAAGCAAAACACTCTCCTGACGTTGTTTTTAAACTATGTGTCGTTGTCACTCCGAATCCTTCTAACCTTCAACTTGTAGAATGACTCAAGTGTATTAATCAAGTTGACAAGGATTATTGAAGTTTCGTCCTTTGTGATAAGAAAATCTACCCATGAACATCTTGAAAATTCATCAGTTACCACAAGACAGTACCAATGTCCAAAAAATGCGTTTGCGATTCACAGGACCAAATAAGTCAATGTGAAGCATTTCCAATAGAACATCAATTAAATGGTACTTTTTCAGTGGAGAGATTTTCTTTTCTACTTCCCTTTCTTGCAGCAAACGCACACATCATTGAATATAAATTGATGCTTCGGAACCCCTTCTACAAGATCCCTACGAACCAATTCATTCATCTTCTGGTAATGGATGTGACCCATGCGTTGATGCCAGAGAACATATTCTTTCTCAGAATCCTTTGAAAGGAAACACCGACCCACAACATTCGATCTTGCTGAATTCATATCAAGAACATAAAGATTTGAGAAACGTGGTGCTCGCATCACAATGTAATCATATGGAATCTTGTATCCTGGTTTCAAGATCAAACATTCACTCCTTGTGAAAGTAGTAGTGTATTGCTTAACACAAATCTGGGAGAGGCTTAGAAGATTGTATTCCAATTCTTTTACATGTTCCACTCCGTCGAATGTGATAGCACCATTACTCAATTTACTAATTCGAGTAATCTGACCACCTTTATTTCCAGCAAAAGTGACTTTTCCTCCATCGAAATGTTTAACATCATGAAGTAGGGAGATGTCACCGGTCCTATGTCTGGATGCTCCGCTATCAACAACCCAAATATTATTCATGGGCCGTCGCGAAGATCCCTGCATAAATTAACAAATTGATTAGTTTCGGGACGAACCCAAGCTCGAAGCTTTGGGTCGACCGTCATCTTCGACAAAGTCATTACCAGCTGTGGATGAACCCTTAGGCTTCCACTTGTCAGTTAAAGTGCTTGTGGATCCAGATTCAGAGTTCTTTAACATTGATTTGGCATTATCAAAACCACCATCTAATTCTTATCATTTTGATGTTTGTGAAATTCAGATGATTCATCATAAAAATGAATGCTGCCTTCGTAATCCACAAATCTAACTTTCTTTTGTGAAACACCAGAGACAGGTGTCTCTGTTTGATAACCCTCAGAAGCCTCATCAGATTTTTTAGCTTCAGACTTATCAGCTTTATCCTTCTTCAAAGGATAATTCCGGTATGTATGACCACGGTTTTTGCACTTAAAACATTTTTATTTGTCAATGACAATCTCTTTGACCGTGTCATCATCCATACCGGTTCCAATGACGGGTTTTTGTTTCTTTGATTTTACAACCTTTCGATTACAAACACGATGATCACTAAAATCATCATAAAACCCAGAGTAACCAGTCAAACTATCTGGAAAATCACCACCATAAAAATATTGATAAAATATTATGTATTTCCAGCATAGTATTTGTCATCATAATCCTGAAACCTACCCCTCCTACCACCATACCCTGGACCAAAATTATTTCTAAACCCATGATCAACCCATCTTGGACCCCTTCCATAGACTGGTTGATTTGGTCCATAACCAAAATGATCATAAAAACCATCATCATGATAAAATTGAGATTTCTTAAAAAGTGAATTTGGTTTTCTGAAATTTGGTTTGGCTGGTTCATGAAAAATTTGTTTCTGATGAACCCTTGGTGATTGGAAACCACTTGGTGTCTTTTGCACAGATATTTGCACCCATTTTACAAACCCTGAATCAGAATTATGATCTGAATGTTCCGAATCAAGTGTGTCCTTTGGTATGATAACTTTACCATCTCCCCTCCTAATGGGCACACTTTTCACATTCGGATCATATGTTGGACCATAACCTCTCGTAAAAACCTTATCAATCAAATCTGGATTGACCATTTTTAACGGGATGTCCTTATCCCTATACATAACATCTAAACCTTTCAGGTGATAAGTTGTCCATTTCTTGGTTTTATCAAACTTTGCATTTTGAGTTGGATTGCCGACCTTTGCCTTTTCAGAATTCAATACTTTTCAAGATGAACCTTGTTCAAAAACCTTAGGTTTTGATTTTACAGACTCAGGTACAAATCCAACTCCACCATTCTTTAATTTGTTACCCCCCCCCCCCCCACAAATTTACCTCTTGCAATCTGATTTTGCTCATATTCACTTAGTTTCTTAAGCTCAGATTTAATGGTAGAAAAAATATGTTTTAAAATCAAATCATTATGATCTGGCTTAGAAATTGTTGTAAGAATGGGTTTTGAATTTTCACTTTCGGTTTCAGAAACAAGATCATCGATTTTGTCAATGTCTGAAACATCATAAAATAACTCATCAACAGTGGAATCCAAAACTGTTTTCCCAGTTGAATTTTTATCATACTTTTGATCAATGGATTTCTGATGAAATTTCTCATCAAGAGATGGAACCGTTATCTTTGTGGAGAATGATATAACATCCACCTTTTCAAAAACTTTTGCAGAAGAAGGACCATTTGTAATGATCACAGGAGCAGAAACTTGATAAAACTTTCTAGACACATTTTCATTATCAGTATTGTAGAGAAAGTTTGAAAATGATGGTGGAATTTGAAAAGTGTAAATTTTATTGTTTAATTCACAATTTTCAATTTTAAGATCAGACACAAATTTTTGACTGTTTGCCAGCTCCTTTTGTGGACACGAGCAATTCAGACTGTTTTATAAATTCATACTTCTAAAGACGTAATTGCTCGTGTACCAACATTAGCTCCTTTGTGGTACCTTCCCACCTTGTTTTGTAAATGTTCATATCAGCTCTTGCTACAGACAAAAGATCATTCAACTTTGTCTTTTCATCTAACAGAGTACTCTTAGCTGTAGCAAATTGATCACAAGACTTACAGAAACTAGGAGAAGAAACTACCCTTGAAGTGTCTGTCATCAAGGCAACTAAGTCTTTGATATTATTTCTTTTCAAGGCACCATTCTCCTGTTTGAGACTGTTATTTTCATCTGACAGCTTCTGCATTTCCTTTTGTAAAGCAATCATTTTATTAGGTACTTCCAAAGCAGTTTGTTTAGCCTTTTCATATTGTTGCTTTAAAGGAAGACTTTTCTGATACAGATTCTCAAAATCATTTGCTGTATATAATGAATCAGCTTTTGCAGCTTCAACCTCCTTAACCAAAGCTTCTTTTTCTTTAGTTAAAACTTTAATCTTCTTTTTCAACAAAAGAATTTAATCAGACTCAACTTGTTCAGAAATTGTATTTTCCATAAATGAAAACTTTTCTTTAAGCATTGAGTGAACATCATCATATGATTTTGTAACATTTGTTTAATCACTATCTCCAACATTTGCTTCATCATTTGCTTCATCACTGTCGTGTGTAGACTCAGTCATGGCATCTTCATCCTACACATGTTTAACAATTAAAGCAAATGAATCAGAAAATTAGTTACCCCAATTATATGTTTTGTCTTCTTGAGATACTAAAGCTTTAGAATTTTCAGACTTAGGGTTTTAGTTTTAGGAACTCCCTGAATTTGTAGCATTGTTGTTTCCAGACGCACTTGTCTTGGGAGAAAATTTTTGATATTCTTTCTTTTTGGGCTGAGAGCATTCCCGTGCAAAGTGTCCAAAATTCGAGCAATTGTAGCATCTCACTTTGGATTTATCAAATCCGATTCGACCACCAGAATTAAGATCTTTTATGCCAGTCTTCTTTAGAAACCTCTTTACCCTTCGAGCAAGCATAAAAAATTGCCAATTGATATCCATGAGCTCCAAATCATCTGGATCAACTTGGTCATAGTCTTCTTCGGTCAATTCCGCATTGCTCACTTTTCTAGTAATAACTCCTTAGTATGATGATACCAAAGCAGATACCAAGGCCATATAATCTTCCGTTGTGGTAACAGACATAACCATCTTGCTTGTATTCATCATGTTACTTGCTGGGATTGACACATTACACCCTTCAGATCCATAGTTGTATTCGTAATTTTCTAAATTTGTTCCATTCCCCGAATTTGAGACATTTCAAGACAAATTTCCAGCCACAAACGCAGTCACCAGAACTTGTAGCTTTCCTAGATTTGCCCGAAATTGTTGCAGCATTCGAACCATAATAAACATCAGGGTTTTGGATCTCAGCAGGAGTAGTGTTAACATTCTTCATTTCCAAATCCCTAGCTTGTAACTTTCCTAACAACTTCACAAAAGTTAAAGTTGAGTAATCCTTGTCATTGGTAAGCATTAAAAAAATATGGTTCCCACTTTGATGGAAGACCCTCGAGTAATTTTTCCTTTAATTCATCATTGTCCTTTTTATTTGAATGGTATCCATCTCAGACAAATGATGACAATATCTCGAGATCAACTCAGGAACACCTTCTCCATCAAAATGTTTGAAATTGTCAAACTCCTTTTTCAAAACTTTCTTCTTAATTTTCTTGTACTGATCATTGCCTTCACATTTTTCTTTCAAAGTAGTCCATGTTCATGAGAATGTTTGCAATTTTTAAATTGATGTAAAAGCTACTTTGGTAAAGCTTGTGTAAGAAGTCCGTAAGCTTTCTGTTCTCTCCTATAATCAGCCTTTTGTGTAAGATCCAGATTTCTTTGCATAACAGGAACATTGTTGTTATCAACTGGATAAACATACGGTGAATCCATGGCTATCCATAAATCACAATCCGTTGTTCCGATATAAGCTTCAAATCGTTTCTTCCAGTTATGATAGTCCTCAAGTTTGAGCAACTTGGGAACCTTCTGTGTAGTCCCAATTTCGTTGTCATAATTCAACAACGTTTGCATCTGAGATTAAATTACAGCAAAGGCATGTAAATCCGACATTTTGAAATTCTGAATTTTACTGTTTATCCGAACTCTTAACGAACTCTAATAAGTTGTCTGAACTTCTTCCGAACGAAATCCGAACCTAAGTACACAAGCCGAACTATCTCCAAACTCCTTTTGAACTCTGACTTCCAAACCTGATCCGACCTCAAAGCACCCGAACTCTTTCCAAACCTAGAATGATAAACAATACCGAACTCTATCCGAACGTCTTCCGAACTCTAAACGAGCTCTATCCGAACGTGATACGAACTTAAAACAAACAAAAATTCAAACGAACGGCAGACGAACTCCAAATTCAGAATGGTTACTGAGATGAACTTCAAGTTCGGAGCGGTTATTGGGACGAACCTCAGGTTCGAACAAACGAAACTTCTGAAACTCTCGATCACTCAGAAATACTGAATCTCACAAGCAACAGATGATCAATAGATCGAAAAACAGCCTTTGAACGTGAAACATGATGTGAAATGATCAAATTTTCATAAACGAAAGTTTAGGAGGTGAAAAATGAGATAAAACGAATTGTTTATCAACACAAATGATCACAAACGAGCTGAGCAGCACCAGAAAGCTCTGATACCACTTGAAAGTGCGTGACCGGATGGATCGTGATCAACTCGTAACCATTGTGTAAACAAAACGATGAATAAATGTGTAAATAATAAGACTCAATCTCATTCAATAACCAAGATCAGATTACAGAGACTCAGAGTTCAAAAACACGTTCACTTACACACATATAAGAAAACTTGATTACAAAATTCAAACCTAACGACCTATATATATAAACCCCTTGTCTGAACTCTAGACACTGTCCGAACCTGCAGTTCGGCTGCAGTTCAGCTAAGGTTCAGACAGGGTTCGACAGTTATGGTTTTCTTGAAATCTTAAACTCTTCAAAACATTGTCTGATCTAGCATCTTGCCATCTGCTGGTATCAACAGGTTTTTTTCGTTAGCTCTATCATCTCCCTCAAGTCGCATCTTTAACGATCTCCCTCCTCTTCTACATCTTCTTCCCCTTTTTCTTGGGCTTCACTTCTGTTAATTGGCGATGGTGGTATATGTCACGGATCTTTAATTCTGTTAATGGGCTTCACTTCTGTTAATTACGTTATCTTTAATTCTGGAGCAAAAATATTTAAAAAAAAAACGTAACTTTTGTTTTTCGTGTGATGCACATGTGCATCATATAATAAAAAAGTTATAAAATGTTATTTTTTCTTTAAATCTAAAGATAACACAACTATAAGATTTAAGGTGCAATTTCTTTTTAAACCTATTAATATATATGATCACATATATGAGGTTTTTTTTGGTGTGATGCACATGTGCAACATTCAATAAAAACGCAAAAAAATTATGGAAATATATGACATATGGTGCGACTAAGAAAAAAAAAATTAACTCATACTAAAAGTATGAGTTTCTTTTTGTGATGCACATGTGCACCACACAAAAAAAAAATGTGTTAAATTTTTTATAGGATTAAAGATAACATAATTTTAAGACTTTTGGTGCAATTTTTTTTTAAAAAATATTGTATGAAAAAGTTATGTAGGTTTTAAGATTTGTTATCACATTTCTCACAAAAAAAGTGTTATCGCAAGATCCTTCCCATATATATATATATATATATATATATATATATATATATATATATATATATATATATATATATATACACTATATAATGAGTATTGATCAAAATGGCATTTTCGTAATATAGGCGTCCTAAAATTAAGACGGGTACAAGTGAGGAAGAAAAATGTACAACTCCCCTAAGCATTTCTAAACCCTTCTTCTTTGAACCGGTGACCCAAACAAGAACGTGTTTTTGAATCATGGAGAACCGGTGAACCCAAAGTCCCAAAAACCTCGTGCCTTTGCAGAGTTGAATCACTTTTGAGGGTAATTTCACTACCCTTTCACGCAAGCCTGAAGTGTCAGACATCTTTGTTGATCTCTTTGTGTAATCGGCGATACAGACAACCAGAGATTAGAGAAATCGTGGAAAACCAGCCAGCAATTGTACAAGACAAGAAAGGTAAATCGATTTGAAATTTGAATCTCTCTGAAATTCCAAAATATTCTCACTCTCTCTCAAATTTCTGAATCTCTTCACACTTTCTCGATGATTTCACTAAAGATCAAACGAAACATGAGTCGATGGATTCATTGAAGCTTATCTGGAGTTTAATGGTCACGTAGTTGTTCTTGAAGGTAACGTTTGTGGATTTTTTTGCTTCATTTTTTTAGGGTTCCCAGATTCAACTCCTATGATTGTTGTTCTTGACGACATTTTTTTTGTTTCTTCTGCTCTTCATCTTCACTGAAGTGAATCAATTCTCAGTTTTTTGCTCTTTGTGTTCTGGTTTCTGCAGCTTGAGGTCTTTAATAGTGATTGTATCCAATTTTTGTTACATTTTATATGTTGAGATCGATTAGATGGAAAATGTTGTGATTTAGGATAATTAATATTTTAATTTTTGTTTAACTACAAAAGAAGATAGGAAGAAATCTGTGTTTCCTCAATCAGGTATAGTTCATGGAATTTTTACATTTATGTTCAATTTTGAGCTTTACTATATGCAATCAGGTATAACATCTTAGGTTCGATTTTCAGGTTCTTGAAGGTATCTCATGAAATATAAAGTTGTACCGAAATGGATTAAAAAAAGTTGTTATAGAAACATGCATAGCTAAGCTTCATAATTTGACTTTTATCTAAATTTTATTGTAGAAATCTCATGAGTTTTCTTGCAAGTATTTTTACTTTATAGCTAAAAATTAGACAAACAGATTGAAAAGTCCATGAAATCCTCATATATGTATTTTTATACAATTTTCTTGTTGGTATTTCATGAGTTTTTGGCCTTTAAAGCATTACTTTAAAATCCTGACAGCCTTATGCTGTATTTTTAGTCTTCAAGTGATAAAGGACATCTTCAAATCATTACTGTTAGTTTGGTTTATCCTCATTGAATTCTCTTGTGAATCAATCTGTTTAACTTTATGATATAGTCATTGACTGATGAGTTCATCTTCATGTGGAACATATATGCTTCAATCAGGGTGATTGAGACTAAATCTCATGTGTATGATCAGCAATGGCTTACATATCAAATTTTGTATTCTACGATTACTCTCTTCGAGCTAACATTTGCTAATATTATTGAATCGTAAAGTAGTATAGATTTTGTGAAGATTCTCCTTTTCAACAAGAAGGTACATACATACTGCTTTTCTCCTTTTCAAATCAGCTACTGGGTTTACCTTCTTAAAACTAAAGAAGCTATTTTTTTCATTGTTTTGCTATTGTGTTCCACCTTCTTTTCGCCCGAAATCAACTACAATTGCTAGGACGCATCCGTCTGGTTTGTTGATTCTGTTGGATGTTTTTTTTAATTGTCTTCAGGATTTAGTGGGAGGAGGGTTGTGGATCCGAAATGTTCCAAAAAATATACCACCTCTTTCCCCATGTCAAAGCCAACTGACAATATTATTATTCATCCGCCAAAGTGCATGCATCTCCAAATGGGTCCCTTTTGTGTGGGTTGAAGCTTATTACGTTAGCCCAAAACAAGGTCTACTTGGTTTGTTACACTCTCGATCACATGAGTATTTATGGACCTTCTCTCTTATAATTTCCTTTATTAGTTGACATCTATCATGAGTTTCATTTAATTGACTGGTTGATTGAGTTTTCTTATTTTATTTTCCAGATTACAAGATATAGATAGTAACTCCCCTCTTTTGAATAAAGAAAATTATATTGAAGTCAAGAAAGCAACCAAAGACTCTTGCTTAAGATAAAGGAGTGTTAGAAATGTCTTTATTTTCTTTTAAACTAAAATGAAATTTTGATTCATTTAAATAAATTCTAAGTCGTGCATTTGACATTATATAGTCTTTATATTTGTTGTTGTTATATATATTAAGTCATTTAATATGATATTAAATATCTTAACATTAATAGTCTTTATTTTTGTTGTGGTTATATATACCGAGTCTGAATGTGATATCAAATATTTGAACTTTAATAATCAAATTGACAACCCGTTTAAATATGCTATATATAAACATGATTCACTGTGTGTTTCTGTGTTGACCACATGCATGAACATCTTGATGATAATGAGAAAGATCTTATCAAGAAAGGATGTTACTGGTGTGCTGAATAGGTAGCATTATAATAAAATATTTTATAAAAGTCTAATTTACACATCTTGATGATAATGAGAAAGATCTTATCAAGAAAGGATGTTACTGGTGTGCTGAATAGGTAGCATTATAATAAAATATTTTATAAAAGTCTAATTTACACATCAATTTAGGTGTACTAAAAGTTTACTATAAAATTATGATTCATGAGTAAAGAAATCCACCCAAATTAACTCAAAACACGATGACACTTAAGAGATGGTTGTTACCACCTCAAAGGTCTCTTCTTCCTCAGATGTTGCATTGAGCGTAGTAGTTACCACCTTCGAGATAGCAATCTATTTAGGCACTGTAAAGTGAAAGAAGAGATTATAATAATTATGTCTGAAAGAAAAGAAAACATTTAAATAGCTGTTGATTATTGACTCTACTTCTATGGTAGCATCCTTCCCCTTAAAATTTAATTGAGTAGTTTTCCAAGTTTGTTCGTTTGTTTCTTATTATTTAATTGAGATCTGCATGGTTAATGATGTAAATAAACTACATGGATGCTAAAAATAAGAAAAATAACATACGTACATGCAACATATAACGAGAAAATTGATATACTGAAAAGCAAGTATTGCGTTGGTTAATTATCATCACCACCGCATCGTTCTATTAAACGGGACAAATATAATAAAAAGATCAAATAAATCATTATTATCAAACGGGTCATTTTTATGTATAGAGAACATTGTGAAATGAATTGTTGGAAAAAGTGTGTGTGAATGAGATGTTAATCTCAAAGAATTTTTTGGTTCAAGTTTAGGAATGTGGTGTATCCTATCCCACATTGGTGGGGGAACCAAAGTTCTTCTAGTTTATAAGGATAACCCTCAAAGCCTTGAATAACTCATGTGTCATGTTTTACTCCGGCTTATACCCTCGCGCAGGGGGGGGGGGTTGCAGAAAGTGGTTCGATGAGTCAAAGTCCAAGGCGTGCCCGCGCGACCTGCGGACACGAATGCAGCTTCGGAAAACCGAGTCCGAGAGAAGCAGATTTTTACTCGTTTTTTATCATGGTCTAGAAAATTCTAGATCAGCCTTTTGGTGTGACTTAGACTCTTCGCATCCTAAAACCGACTAATTATGATTGTTAATTAACGATCATAATGAAGAACCTTTAAGACAATAATAATTGCAACCTTTGGTGTGTAGAACTCTTCATGCGTATATACATGAAGACATTTTCGTGAATGGTTACACCATATGCTCCATACACACATCATTCGTTTTTGCTGATCACAGTTGCTGCTGCAACATTCCGTTCTCGTTTCAGGCAAGGATCATAGTCCGGCAGTACACGCTGCTTTGAACCGGTGTACCCTGGGAACAGACGGCGAATCTGTTTAAGGGAATTGTGTCAAACACAAGCCCGGTTCCTTCGTTTTCTTGTCTTCTACTTTCAGGGATCGTTCCTGCCATCAGTTCGTCATCCGGTTCACCGCGCCTTTGATTCGGTTAGATCGTCAATTTATTTTGTATTCTTATTGTATGCTTCTAATTGTGTGACGATTTGTCATAATCGTTTTACGCATAAGTTCCAACATGAATATTATATTATTCATGTGTATGAATATTTATTTTTAAATCGTTTTGTTTATGATGAATAACCAACCTTATGGATAAAAGTAACAGAATACAAGTACCACGTTGATTAATTGTTTCCGCCTCCGCATCACGCATGTATAGTGTTATAAGTTGTCTCCATGGCGCATCGCGCTAATAGAAACAAATATCGCGTTGTTAATTTTCGTTTGCCTTATATTTTTTTAATTGGTTTGAATAATTGACAAAGTCATTAACTAATTTTTTAACAAAGTAATTGATATTAAATGCATATCTCATATCCTAATTTAAAAATTGAAATTAATTGAAATTGATTCATAATAAATGAGGATATGAATACTTTTTTTTCAAATGTATAACTTTTTATATTGTCGAGTGTTAATTTTTTTCTTTAATTCTAATTATCGAATAACATTTTATAACATGTTAAATTTTATATTTGTTTTTTAAAACCGCCCGTGCGTCGCACGGGTATAAAAACTAGTATATATATATATATATATATATATATATATATATATAATACTATAATATGTATATAAGAGAGAGGATGTTGAAAGTTGAAAATTTAAGAAATTTACAAGTGAGAGAATCATGATTGACAACTGAACAAAGCATCAAACAAGTTGAATGTTGAAAAATAAATGAACCGGCCGGGTGTTTTCTTCTTTTATGAAACCGGTTTAAGATTGATATAACCGGCGATCCTTTCTTTTTTTGGTAAACCTGCATGCCTCCTTTCTTAGGCGTACAATATTTCTTCTCCATTTTCACGCCTTTCTTTCTCCTGCTCCTCCCTTTCAACCAGTAACGCATTCCCTTCCCTATTTCCGGTAAGAATCAGACTCCCTTTTCCTCTTTTCTTCTGCATCCTAGCCTAATCCATGCTAATCCTCTCCAAGAGGTTGAAGAAAACACAATTTTTTACGGTTCATATCGTTTGGAGCACTAATCGACGGTTCAAGAACTCTTTTCACACGGAGTCATCTCCGATTTTGACTCGGATGGAGCCTAGGTTGATTTGTATGGTGTATATAAAGTCACTGCAGATGAATCTCATTTAACATATCCAGTTGCATCGGCTTTACTTCTCTAGTAATTCTAGATTTTAATTTTTATATTTTTCTATTTTTTAAATTGATTTTTTACATCATTGGTTTAAATTAAGCTTGGTCTTATTCTGATTTAGTTACTTATTTGGCATTGATTTTTGATTAATGGGTTTGATTACAAGGAGTTTTTTGGTTTGTTTAGATGGACGATTTCAACCGGTGACTTTGATCCGTAAACGATTCCCTATAGGTATGTGTTATTGGATTCTCCTCATTCATTGTTGTTTTAAATGTTCAATTGTTTTTAGTTTTGTTAGATGTTACAATGAAATGCAGTTATTTGGGGCAAACTTTATATATTATAAAAGCTTTTTACTGAGTTTTTGATTTTATGTTAGCTGTTTGTTTCATATAGATTATTATCTTGCTACCTAAATGTTCTTTAATGCATTAAAGGTTCATAAACTATGTACTTCATTTGTAGATGTGAGGCCTAAAATGTAAGCTGTTTAGCAAACTAACTGCTAATCTGGATATATCTGAAGAATCTGTTCTCTATTTGGGCCAGCTTTCATTGTTGCCCCCCCCCCCCCCCTCCATTTTCTGAATACAACCACCACAACAAAAGCAACAATATGGGATCTGCTCAAACTGGTAAAAAAATATTGTGTTCTTACCACAAATGATAGAAAACAAATATTATGAACTAAGAGATATGTTTAACCAATAATTTATTGATTACCTTATATACACATTAGGTTACTATCTAATAATCCTAACTATTTAATCATACATTATCGCTTCTATAAGTAGATGAATTGTGGTGTCACTGTACATACCCATCATAGGAATGTCTTAGCAGTGGATGTGATGTTAATGTAGCTTGTTATGTTGTTTGATATTGTAATAAGCAAGTAATAAGTTATTAGAGTGCTTGGATCCACCTATTCTAAATATGGAGTAAGCTATTATGATATGTGGGTTAATATGTGGGTTGAGATATGGTTTGTTATCCATGGTCCCTTTGTTTGAAACTTAAACACTCCACTTTAACATGTTTAATGCACATATCATCATATAACAATTGTTCACACTTAAAGCTACAAATACAGAAAACCAACCTGAAAACTTAGAACAAAAATAAGATCATTTCCAAATGCCATGGTGTGTGAGTTCTAAACATGTTCTTGAAAAAACATAGCATCCATTAATAAAGAAATTGCAGTTTCTTTGTATTCAATCGTTATATCTCTGTATTCAATCTTTAGCAGTTTTGTATTTTCCTGGTGTCAATGAGTGTAGCTTTTATTTTGCAAGAATTTAGAGTTGAAGTGTTCATGTACCCAAGCAACAATTAAGGTATAATCTTTGCTTATATTTGTTTGAATTGAATTTTGCTACATATTGAGTAAATGTTTGATTTTGTAGGGAATTATGCTTCCTATTGAGTAAATGACACTAACCAAAAATCAGCTTGAATACCTATAGGCAACACATGCTATTCATGCTAATCTGTTCATGCTATTTCTCTTTTATCAAGTTCATATTGTCATCATATTGTAGATTTTTAAAAAATTAAGTGAATGAAATGGTAGGCTTGCTACCTCATTGACTTGCTCAATAGCTGATGGCTTAACCTTTGAATCAGGGGTTTGTCTTGCTTGAACCTGGTTTTGGTTGAAGGTTGAACATAGACAGCATGTTTGAATCTGTTACTTCTGTTGCTTAACCAAACTATTTACTTATTTTTTTATTTTTATTCTTGTAGTCATTTTGTTTTCAAATACCATTCTATACAGTTGAACCATTTTTTTTGTAGTCATTTTGTGTTGTCTTACCTAATTAGCTTTGCTTAAGTTTAGAGTGAAAGAATAGGAATATGTTTATGACATTTAGACATATGTTTCCTTTCAAATTTTCCCTGCTATTGCTTTATGTTTTCACATTATCTTTTCACATTTATTGAAGTATTAAATATTAGCTAGTATTGTTATAGGTTTCTCTCGACTCTTCGCTCACTAATATGTAATCACAGGTTCATGTATTATAACCAAAGGAAGGACTACTACTCAGATTACAACAGATCTGTTTCTAGAAATTATCCCAGGTTAAGTTGATTTAAGTTACTTTAATTTTACAAACAATAGGTTGGGAATAGTGTTTGTTACATGTTTAATCCCTTTTACAGTGAATAGTTTTGAAAGTATTTATCTCTTTCATTTTGGTTTTGTCTCCCAAATGCAATTCTCTTTTCATGTTACAATTGTCTTTTCATGTTACCATGGTGTGTGCTAAAAATGTGAAGATAGGTCGGTTAGTTCCATGGTGGTTTCGATGGTAGACATAGGATGGATAAATGCAGGTGGTGGAGGTGAAGCATGGAAGATGTCAATAGACACCTCTTGATTGGAACGTTTCTGTTATAACATGTTCAAGATAACCAAGTATTCCAAAAACAAGTTCAAGAGAAACTTCAGAGCAATTGTACAATTTAAGTTGGATGCAATATTAATTGGCGTTTGCTTAAAAGTGTCTATGGAAATTTTATTTTTTATTATTATCATTTTTTTAACAGCTGTTAGTGCATAAATTGTTTGACATGTGATGTATTTCAGTTAATGTCGTTAGTTGTTTGGTTAGTAGGGTTAGTCTATATGTTCTAGGGTATATATTGTAAATATAGATAGTTGAGGGTTTTGGAATGTGTATATGAGATATCTCATACACATATATATGATATCAACAAATTGAAAGAATGGCAACGAAGTGAAGCTGCAGCCTTCGACGAAGTGGCAAACGAACTTAAAGTTCGGCAGTCACGAACTGCCACCGAATTGAGAGTTCGGTACTCTCTATCTGATGTCCATATATATATCAAATTTGGAGTTCGGACAAGAAAAAACCTCGCATAACCGTTTCTAAGATCAATTTCATAGAGAGGGAGGAGTTTTTGATTTGCTTTTCAGAGAGATTTTGGTTTAGGATCATGATTAGTTACTAAAATCGAGTATATTCATGTAATCAGTGATCCAATTTGAGCTATAAACTGAGCTTAATTTACGTTTTGTGTTCTTGAGATCGGAGTAACTTTTGATCCATTTTTCGATGTACAAATCACTAGATCGGAACAAATTATGTTTTCAATTGGTATCAGACTCCCCCTTGACGTGTGCTGTATCAGATCTTCAAGCTCTTTGAAGCTGTTGTTAGTTGATGTAGGGTAGGCATGGCTGGAACAGGACTAAGCCAACTGAACCATTTCTAAAACTATCCTTTGTTAGCTTGTCCTCTGACTGGCTAAAGGAATAAACTCTTTGACAACTTCATAATCATGCTTGCAATCCATTCTGAGATCAGTAATTGAGAGATTTTGATGATTTCAACCTGCAATCTCCAGAAGACAGAAGTGCAGTTTTTCTTTTCAAAACATAACTTTAATCTTGGAAGCAAAACTCCCTCTTTGGAGAAACCATGACATTTAGTTTTGAAACTTTGTTGTATCCCGTGTCGATCATATCAAAAACAAATAAGAAAGAAAATATTTTTGGATTTTACAAAGTTTATATCAAAACACACTGAAAATCTTTTTGATTTTTCATAAACTGAAACATAAATGCAATATAGAATTAAACTCTTTATTCTGTTTTTTGGGAGAAAAATCACAACATGAGATCATATCAGACATAACGCATCGTACACACTGCAATTTCAAAATATTAAGCATGCAAGCCAAGCTGACTGAGAATACAACCATTTGATTTATTTCACCTAAAGAAGATCATTCTCTATTGCTTTCTGATATGAAATTAAGTGTATTGATCAAGCATTGATAACATGGTACCCACACAATCAGGAATACTGGCAATCCGCTTATTTCATATTTTTGAAATTTTCTTTTATTCAAGTCAAGTTACTCGCAGCAGATTTCTCATACTGATATTGTAAACTTGCTTGTACAGAATCAAATGCCACAGAGATATCAAGTTCATGGTGTTTCTTGCAAAAAGAAAGCAGAAGCCTCAAATACATAGCAATCAGGTCGGCCTTGTGAGCACGCAGAGAATGCATAAGTAGTGAGAAAATAAACTAAAAGAAATCACAAAGGAAACAAACATCACACTATTTTTGTATGTTTTCAAAATATTCTCCCCCTAAAATTCAACAAACTCTATTTATGAATTTTCCAAAATTTCTCCCCATAAAGATATGAAATAAAGAAAAAGTAAAGAAAAAGTAAAGAAAAAGTAAAGAAAAATAAAATTGATCAACCAACACGGATACCTCGGATTTTTAGATTTTGAAAATTCATTTTTCTCAAAAATGTTTGTGAAATATCAATTCTGTGAAGCGCTAACTTAAGCAAAATACTCCACTATCAGCAACTTTGCAATCACTAATAAGTATTCTTGAAGTACCTGCACACAACCTCAAACAATTTTTAGTTAAATACGGGAACCCAAACCGGCTTGGGTCGTCCCGTATCCTCAACAAAATTATTTCCTGCCGAGGTTGCCATTTTCTGTTTCCAAGAACAATATGGTTTAAACGATTTCGCCTGATGCGAATAAGAACCATTGACATACCGTGACAAGTTGGAAACAATATTTAACAACTCACCAACTAACATTTTCTCGGGTTTAGGATGACGTTGGTGATGTTGTCTAGACCCATAGGAAAAAAAATCATTTGAGTAAGGCATTTTGAACACATTTTGAAAAAATTGTTTTTGCTTTAAAAATTGTGGTGACCAATCATCATAACTTGAGCTTTTACCAACAACCGACTTCTTATGAGCTGGCTATCATTGGATTATCTGATTTTTTCTAACATGTACCTCACTGAGAATCATTGAATCGGATGATAGCAATCGATATGAACCACGTGAAAGATTTTGTTGAATAGCACAATCACGAATCACATGTCCCGCCTTGTTGCAGTAAAAGCATGCTCTCCCATTAACCGACTTAGGAGATGACATGAAATCTGTTGACATTGTAGACTATTGAGAAAACTCACTCTCTTGACGCTCTAACTTAGACTTCGTTTACAGAAAATCAGCATCAGGTTCACACAAGATATGATTCCTGTTAGAGCATATTCCTATGCTACAATGTGTCTCGTGTATTGTATCTAGAATAGAGTGAGTCTGTAAGTTGTAGTGGCAATTTCAATGGTGCCATACCATATGATATGCCATACCATTTGGTACGCCCATACCAAATGGTCCGCCAGTTGGTACGCATGCCAGTTTGTCACTAACTATAAATACCATGTGTTAGAATGATAGAAAAAACACTTCTGTCATTTCTACACCTTTACTGTGTGTGTTCTAGAGAGAGAAACCAGAGAGTCTTCATTGTAATCTCAAGTGATTCAATACGAATTTTCTTATTTACATCTCGTGTTCATTACATTGATCAAAGCATGCAATAGTAAGATCGTATCTCGGTTTTACAAGTGGTATCAGAGCATTTGGTTGCTCTACTGCTGTGTTTTTGCTACTACAACTGAAGGAGGTGATGAGAATCTGATCGGTGAAAATGAAGGTACGGAGGTGTTGGAGATTGTTGATAAAGAACCTGAAGTCACCAAACCACAAGTGGTGACTGAAGGCTCTAACATCGTCCAAGCGGAAGTCAAAGCGGAAGTCCAAGCGGAAGTTCAGACGGAAGCTCAACTGGTCGTTCAACCGGAAACCCAAATTGCAACCCAGGTGGAAGTTTTTGGCCCTTGCAATACAATATTTGGTATTGATGGGTCTAATCAGTCACCTGTGGATCAACCGGAAGAATAGGGAAGTAATGAAACTGAAGACATAGCTGCAACACTGATAGCTTTGAGGAGTACCGAACCTGTTCAAACTGAAATTCCAAGAACTATTCAACAGGTGGTTCAAACTCCTGAAGCTGAAGCTATGCTGAAGATGGTGGAAGATGTGAAAAGAGTAGCAGAGGATGAGAGGCTAGCCCAAGAACTTCAGGCGGAACTGGATCTGTATTCTCAGGATGGAGTTATTGAAAGGTTGTTGGAAGAGGCAAAGACTAGCTCCTTCAATTAGAGATTGAAGGACTACAACTTGGAAGAAATGACTGAGGCTGATAGGCAAAGACTGATCTCAATTGCTTCTTAGATGCCTACCAAGCTAGTGAAGACTGATGAAAACTACTTGCTGCTAAAAAAGATAAAAGGGGCTCTTGTGATCAAGAAACTGAAAACAGAAGAAGAGATAGCTCAGTTGAAAGTCAGAGAACTTTGCAACCTGATTGATACAATCTTTTATGAGCTCAAAGGAGACATAGCTGCTGTTAATCCAAAGCTTGTGATGCCTGCACCTTCAGAATTCACTTCAGGTACATCATCAAACATAAATGTTAAACCTGAATTCACTGATGATGCAGATGCCACCTACACCTTCTTTCACATATGATCCAAATCCCATATCTACAACAGTTTCATCACTTCCACAGTCATTTGCCCTTATTCGATACAAACCACCTTCAATTTCAAAGAAGGTTGCAACCAAACTTGCCAACCCAAGATAGAGAACTGACAATTTTACCCCTATTGTTCCCCTCAAGAAGAAGCCTCCTCCTACCTTGGATTTTTTCTGATAATTTCCCACCTTCTTCACCTTCAAGACCTGCACCAGAAGCTATTAAACCACCAACACAAACTTCCCTACCTCCACTCACCATTAAAGAACCTTCTGCCACCATCACCAAACCTACTGAAGTTCAAACTGGCCCTTCTTCATCATCTTCCAAAGGCAAAAGACCTATTGTGCAAGAATCAGCAAATGAGTCTGATGAAGAAAGGATGATGAGAAAAAGGAATATGATGCATACCAAGAGCAAAAGAGATCAAAAGTAGAGAAGAAAAGCTCCACCTAGAAAGAACATGATTGTGGGTTGGACAGTAGATAAAGCCACTTTTGATTTCACCTTCCACTTGGCAAATGGCATAACTCAGGTGGTAAATGCTCGCAAGGCCACTACATTCCTTACTTTGCTGCAAATGACTGAAATCATTCTAAAGCTTAAAGAAATTCTGAGTCCTTCAAGAGCTGAGCATAAGTTAAGGCTTCTCATTGAGCCAACTGTGCTGGACTGTGGAATGCTCTACAAAAGCAATTTAGATGGTGACTCAGCAGCAGCAGAAGAAGAAGAAGAAGAAGAAGAAGAAGAGCCTGCAAGTGAGATAAAATTTATCATTTGGGAAGAGGAAGAGAAGCTATTTTATGTTCACAGAGCCGATGGCACCTTCACAGTTCATGAGTCCATTTCTGTTCAAGAAGAATGGAGCGAAATGGACTGGGAATCATTCAAGTATGTGAAGGTGACCAAAACAAATTTAAAAGAGCTTTCTCAAAACCTGGATGCCAACATCAAAACCACTGACAAGTAGGTTAAGGGGAAGAAGATTTTTGGGTACAAGTCAATTTTTGAAGATAAACATTGGAATTTGACAGCATCAGCTTAGGGGGAGATTGTAAGGAATATTGCACTTGGTAGATTTCCGGCTGAATGCCAATTTTGTTATGTTCCGGCTGAAGTTGAAGTTGAAGCAGAATTCTCACTTCAAGCGGAACTGGCAGTTCAAGCGGAAAGAAGCAGTTTTGTCCTTTAGCGAATATTCCGGGTGAACTCGATTATCCACCAGATAATGAGTTCAACCGGACTTTTCCTGAGATGTCTTTTCAGCAAGTCCAATCCTGCAAAAGCTTTTCGTATGCTTCTATATCTGATTCAAGCCGCTCTCCTAAACTAGTATGTTACTGCAAACACGCAAGATATTCCAATTGTCGATGTTTATTCTTTTGGTAGTTTGTATTTGACTTTATTGTTTACGGTCTAGATTAGATTGCATGAGATCAATGGCTGTCATTAATCTCATCAGCACTATATATAGCTTAGTTAGCTCATAGTTTACACATCACCTTGAACATCATCTGTTCTTGAACAACTTGTAATAGTGTAGATTTGAGTTAATGCAAACAGTGCCGAGTATTTGTTACTTCGTTGTTACTATCTTTCTGCAAATCAAGCTTTTACATTATACACAAGAACTAAATCTCGCTTAAGTAAAGTGAAATATAACTTTAATTCCGCAGGGTTATATTTGCAAGTAAAGAGCTTTTGTTTTAGTTTAACTCTAACTAATAACGATCCTACAAAGAAGAAGTAACTGATTCTGAATCTGAAATAAGTGGTTCTGGAAATAGTGGCTATGAATCGGTTTGTGAGTTTTGTTCTCAGAAAGACAAGAAGATTCAAGGCTTAATAAAGGATAAGGAGTTGTTGATTGATGAAAATAAAAGAAAGATAGAAGAATTGGTAAATGAACAACAAAAGTTGGAAGATCTTCTTCAAAAATTGTCTTTTCAGAAAGAAAAATTTTCAGATTTTCAGGCAAAGGTTGTTGAAAAAGAATTAAAGTTTCAAAGCGTTGAAAAGGATCTTGAACAAGAGTACATAACATTGACTGAAGAAAATGCTGAATTAGTCAAAGAAGTGAAGAAATGGAAAGATGAAGTTGAGGATACTGCAAAAGATTTTCAAAATCTTTTTGACAAATCCAAGTCCAGGCTTGATATACTTACTAACACTTCTGTCGAACAAGCTGCTAAAACTAAGTCTTATCAAATTGATATGGAAAAGCTGCTAGACGAGAAGAGGGAGTTAGTGAGAGTGAAGTAATTGCAAAATGCAAACTTGGATATTCAGAAAAGGAATGAAGATAAATTGAAGAAAGAATTAGTTGATGGATTAGATGAGTTGAGGTTGCAAAAGTATGAAACTCATAAAGTGGAAAAGAAGTTAATTGCAACGGAAAAAGAGTTGGCTGAAGCTCAACAGCGAAATTCTGATTTAAAGGTTGAAGTCATAGATTCAAAACGTCTTTTGAACAATGTTACTAATTCTCAATCTTTTACAAGTTTTTCTAGCCACAGATGAAAATTTTGAGAAGATGTTTAACAAAAAAGATTCACCACCAGGAAGTCTCAAAGAAGGTGTTAATGATTTGAAGGAAAAAGAAGAAACTGGTGATTATTCTGAATTTGTTGATAAGAAATCTGATGGGGGAAAAATTGTGAAGTCACAGAAAGATGAAACGGTTGTGTCTGCTTCTACGTCTACTGAAGAAGAGCAATCGGCTAGTTCAACTAAGAAGACTTCTATTGATGAAAGGATATTCTATGACCAAAAGAATGTTATAGCAGTGAAAGCTGAGTTTTCGCGTCTTGCAAAGAACGGACATAAATCTTCTGGTTCTGAAGAAAAGGTTTCGGGTAAACATGTTGGGTTGGGTTTCAAGACCAAGAATGTTAAAGTTGATGGGTCTCAAGGTTCAAAACTGCAAAATTTAACACAAGTCAAGCTGAAACAAGTCAAGAAAGATGTTTTTAAAGTTGACAAGGTTCAACCCGAGAGGTTTTACAAACTCAAGGGTTCGGAACAAATATTTTTTGTCAAGAATGTTGATCTAAAGAGCAAGAAGCCACAAGTTGCTACATATTCTTCTAGAGGATCAAATTATGCTCCAAAAAGCCCGACATCATAATGGGTAAATTATCATCATTTTCAGATATTCGATAATTTTTATGATCATTTTGGAGATGCTATATTTTGTGAAGCTTTACAGAGACCAAAGAGGAAAAATGTAAACAATCGTTTGTGTTACAATTGCCGACAAATAGGGCATATGGCACAAGATTGTCATGTCACTGCTGCTTCTAGTTCATGGAAAGGCAGGTTCCTTATGTTGTTAAATCTGCCAAATACAGATTTATTGATGAATATGGAAGAGTATTTGATGAATTTCAACCGACGTATTTTAAACATCAAAGAAGGTTTTTACCTAAATTTCAAAATGATTCATCTGTTGGTTGTTTTTCATAATCTACTGTGACGGGTTCATCAGATACTGATTTACCAAAACAACAAACTTGGAAACCTAAAGTGGTTTCAAAAGGAAACCAAGACACTTGTCGACCAGAAGCGATTCGCTTCGGGTCATTTATAAACTAACATGTTTGACCAGTGTGCAAGTGCTTCTTGAAGACCTATCGGTGATTGCAAAGTTGCTAATGGAGGAGTATTCTGCTGATTTAAGTTAAATTTCATGAGACATCAAATTTCAAAAACTGAATTTTTTTTCTAAAATCTAAATCGAAAAGGTATCCATGTCGAAAGGTCATTTTTCTTTCTTTAATGCTTTGTCTTTGTAGTTTAGGGGGAGACAATTGAAAATACCAAAAATAGTGTCTTTGTGTTTTTGTTAAAATATAAATCCAAAACTAGAGTTTTCATTTTAAGGGGGAGAAAAAGAGAAAAATACAAAAACATTAAAAATGAGAAATTGTATCCAACATGATTGGGAAATGATGGTACATTGGCTTACGTGTCTGACTCATGGATAAAATAGATGAAAAAGCCATAAGACCATTGTTCGATGGGCTTGGTAGGCTCGACATTAAATTAGAAAGTATTCACATGTGATATTCATTAAATACTAATGCCTGACCAAGTGGACGACATCTTGAAGCATATATCAAGATAGTGAAAAGATGTGTGAAAAAGGAAAATGAGAAGTCACTGTGTAAACATGTGTTCATTTTGCAAAGATTTAAACTTGTTTGATTTTCTTTATTTTGTCAAATAATCGGACTTTCTCTGCGTGTCCACAAGACCGACCTGATTGTTGTTCGTTTGACGTTCTGCTTTATTTTCTTTGGTGTTTCGTATAACTCATCGGACTTTCTCTGTGTATACGGAAGTATCGACCCTATTGTTGTTGAGTTATACAATTTCAACTTGTTTTATTTTCTTATTTTGTTAAATCCGAGGCCTTATCTGTGTATCGAAAGATCGACCTTAAGGTAGTCGATTTAATGTTCTTATTTCTTTTTGCATGGAACACAGTTGAATATATAAAAAATACAATCATTATGTGATTAAATCACAAATGAAATCACAAAGTGTGATATAAAAAGCAAATGCATATCTGAGTATGTCTGATAGTGTGTGGTACACTGGTCAAAGCAATCTAATCAATACAATAACATATCCAGATGTTATGAGTATGATTGTGCCTGAGTTTAAGATGGACAAATTATACCAGAAATCGACATGACTTATGTGCTGAAGTAATTGAAATTGAAATGTAGTTCAGCATGTTATGTTCAATATGATCTCAAGTTGTGATCTTTCTCGCAAAAGACAAAAATAGTGTCTAATTCTGTATTGCATTTATCTTTTATATCTGAAAAGTACAAAAATATTTTCGGTGTGTTTTGACGTAAAGTTTTAAAAAGCCAAAAAGATTTTATTTCTTATTTGTTTTCGACCGATCGACATGTGATACGAAATCAAATTTCAAATCTATATCTTGGATTCTCGTAGAGAAGTTTTTCACCAAAATTAAATTAGTTTTTAAAAAGAAAAAGGAAACCGCGTTTCTGTCTTCTGAAATTGCAGGTTATGTGTGTCAAGACTCAAGCATGGTGAAAGGGGGAGGTTGTTATATCTTTCACAAGTGGATCTTGAAGATCAAAGATGATTCAAGAGTGATCCAGCCATGCAAGATTTATTTTTGACAAGATTTCAAGTCAAAGATCGGATGCAGCAATGTTGAAGACTGAAGTTTAGTTAGAGAATAGATACACTACATGTTAAGGAGGGGGGTGTGTTAGAGCATATTCCTATGCTACAATATGTCTCGTGTATTGTATCTAGATTAGAGTGAGTCTGTGAGTTGTAGTGGCAATTTGAATGGTGCCATACCATATGATACGCCGTACCATTTGGTACGCCCGTACCAAATGGTCCGCCAGTTGGTACGCAGGCCAGTTTGTCACTAACTATAAATACCATGTGTTAGAATGATAGAAAAACACTTCTGTCATTTCTACACCTTTACTGTGTGTGTTCTAGAGAGAGAAACCAGAGAGTCTTCATTATAATCTCAAGTGATTCAATACGAATTCTCTAATATACATCTCGTGTTCATTACATTGATCAAAGCATGCAGTAGTAAGATCGTATCTCGGTTTTACAATTTTCAAGTGGAATCTCCTTTTCTTTGTGAACCTTGATATCCTTCATAATTTCTTCTATCTCAAGCACATCTTGGCGATCATATAAAACATTCACATTCTCGTCTTTGCTTTCATATCCCAGACCAACATTCTTTTTAGATTTATCTGGTACCCACTTAGGTTTCTCATGACCTTGTGAAGCAAGTCAAGAAAACTCATCCTTGACGGCATTTAAATCATCTCTATTAGAAAGCAAAGATTCATCAATCACAATCTCCGAATATTTGTTGACTTTCACTTTTCCTGGATTTCCGTTAAAAACCTTTTCCTTATTAAGCAATATGGAAATTGAAACAAATTTAGTTATCTTTTTAGCATCAAAATTCTCTTCATGTTAGATGCTGATATTCTGTCTTCTGATGATGAACATGAGTTTCATGAAGCTACGTCAGATCCGGTTGATAATTATGTCATGCAAGTTGTTCAATCTATAAACACTTCTGGTCAACCTGAGATTGAAGTTGTTCAAGCTATCTCACAACCAAGAAGTAGTTCTAATAACAAAGATGTGGCTGAGAATGATCATGTTTCAAATCTGGATGAGAGTGTTATTGTTCCTACTCATCAGACGCTCCATATAAACACCTATCATCCAGAAGATAATATTTTAGGTGATTTAAATGAAGGAGTGAGAATGAGACATCAAATCGAGAACAGTGCTTTACTTACGATCAGGGAATCGCGTATTCAAGATGAAGCTTTTCATTCATGCTTTTTGTCCCAGATCGAGCCAACCGATGTTGATCAAGCATTAGAAGATGGTTCGCGGGTAGACGCAATGCAAGAAGAGTTGGTACAATTTAAATAGCTTGGAGTGTGGCACTTGGTTGATTTACCAGCCGGAAGTAAAGAACCGTGTGGCACCCGATGGGTCTATAAATGCAAGCAAGACGATCGAGGAGTGATAGTCCGTAACAAGGCCCGTTTGGTTGTACAAGGGTTTTCTCAGGAAGAAGGAATTGATTTTAATGAAGTGTACGCACTGGTTGCTAGAATTGAAGCGATACTTATTTTCTTGGCATATGCGGCACATAGTGGATTCAAAGTCTTCCAAATGGATGTCAAGAGTGCATTTTTGTATGGGAAAGTAAAAGAAGAAGTTTATGTCAAACAACCTCCGGGATTTTACGATCCTGATTATCCAGAGAAGGTATATAAGCTGGACAAGGCACTTTGTGGTCTCCATCAGGCTCCTCGAGCTTGGTATGAGACTTTGTCCACTTATCTACAGGAAAATGGGTTTAAGCGCGGGTTGGTTGATTGTACATTGTTTTTTCAGAAGACGGGGGAGGATCTGCTATTGGTACAAATCTATGTCGATGATATTATTTTTGGTAGCTCAAACGAACAGCTTTCGAAAGATTTCGAGACGTTGATGCAAACTAAGTTTGAAATGAGTTCTATGGGAGAAATGTCATTCTTTTTAGGCTTACAATTTCAACAATCTGCTAAAGGGATCTTCATACATCAAACGAAGTATGTGAAGGATGTCTTGAGCCGATTCAAAATTGAAGACGTTCATGTTCCGGGAACTCCGATTCAGCTGTCGCATGGCCTTTTTCCTGAAGAAGATGGTGAAGCAGTTGAAGCCACTTTGTATAGGGCAATGATAGGTTCATTGATGTACTTAACAGCTAGTCGTCCTGACATAATGTTTGCAGTTTGTTTGTGTGCCAGGTACCAAGCAGCTCCGAAGTTATCACACTTGAATGTGGTTTAAAGAATTCTAGCTTATCTGATGGGAACACAGAGCTTGGGATCTGGTATCCTCATGATGATAAGTTTAACTTATCTGCCTAATCGGATTCAGACTACGGCGGTTGTAAGATTAACTTCAATTCAACCACGGTCGGATGTCAATTCCTAGGTGATAGGTTGGTGTCTTGGCAATGTAAGAAGCAGACATCCGTTGCTACGTCCACTGTAGAGGCTGAATACTTTACGGCTGATAGTTGCTGCTCACAGGTTTTATGGATTCAAAAGCAATTGGGGGATTACGGTTTGTAGTTTCTTACTATGCCTATACATATAGGTAATTCAACTGCCATTTGTATTACTAAGAACCCCGTTCATCACTCTAAAACAAAACACATCGACATCCGCTATCACTTTATATGTGATTGCTATGAGAAACACTTGATTGATCTGCAAAAGATCCACATTGATTTTCAAAAAGCAGACCTTTTTACTAACGCTTTTGACAAAACTGCTTTCGATATCTTTTGCAGATCAACGGCATACAAATATTTCCAGCTTAGTAGATGTTGGTTGATCAATTTTCGCTTTTGGTTTACTTTTTAGTTGTGTTTCCTTTCTTATTATAAAATCCAAAAATATAGTTTTGTATTTTAGGGGGAGATATATCAGAAAATATAAAAAAACTGAAAAATGCAAAAAGCATTAAAAAATCAAAAAATCAAAAAGCATAAAAAATTGAAAAAAATAAAAAAATTGAGAAATTTGTCTGACCAAGCGAGAAATGATATTACATCAACGTGTGTTATCAACCATGGATAAAGTAAAAATAAAGGCTATAGGTACTTGTTTGGTTAGTTGAATGCGTGAAGGCAAATCTGATATATGCTAGTATGATATAAACATAAAATTTCTGCTTGATTATCATGAGGCACATCATGATGGATGCTGTGTAATTTTGGGAAAAAAAAATGAAAATAGCAAAAACAAAATAAGAGATGTTCTGGTGTATGCATGCTTTCATTTTGCAAAAACTTCAACTTGTTTGATTTTCTTTATTTTGTCAAACGATCGGCCTTTCTCTGCGTATCGAAAGATCGACCTGATTGTTGTTCGTTTGACGTTCTGCATTATTTTCTTTGGTGTTTCATATAATCAATCGGACTTTCTCTGCATGTACGGGAGTACCAACCTGATTGTTGTTGGATTATACAATTTCTGCTTTATTTTCTATTTCTTATTTTCCTAAACAACCGGACTTTCTGTGCGTGCCTACCAGCCGACCTGATTGTTGTTTGTTTAGGGTTCTACTTTATTTTTACAAAAATAGAATAAGCCAGAATACCAGTATTTCGGATTGTGTGGGCTATCATAGTTTCAATGCATGCTAAATCATACCTTAACATATCAGAAAGCTAGAAAAATTGATCTGCCTAAGCTGAAATAAATTGAAAAGTTGTATTTGCTGCTAACTTGACTTGCATGCTTATTAAAATTGAAATTGAAATGTGTCTGATGCACATTGGCTGATATGATCTCGCGTTTGGATCTTTCTCGCAAAAATTTAAGTTATTTTAGCTTATAATTCTGTTATTTGATTTCTGTTTGGTTATTTGTTTTGAATATCTGAAAATCTCTAAAAGATTTTAGGTATGTTTTAGCATAATCTTGTAAAAATCTAAAAAGATTTTCGGTGTGTTTGAAAATTTTATAAAAATCAAAAAGATTTTGTTTCTATTTTATTTTCGATCAACCAATAGTGAAAAATCATTTGTATGCCGAATACAACCAAATGGACTTGAATTCAGGAAGTTCATAATAGAATTGAACAAAAGTTTGTTGAAAATTGACAAAATTTTAAACTTATGGGGTTCAGTTTGAAGATTCATCAAATTTCAGGGGTTAAATTGTAAATTTGGAAAACTGTCCAAACTCTAAGTTCGGACAGTGTTCGGACCACTTTCGGATTGGCCGAAGGTGGAGTTCGGACAAAAGTTCGAAGAGATTCTCAAACCGAACAAGTAGTTCGGATGGAGTTCGGAGGAATTTTTAAACCGAATGTGGAGTTCGAACAGATTTCGGACGTCCGAACTCCTCAGGATATAAATAGCCAAACTTAAGGTTCGGAGTTCACTATTTCTCGTTTTCGAATTACTACCGAACTCTTGCTAAATTTTCAAAAAAATAAATTTAGACTGCGTATTTGACATTTCTGAGACCGGATTTAGGTAGGTATCGTGATTCTGAGTAGACTGGTATATTTGATTGATGTTTTTGTCACAATTTGTGGGTTTTCTGTTCAAAAAACCATTTTGAGGGTTTTCGGCCCTTAGATCTAAAAATTAACCATGTAAAACATGATTTCAGGAGTTAAAAATAGTGTCTATGGTTTCGTTGTCAAAAACCGCTCAAGGGATTCAAGTTTTGAGGCTTGTTTTGGTCTGATTCGAATTTTAGAGATTCAAATCTCTAGGTGTTCGTCAGGTTCCGAACCTGGAGTTCGGACATGGTTCGTCCGAAGTTTGGACTGTTGATCAAAAGGGTTCGGAAATTGACCATAGGGTTCGGACATTGACTGAAGGTCAATTTTGACCATAGGGTTCGGACCAGGTTCAGACATTCATCAGAGTTCATACTAAGTTCGGACAAGGTTTGGACCAGGTTCGCATAACTTAGATTTTTGATTAAAAAGTTGATTGTTTATGCGAACGACAACAAACTGATGAAATTGGTGAATATATCTGTTAATATTATGGAATTTAATGAACTTTTCATTTTGTATTTTCAGATATGGCTGACAATTTGAAAGTTGGTGACAAACATAATGTATGTGCTTATCTTGGCGTTTCTTGATCAAAGCTCGCTAAATTTGGAGGATTTGGAATATTTGACTTCCTACGTCGATCGAGGATTCATTATGCAATCACACAATCGTGTGACGTGTATCGTTGTATTTTGCTGGAGTTCTGGAGTACTGCAAGAACAATCACGGATGATCCTATCAGAATTTCTGCAACAGTTCAGAATCGAACTATAGAGTTCACTGAAGCTGATATAAGAAGAGTCTTGAAGCTAACTGCTGACACAACAACAACACCATTAGAATTTCTACAAGCTGATAATGTGGCACTGTTGAAGCGGATTTGGTATACGGATGATCTAAATAAGGAGTGGATTTACAAATCATCGCTTAGTGTTCCATACAAATATCTGGTGCATGTGTTGCTGCTGTATCTGGGGCACTGACTTTCAGGGCATGATGAAGTCAACCAGATGATGCTTTCATTGCTAAATGCCTTGGTGATGAATCGTCCATACAACGTTGCTGGTTTAATCTTTCACTACATGAGAGATAATCTAACTCAAAGGCACAAGAAAACAGCGTTGTATCCAAGATTTCTTCAGCTGATTCTGAATGATTCATATCCAAATTTAGTGAAGCATGACGATCAAAAGATGGACCTGAAACATATGCATGAAGCTAGTGTGGGTGCATTGGCGTCTTATCAGAAAAAGACTCCTGCAGAACAGCCAAAACTGAAGAGATTGATTGGTCATTTGGCTAATCCCAATTATGTGGCACCTGCTCAGGGTGCAGATCGTCATCCATCGGGTAGTGATTCAGAAGAATTAGATTATGGTTGGATTGAAGAACAAAATCAGCTACCACAACAAGAAAGAGTTAAAAGACCAAAATGAAGAATACTAGTTGCACAAGAACCTGTAAACCAAGAACCGGCTGTATCACAACCTTCTTTCTAAGAACTGGTGGTCTCAGCACAAGAAGTTCATGCAACTGTCAGTGTGTCTGAAACACCAGTCGTTAACACTTTGATTGATGAAGATGATGAATCTAATGATGAAGATGAACTTATGAATTTAGGGGCTAACTCTGAGGATGTGTCTGATACAAACGATTCGTTTGTTCGCATCAAGATCAATTCCAAGTATGTAAATGTGAGAAAAGGTAGCAAAGAACATTTCGTGTACCATACCAGTTTGAAGAAAAGCAATGATCATTACAAAGATCGTGTGTATGATGTTGTAGCCTCATCCGAATCAGATGAAGATTACAATCCCACTGCTGATGAAAGTTAAAAGTCTTGGTGGGGAAAGCAGTCGGTAACTACTACTTCTTCAGTAACTCCATCAAAGAAGAGGAAGAAGTCAGTTTCTGCTGATGGAAGAGGAAAGAAACAAAAAGGTTCACAGTTTATTTTGAAGCCTCGTTCCAATGTAACTTCTTCTGCAAGTCCAGCTATGTCTTTGCCAAAAATGACTACTACCACAACTTCTGTCTCTACAGCACGTGATGGTGTTTTTCAAGGGGTTAGTCAGTCAAATTTTCTACAAGACTTGATGAATGCAACACGATCCACAACTGTTAGCACGACACCATCAGCAAGTGCAAGTGCTCAGTGTGTGAATCAGCCTATGGGTTCAACACCCACAACTCCTGTGTTATCAACAACTACAACAGCTATAGCTTTAACTCGTTAAACACTGGATATCAATTTTAATCTAGATCAAGGTTCTGTGTCCTTCTCTCAGGCTAGTATCCTTCAGAGTGCTTTAACTGATCAACAGTCACATATTGATAGTTTGAAAGCTATGACTGAAGAGCAATCGAAGGTGATTACTGAGCTGAGGTCGAGTAATGATGAATTGAGAGCTCAAAATGAATCTCAAGGTCAGATGATTACTACCTTGCAGAGAGATTGTCTGCAATTGCAAAGTCGGGACTCGGCTAAAAATCGGGAGATTATACGTTTGAATATTGCTAGTCAGACCCAGAGTGCTCTGCTTCTCGAAATGAGTGAGCAAATAAAAATCTTGATGAAGAAATTTAAAGCTCAGGGGGAGATTGGGTCTGGTGATGGTTGTCAAGAGGATTATATGCAGTTTTTGAATAATGATCCTGATCAAGATGATTCTCAAGGGAATGTTGGTGGAGGATCAGGCCTGACTGGAACCACTGGTTCGGGTGCTGGGACATCTACATCCCGGGGGGGGGGGGGACAGATTCAAGAGAAGTCGTGCCGATTACCTCGATCCTGTCGAATCAAGCTGCAATGAGTTTGAATGAATTCAAACAAATGTTGCAAACACTAGAAGAAGGTGAACTTGTTGGTGAACTTACAGCCGAACAACTTTAAACAACGTTTGATTTAAACGACGAGGAGTTGAAGAGTGCTTCTGAAAAGACACCTGAGAAATCTAAATCATCAGAGCCATAGTTAGAGGAAGATATGTTTAATGAAGAAGTTGAGGTTGAAGACATTACCAAGGAAGAGTATCCTGGTATGTACTCAAATTTTAGTAACAACGACCAAGCTGGTGATGATTTTGAATTCTTTCCAAAAGAAAAAGGTGATGAAGCTGAAGAGAGGTTAAAGAAGAAAGAAGCTGAAATACCTAAAGACCCAGTTGCCAAGGAGGCAAAGGAACAAAGACAACGTCAGGCATACAATGATTACTTGAAAGAGTTTCATGCCAACTATGTTCCACCTCCTAAACCGATCAAACAGAAAACACACATCAGATTCAAGGGTCAAGCTTCAAGGGAAATTATAAGCTGGATGTATGCTGAGAGTTTGAAGTGTTATGCAATTAAACGTCAGCACGGTATTCAGTATTTCAAGAGGTCAAGAGATTTTGAGTCTTTACCAGTCTGGGATATTCGGGAACTAACTTGGAAACCATTTTGCAATTATGGCAATGATTGGAGAGGGTTCTTCTTTAAAAAGCAGATTGAGAAAAAATGTGTTGAAGGTTTTCAATATTTGATACCTCAGAAACCCTAGAGGCGTGAGCATCCAACTAAGATTCACGAGAGAACAAGAAAGAACCTGATTGTGTTAGTCTTCAAGAAAAAGCCAAAGGTTATGAAGAAGATTCCTTTAATGAAACTGGAATTAGATTTCATCAAAGACCTGAGGTGGTGGTACTATAATGAGAAGACTTGAGAAGTTGTTATTGTGCTGAAAGATGAGAACAGAGTTGTGAGGATCTATGATCCAACGTGGCTGATAAACCTATCCAAGGCTGATATTGATGTGCTATATCATAATCAGATCTTGTTTCATGCTGATTTCATGGAACAAGCGTTGCAATTTTAGAGGGTGATTCAGATATGTTTCGCGTTCAATATATATGCCGGGAACAATCACCAATTGACATGGACTGGGATGGAGGCAAATCAAGAATGATGAAGAACGGTCCAGCATTTGCCAAGGGGGAGTTTGTTAGTACCTGAATGTGGCAACATGCTGGATCAGACAAAGCTTTTGTGAAGTTCAAGATTTCAACAAAGACCTGAAGGCCAAACCTTGGCCGAACCCAGGCCGAACCTAGGGTTCGGACCAGCTATAGGGTTCGGACAGTCGTATATCTATATATAGGTTGATAGATTTGAAATCTGTAATGAGTTTTACTTATGTGTGTGTTTTGTAGTTTGAAACAACTCTGAGTCTCTTTGTAATTCGTACCAGTTTACTGAATGAGAGATTGAGTTTTATTTACACGAATTTTTCATACTTTAGCTTACACAATAATGTCGAACTGATCACGTTCCATCCGCTCTAGCGTTTTCAACAGCTAATATGGAATCGGCAAGGTTAATTGCTTATTTCTTAATAATGTTTGAAATTAACCTAAATATTCTGGATATTAATCACATCGTAATATGAGGATGATTTAGAGTCAGTGTAAGACCATAATAGAAACTTATAATGTTTTCATACTTGACTGCATTTATCTAAAAATATTAATAATATTTAAATATTTTTTTGTGCTTTTTAGTTGTAGAGAGGAGAAGTGTAATAGACTTGAAATAACTTTGAATTTAGTAGACTGAAATTAGTAGAGTTGTAGTACTTTAGTGTGTTTGCGTCAAGTATGAAAAATTTACATTAAATGACAAAGATAAACTACATCGATGATATTGTAAAACCGAGATACGATCTTACTACTACATGCTTTGATCAATCTAATGAACACGAGAAGCAAATAAGAGAATTCTTATTGAATCACTTGAAGATTACAAAGACTCTCTCTGGTTTCTCTCTCTAACTTACACACGCAACAGGTGTAGAAATGAAAAAACTATTCTATCATTCTAACACACGGTATTTTAGTTAGTGACAATCTGGCCTGCGTACCAACTGGTGGACCAATTGGTACGGCATACCAGTTGGTACGACACCATTGATATTGTCACTACAACTCACAGACTCGCTCTAAACTAGATACAATACACGAGACACATTGTAGCATAGGAATATGCTGTAACAAACTCCCCCTTAACATGTAGTGTATCTATTTTCTAACTAAACTTCAGTCTTTAATCTTCAACATTACTGCATCTGATATTCAACTTGAAATCTTGTCAGAAATAGAGCTTGCATGGCTGGATCACTCTTGAATCATCTTTGAACTTCAAGATCCACTTGTGAAAGATATTGCAAACTCCCCCTTTCACCATGCTTGAGTCTTGACACACATAACTTGCAACAGAAACGCAGTTTCCTTTTTCTTTTGAAAATTATTTTAATCTTGGCGCAAAACTTCTCTTCGAGAATCCAAGATATAGATTTGAAATTTGATTTCGTATCAAGTGTCGATCGGTCGAAAACAAATAAGAAACAAAATCTTTTTGGCTTTTGGGAACTTTATATCAAAATATTTTTGATTTTTCTAAGTTTATGCTAAAACACACTTAAAATCTTTTTGGGATTTTTCAGATATGAAATATAAATGCAATACGGAATCAAACACTATTATTTTCTTTTTTCGAGAAAGATCACAACTTGGGATCATATTGAACATAACATGCTGAACTGCACTTCAATTTCAATTACTTCAGCACATAAGTCATGTCTATTGCTGGTATACTTTTTCCATCTTAAACTCAGGCACAATCATACTCATAACATCTGGATATGTTATTGTATTGATCAGATTACTTTGACCAGTGTACCCCACACTATCACATACACTCAGATATGTTTTTTTATGTCACACTCAGTGATTTCATTTGTAATTTAATCACATAATGATTGTATTAATGATATAGTCAACTGTGTTCCATGCAAAAAAAAATCAGAACGTTAAATCGTCTACCTTAAGGTCGATCTTTCGATACGCAGATAAGGCCTCAGATTTAACAAAATAAGAAAAGAAAACAAGTTGAAATTATATAACCCAACAACAATCAGGTCGGTACTCCCATACACGCAGAGAAAGTCCGATGAGTTATACGAAACACCAAAGAAAATAAAGCAGAACATTAAAAGAATAACGATCAGGTCGGTCTTGTGGTCACGCAGAGAAAGTCCGATCGTTTGACAAAATTAAGACAATCAAATAAGTTTAAATCTTTGCAAAATGAACACATGTTTACACAGTGACTTCTCATTTTTCTTTTTCACACATCTTTCAATATCTTGATATATGCTTTAAGATGTTGTCCACTTGGTCAAGCATTAGTATCATTAGTATTTAATGTATATCACATCTGAATACTTTCTGATTTAATGCCGAGCCAACCAAGCACATCGAACAATGATCTTATGGCTTTTTCATCTAATTTATCCATGAGTCAGACACGTAAGCCAATGAACCATCATTTCCCAATTATATCAGATACAATTTCTCATTTTTCAATGTTTTTGTATTTTTCTATTTTTCCATGTTTTTGTATTTTTCTCTTTTTCCATGTTTTTGAATTTTTCTCTTTTTCTCCCCCTTAAAATAAAAACTCTATTTTTGGATTTTCATTCTAACAAAAGCACAAATACACTATTTTTGGTATTTTCAATTTTCTCCCCCTAAACTACAAACAAAAAGCATTAAAGAAAGAAAATTGACCTTTCGACATGAATACCTTTCCGATTTAGATTTCAGAAAAAATTTCAGTTTTGAAATTTGATATTACTTGTAATGTAATTTAAATCAGCAGAATACTCCTCCATTAACAACTTTTCAATCACCGATATGTCTTCTAGAAGAACTTGCACACTGGTAAAACACGTCAATTTATAAATGACCCAAAGCGAATCGCTTCTGGTCGACCAGTGTCTTAGTTTCCTTTTGAAACCACTTTAGGTTTCCAAGTTTGCTATTTTGGTAAATCAGTATCTGATGAACCCGTCAAAGTAGATTGTGACGAACAACCGACAGATGAATCATTTTGAAATTTAGGTAAAAACCTTCTTTGATATTTAAAATATGTCGGTTGAAATTCATCAAATACTCTGCCATATTCATCAATCAATCTGTATTTGGCAGATTTACCAACAAAAGGAACCTCTCTTTTTCTTGAACTAGAAGCAGCATTGATATGACAATCTTGTGCCATATGCCCTTTTTGTCGGCAATTGTCACACAAACGATTGTTTACATTTTTCCTCTTTGGTCTCTGCAAACTTCACAAAAATATTCATCTCCAAAATGATCATAAAATGTACCGTATACCCGAAATCGATGATCATGAACCCATTTTGAAGTCGGGCTTTTTGGAGTAGAATTTGATCCTCCAGAAGAAAATTTAGAATTCGAAGTCTTCTTGGTCTTCGGATCCTTATGCTTCACGAACACTTCAGCTGTCTTTTGAGAATCCACACAGTGAAGTGGAAATTTCTTGTCAGAATATATTTGATCCGAACCCTTAGGCTTATAAAATCTCTCGGGTTGAACTTTTTCAGCTTTAAAAACATCTTTCTTAACTTGTTTCAGTTTGACTTCCTTCAAATTTTGTTGTTTTGAACCTTGAGTCCCATCAACTGTAACATTCTTGGTCTTGAAACCCAACCCAACATGTTTACCAGCTATCTTTTCTTCAGAACCAGATGATTTATGTCCGTTCTTGGCAAGACGAGAAACTCAGCTTTCACTGCTTTAACATTCTTTTGTTCATAGAAAATTCATTCATCAATAGCAGTCTTCTCAGTTGAACTTGTTGATTTCTCTTCTTCGGTAGCTGGAAGATCAAACATATCTTTTTCAACTTCCTGTTCTTTATGTGACTTTACAACCTTGTCCTCATCAGATTTCTAGGAACGTTCAGAAATCAATTTTGACCTCGGAATCACTTAGAATTGGAAGAATTTGATGAAAAATGAAGAAAAACCCACTTTCTCACACTAGAATCTAAAAAATGATCAAAAACACAGCAGTAAGCAACCTGGATTGCTCTGATACCACTTGTAAAACCGAGATACGATCTTACTACTACATGTTTTGATCAATCTAATGAACACGAGAAGCAAATAAGAGAATTCTTATTGAATCACTTGAAGATTACAAAGACTTTCTCTGGTTTCTCTCTCGAACTTACACACAGAACAGGTGTAGAAATGACAGAACTATTCTATCATTCTAACACATGGTATTTATAGTTAGTGATAATCTGGCCTGCGTACCAAATGGTGGACCAATTGGTTCGGACGTACCAATTGGTACGGCGTACCAGTTGGTACGACACCATTGATATTGCCACTACAACTCACAGACTCGCTCTAAACTAGATACAATACACGAGACACATTGTAGCATAGGAATATGCTCTAACAGATATGAACAAGAAAACTAACGAACGTACAATGAAATATATAAAGAGAGAATTGATAAACTAACAGAAAAAAGTACCGCGTTATTTGAGTCACAGTCGCATCGCGTATGTACTTCCTTATAAATTGTCGTCGCACTGCATCGCGCTAACAATAACGAATACCACGTTGTAAATTGTCGTGTCGCCATAACGTGCCAACAAATGACGAATAACGTGCTATAAACTGTCGTTGCCGCAACGCGCGGGCACACGGCTAGTATATATATATATATATATATATATATATATATATATATATAGTAGAAGGATCAAATAAATTCAAGATGTTATTGCGAAAACACGAAAACAAATATTAAAACCTCTATAACTTACCCTATATATATATATACTACCATAATATATATATTGGAAAGAGAAAATAAGAAATGTTGAATTTTAAGAGGTACAATTCTTTAAAGCATAAATAATGTTGAATTTTTAAAAGGTACAAATTTTTAAGCCTCATGTACAAGTCTTCCAAAATAATAGCAACAAGCCTCATTCATAAAGATCGTCTCTGTCTTTCATTTTTTCTCAAATTCAAACCACAATCTGAAAAATCTGGACAGCCTGAGATCCTCTTCTTGAGAAAGAATTGTCCTTCTCTACAGAAATTTTGAAATTTGAATCCCTCTTCACTCTCTTTGATTCAGATATACCATATCTTCATCCATAAAATTGCAGACGATATCAATCTCAGTGAACCATCTTGGATTTATGAGGTTTGCGTTATTTCTTTGTTTAAACAGCGGGAAAGAAGATGAAACTGTAATTTTAAAATTTAAAACCGTTATTTGACTTTAAGGCTTAGAGTACTTTATTCTCTCTCACTCCCTAATCAATTCAATCCATCTTCTCTGGCTTTTTTTTGGAAACAGATCTTCTCCGTAGCTAACTTTGATTTATTTGTTTTATGGTTTTGCAAGAAATCACAATTCAACCAACCGTTTTTCTTTCATCTGATCGTCATTCAAGATCTGTACCTCATTATTTACACTAATTCCAGGTAAGTTTTACTCTGGAATTATGATAAACAAAGTTTTTGACATCTTGATTTTATAAACATGTACCCATTTTCCCTCATTCATCCCTGCAAAGCGTTTATGAGTTTCGTTCTCCGGGGTTTGTTCACAGATTCTAATTGACGTTTGCTAAATTGCTATTGGCTGTAGATACATCGTTCCTGATTTTCATGTGAAGTATCAAATACAAGACAAGATGATGCAAGTTTACTATGGGGAGAACCCTAGGCGAACTCAGAGTTCGGACCCAGACGAACCTGGTCCGAACCTGAGGTTCGGCTGGTGGAGTTCTTGTCTAGTATAAATAGTTTGTCTTATGTTGTGTTTAGTAGTTCTTGGAACTTCTTGTTCAGATCATATGTGTGCGTACTCTGTGGTTCTTAGTGGTCTAATACAAAGTATTTTGTATTTACATCTTGTGTTCATTCTCGTTAAACATTGATTTTGATACGACCGAGTGGACGATCCACCGCTCTCACACTTTCAAGTGGTATCAGAGTATTCGGTTCAATCTTGTGGTCAGAAATCTCTGTTTTTCATGGGTTTGAGTCAAAATTTTGGGGTTTTTACAGAATTTCATCATTTTTGTACTCGTTTGAACATCTCTAGTGAGCTTTCGGTGAAAAATCTTCCTCTTAAATGTTCCTATTGAGTTTAGTTGAGTTTCTGTCGAAAATCTCATCCAAAGGCACTGAAAATCGTGAAAGTTTTGTCAAGATAGTTTCGGTTCGTTTGAGGTTCAGCTAGGCTCTGAGGGTTCGGTAAAATAACCACTCCGTACTATAGGTTCGGATCAAGTTCGGCTGATTTCTGAGTTCGGATATTGTTCGGACATAGTTCGGTCATAGTTCGGCTACGGTTCAGCTGGGTTACATATAGTTCAGATAAAGTTCGGCTTGATTACTGATTTGTCTAATCCAAAGTTAAGGTTCGGCTGAGGTTCGTTTATAATTTCGTTTCGGATTTGGTTCGGACGAAGTTCGGAAAAGCATATCAAGCTCGGCTGAGGTTCTGGTGAACAGTAACCTTTGGTCAAAATGAGTGAATTTCAACCGTTTGCAGCAAGTCAGAATTCGATGCAAGCTACGATGCAAACTATGATGGATTATGATAATGAAATCGGAACAGGTTAGAAAGTTCCCAAATTTCTAAAATTAATGGATTATCATAGTTGGGTTAAACGATTTGAAGAGTATGTGGATACAAATGATATTGATATGTGGTTGGCATTTTCTGATCAATATGTTTATCCTAAAGATGAAATCAGGGAGCCAATTATTCAAAGAAGACTTACTTTTAAATGAAAGAAAGTATATCAAGCTGAGAAAAAGTCATATGGTACTTTGACAATGGCATTACCTAAAGAGTTACTACATCAATTTTTGGGTAACTATACATCGAAGAGTTTATGGGATGCATTGGAAAATAGATGTGAAGGCAGTGACCAATATAAGAAAAGCCGACAAAAGGTTTTGAAGAAGGAATTTGATTGTTTCAAGCATTATCAGAATGAAACCATTCCAAATCTGATTGCAAGATTTGCCCATTTAATGAGTGAAATGCATTTGGTGAGTCTTACAAAAGAAGAAGCTGATATGAAAGAAAAGATTTTGGAGGCTTTACCTGAGAAATGGGAGAATTATGTGATGATGATCACTCATGATAAAGAATATCCAGGATTGTCATTTAATGGTCTGGTTTAAAGATTATAAGCAAGGGATATGGAGTTAATGGTTAACAAGTCACCTCCTACACAGATTCAGAATCCTGCTATATATCATGGAGAAAATGATTAAACAATCAATGTTGTGAAGTCTAATATTGTTAGTTCCGCACCTCCTACAGCATTTATTGCAGGTAAATCTGAAACTCCCAGTTATTCTGCTGGTTAAACTGTTTCTGTTCCTAGTTCTTCAACTCAGGATTGCATTGTCTGCTCAAACTACCGATGATTATAATGCTTTAATGTCTGCATTGGTATTCTCATATTTTGGGGTTATCACTGGTTCTGTGAGTAATGCTGAATTGACAAATGAAGATTACGATCAGATCGATTATGATCATTTAGAAGAAATGGATCTCAACTGGTAATATGCTATGTTAGTTTGAAAGAAAAAGAAATTTTTTGATAGAACTGGAAAGAAACGATTGAATCAGGATGGTAAGATTGGCTTGGACAAATCAAAGGTTAAATGCTTCAAATGTTCTGTGTATAGACATTTTTCCCGAGAGTGTCCATTGTCTATTGAAAACAAATTGAAGACAGGTCAACATGCTCATTTGGTGTTTACATCCTTCAATCCAGATCAAAAAGATCAAAGAGTATCTGATTCTGCTGATAACAATTTGACTGAAATATTTTGGCATCCAGATGAATTTGCCTGGAATGCAGATTCTAGTGTTCCAAACCAGTCAAATGTTCCTATCACTATTGCATTGACTGCTCGTCATGATGATGATAGTATTCTAACTGATTCTGATTCTAATTCGACAATATCAATGATCAAAGAAGTTAAAGTTGAAGAATCTAAATGTCTTGAATGTATAAGGTTGGGTAAGAAGAATGCAAATCTTAAAAAAGATTCTGAATTATTGTCGGTAGAAGTTGTGATACTCAAGAAAGAATTGGAAGAATTTCAAAAGAAGTATTATGCTTTAGTTCATGTTCATGAAGATATGTTGCAAGAGAATAGTACATTGGCTGAAGAGTGTGTAAAAACCAAAGCTGAAGCATTAGATGTAGCACCAGATTTTAAAATTTTATTTGGGAAGATTTATCCGGTTCAACAAAAGTATGAAAAAGTTAATGCTCTTGTAATGAATCTGCTGCTACTATTGAGAAACTTCAAACAAAAAATATCTACACTTCAAGATGAAAATGTCCTATTTCGAGATAAGAATGAAGTGTTAACTAAGGATGTTGATATCTACATAAAGAAGTGGGAGAATGTTACCAAAGAACTCTTTTCTGAATGTGAGATCCGGAAGTTGTAAACCTATGAATATGATGATCTAAATGAAAATTTTATCAAGTCATAAAAAGAAGTGTTTGATGCTCAACAGAAAATTTATGAATTAAAACTGGAAATTTTGGAGTTAAAAAGGCCAGTGAAGAATTGCAATTTATCGTCGACATTGCTGAATTTCTTATATAAACAGGATCGGAGCGAAGATAGTTCCACAAAGAAAGATAATCATATGGTTCCTCAACCGGTGGATTTATCTGAATTTACATCTGCTCCACTTGATCTTAAAGATGAATTGCATGATTATTCGAAGTTTGCCACTCCAACAAAGAAGAAGAAATCAAAGTCTGAGAAAAAGAAAAAAACCATTGGATGAAACTCTGAAGTTTAATTCAAAGTCTATTTTTTCTGGAAAATGAACAGATTTTTGATAAGGTTGCTTCAAGTACGACATCTGCAACTGAAGAAGAAAACTTCTTGATTGAAAAGAACAAATTGAAAGACATCAAAGCTAAATTTACAAGAGAAGCTAAGGGTAGAGAAGCTTCTAGTTCTTCGAGTTCATCAAAGACCCCAGGTTTTAAGAACAAAGGTTTGGGTTATGAGGTCAAGAAATCCTCGATTTAAGCTAAGAATTCAGAAAAGGCTGCAGAGATTCCCAAAGATAAGGTTCCAAAGAAATCACCTCCTCCGACGGAAAAATATTATTTTTCTGGAGGATCACCATCTTCAAGGAGTCCATCTCCTAGGTATGATTCTAATGATGATTTCTTCGAGAACTTTGATTCTGATCATTCTTTTGGTTTTCAAAATTCAAAAAAAAATTTCAAATGTTTTTCAATTTCGAGAAAGACTTTGTTATGCATGTCAACAACCTGGACATCTTGCTGCTGATTGTCTGACGACTGCATATATCCAAAACACTGCTAAATATGTGGATAACAAAGGTCAAATTTTTTATTAACCATGGTCTCCAAAGGTCAAATCAACTCGTAAGCCGTCTTGGTTCAAACCAAGTACGTCGACTGATTCTAATTCGGGTTCTGATCAAAAATTAAAATCTTCACAAATTTAGAAACCCCATATTGTTTCCAAGGCCAACAGCGACTATGTGGAAGACATCTGGCAACCCGACGCTGTTGACTCGGGTCGATCCCAAGGCGACTAATGTTTTATCTGGTTTCAGCAGGTATTTCAGGAAGACCTTTCGGTGATTGAAAAATTATTGATTGTGTAATATCTGTGATAACTTACATTGAATTTCAAATCAATCTTGTTTTTAAAATGCTAAACTGCAAGTATTCATGTTGGTTGATCAATTTTTGATTTGTTTTTCACTCCGTCTCATTTTGAGGGGGAGTTTGTTTTTGCAAAAATACAAATAGTATGTTGTTTTTCAAATGGTAAAAATGAAAATATAAAAAAATAGAGTTTGTCATTTTTAGGGGGGAGAAATTTGAAAAGAAAAAAACATTGAAAAATGCAAAAATTCAAAAACATCAAAAAATGAGAAATTATATCTGACATGTTTGGGAAATGATGGTACATTGGCTAATGATGTCTGACTTATGGATAAAGTAGATGAAAAAGCCATAAGATCATTTGATCGATGTGTAAGCTAGGCTTGGCAAATTAGAAAGTATACGAATGTGATATACACTAAATCTGATGCTTGACTTAGGATAACATCTTGATGCGTATCTCACAATATATCAAGAGAAAGATATGTGAAAAGAAAAATGGGAAGTCACTGTGTATACATGTGTTCATTTTGCAAAAATTTAAATTTGTTTGATTTTCTTTATTTTGTCAAACGACCGGACTCTCTTTGTGTATCGAAAGATCGACCTGATTGTTGTTCGTTTGACGTTCTGCTTTATTTTCTTTGGTGTTTCATATAACTCATCGGACTTTCTCTGCGTGTACGGGAGCACCGACCTGATTGTTGTTGGGTTATACAATTTCAACTTATTTGTAAAATCCGAAGCCTTATCTGCGTATCAAAAGATCGACCTCAAGCTAGACGGTTTAATGTTATTATTTCTTTTTGCATGGAACACAGTTGACTATATCATGTATACAATCATTATGTGATAAATCACAAGTGCAATCACAAAAAATGTGATAAGCTAAAGCATATCTGAAAATGTCTGATAGTGTGGGGTACACTGGTCAATGCAAATCTAATCAATATCTTAACATATCCAGATGGTATGACTATGATTATGCCTGAGTTTATTATTGGATAAATTATATCTGCAATCGACATGGCTTATGTGCTATAATAATCAAAATTGAAGTGTAGTTCAACATGTTATGTCCAATATGATCCAAAGTTGTGATCTTTCTCACAAAAGACAAAAACAGTGTCTAATTCTGTATTGCATTTACATTTCATATCAGATAATACCAAAAAGATTTCAGGTGCGTTTTTATATAAATTTTCTGAAACATCACAAAGATTTTGTTACTTATTTCTTTTTGATTGATCAACACGGAATACAAAATCAAATTTGAAAATCAAAATATCTTGGAGTCACGAAGAGACGTTTTGCGCCGAGATTATTTATGTTGGCAGGTTTCTAAGTGGAAAGAGAACATCACAACTTAAAGTCTTCTGAAGCAGTTGATAAGGAGATTACACCTGATGCACTATCAAGTAATTAAGATTGGACTCATCGTCAAATCGAGGAAGAGTTTGATTGAAGATACAAGATACAAGTTTTAAAGTGGAAGCTGATACTGCACATGTCGAGGGGGAGTTTGTAGATACATAGTTCCTGATCGTCACGTGAAATATCAAATACAAGACAACATGATGCAAGTTTACTATGGGCCGAACCCTAGGCGAACTCAGAGTTCGGACCCAGACGAACCTGGTCCGAACCTGAGGTTCGGCTGGTCGAGTTCTTGTCTAGTATAAATAGTTTGTCTTATGTTGTGTTTAGTAGCTCTTGGAACTTCTTGTTCAGATCATATGTGTGTACTCTGTGGTTCTCAGTGGTCTAATACAAAGTATTTTGTATTTACATCTTGTGTTCATTCTCGTTAAACATTGATTTTGATACGACTGTGAAGATGATCCACCGCTCACGCACTTTCATTGGTGAAGGTCTAAACCAACAAAAAGTTGGGGTGAGTCATATGTTCTTTTATGTTCATTATACTAAAATTGACTATGATTAACTATGGCTTAGATTTCAAGGTTCATAGTCTCGATTTTCTATATTTGGTTTTGTACCTTTTTTAAAGAGGTTTACAGTCGTAATTTTATGATTTCAGTTCCTTTTAGGAGAGCACTTTGAACAAGATCTTCAGTTTTAGTCCTTTGAAATCAGTTCAAAGTGCTCTCCTAAAAGGAACAAGATCTTCACATATTGTCATGGTCTTTGTGATAAACAATATATTATTGAGTCTTGATGAAGATGATGATATTTTAGTTAGTAAGACGTTATGATTGCTTCAATTAATTAAGAAGACTATTTTCATAAAAAAGTGATATATTTTTTTTCAAGGCAATCCTCATGTGTTTGCCTTGAAAGGTTACACTGTGTCGTGGTTTTTATTAATTTTATGTGATTTCCTTTCAGTAGATGCACTGAGTGTGCTGTGTCTGGAAAAGAGTAGTTTTGAATATGCATCTGTTTATAGGTAACCCGTGACATCTTTGACATTCTAGCCCTTTGGGTGGAACCCGAGCCTTAGAAACGGATAAAACTGATAAAAGCGGTAAACTGGGAGATATTTATATAGGCGTAGTATGTCAATTAAGGTACTAGAAGAGTCTAGTATCCTTAAAACACTTCACAAACTTCACACACAAGTTAGAGTTTTAAAATATTGGTGATAAACTGAAAACTACTAAGTATCATGAATTATGTGCAAACTGATACTTGAATCTAATTGCATGATCTTAAATTGTTATATGGCATGTTGATACTTTATTATATTAGATTTGATGTAATAAAATGATGGTAAATTAAAAATGGGAGAATGCTTAGAATATCTTGACCAATAACACGAAAAACGGACAAAACGGGTTGCGGTAAAAAAAGCCAAAGGGGCCGCGTGTTGGAGGCTCTAGGCATATCGCCTAGAGCTACCAGTGGCTCCGAGCGATGCGCTTGGAGACCATTTTCCTGCAGAAACCGTAAATTCCCACTATATAAGTATATTATGGCCTCATTAGCCACTTGTGCTCTCTCAAAACGTCCCATCACCTATTTTCACGAACTTAAATTATTCCTCACTCAAATTTCATCAAGTTTCTTGCTTTCCTTTAAGAATCAAGTCCCGATATCATCCTTGATCATCCTATATTCATCCGGTATGTGTTTCTTCTTGTTTTGTTTGTTTGAAAGTTGTCAAGATCCAAGCTTTATTCTAGATCTAGGGCTGATTTATGATTATAAGGTGTTCTCATGCATAGATATAGGGTTTTTTATGATAAATTTTGCATCTTCGGATCAAAAATATGATTTTTATGCAAGATATGATGATCCATACTAGATCTATGGTTTTTCATGGTTATACATGGATGCACGTGGATAATGCATGAAGGTTGATGCAAGATCTATGTTCTAATTGCTTGATAATGATAGATATAGGGTTCGTATGCAATAAAGTTGCTAACTTTACGTGAGATCTATGATTAAAACCTGATTTCGGTAGTCATGCATGCTGGATCTTGAATAAAGGTGCTTGATTTGTATTAGATCTACAATAAAGTGGCCAACTTGATGTCGGATTGCATGAGGATTAAATTTTAAAAATTATTTACGTGAAATTATGGTGAAAATGGCCTATTAGGTCAAAGTGGAATGTATGCGTGTGGTTAGGAACTGAAAACGCTGGAGCGTCGGATCAGCTTAGTTCGATATCAATTGTGTAAACGAGAATGTAAACAAACGGTGTAAATATCAACACTCAATCTCTCATTAATGATAAACACGATTACAAGAGAATCAGAGTATCAGAACACACACACTGTCAAAAGTTCGCTCAACAACAACCAGTTATAAAAGACAAAGCTACACCTATTTATAGACTCTCTGCCGTCCGAACTCCTAAGCCTGTCCGAACCTCAGGTTCGGCCAAGGATCGGCCGGGGTTTGGCCAGAGTTCGGCTAGCAACAAAACAAGTGTAATCTTCAAGTCTTCGATACTTTGTCAGATCCAGCTCGTTGCCACATAATGTATCAACAAACTCCCCCTTGGCAACAGTTGGACAGTTCTTTATCAGCCTTGAACATCAGCAGCCTCATCTCTCTTCCTTACTAACTCATGATTATTTCCGGCATAGATGTTAAAAGCAAAACAAATCCTTATCACCCTCTGGAACTTCAATTCCTGCTCCATGTAATCAGGATGATACAGGATTGGATTGTGATAAAGCACATCTATATCCGCCTTTGAAAGATTGATCAGCCATATTGGATCGTAGATCTTCACAACTTTGTTATTTTCCTTCAGCACAATCACAGCTTCACCTGTTTTCTCGTTATAATACCACCATCTCAAATCCTTGATGAAATCAAGCTCCGTCTTCATTAGTGGACTCTTTTTTATAACATCTGGCTTCTTCTTAAAAATCAGGATTATCAGCTTCTTACCAGTTTTTGCATGAATCCTTGTTCGAGATCGACACCTTTTGGGTTTCTGAGGATCCAAATATTGAAATCCTTCATGGAATTCTTTCTCAATGAGATTCTTGAAATGTAAACCTTCCAATCAGTTCCATAATTGCACAAAGGCTTTCGGGTCAATTCACGAATATCCCAAACTGGCAGACTGTTAAAATCACTGGCACATTTGAAATACTGGATTCCGTGTTGGTGTTTAATCCCGTAGCACTTCAAACTATCGGAATACATCCAGCTGATAATATCACCTGAGGCTTGACCCTTAAACTTGACATACGTTCTCTCATTGATTGGCTTTGGAGGAGGAACATAGTTGGTGATGTGTGCTAAACACATCCTATTTTCCCGTGTAATTTGTTTAGTAATTGAGTCGAGTTTGAGTCATTTTTGCTTGTTTTTATCTATTTTATAATATTTGAGTCTTAATTGTGTATTGAGTCATTTTTGTATATTTTGGTGTGAGTTTAGATAATTATTTGAGTCGTGCATTTAATTGTGTCAATGTGCTAAAAATTGTTCAAAATATATTTGATTGTAGGTTTCTTTAAAGGTCCAAGGGGATGGTATGACATTATATCGAAGATAAAGGATTAAAGAGTTAATTATGAAAGTTGAGGGACCGGCGTTGCATTAATGAAAGTCAAGGGGCTGAAGTGGAAATTTGAAAACTAAATTAGTAGATTATGAAGTCACGTGGGTGGCTAAGTAAAAAAAAAGAAATAGAAAGAAAGTTTGTGATAATATGTGGACTTGTGTACGCAGGAGCTTCTGAGCAAATTGGGTGCAATTTAGATAGATTAAAATTTAGAAATTGCAAAAGAATCACATGGCTTGACCGGAAGAAAGAGCAGAAAAATAAAAGATTGAAAGGTGGGCTGCGGTTTATTGTCATGGGCTTAGTGGATCTCACGGTGGAATAAGAGAATAAAAGATAGGTCAACAAAAAAAGAAAAGGGACGCACGTAATATTCTAGAGTTCGACAGAAGCATTAGCGGCCGACTAAGAGGAATTCCGGGGAGAAATTTTGGACGTGAAGGAGGATTAGGAGCAAGAGGAGATCACCCGTTTCAATCATTCGACTACTATTCACTCATTCGGGTTTTTCTAATTCTTGCTCTCTTGTATTCAGTTAAACCTAAAATCATGTTTCTGGTTCAAGATTCAATCTTTATTGTGTGTTTAAGTATGAACATGAGGCTAGGCTAGTTTGATTGTATTGCCTAGACTTAATTGGATGAATATTTAGTATCATTGATTTTACTCGGTTTTGATTGATTGATTGATGTTGCACTTTTATTAAATTCCATTGATTGCCATGGTTGATGCATATGTGTGTTATGAGCAGATTATTAGTTGATTGTTGATGCTTAATTTACCCGCGAATGTCTTTCGGTTTAGGTAGATTAGCTAAAGTAGTTGACTTTAGGGTTAATTGCTAAAGTGTAGTTAGGGTTTCCCTTGACTATTGCATTGATAATTGATTGGTAATTTACTTGTAATGTGCTGCTAAACTGGAGACTTAAAAGGTACAGGTTTAACGGGTAGTTGGGTTGGTTAGAGTGCTAGGGTTGCATTGTCTCAAAAGGAAGTGTCCTAGGGTTTTGTCTAGCTTGCTATTCCGTGTCATTCATGGTAGTTATTGGTAGCTCCGGTTATTCTAGGTGTGCTTTAGGTATATCCGAGGGTGGCTAGGGTAATTGAAGTGGGAAGGACTTAAAAGGTGAACCCTTGTTCGAGCGTTAGAAGTGTAGCTAGGAAGGACTTAAAAGGTGAACTAGCCACCATCAGATCAATCAATTCCGAGTGAGGTTGTAGGTATTAAGTAGGATTCCAGGGTCTAGGTGATACTCGTTTCTCTTCTGGTTTTTCCACGGTTGCTCTGCTTTCGGTTGTCAGTTGTTAGTTAATTTTAGTTAATTAAATCTTAATTAAATCAAAAACCCAATCCAAAACCAAATTACTCAGTATTTCCAATTTCTAGGTCTAGGTTAATTCTTGTCTAGAATAGTGTCCTAGGTTCGATATTCCGGTCTTGCCCTAGCTATTCTACTATCCGATAGGTACACTTGCCTTAGGGTTCGGTCTAGTTTAGGTTATTTCGGTAAAATTAGGTGTGTCTAGGTCTAGGTTTAGGTCTAGGTTTTTATTCCATTTTTAGGTACGTTCCGAGCACATCAAGTTTTTGGCGCCGTTGCCGGGGACACTTGGCGATTGGCAAGATTAACTTAGGTCGTTGTTAGGAAATTTGAGTCTTTTCGGTTTTTCCGTGTCTAGAGTCTTAGAATCTCCAATTTCGAGTCTAGAATTTTTAGGTTTTAATTTTCGTTTGATTTTTCTTGAGTCATTCCCGTTATATGCCACACACCCGTTCGTGAGGTCCTCCTGAGCTTACACCTTTATCTGATCCCGACGCGGACATTCGTGAGCGGTTCCGCCTTCTACGCACCGAGCTAGAGGCGTTCATCATTTCCACCACCACCCCTTCGAAACCATCCTCTTCATCCCCACGCGACACCAAACCCATTCCATTCCCCGATCTCACATCCATGGCAGCACGTCGCACCGTCCACGAGCAGGCTAGCGCCGGAGTCACCGAGGCCCGGTTTGCTATTGCACAGCCTGCTATTGCCAACACCGCGAATTGGCAAGTTCCGTCCCACGTCATCAACGCTTTGACGCATTCGATCCAGTTTCATGGACGTGAGGACGAAGATGCACCGATGCATATCTCCAGGTTCACGCGTATCTGCAACACGTTCGGACTCACCGGAGTCGCGAACGACACCATTTATTTGCGTCTTTTTCCATTCTCCCTTACGTCTCGAGCCGCCGAGTGGCTTGAGACGCTTCCGCCTAATTCGATCGCCACCTGGGACGATCTCACCGCCAAATTCCTGAAAAAGTACCATCCTCCAGCTAAGGCTGCGCGTACTCGGGAGGAAATCCACTCATTTCGCATGGATCCCGACGAGCCTTATTCTGTTGCATATGAGCGTTTCAATACTCTTCTAAGCAAATGTCCGCAACACGGGTTGACGGAATGGGCTATCATCGAGAAGTTCTATAATGGACTTCCTTATTCGGTTCAAAAAGAGTTTAACATTTCTGCTGGAGGACACATGATGGAGAAGCTCACGGTCGATGAATGCAAACAACTGTTTGAGAGCTTCGCACTCGCTGAACAGCAGACCCCCGGAGATCGGAGAGCCACCTTGGCCCCGACTCGATCCCTTGTTCCTTCTACTACCACCCGGGGTGTCCATCACATTGGCTTAGAGACCATACCACCTAGGGAGTTAGAAAACATTTATAAAACCTTAGAAGAAATAAAACTCCACATCAAAGCCAAATGTGAGCTATGTAGAGGCGCTCACGACACCCGAGACTGCCCGCTTGCTCCCGCTGAGCAGGTGGATTACATTGGAAACCGAAACCAGTTCGGTAATTCGTTCCAGTCTGGGTGGAGGAGTGCCCAGAATTCAGGATGGCGAGAGGGAGGAAATCCACCGGGTTTCCAGCCGAGGTATAATCAGAGTGGTGGAGGAGATGCAGGGCCGACTATGAAGGAGCTTACAGAGCTGGTCATGAACCAAACGCAGATTTTGCAGCAGATGAACGCGAGAGATGAGGCCACACAGAAGAAGCTGGCAGAGCATGATACGTTATTGAGAAATCAACAGGCTTCGTTCCTTGATTTGCAGCGGTCGGTCGGTGACATAGCGAAGCAGCTGAAGGAGCTCAATTCCCGTGGGGGTCAGTTTTCAGGTAGTACTTATAAGAACCCCAATGCCAATGTGAATGCCATCACCACGAGGAGCGGGAGAGTTGTCCAGAGTCCATCACCGGCGGTAGTTGATGAGGAGCCGGTTGATGAGGAAATTGAATTGGAGACGTCTGGCGGGAGGGTGCACGAGAGCGTAACGCCAGCAAGTACCGCACCGAACGTCGAGGCTGAGGTAGTGAGAGAGAAGCCGCTAAAGTGGGAAGCGGTGAAGGAGAAAAAGAGAGTGAGATTCGCGCCCCAACCAATCACAGCTGATGATCTGAAACGTGTTCCTTATCCTGAGAGGTTGGTTCAGCAGAAGAATGCGCGTGAGTACAGTCAGTTCTTAGAGCTTCTTAAGCAACTTAGGGTCACTTTGCCTTTTACTGATGTTATTAAACAAATGCCTAAGTATGCTAAATTTCTGAAAGATATGTTAACGAATAAGAAGAAGCTTGAAAGTTTTTCAGATGTCACTCTTGATGCTAATTGTTCTGCTGTAGTTCAAAATAAATTGCCTGAAAAATTGACTGATCCTGGTACCTTTACAATTCCGTGCTCTTTTGGTGATTTGTCTGTTACATGTGCTTTAGCTGATCTAGGTGCCTCTATTAATGTGATGCCTTATTCTGTTTTCATGCATCTGGGATTAGGTGAGTTAGAGCCGACTAGGATGACGATTTCTTTAGCAGATAGGTCGGTAGTTAGGCCCAAAGGAATAGTGGAAAATGTGCTTGTTCAGGTAGACAAATTCTTGTTCCCTATAGACTTTGTGGTAGTTGACACTGCATATGATGCTAGCTGCCCTCTGATTTTAGGTAGGCCTTTCCTTAGGACCGCCCGGGCGTTAGTTGATGTTTTCGCGGGCACGATTACTTTGAGGGTAGATGATGAATCGGTTGAGTTCAAGGTTGGTAAGTCGAGTGACAAGAACAGCGAGTCCGTATGCTTTCTAGGATCTTTTATATCTTTGGTGGATAGTTGTGTTAGTTATGTCACTGGTGAGGACTTGGTAGTTGGGAATAGGTTGGAAGGTGAACGAGTAGTTGAGGATAAGTGTGGGGAGGATCCCGGGGGGTTAGATGCGTTGATCGATAAAAATGATATTTTTGACCCGTTAGTAGAACCCGGAGATGAATTAGTGGTTGGAGAGTTGGTGGTAGTTAAGGATAGTTTGAGGAGAGCCACACTTGGTGACATTGGTGAATTTGATATTAGGATTGTGTTTAGTCCAAGTGTGGGGAGGTTAGCAATGGTTGTTGGTGAGAATGACCCATCTTTGGGGTTCCTGGGTAAACTTCGAGTTATTCCGGGTAGATTCAAGCATTGGAGAGTTAAACAGTGGTTGTACTTGTTAAAGTTGGTTGCTTTATGGCTTAAGAGGTTGATTGGTAGTTGTGCAGTTAGGAACCGGGTGCAATCCGGTGTTTTTGTGGTCAAGGATGTTAAATCCAAACCTCCGGATGGTTTGGGAGGTTGTGTTGATGTTTTGAGTTGAATGATAAGTGCCCGGGTTTGTATATTTTTTTGTGTTTGTGTTTTAAATTCCTGCAATTTTTCTTTTTTTTCGTGCATGTGCGTCTTTTGGTTTTGTGTTCGCAGGTGATTGTGGAGATTCGTGCTATGAGCAATTTGAGGATGTGCAGGTCAAATTTGAAGTTTTGGCTGAGAATTTCGACTGGAGGAGCTGGTATGTGAAAAAGGAGATAGAAAATTTTTTGGGTCAAATCCCAAAAATTCTCTGGAAATCACGCTCCAAGCGTATCGCCTGGAGGTTGGTAGGTTATAGGCGATACGCTTGCATCCTTTGGCGGGCCGGTTGTGTGCAGCTCTAGGCGTATCGCTTGGGAGATTCAAGGTTGTAGGCGATACGCCTGGGGGAGGTAAGTCAGGAAAATTTCAAATTTTCAATTTTTATATTCTTTCTGTTTACCGGAGTTGGTGGATCGTTGTTGGTTGCTGTGCTGGATCTCTGGAGTTTCAGGTGAACACGTTTCAACTTCTTTTATTTTATTTATTTTAATTCTGATTTGTTTTTGTTCCATTCCACATTGAGGGCAATGTGTGATTCAAGTGTGGGGATGGGAGACTTGCGTCTTGAGTCAGTTATTTATTTTTAGTGTGTTTAATTGAGTCATATATAAAAAAAAAAAAAAAAATGAAAAAATTGTTCAAAAATGTCCGAGATTCTGGCTGCAATTAAATGGAAAATGATAGGTAAAACTGGGAATTGATTTTCTAATTTTGTGCTTAAATGATAAATTAATAATGAATATTTGGGAAAAGTGGATAAGTTTGGTTGAATGGAAAACATTACTAGTCTATGATGTGTCGGTAGGCCCAGCTGATCTAGGAGTAGCTTAAATTGCCTGTGTGTTTATTGTTGTATAAATATGCTAATCAGTCTGCTAGTGGGTTCCCATTTTAGGAGTGATAGGGATACTGAATCTGATGATTATGAGGAAAGAGACCGCTTTAGGCTAGATACTCTTATGTCCTTAGAATTTCCAGTGAGCATGTTAGTTAATAATTTGGCTAATGAATTTGAGAGAAGGAGCAAAATACTCATGTACGAACTAGGGATAATATCCGGTGGTAAGTGCCTCTGATGATGTTCTGGATCTCGCGGGCAAAATACTCATGTATGATTTCGGGGGTAAGACCTTGTGAAAAAGTACCTCTGATGATGTCCGTTGGTAAGTTAGGTAAAAGTGACCAACTATATATATATAAAAAAAAAAATGAAAAAAAAAAGAAGAAAACAATGTGAAAAAGAAAAAAAGATGATAAATTAGAGAATAAATGCTCAATAAGTTGCATATAAATAAACAGTTATTCCTTGGACATCTTAGTATCTGGTTTAAGGGGGGTTGGAGAAAATATATAAATTTAAATCAGTATTACCCTTTGCTTTGACTGAATATGATTCGGTAGTAGGTTGAACTAGAGCTTTCTTTAGTGGGATCCATTGCGACTGAACTTATATCTGGTAATTTTATAAACACATGGGGGCGAAAGAAAAGGTTGGTGGTTGGGTTTAATCGGATAGAAATATCGATAATCGTAGCTAGTGTGTTATTACATTATGGAATGTGGAATTGTATGGTGGTTATTGCATTTTGAAATGTGAAATGTTTAGAAGTCAATTTCCTGGTTATGATTCCATTGCAGTATTTTTCGAGGACGAAAAAAGAGTAAGTGTGGGGATGTTTGATGTGTGCTAAACACATCCTATTTTCCCGTGTAATTTGTTTAGTAATTGAGTCGAGTTTGAGTCATTTTTGCTTGTTTTTATCTATTTTATAATATTTGAGTCTTAATTGTGTATTGAGTCATTTTTGTATATTTTGGTGTGAGTTTAGATAATTATTTGAGTCGTGCATTTAATTGTGTCAATGTGCTAAAAATTGTTCAAAATATATTTGATTGTAGGTTTCTTTAAAGGTCCAAGGGGATGGTATGACATTATATCGAAGATAAAGGATTAAAGAGTTAATTATGAAAGTTGAGGGACCGGCGTTGCATTAATGAAAGTCAAGGGGCTGAAGTGGAAATTTGAAAACTAAATTAGTAGATTATGAAGTCACGTGGGTGGCTAAGTAAAAAAAAAGAAATAGAAAGAAAGTTTGTGATAATATGTGGACTTGTGTACGCAGGAGCTTCTGAGCAAATTGGGTGCAATTTAGATAGATTAAAATTTAGAAATTGCAAAAGAATCACATGGCTTGACCGGAAGAAAGAGCAGAAAAATAAAAGATTGAAAGGTGGGCTGCGGTTTATTGTCATGGGCTTAGTGGATCTCACGGTGGAATAAGAGAATAAAAGATAGGTCAACAAAAAAAGAAAAGGGACGCACGTAATATTCTAGAGTTCGACAGAAGCATTAGCGGCCGACTAAGAGGAATTCCGGGGAGAAATTTTGGACGTGAAGGAGGATTAGGAGCAAGAGGAGATCACCCGTTTCAATCATTCGACTACTATTCACTCATTCGGGTTTTTCTAATTCTTGCTCTCTTGTATTCAGTTAAACCTAAAATCATGTTTCTGGTTCAAGATTCAATCTTTATTGTGTGTTTAAGTATGAACATGAGGCTAGGCTAGTTTGATTGTATTGCCTAGACTTAATTGGATGAATATTTAGTATCATTGATTTTACTCGGTTTTGATTGATTGATTGATGTTGCACTTTTATTAAATTCCATTGATTGCCATGGTTGATGCATATGTGTGTTATGAGCAGATTATTAGTTGATTGTTGATGCTTAATTTACCCGCGAATGTCTTTCGGTTTAGGTAGATTAGCTAAAGTAGTTGACTTTAGGGTTAATTGCTAAAGTGTAGTTAGGGTTTCCCTTGACTATTGCATTGATAATTGATTGGTAATTTACTTGTAATGTGCTGCTAAACTGGAGACTTAAAAGGTACAGGTTTAACGGGTAGTTGGGTTGGTTAGAGTGCTAGGGTTGCATTGTCTCAAAAGGAAGTGTCCTAGGGTTTTGTCTAGCTTGCTATTCCGTGTCATTCATGGTAGTTATTGGTAGCTCCGGTTATTCTAGGTGTGCTTTAGGTATATCCGAGGGTGGCTAGGGTAATTGAAGTGGGAAGGACTTAAAAGGTGAACCCTTGTTCGAGCGTTAGAAGTGTAGCTAGGAAGGACTTAAAAGGTGAACTAGCCACCATCAGATCAATCAATTCCGAGTGAGGTTGTAGGTATTAAGTAGGATTCCAGGGTCTAGGTGATACTCGTTTCTCTTCTGGTTTTTCCACGGTTGCTCTGCTTTCGGTTGTCAGTTGTTAGTTAATTTTAGTTAATTAAATCTTAATTAAATCAAAAACCCAATCCAAAACCAAATTACTCAGTATTTCCAATTTCTAGGTCTAGGTTAATTCTTGTCTAGAATAGTGTCCTAGGTTCGATATTCCGGTCTTGCCCTAGCTATTCTACTATCCGATAGGTACACTTGCCTTAGGGTTCGGTCTAGTTTAGGTTATTTCGGTAAAATTAGGTGTGTCTAGGTCTAGGTTTAGGTCTAGGTTTTTATTCCATTTTTAGGTACGTTCCGAGCACATCAGTTGGCATGAAATGTTTTCATGTATTCATCAAATGTCCAACGTTGTTTCTGTTCCGTCGCCTCCTTAACCACCGGGTCTTCAGGTTTTTCTGCTTCTTTCTTCTTTATTCTTTCTTCAGCCTCAGCGCTTTTCTCCTTAGGAAACACTTCGAAATCATCACCTGACTGATTGTTGTTGAAGTTGGAGTATAAGTCTGGATATTCTTCTTCTATAAGATATTCTATCTCAACTTCCTCCTCAAATATATCTTCAACATCTTCATCAGATTCTTTGTCAGATGAATCATATTTCCTTGGTGTTGATTCAGAAACTTTTCTCAATTCTTCATCGTTCAAATCAAATACCGCTTGCAATTGTTCGGCCGTCAAATCACCAACCAACTCACCATCTTCTAGCGTCTGCGACATCTACCCAAATTCACCCAGACTCGTTGCCGCTTTGTTTGATGGAATTGAGGTGATCGGCATTGCTTCTCTAGAATCTTTCTCCCCCTGGGAAGTAGATGTCCCAGCACCCAAACCAGTGGTTCCGGTCGGGCCTGATCCTCCACCAACTCCCCCTTGTGGATCATCTTGATCGGGATCATCGTTCAGAAATCTTATCGGATCTTCATTACAACCCGAACTATCTCCAATCTCCTGCTGAGCTTTAAATTTCTTCATCAAGAACTTTATTTGCTCATCCATTTCGATAAGCAATTTTCTCTGAGTTTTTCTAGATCTGTTTAACCGCATAATCTCTTAATCTTTGGCATAATCCGACTTTGCAAAACATTAATCTGTTGACTTTGAGTCTGATTCAGTGCCCTCAATTCATCATTGCTTGTTTGGAGCACAGTAATCATCTTGGATTGTTCTTCAGTCTTAGCTTTCAATGCATCAACTTGTGACTTTTGATCGGTTAACGGACTTTGAAGAACACTGGCTTGCGAAAACGACACTGAACCTTGTTCAAAATTGAAATTTACTTCTGGTGTTGATTGTGTTGAAGTTGTGGCTGTAGAAAACACTGAATAATAGGTATATTATTGGATACATTACCGATCCGTGGATCCTAAATCCGGATTCTAGGGCCGTATCTAAGATTCATAGGTACGGTAGGCTCAGTTGTTGCAGCAATTTGCATAGGGATATAATCTCTCTGATGTCCGTCTGAGGATCCTGCTTGGAATATCCCTGCGGAAACAGAAGGGTTAGAATATAAATATCCCTAGGGATCTTGCATGAGGATCTCGAACGGGTCAGGATCACTAGAGATGATTGACTTGTAAATCCATGTGAGCGCAGAATCCGAGGATCCTGAAGGTGTGACTTCGAGGATTCCGAAAGGTGTGCCCCAGAGTATCCCGAGTCAAACTGCATAGGGGACTTCCCGTATTGGGAAGCCAGGGATCCTGATGTGACGGTTGCTGCAGTGCTCTAGTTCATCACTATTGAGGATCTTGGGTGTTGATGCTGGTGACCTGAAGATCCCAAAGAGCCAAAATCAAGGGACCTATGGAATAATGGGTTATGGTCTTCCACAGGTCTCTTTGATTTCTTGAGCTCTTCAATATCGTTCATAATTGTCTGATTTGTCTTTGCTTGCTGATCCATCTGGTTCTTCGCTTGTTTAAACAAAGCAAAGATGTCACCGTTAGTAATAACGTGATCAAGTGACTGAACCTGTGATCCTGAGATTGTCGGACAATCTGGTTCTTCTGACGTCCATCAGTCTTCTTTTGGTTTCCTGGAAGAGGAGGAAGATCAAGATATGGGATAGGGTTGGATGATGGAGCAGGACATGAAAAATATTTCAATTGGGTCAACATTCTTTGAATTGAAAGTGACTGAAAGTACGGATCTTTAGGAATTTTGATCATATTAAAGCACCATTTTCCCAATGGTGCTTGATCAAGATGATGATGAAAATGTAAATTGAGTTCAACGACACAAGGATGTAAGAAGGGAAAATTCGGATTCCTATGAGTTTCCTCTAAGGATACTAGCAAAAAACCTCAGGAGCCGGCCTGGAGAGCCTGCTACCTAGTTATATTATTGCACGAAAAAGATTGAGTACAAGGTTGAGCAACTGTGATCGATTGGCTAAGTGTTACAGAGAATATTTCTAACTACTAGAGTGAGTATGAGAGCTTGTGTGTGTTCTTAAGTCGATCGCATTGCTGATTAAATAATAATAACTGCCTAACTAACTGCCTGAGATTCCAGGAGGATTCCTAGCTACTCAAAGTGAACCTTGAGCTCCACTTGACCATGTTTAAGAACCTTGTCCGGGACTTTAGGGTTTGCTATGTGTGCGCGTGTTCAATTACCTACAAAATAACAACCCACATGGCAAATTAAAAAGGGTTAGCAGATAACTTAATTTGAGGATACCGAACCTGCTTAGATTTTGAACTCTTGTGAGGATACTGGATCATCTAATATATATATATATATATATATATATATATATATATATATATATATATATATATATTAAAACCCACGTAACTTTTTCCTACGTTAACGATTTTTCAAATAATTTGCGCCAAAAGTGTTAGAATTACATTATCTTTAATTCTGGAGCAAAATATTAAAAAAAAAAGCGTAACTTTTTTTTTGTGTGATGCACATGTGCATCATATAATTAAAAAGTTATAAAATGTTATTTTTTTCTTTAAATCTAAAGATAACACAACTATAAGATTTAAGGTGTAATTTCTTTTTAAACCTATTAATGTATACCACATGTATGAGGTTTTTTTTGTGTGATGCACATGTGCATCATTCAATAAAAACGCAAAAAAAAAATGATGAAAATATATGACATATGGTGCGACTAAGAAAAAAAAATATTAACTCATACTAAAAGTATGATTTTTTTTGTGATGCACATGTACACCACATAAAAAGATTATAAAAAATAAAAAAAAGCGTTGAATTTTTTTAAAATTTTTATAGGATTAAAGATAACATGATTATAAGACTTTTGTGCAATTTTTTTTTTAAATATTAACATATGAAAAAGTTATGTAGGTTTTAAGATTTGTTTACGCAGTACTCACAAAAATGGTGTTTTCGCAGGATCTTTCCCCTATATATATATATATATATATATATATACTAGCCGTGTGCCCGCGCGTTGCGGCGGCGACAGTTTATAGTGTGTTGTTCGTCTTTTGTTCGCGCGTTACTGCGGCGGCGACAGTTTATAGTGGGGTACCCGCGCGTTGCCGCGGACGACGATTTATAGCACGCTATTTGTCTTCTGTTAGCGCGATGCGGCGCAACGACAACTTATAGTGCAGTACATGCGTGTTTGGAGGCGGCGACAATCAACCAACGTGGTGCTTATTTTTTGTTAACTTATCAATCATCACAAGATATATTGCATTGTACGTTTGTTAGTTTTCTCATTCATAGCATTGATTTTATTTATCTAACAAAACTAAAAATAATTAAACATCTTCCACAATCAGTTGCATTAATCTTCTTTTGACTTATAGTGGGTTTCATGAATGTTGTATTCGGACTCGGTTTCAATAGTATTCTTGCGGACTTAAAATTATCTTTAAAATCAAATCTTATAACCAAAAATATCATTAATGATCCTGTAAAAAAAGAAATTGCAACGGTCTTAGATAGACATTTTGACTTCCACCCCGAAAGTCTTTTTTGAAAAATTTCAATGATCTTACTCCAGTTGCTTTTTTTGTTCATGTTTGCTCTCACATAGAGCCCAAGATACTCAAATGGAAAAGAACTAACCTTACACCCCAACATCTCAGCTTTTGCATTAATCTCCATGGAAGAAACATTGATCCCCGCCAAACCACATTTAAATAAGTAACCTTATATTTGGATGTCCGAGCGGAGTAGCAGGTGTCTCAACTAATATTAAATTCAATAATGATGTCTTTGATGAACCACAACCCATTCCATATTTCTAACATTTCATTCCATCCAATGAAAAATAGTAGTAGAAGTTTCTCTTCCGCATACATGTATAAATATACCCGAGCGTTTCGACAAAATCAGGCCTGGTTTACAATAGAATTAATAATCATAAGTTATTTATTTATTTATTTATTTTGTTTGAAACGGCAATTCAATTAATAATAGGTTAGCAAGGTGCTAGAAAGCTTACAACAATCATACGACATACAGCAAACCACAATCTAGTCTACACAAAATCAAGAGCACCCTTCAATACAAAATTGACCAAAACTTATGCACCAACCTTTCAGCAGCATGGTTTCTTCCTAGGAAAATGAAGAGCACCCAACAGTACAAGAGCTGACCAAAAAAATAGGCATCCTTCCTTTATCACCATGGAATCTTCCTATCAAGCCCAAGAGGAACCAAAAGCAAGCTTTTGATCAAAACATCCCCAACTACAACACTCCTAAGTAGCCAAGAACCGAGAGGCACCCAAACTTGAGCAGCCAAGCTGTGAAAGAAGCCCACCCTAATCCACAGACACCCGAATACACAAATGCCTTCATCGAGAGGGAGAACCCACCTGAATATGCATCACGTTGTTAATAATCATAAGTAGAAACAACAAATTTGTTAAGAAATTTGAAACAAAGTTGATGCAAAAATCATGAAGATGCATACATAATGTCATAATCTAGTATAAGATAAGTTTGTTGGTGGCTAGCTAAACTCGCCAAAAAGCCTCTATAAATGGTAACATGTAGGGGCTTCAACGTCGACTTGCAAAATTCATAAGTAGTCAACTTGATCAAGGATTGTATGTGTTTTCTATCGAATTGTTCTAATCAGCTTTCCTATAAGCACATGCACACGGATGAATCATATGTATATACAAACATGTATGCACACAGGCGTATGGGGCAAGCACATGTATAAACACGGATGTACATTATACATACAAAGTTTAAAATACACACATAAATAAAAAATAAATAAACTTTAGTTATCATCCTTACTTGCTACAGGGCAGTCCAAATGTATTTAGAAGTTCAAATTCTTGAACAATATTGGGCCTCCAGGGTAACCAAATGAAGCATCACTGTCATCACAATTAAAAAAAATAAAGAATTATGTTAAGGCTGGGTGGTCATTAAATAACATTAGCTTTTTAATATACAGATTACATCACCCTTTTAATAAATGACAGAGGTGACCCGTGTAACCCTCTGATAAAAAACAAAGAGGCGTATTCTTCCTTAATGAAAAATTTCCAGACATAAACGAATGAAAAGGTATTCGGAAGTAAAATAATTATGTATTTATAATGTATATCTAGATAGTAAATGTATAATATATGGTCATTTTACATCATTTCTCTAATATCAGCTCCATAACTTAATAACTTGTCATTGTGTTTTCATCATTTGCCTACTAAAAATTGAACGCCACAAACTTGATGAATATACATGTCAATCACTTACTTGAAAAGTCAGTATATCTCTCTATTAGGATCAGCTATCCCAGCCTTGTTTGTTGTTTGATAAGCAGACTCCCAATAGTGTCTAAAAGATTTCAAACTCATGTCCGACTATCTCTACACAATGTCTGCTACATTTTGACTCCGGTGTCAAACATAAGAATCAAAAGACATAAGTAAAACAGAATAATCATAGTGTTGGATACATGATCTGCTACATTTTGACTTATCTCGAAATTCATAATTAACAACTTCATCAAAATTCAAATAAAAAACCATCAAAATGGTTACAAAAACTTGGATTTACCGCAATGAAATCAATCGGTTTAGAATTTGCAATCAGAAAGCTAGTTAACTGCAAGATAAAATAAATTTGTTTGAATCACCTAAAAACTGAAGAAAAAAAAATTGTGTAGGTGACATAGTGTACAACCTGTAATAACCCTTTGGCGAGTCTCGAAAGCCTGTAAAAGGAGGAGGTGACCAGGCACCTTCGACTCAGAAGTTTTGAGAATACTTCTAAAATACTCTACCTGCAAGATTAGGAATAATAGTTTGGATATGAAAACAACAGCAAAAAAAAAGAGATCACATATGTCCTTATATTTCTGAACTCTTTCCTTATATTTCTGAACATTTTCGATGGCATACATCATATGGAGTTTATCCTTGATAACTCAGAAGCCAGACAAGCTAACATTCATCCATAAAATTTACAACATAACAAATTGGGCCACTACTAATACAAATCTTCGTTATGTGATTCTTTCTCAAAATAATTAAATAGAAAGCAAAAATGCGTTAATTTTTGTATAGCAGCATATCACATTAATACCAATATGATATATGAAAGACCATGTGAACAGCAAACATAAAAATATCACTTCTCAACAAACACATTTTTAATTTCTTTGTCAAATTTAGAACACAAATCAAAGGATTGAAACGTTCGCTAAAAATGAACAACCATTTTGATCTAAATGTCTTCACTAAAATAACTCATCAATTTTTTTTTCACATGATATGTTACGTAACCAATAAGTAATTCTATATTTTTATACTTTATTTAGTGTTAGAAAGTGATATATTGTAATATGAAAAATATACCGTTGTTAAAGGTTTAGAAACCATGCAAATTAACCTAAAAACATGTAAACTTTAACTGATTTGACATAAAGGTTTAAAAACAGAAGATATTAACTAACGATATAAAAACAAATCACATGAAGGAAAATTAGTCCCATTACAAATTAACAAAAGATGTTTGAACATATCAAACCAAGAATAAATTATGCTCGAGCATTTGATAATGAACTTCATTTTACCCATCGAATATAGGCAAGTTTAGAAAATATTGTTCACACCTTTGAGGCAAGAATAGAATTTAGATATGTGGGTAGCCCATATGAGGCAAGAACTGATTATTGTGATTAGTTGAACAACTTACACCAGTGAGAAAATGTGTCATTTTTGGCCAGGTGTGTTGCTTCCAACAGCTGAAGGATAAACGTGTGTTTCCATCCTTCAAGATTTATAAAAAGCAGGATCTACAAGTAATGATTTTTACTATAATTTATAAGCAAGGCCCAATCATGTGTGTGGTCAGATCTTCAAGTAATAAGAAGTAAAATATCAAAAAGCAGATGCATAGCCCAATTATGTGTATAGTCAGATCTTCAAGTAATTAAATGTAAAATTATAGTTTGCTTGTGCTAACTTACAGCAAACATAATATGCTATGGCTAAAAATTTTCCATCAACAAACTATTCAATACACATAAACTGTTATCTGTAGAATACAAAAACAGTTTTGGTAAACCTATGCACCAGAAATTGCAACCTTCATTATCTATTTAAGTTTAAAGATTGTGCAGTATATGAAAGTAATTAAGGATCAGTTTCATGGCAGCAACAATGCAATTAACATTTTTTTATTTTTTCCTTCAGAGGGGGCACCAAATTTACATAGTTAGATGCTCCTGATATCCTAGGATTTGTGCTTCTACCTTAGCCAAACCCCATGCAGTGGGTTCTTTGGGGTACAGTTCTTCGTGTTGTATAAACCGTTGACCATTTAAGGCAACTTGTTTGGATTACTACATGCAGATACCAATTAAAGAAGCTTGGTACATTATGATGACAACTACTCTGATGCGTAAAACACAAATGGTATGACACACCTGATTGTACTTGGCTAACCGCTCTCCTCGTCATCGTGCGCCTGCTTTTATCTGACACGCGGCAAGACAAGTGGACATATCAGCTAGAAAAGAATCATTAGTCTCCCCGCTTCTTTGCGATATTACTAACCCCCCCCCCCCCCGGCCCATTTAGCATCCTTCATCATTTTCAACGCTTCAATGGCTTCTGTCACCGTCCCAAGTTGGTTCACCTGCATAAAATTTCGAACTAATACACAAACACTTAAAGATATGTTCAATAACAGCCATGTTTATAGAAGTCACATCACAAAAATTGTCCTAAAAAGGAATACATATCCTCATACAGAGATTTTAATAATAGAACTCGTACACCTGCATATATCTTGAAAAGATGTTCATGGCAAGCATTTTTCCTGGAAACGCGTCTCTGTTGGCTGTAGTTGTTGACATTAACAGATACAACTGTATCTTATTTTCGTTTTTTTAATAAAGCATCAGAAACACAAGCACATCAGAAAATTATATGATTTTGAATAAGATCTTTTACCTAACAGCTGCGGCAATTTGGCTCTCTTTCTAATAAATTGTTTAGATATATTGGACCCAATCACGTGTGCCTCTCAGATATATTGGACCTGATCAATGCAACAAACTGAAAAAATATAGAAAATATTTGTATGAAATCTTGAGCCATAGCAATTTTAGAATTTATAGTTTAAATGATGTTGTTGCCTTCTTTTTATGTCTAGGAGGCCTACAAAAGAATAAAAAAATTAACATGATAACAAATAAATATCTAAAGGACTATATTGTTAGTCCAATTTTCCAGTAATGTGAAAGGCTTTTGATTGAAAAGGTGAATTTTCACCAACAAATGTAAGTGTACTGCACTTAGATTTTTTAAACCCTTGGTAATATTGGGTCTCCTATCCATCGCTTGAAGATATCTACACACATGAGCACACCAATGACACCATCTTTCATCCAATAGATGCAAATAAGTTTCTAACAAAATAAATACAAAATACATATAAGCAATCATTAGACTGTAACTATTATAGATAGAAATACACTATTTATTGGTAACACAATGCGAGATAAAGCAAAAGTAATTAACAATCCAGACATGAGAATATGACCAACCTCTAACAATGCAAATCAGTATGTTTCACTCCCGCTACTAAGTCGACCCCAAAAAAAAATTAACAACCAGTAATGGGAATAAGAATGAGAAATCTTTAATTGTGAGTATTACCATATAAATTCAATATAAAGGTACCAAAACATGTACCTTAAGAGAAGACAGAAAGTTGTGATCCTTTTGGAAGCTGGCTTGATTGGATCCCCCATCTAATCCAATATCCTCCCCAGAATGGTCTTGATCCTCTGTCTTTAATAGACACATAAGCGAAGGTTTTATTTGATCTGGAAATTGAATGAGCTGTAATGCATCATTCAATCTTAATTTTCACATTTCCGTGTTCAAAACCACTGATTTTTGGTAGTAACACGAACGCCTTTTCATCAATAGATCAAAAATTAGTTACATTGACTAATATTACTATATACTTAGTATTGCATCAGTTCATCAAAAGCGTACCTGAAATCGTGATGAGACTCTGCAGATGAGATGTAATTACTGCTACTTCGGCCCTGCAGTAGACTGGAATTACTTTTCAGAAGATTTACTTGAAATTGAAAAAAAAAAATCATGTAACTAACCTAATCAATCAACCCTAAACACATTCATAACACTGACTATGGTATTATTCACCTGAAATCGTGATTAGACTCTAGCGGCAGTTGAAAACTGCTCCTAGTTCACTGCTGCGATATCTCCTTTCACCTGAATCGAACCAGATTTGGTTGAATCCCGAACATGCAAGTCCGAATTAGAGAATCCTTTCACCCAATCTTGGCCTGCGGTTCTTCGTCGTCGAGGAGGAGAAACGGAGGGTTCTTCGTGTACCCAAGTATAGAGGAAGAGGAGGAGAAACAGAGGGTTTGAGATTTGGGGGAATGAAAGAGGAAAACAAATTTAGGGAGGAGTAAAGTTGCAGCGGTGTAATCGATGGCCAATGGAAGGGAGAGAGGGAGGAGAAGCGGTGTTTTCAAAGGCAGGTGTGGATCAATTCGAGGAGCGGCGGGTTATCAGGCGTGCTTTATGTTAAATTCCTTATTTAACCTTCTTTTTTGAACGACATTTGTTGTTAAAGATTGATGGTTTAAAGAGGGTTTACTTTTCATGCTTTAAACCCTTGTACATGTTGCATAACAATTTGTACGCGTCTTAAAATTAAGGAATTTTATGACGAAAATACCCTCCAAGACCAATATGTATTATATAGTAGTATAGATATATAGGGTGAGGTTCATTGTAGACACCCCCATAAGTGTAGACATGTAGACACCCTATTTCACATGTGAAATTACTTTATTTCACATGTGTTTTCACATATGAAATTTTCTGAACAATGAGAAAAATGAAAAAAAGAAAAAAGAAATTAATCATAACCATTAGATCAAGAGATCTAATGGTGAAAAAAGGTGTCTACCTGTCTACACTTATGGGGGTGTCTACAATGAACTTTTCACTATATATATATATATATATATATATATATATATATACACTAGTCGTGTGCCCGCGCGTTGCGGCGGCGACAATTTATAGCGTGTTATTCGTCTTCTGTTCGCGCGTAGGTCGGGAACTAGTTAGGAACCAACATGACCCTCTAACTTGGGATCAATTTCTAGGTTAGAAACCAGTTTGGGCGTCTTTTTAAAGTTTTAAGGGATAACAAAAAATCATTTATATTAGATTATACAAAGAAATGTTTTTTAGTTTTATACTTTAAAATTAAAAGACATCTTTGAATTTGAAGTGAATGAAAGTATGGATCTTTAGGAACTTTGATCATATTAAAGCACCACTTTCCCCATGGTGCTTGATCAAGATGATGATGAAAATGTAAATTGAGTTCAGTGACATATGGATGTAACGAGGGAAAATCCGGAATCCTGTGAGTTTTCTTTAAGGATACTAGCAAAAAAACCTCAGGAGCCGGTCTGAATAGCCTGCTGCCTAATTATATTATTGCATGAAAAACATTGAGTACAGGGTTGAGCAACTGTGATCGATTGGCTAAGTGTTACAGAGAATATTTCTAACTGCTAGGGTGAGTATGAGAGCTTGTGTGCGTTCTTAAGTCAATCGCATTACTGATTAAATAACAATAACTGCCTAATTAACTGCCTGAGATTCCTGGAGGATTCCTAGCTACTCGAAGTGAACGTTGAGATCCACATGACCATGTTTAACAACCTTGTCCGGGTCTTCAGGGTTTGCTACATTTGCGCGTGTTCAATTACCTTCAAAGGGCAAAATAAAAAGGGTTAGCAGATAATTTATTTGAGGATACCGAACCTGCTTAGATTCTGAACTCTTGTGAGGATACTGGATCATCTAACTTTCGGATATATATATATATATATATATATATATATATATATATATATATATATATATATATATATATAGGGAGAGGATCATTTGAAAATCCCCCCCCCCCCCCCCCCCCCCCCCTCCCCTGAAATTTAGTGGCCATAATGGTTCTCAAAAGTTCTCAAAACCAATTGGTTCTCATTTGAACCCAACCCTATATATATATATATATATATATATATATAGGGTTAGGATCCTGCGAAAACACATTTTTTCTGAAAACTGCGAAAACACATATTAAAACCCACGTAACTTTTTCATATGTTAACGATTTTTCATAAAATTTGCGCCAAAAGTGTTAGAATTACGTTATCTTTAATTCTGAAGCATCATATAAATTAAAAAAGGTTAGAAAATGTTAACACAACTATAAGATTTAAGGTGCAGTTTCTTATTAAACCTATTAATGTATATCACATGTATGAGATTTTTTTTTTGGTGTGATGCACATGTGCACAACACAAAAAGAAAAAAAAAGCGTTAAATTTTTTAAAAATTTTATAGGATTAAAGATAACATAATTTTAAGACTTTTGGTACATTTTTTTTTATATATTAACTTATGAAAAAGTTATGTAGGTTCTAAGATTTGTTTACGCAGTACTCACAAAAAGGGTGTTTCGCAGGATAGAACACACAAATATATGGATCTAATTCAAGGGGGGGGGGGGGATAATTTGGTAAAATACCCACCCTTCTTTTTTCATATAACCTAGTCTTGTTTTGCTGATCAAGCACTCCCCCATTTCCACGCTCATTCACCCGTAGCCACCACTTCAATGACGATCCAAAGACCCTCCGACGCCCGCTACCACCCCTGCAACTACTAACTCTTGTTGCTGGTTCAGTTGTTGCTACCTCCCCCCCCCCCCCTCCATCGATGGGGATCCACTCCCCTCCGACGCCCACTATGTCTTCGACCCCGTCCCTTCTCCGCTCTATCGATCTACCTCTCTCTCTCTCTGATTCAACCACTTTTTCTGCTTTCTTCTCATTCTACACAAAATTCTTGTGTTTTTTGGAAGTAAATGTTGAAATGAGGAGAAATTGCATCTGGGATTTGCTCATTATTGTGTTCTATCGGCTGTGTATCATTATTTTTATAATGATTGGATGACGATTCTGGTAATGGTAGCCACTATCAGCAACAGCATCGATGGTGGGGTGGCTCTGGCCAACACCCCTTCTCGTCCCCTGACTTTCTCTAGTTGTAATCGGCGACGGGATCGGGTTAGGGATCGAACGCAGCCATAAATCTGGCGACTGTCGAGCGCCATTTTCGGCATCCTTTGAAACGACAATGCTCTCTCCTTCTGTTCGATTGGGTTCATCTGACTTTATCCATGGCTGTTAATGTATCAATCTCTTCTTTTTGGTAATGAATGTAGTATCTATGTGGTTTTTATTTTAAATCTATGGTTAAATTTATTTGTGTTGAATCTGATGGGTTTTCTAAATTTTTATCTATGTGTTTTTAATTATTGTAAATATGTTGTTAAATTCTTATTTTAAATCTTTTGTTAAATGCAGTGTTTTGCTTATTTGTTATTTGGAATTTGCTTACATATCGATTTTGTGTTTTAAGTTTTATTTCTGTAGTATAACTTGATGCGCAGTTATTTGAACGAATTGGAGTTGATCTTGATGATTTCTCGGTGTTCATAGTAAAGTATATTGATTTTGTATAATCTTGATGCTTTGCGGTTTGTAATCTGTATATATTTAGTTGACATTTGGTTATTTTTAAGTAGTAGCATCAGTGTTACTAACCCTTACACCACCGATATTAGTTAAGACACTAATGTTTATATCTATAACACTAGTGCTAGTGGTTAAGATGTTTAGTTGTACATTTGATTATCTTTTTCTTGAATCTTGATAGAACCGGTGTTTACTAATCATCACACCACTGTTAATGGTTATAGCATCAGTATTAATATGCATATTGATGCATTTGTAGGTTGTAATATATGCATATGTAGTTGTTATTAAGTAGTAACATAAATGCTACTAGTTACGAGTGTATATATGTAAATTTGTTCATTGTTATTGGTTATGAAAATGATGTTAGTAGTTGTAACACTAGTGCTACATCGTACGTCTGAGAAAATGGTAATAAAAAATATCGAGACTATAAGGGAATTAAAGATAAAAATGCAACTAGTTTAATGGTGCAACTTTTATAAAAATCCGACAAAATAAAAAAAAAGTTATGGACTTTTTAAAATGGGGTGGGGGTTGTGATTATGTTATTTGACAAAAATATCCTTTTGAATTAAAACAAAAGAAAGGCACAAGTGTCATCATCTTATAGCATCTAGTTTTTTTAACCACCAGATGTTGGTTAATGGATTATTTCATTTGGTTGGGGTAATATCTATTCCTTACCATTTTGATTTGAGAACTAAAAAGAACTAATTTGAGCCACAAGTTTATTTACATGTACCCCCCCCCCTCCCATGAATTATAGTGGCCCCCCTGAAATTTGTGGTTGAAATTTAATTCTCAAAAGTTCTCAAAACAAAAAGTTCTCATTTGAACCTAACCATATATATATATATATATATATATATATATATATATATATACGTATATAGTCAAAGGTTCATTATAGACCCCCTAAAAAGTGTAGACCCCGTAGACCCCCCTAATCACCATTTATCGTCTCACTCAAGGGATGAGATTCATTTGTTTAAGTTAATGAACTATTTAAATGAAATCACACGAAGGGGCCATAGGTAAATTTACACTTCTCGTTTAGATTTAGGATTCACGTCATCTTACTCTTCCAAAACCCTATATCGCAGATTCTCAGCGACTTTTCTACAGGTTCCTTCGCTTTATGCTTCCATTGAGTCTGGAAATACAGAAGTTCTTCTTCAATGTGGTGTTATCGAGTGGTATTTGATTGATTTAAATTCGACTAATTCTGATCCAACGCAGGCCACCATCGATTGTTGCATTTATATCCCATCGACAATAGAGTATCTCCTACAATCCTTGCTCACATCGTACCATCTTCTACACCCCCTATCACTAATTTGGTCCAAAGTTTGTACGTTGAATATGAATTATAACATTGGTAGTTCTGCTATTATAATTGCTTGCCATAATTCACATTTTGTTGTTGATTGGCACAAAATAAAGTTGAGTTTTGGTCTGATTAAACCTATTTTTGATGTTAAAAGTGTTAATTAGAGTAGCACAGGTAATTAACCCCAAATTTTAATTGCTGGCCATGGTTTGACTTCTTATTTTTATTGGCAATGGCTGTTAGGGGTGTTAGAAGTATCACTATTACTCTCGATATTATACCATTTGAACCATGGCCACCACCACCAGGTAAAAATAGTGAGTTTAAAAGAATAAGTTAGTTGCTCATCACATCCATTGCATTTTAATCTGGAGGTGGCATGGCGTGAGCTAATTATAGATTGCTCTGTTTATGACATGTACTTTTTGACTGATAGATTCCTCTGTTTTGTGTGCTTTGGTTTGCTTATAATTGTTGTTTTGATTGCTTTTTTTGTGATTGAAAGATATCTTTTAGTGTTGAGTCTGTTATGATTACTCACTGGCTACAAAAGTCAAGTGTTTTTTTATCCATACTATAGTGTTAACCTTGGATATACATGTGCAACAATGAGCAATGCTTTGAAATACGTAAATGGGCTATATGGGTCAAACGGGTCGAAATAGTTTATATTAACTTTTAAATAGGCTATATGAGCTTCAGTGAGTTTAAATATGCTATATGAGCTTGAAAGAATTGGTAGTTTGTAGTTTTAGAACTCAAAATCGTTAAATAGGCTATATGGGTCAAACGGGTCGAAATACGCCTAGATTGTTATCAGAGGTTTAAATCCTTTTTTAAAATACATATTTATTCAACAAATATGCCTAGATTGTTTTTATTATGTAGTTAGATATATACATGAACCATGTTTGCAGTGAATTTTAATATATTTGATTTCGCTACTTTTAAATCTAATTTTATATTTTTCTTTCCGTTTGGGTTTTATTATGTAGTGAGATATCGTGGAAAGTAGTATTGAAAGCAAAAATGTTCATCAGCGACATGGAAAGGGTAAAGAAGTAGAAGAAGGTTAGTGTAACTTCATGTTAATGTTGAATTAAAACTATTTTTAATATGTGTTTTACTTAATCTCTTTAATAATTTAGATTCTAATTGCACTGATTTTTTAATGTGTTTTATAAGTCAAACAATTCCAGTGAGTTTTAATATGAGTTATAAACTCAGTAGTAAGTTTTAAACTCACATTAACAAGATTTAAACTAAGGAGTCACAGCGGAATAAAACTTACTTCAAATTGTAAACTCATTAGTAAGTTTTAAGACTCAACAGTGAGGTTAAAACTCAAGTGAGCTTTTAAAATTCCAAATGAGTTTTATACTTATCATCTCTTAGCCTCTTTGATTTATATTGTAATTAGATCTGTTGTTCATAGACATATCTCCTACTCATGGGTCTTAATATAATATATACTAACCCATCTTGATTAGGAGGGGGTAAACTTCACTGCAAATTCACTACATCCTGGTATCATCGACACCGAATTTTCCGTGGCTATAAATATTTTCTCTCGTACATATAAGTTCCTAAAAATGCTAAGTACATACTTGACAAATTCCCCTACTTGACTAATAAGTGATTTTTAAAACATGATGTTGTATAGTGAGTTGTGCAGTTTGTGACCAATAACTACTAGATCATGTTTTTCCATCATGTGTTGAGCTGATAGGATTTTTATATCCATGCAGAACGAGTCGTGCAGTTCGTGATGATTTTTTGATGTTTTTTTTGTTAGGATGAATAGGCTGCTTTTATATCCCAAGATTTAAGGAGTTGTGCAATACCAACTAAAGCCAAATGTGCGTATCATAAGTGGCACTTGGAGCTCTATATATTAATCTGCTGCTTTTGGTTTACCAAATTTGGATTTCACAAATAGAAATAAGCCTTTTGTATCATTAATAATTATGATCAGGAAGCTGCTTTATAGCTCAACAAATATTTGGAAATTTGGATGTGGAGACGTTCTAGATCCGGAAAAGATCTGCAACATGTTTCAACATGGATTCTTGCTCTGTGAATGTAATACCTCAGTTTGTTCTCGAGTGCAAAATAGGGGAGGTACAAACGTGGATACAAGATTTGCTGAACAAAAGTAAAGAAATTGATCATGAATATATGGTAAAGGAAAGTAAAGATGTGGCAAGAAAGATGAGGACATTGTTAGTTTATAGTTGATTAGGTTCCGTCATTTGTGTTGGGTATTTGTTGTTTTAAAATTTGAATCCATGTATGTTTTGAAGTTTAAATCAAATGAAAAAGTTGCAGCCTACTTTTATGTATATTTTCACTTATAATCTTGATGTGAACCATTGTTTGAAGAATGAGTATGACAAACCAAATGTGAACCAAAAAAGTTTGGTAACTTTGAATGTCCTTTAACTAGTGCAAGCAAAGCCAATTATGATTTAATATGGTACAATTTGACTACTAAAAGTCAACAAAATAAAATAGTATTACAACTTGCATATATCTTTTGAGAATCGATGCAACTGTGAATTGGTACAGAATTCAAAATAGTACATTAGGTTATTGTTGGGTGTTTAACCTCATCCACAATATCATCCAACCAACCACTATAACCCATAAGTTGAAAGTGTGTAGGTGGTGTTAATATGTAGCATCATCACACTACCATGAATTTTAGTGAGTTTTAAAGTTAATAATATAGTGAGTTTTAAAAAACGATGAGTTATAAAAACAAGTTTTAAAAATAGTGAGTTTTAAACACAATAGGTATTAAACTCAATAGTGAGTTTTATAATTTACAATGAGTTTTAATTTGTAGTGAGTTTTAAAAAATAGTGAGTTTTATAATCCCAATGGATTTTGATACGTTTTATATGGTGATGTATGAATTATGGGTGAGGAGAAGTTTTGTAAGGATTCATTTACTCAACTAGTAATTACATATAATTAAAATAATCATAAGTGGCTTTCATTGGCTAGTAAAGCAGCAATAGGTGACCTACTGTTAGAAAATAATTAAACCAGGAGCAAATTGATAGTTTTTTCTAGCCATGAAAAAAAGAACTTAAAGAAATAATGCCAAAAAGGTTCCATTTACGGGAATCGAACCCGGGTCTCCTGGGTGAAAGCCAGATATCCTAACCACTGGACAACAATGGAATTATGTCAAAGTAAACCAGAAACAAATTGACTATTTTTATTTATCCATGAAAAAAGATAAATATAACTCATAATACACTTTCGGTTATGTTTGTTGTGTTGCTGTCCAAAGCAGCCAAATATCACAAGCAAAGTGTGTATATACGAGTGTGTTTTTCTTAGAAAAATTGTGCCTCAAAGCTCCTTAAAGCTGTCAAAAGGTCACCCACTTTTACCTGACTTTTTAGAGTGGTTTTGGTGTAATAGTCCAGTTCTTAATTAGCTAAAATTTCTATCCAAAATTCTTCCTGTTTTGTACTATTCTGCTGTGCGAAACACCCATGGTCACATATAGAAGTATAGTATCCTTTGTGTGTGTGTGTTGTATGAGATAAATCTCACCATGTTCAAAAAAATTAGCTTCTTTTTTAGCAGAAGTTGTTCGAAGAGAATACTGAATCGGTATGTAAATTTTGAAGTGCCTACAGCTGTCGCATTAGCAACACGTGGGCCAGGAACAGGAGACTGTGAAGAGGAAGGAGTGGATGTTTTGGTGTGATTTGTTTGTTAAATTTCAGAACAAATTTGAAGTTACAATCAAAGTCACTATTTAACAACTGACTACATGCTAAATGCTTAATACCTATTGAATTTGTCCAAGCCTATGAACTGATGAATCTTTTTCTGAAGGCACTCCAAAGAATAGTTTAGGACATCGATGATTAGCTCTCGAATTAAATAATAATTAGAAGTGACTATTTCAACCCGTTTTCTGATGTAAGGGTTAACTAATTTACCTCTGAAGGTGGTAAATTGATAAAGTTAGAATAGAACTCACTAAATTTGAACTCATTAGAACTTAGTTGGAATAAAACTCACCGAATATAACAATAGAAACTCTGAACCAAGAGAATAAAACTATTGGTTAGGAGTTACTATTTTTTTTGTTTTTCGTCTCTGATATGTATTTTTGTCTCGTGTTGTACTCTTCTCTAGCACCTCGCTAGTTTTTAATAATAGATTTCCTGTTTCAAAAAAAAAATTACAACTTGGATTTAATTGGATCTAAGTTTTATCAATTTTAACTCAATCAGTTTTATTTAAACTAACTGAGTTTTATAATCAACTAGTTTTATAACTCTATTTCAGTGAGTTTTAAATTTAAAACTCAGTGAATTAAACTTACTACTAATTTAGTAGAGTTATAAAACTCATTTATTATAAAACTCACTTAGTTATAAAACTCAGCTAGTTATAAATAAAACTCACTGTTTAATCTCTAAGTTGTTTAAAGCTTGAAACTGCTAAACCTGTGATAGTTAAAGAATACAAATCTTGATTCTTAAGCATCCCATACTTAGATTCCACAAGTATACAAGCACATATGTTTTGATAAACAAAACAAAACTAAACATGAAAGATTACCTGTATTTTCCTTCGCACGACATCCAAAGGATATGTGAAAGTTTGAGCGAGTAAACCAACAACGAATCCTCAAGCAAGCTTGACTTTATGTTCACTGAAACTTAATTTAAAAATCACTGAAATTTATTTTAAAACTCACTAATATAGAACTCACAACTATAATAAAACTCACTGAAATGAAAAACTCACCTAAGTTATAAAACTCACTACAAATGTTATAAAACAGATTCAAGCTCATATCACATTCTATAATTCCAAGTTAATTAAAACTTAGGTTAGTTATAAAACTCACTACAAATTCAATAGAATTATAAAACTCATTGAGTTTAAACTAAAATCAATGAGTTTTAAATAAAACTCACTGAAATTTAAAACTCAGCAGTGAGTTTTAAAACAGTATAAAACTCACTGAAATATAAAACTCACTTAAAACTTTTAGTGAGTCTAATTTCTATTGTGAGTTTTAATTAAAATTCACTACAAGTTTTAAATGAGTTTTATTCTGTTTATCTTGAGTTTCATTGCTGTGAAATTTAAACTAAAACTTAACAGAGTTATAAACCTATATTTTTACTGAATAAAATAAAACTCATTAGAACTCACTGAGTTTTAAACTCATTAGAACTTGAGTTTTATTTAAAACTCATTAGAACTATAAGTTTTATTATTCTCATTAGTACTTGTATTTAATTGGATCTATTTCAATGAGTTTTAACTGAAGTATAAGACTCACTGGAAATTTTAAAACTCACAGAGTTTTAATCAACTTGACATATATAAATCATATTAGTTCTCACCGTTGTAATTTTAAAATTCAATTAGTAATAAATAAAACTCACTAAGATAGATCCAATTAAATAGGAAATTCATTGAGTTATGTTCTATGAGTTTTAAGACTCAGTGAGTTTTAAATAAACCAGTTGTAATAAGTTTTATAAATAAAACTCACTGAATAATCATTGCAATGAGTTATAAGACTCAGTTAAAATTTTGTGATTTTTTTATAAAACAGCTGTAAAGAGTTTTATAAATAAAAGTCACTGAATTTCTTATTTTATCTGTTTTAGTGAGTTATATTATAACTAAATGACTCTAAAAAACATAGTTTATAATCTCTCTGTAAAATTAAATTTAATCAAAACTCACTGATTATGAAAAGCAAAGTTACAAACCATATTTAAAATTAAAACATAATACATAGAATTAAATAACCTGATTTCAGTGGCACACTCTTCTCCGCCACCTTTTGCTCTTTCACATTTTCTTTTCTTTTTTCTTGTACACATTTCTTCTTTACATCCTTGCTTTCTTTTGTATACATCACCTAAGTACCAATCAAATAATATTTACATTAAAAATGACTAAATCAGATTAAAATCATTATACTACTTGAGTTTTTTTTTTAAATCAACTATCTTAAAACAATTTTAAAACTCACCAAAAATTTGTATTGGTACCAATTTCTCTAGTAGCTTCAGTTTTTTTTCATGTTTTTTAACACACTTAAATTTAAAACTCTGTGAGTTTTAACTGAAGTATATGAAAATTTTAAAACTCAATGACTTTTAACTGAAGTATATGAAAAATCACTGAAAACTCATATATGTTTTCAAAAATAATGCTTTAAGCTCATAATCAGTGAGTTTTTTTGTTCAAATGATGCTTTAAGATCATAATCATTGAGTTTTAATCAAGCTCATAATATAACAAACTAACAATTCCTACTCACTTAGTTGTATAAAACTCATCATCAAGTGTAAAACTCATTGCCACTTAGGTTAATTTTTAACTTATATTGAGTTCTATGTTTGGAAAGACATTATGAAAGTTGTGCACTTTTCAAAATTAGTATTCATGTGAAAATAGTTTTTTAAAATTGAAAATTATAAAAATCATTATGTTCAAAAGAACTCACCGTGGATTTTAAAACTCACAACAAAAGGTTACCAAAAATATAGGGCATGAAGAAACTCATATGGAAATCTGTAGAATATAGGACATGAAGAAACTTATACGAACCGTGGATTCACTCGCCGCTGGAGCAACTGACGGCAGTTTAATTGTCGGATTTGTCGTATAACTCGTTTTAGATTCAAACATTTCAATCTGCGGTTCTAGATTCATTGTGTTCTTCAAGCGATTTTGTTCTTCAAGTGATTTTCCGACTAATTCTCGATCCATTGTGTTCTTCAATCGATTTATAGGGAGGTTCCGAAATCGATTTCAGTTTCTAGACGAGTCTTTTTATGGAGATTTGATGGCGGATCTAATGATGGTTAAAGGATTTTGTGAGAGATTTGTTAAAAAGGGGTTTATCAAATTAGACGGAAAAGGAAAAGGATCTTTGAGGATTAATGATAGAAAATTTCGGACCATCATACCCCTCATTTAAAAAACTAACGATCAATGATCAGACGGTTAAAAGAGGGGTCTACGAATATATATATATATATATATAATTTGAGAACCAATTGGGTTTGAGAACTAAAAGAACTAGTTTATGTATATGGAACCCCCCCCCCCCCCAATGAATTATAGTGGTCCCCACCTTAAATTAGTGGTTGAGATTTGGTTCTCAAAAGTTCTCAAAACAAAAAAGTTCTCATTTGAAGTAAACCTATATAATATATATATATATATATATATATATATATATATATATATAATATGATTATTATTAAATAAAGGTGGCCATGCACCATACGGTTCATTGACGTATCAAATCAAGATTTAAGTATATTGTTATCGGTTATGGTCTTCCGTTCATATGAAATATATTGAGTTGATCATATTAATTAGAGTAATTTTATATTGAATATATTGCTTAAATAGGTGTCATGCATCGTGATTATTATTATTATATGCAATTACGTTGTTTATGATCAAGCCTCATGGTTATAGTTCATCGATAGACTAAGGCCCATATAGCATCTAAATGCATACTAGCATGCGTGACTTCATAGATAAATCAAGTATCGTGTTCATATATTGTATAATTGTTCATAAAAATAGTGGAAGCCCTTATAAGTGCTAAAATTAGTTTTTCGAGATAGGAGTTCCTAAATTCTGCATCTAGCAGACTTTTACTTACATAATATACGGGATGCTACTAACCTTCGTGATCTTTAACAAGAACAACACTGACGACACTCCCGGATATTGCAAGGTATAGGGATATTAGCTCCCCATCTTGAGGCTTCATTAGAGGAGGAGCTGATGATAAGAAAGTATTTAAAGAGTTTTGCACCTCTTCGTGCCTTTCACTCCATTCAAAGGTTTTGTTCTTCCTCGGGATGTCTTAGAAATCCTAACTTTTTTCTGAGAATCTTGAGATGAATTTTTTAACTACTGCTATCATGCCCGTTAATCTCTGCATATCCTTGATTGTTGATGGAGATTTAAAGTTCAGGATTGCTTTAATTTGTTATGGACTTGCTTTAATTCCTCTTTCAGTCACCATGTAACCCAGGAACTTTCCAGGCCAAACTCCAAAATGGCAGTTAGAGGGATTCAGCTTCATGTTGTATTGGTTCAGGATATCGAAGGCAGTTTGAAGATCCCGAACATGATCCTTGGCCTTTTTGGACTTTACAACCATGTCATCAATGTATACTTCCATGGTGTCCCCAGTTGCTCTTTGAACATCATGTTGAACAACCTTTGGTATGTGGCACCTGCATTTCTTAGTCCAAAGGGCATTGCAGTATAACAATAGATACCTTTTGGAGTAATGAAAGATGTACGCTCCTGGTCAAATGGTTCCATTTGAATCTGCTGGAATCCTGAAGAAGCATCCTTGAAAGTTAGCATTTCATGGCCAACCGTTGCATCTACCATTGAGTAATGTGTGGAAGTGGAAAAGTATCCTTAGGACAGGGTTTGTTTAAGTCCGTGTAGTCTACACATACTCTCCATTTCCCATTTATCTTCTGCACCACGACTACATTGGCCAGCCACTTGGGATACTTGACTTCCCTGATCATCTTGGTCTTCAGCAGCTTGTTAACTTCCTCTTGAATTATAACGTGGTTTCTGGGCGAAATTCCTTCTTTTTTATGTATAGCCCTAAACGAGTTATCTAAACCAAGTTTATGAGTGATAATGTGTTTAGGGATACCTGTCATCTCTTCGTGTTTCCAAGCAAAGATTGAAGTTCTGGATTTCATAAGCTGGATGACCTTCTGCTCGATATCCTCAAGGATGTCAGTCCCTATCAGCACTTTAACTTCAAGATCCTCAGGATTCAATTTCACTTCTTCAACTTCAAGTTCCATGTTTTCCTGGACGTCAAGTGCATGTTTCTGTAATTGCTATGCTAGTCTTGATTTTGTTATTGTAAAACCACGGAGGGATCTTACTACTGCATGATTCAATCAATAGAGAATGAACACAGATGTAAACAAAGCTTTGCTTTATTAATTCATAAAGAGATAAAAGCTAGAGAGAAACACACCCAGTTACACACAGTTAAGAAAATAGAGAATGACAGAACTCTTGAACTCTCTCTAACACGAACTATTTATAGTTAGCAACTTACCAGCGTACGAACCGGCATACCATTTGGTACGGACGTACCAATTGGTACGGTGTACCATTTGGTACGGCACCTTGGTATGTTGCAACTATGACTCACTCAAACTCTCTAAACTAGATACAATACACGAGACACAACGTAGCATAGGAATATGCTCTAACAAACTCCCCCTTAACATGTATTGTAGCTAGCTATCTATCTATCTAACAAAACTTCAGTCTTTAATCTTTAGCATCGTTGCATTTGATCTTCAACTTGAAATCTTGTCAGATGAGAGCTTGCATGGCTGGATAAATCTTGAACAATGTTAGAGCATGTTTGTATGTCTAGTGCTAGGTCTTTGTAATTAAGTGTTTTGTTAAAACTGGTCTCAGCGTACCAGTGGCGGACCAGATGGTACACACGAACCATCTGGTACGTTGGTTAGTTGGTACGCTGGACAATTTAGTATAAATTGTTTAGTTCGTTTAGAGAGTGCAAGTTTTGTGAGAGTTAGTCTTTTAACTGTGTGTTTCTCAAGGTGTAATCTCTCTGTAACCTCTCTCTCTTATACGAGCTAGTGAAACAATCTAAGAATCGTTATTTACTCGTTGTGTACCGAATCCGATAGCAATCATGTCTTAGCAAGATCGTATACGTGATTTACCATGCGTTCTTTTGAAAGATTTAAACTTGTTTGATTTTTTTTATTTTGTCAAACGATCGGACGTTCTCTGCGTATCGAAAGATCGACCTGATCGTTGTTCGTTTGACATTCTGCTTTATTTTTCTTGGTGTTTAGTATAACTCATCGGACTTTCTCTGCGTGTACGGAAGTACCGACCTGATTGTTGTTGAGTTATACAATTTCAACTTGTTTTTACTCTCTTATTTTCCTAAACAATCGGACTTTCTCTGCGTATCGAAAGATCGACCTGATTATTGTTTGTTTAGGGTTCTGCTTTCTTTTTGCATGACACACTATGAATGACTTATATCTGTAAATATTCATGAGTGAATAAAGGAAAAAGAAAAATCAAAATATAATAAAATCAGATTCTCAAATTACTTGGATTTGTGGGTACTATGATTTCTATGCATGATAAATATACCTAAATTGTATCAGAAAGCAGTAAACATTGATTTGATTTGACTGAAACAAACATGAAAGTGTTGTATTCGTGAACTGCTTGGCTAGCATGCTAAATAGATTGATATTGAAATGTGTTAAGTGCATATCACTGGTATGATCTCACGTTGCGATCTTTATCACAAAAACATAGTTTATTGCATTTAAATTTCTGATTTCATTTGTTTTGCTATTTCTGAAAAATTCCAAAAAGATTTTTGGTGTGTTTTAGCTTAAGCTTGAAAAATCAAAAAGATTTTGGTGTGTTTTGATATAAAATTTGATAAAAATCAAAAAGATTTTGATTCTGCGTTATTTTAGATCAACTGAATTCAGATATGGTAAATTTGTTGTTGAAAGAACCACAATCGTTGCTTAAATCAGCTCATCAAACACTAATTTGAAAAAAGTGTGATTTTTGAAGAAAAATTGCAAATTTTAAAGAACAGGGGCAAATTGGTCATTTCTGGTCCGGCGTACCATATGGTACGCAGGACGTACCAGATTGCATATAAAAGGCCTTCTTCTGGTTTGTGATACGCACAACCTGCGTACCATCAACGAACCTTCACAAAAAACCCTAAATTTGTCTCTGCTGTTTTTCCTCGATTTCTCAACTGTTAACCAACCTCTGCTCGAGATTTTTGTTGCAACAGGTAGGTAGGAACATTACGCATCGACTATCTGGTTCGTTTGACCTTATTGTACGTGGTCAACTTTTTGTTTCGCCGTACCAGATTTGGTCCATATGACCAAATTTGGTTCGACGTACCAGATTTGGTTCGCATGACCAAAATTTGGTTCGTTGTTGGTTCGTTGGGGATTTTTCCAAAAGTTAATCGTTTGAGTGTTTTAAATTGAATTTGCATCTGTTGTCATTGGTTTTGGCTCTATCTCATGATTTTAATGATTGTTCGTGTCTATATTTTTCAGAAATGGTGGAATTAAAATCAAATGATGAACATAATATCTGTGCATATCTGAATGCATCTGCTAGATGGAAGCCACATTTCCTTGGAATTTTTGATCTTCTGGAAAGATCGCGAATTCATTATGCTGCTAATCACGAGTGCACGCCTTATAAGGATTTGTTGATCATGTTCTGGAATACGGCTCAAGTCGATTGTTCAGTAGATCCTTCAGTTATTCATGCCAGAGTTCATCAAACAGATGTGATAATTTCTGAAGAAGACATTCGTAGAGTTTTGAGGTTGAAAGATCAAGCTGATTTTCCGGTGGTGTTTGATGAGATTGCATTGGTGGCTCTGCTTCGACGGATAAAGTACGATGGTTACTTATATGATTCGTGGCTGCTAAAGTCGAATCTAAGTCCTCCATACAAGTATTTGATGCACGTAGTCAACAAATGTTTTGAAAATCGGTTGAGGGGGCATGATGTATTTGATATAAAGATTCTATCTTTCTTCTATGCTTTGGTCATGAACCGGGAATTCAACTTTTCTGGATGGATTTTTAACTACATGAAAGACAACATATTGTCGAAACAGAACAAAAGTGTTATGTATCCAAGATTTATTCAGATGATCTTAAATGGTCTACATCAGAACCTTCCAAAGATTCAAGCACATGTCTTGGTGTTAAAGCATATGAATGAAGTTGCCATGGGTAAGCTTCCAGTGTATCAGAAGAGAAAAGGTCCAGAGAATATTCCTCCTCCCACTAAACATCTGATTGGTCATTTGGCAAAGCCTGATTATGTAGCTCCTGCAAATAATGTTGTCAGACATGAGGATAGTTCTGAAGATGAGTTAGAATATGATCATAGAGGTTATCCTGTTAAAGAGGATGAAGATGGGGAAGAAGACCAAGAGCAACCAGTTAACCAAGATGCAAATGATCAAGTTCCTGTGCAACAAGAAGCTCAAGAGCATGTTGTTCACGAGGCGGTAAATGAACCTGAAGCTGTGAATGTTCAGGATGAAGAAATGAATGATGATGCTGATGTTTGTGGTTGTGATGCTAGTGAAAGTTCATCGGATACTGATTCAGACTCTGGTGATTATGTCACAATCTTACATAATACCAGAGGAATTCAAGTGAAGAAAGGTTCTAAGCAACACATTGAATACTTGAAGTCCAAGAATCTGGATACTTCTAAGTATGAGAATAGAACCAAACAGGTTGGGGATAAAGATGATGATCCAACTTATACTCCTGCTATAGTGGAACCTATTCAGAAGACTAAGACTGCTGATAAAGGAAAAGCGCCTATTGTTTCTAAAGGCAAGCACATTAAACATATGGCTCAGAGGAATTTGCCTGTGAAAAAGGGCTCGTTTCTTGCTAACGCTAGGAAAGCAGGTCTTAGTCCCCCGAGTAAGAAGCAGAAAGTGTCTAATTCGTCTTCACTTCCACTCCAGCCAACCACAAAGTCTGCTAATGTTCAAAGCTCAAGTAATCCACCGGTTAGAAAGCTTGTGATTCGAAAGCCTTCTTCGTCTGCTGCTTCTGCTTCTACTACTACTGTTTCTACAACTTCAACCATTTCGTCTACTGATCTGAAGCTGGCATTACATCAAACAAGACTCGATGAGTTAGAATCAACTAATCGCCAGCAAGCTAATGAGATCAGAGGTTTGAAGAATCTGGTAAAGGAGATGGTTTCTAGGGATCAGGTGAAAGATCGGGAGATTGCTAAACTGCAACAACTTTCTCTAGCTCTAGGTGAGCAGTTAAATCTGGTACTCAAATCTTTACCTGCTCAGGGGGAGAGAAGACCAGATCCTGAAGAAAGTTGTAGAGATGATGATGATATGATGAAATATTTGAATGAGGATCCAGATCCTGAAGGTGGAGTTGGTGGTAATGGTTCTAGTGCTGGTGCAGCTGGAACATCTTCTGCTGCTGCTGGACCATCTACTCCTGCCCAGGGGGAGTCTTCAGAGAAAGAAGTTTATGATGTAACTCCAATTTCTAGGGTTGAGCTGAAAGAAGGAGAATTTATTAATCCGTATTCAAAAGAGCAACTGGCGGCTATTTTTGCATTAAATGTGGATGATGTGGATAAAGTCCCTTTTGCTGATTCTTATGGAGAAGAAAATTCTGATGTGGATATGGATTTTGAAGAAGAACATGTAGAAGTAGAAGATATGACGGCTGAAGAATATCCAGATGATCCTAAGGTTTATGGAAATTTTTCTGCTGATGATCAATCTGGAGGATTTAATTTCTTTGGTATTGATGATGAGGAAAAAGTGGATGAGGAGTTGAAGAAGAAAGAGTCAGAAACTGGGCAACCAGAATCAAATAAATCTGAAAAGTTATCAGAAGAAGAGAAGAAAATGTTATTTGATGCTTGGTTGAAAGAACAAAGAGCCAAGAAGCTGCCGGTAGTGAAACCAACCAAGATTGTTGATCAAAAGAAATATTTCGACAAAAAAGGTGGTGAAGCTACTGGTGGAATAATCAGTTGGATGTATGACTCGGAACTCAAGTGTTATGCAATTAAAAAGGAGTTTGGGGTGATGTATTTGAAGCATGCTACAAGATTCAATACTTTACCGGTTTGTGATGTGAGAGATTTGTCAAGAAAGCCATTCTTGAATTATGGAAATAATTTGTTGGCTGAGATCTTCAAAAGCAAATTAAAAGAAGAATGTCAAAGCAAGTTTAGATTTTTGACTCCACAAAGACCGAAGTATGCTGAACACTGACTGATATTCATCCAATTACTGGAAAACCGGTTGTGGTCTTAAAGTACAAGAAGCCGATTCAACTGAAGAAAATTCCATTGAAGAAGCTCGAACAAGATTTTATCAAAACTTTAAGATGGTGGTATTATGACGAAAATACTGGAGAAGCAGTGGTGGTGGTGGTTAAAGAGCAGAACAAGGTGGTCAGGCTGTATGATCCGATGTGGTTGATTAATCTGTCAAAAGATGATATCGACAAGCTCTATAATACCATTCAATTGAAGTCCCGTTAGAGTTACTTCATATGGATTTGTTTGGTCCGGTGAATCGACAAAGTATTTCTGGGAATTGGTATTGTCTGGTGGTCACTGATAAATTTTCAAGATTTTCTTGGGTTGATTTTCTGGTCTCTAAGGATGACACTTCAAGAATTCTCATCAATTTGATTACAACACTTGAATCTTTGTATAAATTGAAAGTACGAAGAATTCGTAGTGACAATGGCACGGAGTTCAAGAATTCAGCCGTGAGGACGTTTTGTTTGGAAAAAGGGATTGTGCATGAATTTAGCACACAATACACACCTCAGCAAAACGGCGTGGTAGAAAGAAAGAATCACACAATTATTGAAACAGCACAGACAATGTTGGCTGATGCTCAATTGCCTGTTCCATTTTGGACAGAAGCTTTCAACACTGCGTGTTATGTGCTTAATCGAGTGCTTACTGTGAAGCGTCTTGGGAAGACATGCTATGAATTATTGAAGAATCGTAAGCTGAATCTCGATTATCTAGAGCCTTTTGGGTGTCCTTGTACTGTATTAGCTTCTGCGGGAAAATTTGATGACAAAGTCTTTGAGGGGATGTTTGTTGGATACTCATATCAAAAGAAGCGAGTATTTAATAAGCAGAATGGTACGGTGGGTGAATATTTGCATGTGGATTTCCAATCCTATACTTTACCACCCAGAGGAGTTGGACCGGACTGGTTGTTCGATTATAAAGCTCTTTTTGAAAATCTTGAATCGAAGCCAGAGATGTCGGTGAGCAACTTACTAGAGTTGTCATTGAGTTACTAGATGATACTCCGGTTCTAAATATACAAACTCTGCCGACTCCGATAGTGCTTGTTGCTGATGAGTACATGACCGAGACTTCTAATTATTCGACAGTTGCAGCTGATGATATGTGTTCAGATGATGATAGTGAATTTTATGAAGCCGTGACACATCAGGTGGAAGTTCCTACTCAACAACTAGATCCACAAGTTGATGCTATTTCAAATGAAGTTGAGGCTGATTCAACTGATAATGTGGTTGATCCACAAGTTGATGCTACTTCAAATGAAGTTGAGGCTGATTCAACTGATGATGTGGTTGATCCACAAGTTGATACTATTTCAAATGATGCTAATGTTAATATAACTGAACCTTTGGTGGGTGAGGAAGATCCTGTTCCTGGTCTGGCTGAAACGGTGGTTGTTCCTATTCATCAAACGCTTCGGATAAACACCATTCATCCGCAAGACAATATTATTGGTGATTTAAATGAAGGAGTACGTACGAGACATCAAATTGAGAGCAGTGCGTTACTATCTGTTCTGGAATCTGGTGTTCAGGAAGAAGCATTTCTGTTAGCGAGCTACCAATAACATACCCGACCCAGTGGGTTAATCGAGTGGGACTTTCTGATCCGATCCACTTTGCATGGTTTTACCCGGTTGGTGGCTGACTTGTTCAACCCAGCCCCACGTAATTCCTATCTGCCATAATGTTTTTTTTATTATTTGTTCCTTTTCCTTTATTGTAGTAGATCATGGGTATCCATGATGCGTAACTGTTTCCTATTCCCTTTATGTTTGTTTTTCATTGTGAAGAAATGGCAGAGAAGTTGAGTTTAAAATTATTGTGTGATTTCTTTTTTGTTAAAGAGATTGCTTCTTCCATTGCTAGTTCAAGATTGGCATCTTGAATGGTGTTCTTTGGAACCTATTATTGAATTTTGGTGGTGTGTCTGTATCCGAGACTCAATTTAGGAAGCTCTTCGGGTTGAATCGAGTGGTGAATCTGTATCTCGGTTCTATTCGTTGTTTATCGTTCGTATTCTATTCATTTACCGTTACCGATATACAACATCTGGTATCAAACCAAAACGATCCATTTCGACTCATCTCCATCCACAAGAAATCCAAATTTCATTGACAATCTAGTTTTATTCCATCACCTTTTTAAAAAATAAATTACCTCTTGGTATCCTACAATTGATTTTTTTTCTTAACGAGTAAGTCAGCAACAAAGTTTCAGTGATGGTGTATGTGCAAAAGAATATGCCACAGAAACTTGAAGACACGGAACTCAGTACGGAGAAGAGTCACACAATTAATGATCAAGGAAAGGAACCGAATGCAGGAGACTCGAACGATGCACCACGATATGATGAAGATGGACTTGTTCCCGATGAACAAGAGTGTCTAATTGTGAAACGGGTGCTTTACGGTATCACCGAACAAGAAGATGATTCGCCCCCGATTCAAGATGTGCAACAAGCGGGTGAATTTCATGTATTGTTTGGTCGACCTTGGATGTTCGATAGACGAGTAGCTCACGACGATCACAAAATATCTACTCCTTCTTTCCTCAAGGATGGGAGAAAAATCAGATTATTACCATTAGCAAGCACCCTCAACAAATCTGATCATCGAGCACTCCTAACTAATTTGTGTTTTAGGTCTCCATTCCAAGAAGTTAAGGATCCTAAAGATGCTATGCATGTCAGACCATGGAAACACGAAATTGCTGACCAAGAACTTAAGGAGTTTGGATATTGTACTCCGATCGGCATCGCATGGCAGAAACAACCAGGCTCGAGAACAAAAAATCATTCCAGTGGCAAATGTCGATCAATTGCGGGCATGAAGAAGGATTGGAAACATGCACGTAAGCCAAACTTTCGAGTCGTTGATCAAAGTTTGAGGGCAAACTTTGTCCAACCCGGGGAGAATGTTAGCGAGCTACCAATAACATACCTGACCCAGTGGGTTAATCGAGTGGGACTTTCTGATCCGATCCACTTTTCATGGTTTTACCCGGTTGGTGGCTGACTTGTTCAACTCAGCCCCACGTAATTCCTATCTGCCATAATGTTTTTTTATTATTTGTTCCTTTTCCTTTATTGTAGTAGATCATGGGTATCCATGATGCGTAACTGTTTCCAATTCCCGTTATGTTTGTTATTCATTGTGAAGAAATGGCAAAGAAGTTGAGTTTAAAATTATTGTGTGATTTCTTTGTTGTTAAAGAGATTGCTTCTTCCATTGCTAGTTCAAGATTGGCATCTTGAATGGTGTTCTTTAGAACCTATTATTGAATTTCGGTGGTGTGTCTGTATCCGAGACTCAATTTAGGAAGCTCTTCGGGTTGAATCGAGTGGTGAATCCGTATCTCGGTTCTATTCGTTGTTTATCGTTCGTATTCTATTCATTACTGTTACCGAATATACAACAATTTCATTCTTGCTTTATCTCACAGACCGAGCCGAAAAATGTTGACGAAGCTTTATTATACGGTTCGTGGGTTGAAGCAATGCAAGAAGAATTACTGCAATTTAAAAAGTTAGGTGTGTGGCACTTGGAAGATTTACCAGCAGGAAGCAAAGAGCCGTGTGATACACGGTGGGTATATAAATGCAAACGGGATGATCGTGGAGTCATTGTCTGAAACAAAGCCCGTTTGGTTGTTCAAGGTTTTTCTCAAGAAGAAGGGAATAGACTTTAACGAGGTGTATGCTCCAGTTGCCAGAATTGAAGCAATCAGAATCTTTTTGGCATTTGCTACACATCGTGGGTTCAAAGTCTTTCAGATGGATGTAAAGAGTGCATTTCTTTATGGCAAGGTTAAGGAAGAAGTGTATGTCAAACAACCTCCGGGATTTTTCGATCCTGATTATCCGGAGAAGGTTTATAAGTTGGACAAAGCTTTATACGATCTCCATCAGGCTCCTCGAGCTTGGTATGAGACGTTGTCTACTTATTTACTCGACAACGGGTTCAAGCGTGGGTTGGTTGGTCCTACTCTTTTCGGCCGTAAAACGGGGGAGGATTTGCTTCTGGTACAAATCTATGTTGATGATATTATTTTTGGCTGCCCAAACAAAAAGTTATCGAAGGATATCGAGACTTTAATGCAAACAAGGTTCGAGATGAGTTCAATGGGGGAAATGTCGTTCTTCCTAGGCTTACAAGTTCAACAAGCAGATAAGGGTATCTTCATACATCAGACGCAGTATGTGAGAGATGTCTTAAATCGATTCAAAGTGGAAGATGTTCGCATTCCTGGAACTCCTATTCAGCTGTCACATGGCCTATGTCCTGACGAAGACGGTGAAAAAGTTGATGTCACTCGTTATAGGGCTATAATAGGTTCACTGATGTATCTTACAGCTATTCGACCTGATATAATGTTTACTGTTTGTTTGTGTGCCAGGTACCAGGCAGCACCTCGTGTTTCTCATATGAATGCGGTCTTGAGGATTCTAGCTTATCTGAAGGGTAATTCAGATCTCGGAATCTGGTATCCTCATGATGATAAGTTCGACCTGTCGGCGTATACGGATTCAGACTACGGCGGTTGCAAGATTAATTTCAAGTCAACCACGGCCGGATGTCAGTTTCTTGGCGACCGGTTGGTATCTTGGCAGTGTAAGAAGCAGACTTATGTTTCCACATCCACTGCTGAAGCTGAATATATAGCAGCTGCTAGTTGCTGCTCTCAGGTTTTATGGATTCAACAGCAGATGCGGGATTATGGTTTGAAGTTCCTTACTACTCCAATTTACATAGATAATTCGGCCGCTATTTGCATAACAAAAAACCTTGTTCACCACTCGAAAACGAAACATATTGATATTCGTCATTATTTCATCCGTGATTGTTTTGAGAAACACCTGATTGATCTGCAAAAGATCCATACTGATTTTTAAAAAGCGGATCTTTTTACGAAAGCTTTTGAAAAAACCCGCTTTCGTTATCTTTTGCAGATCAACGGCATACAAAAGTAACCTGTTGAGTAACTTTCGGTTGATCATTTTTCATTTGTTTATTTTTGTAGTCTGTTTTTCTTTTTCTTATTCACAAAATCCAAAAATAGAGTTTTGTATTTTAGGGGGGAGAAAAATCAGAAAATATAAAAAAAAATGGAAAAATACAAAAAAAAAATGAAAAAATTATAAATTGAGAAATTGATCCGACCAAGCGAGAAATGATATTACATCGGTGTGTGTTATCAACCACGGATAAAGTAAAAATGAAAAGCTGTAGGTACTTATTTGGTTAGTTAAATGCGTAAGGACAAATCTGATATATGCTAGTATGATATAAATATAAAAATTTGCTTGATTAAATGTAAGGCACATCATGACGAATGCTGTGTGATCTTGGCATTGAATGAAATGAAAAAGGCAAAAACAGAATAAGAGATGTTCTGGTGTATGCATGCTTTTATTTTGCAAAGATTTAAACTTGTTTGATTTTCTTTATTTTGTCAAACGATCGGTCTTTCTTCGCGTATCGAAAGATCGACCTGATTGGTGTTCGTTTGACGTGCTGCTTTATTTTCTTTGGTGTTTCATATAACTCATCGGACTTTCTTTGCGTGTGCGGGAGCACCGACCTGATTGTTGTTCGCTTATACAATTTCTGCTTTATTTTGCAAAGATATAAACTTGTTTGATTTTCTTTATTTTGTCAAACAATCGGACTTTCTCTGCGTGCCTACCGGCCGACCTGATTGTTGTTTGTTTAGGGTTCTGCTTTATTTTTGCATGAAACACCATCGACGATAAATCTCGTTGGAAATCAAATTCTGTGGAAAATACAAAAATAATAAGAATAAGCCAGATTACCAGTATTTCTGATTGTGTGGGCTGTCATATTATCAATGCATGCTAAATATACCTTAACATATGAGAAAGCTATAAAAACTGATCTGTCCAAGCTGAAATAAACTGAAAAGTTGTATTTGCTACCAACTTGACTTGCATGCTGATTAAAAATCAAATTGAAGTGTGTCTGATGCACATTAGCCGATATGATCTCGCGTCTGGATCTTTCTCACAAAAATATTTAAGTTATATCAGTTTTTAGTAATTTCGTTTCATTTCTGTTTGGTTTGTTATTTAATTATTTGAAAAATCACAAAAAGATTCTAGGTGTGTTTTAGCATAATTTTGAAAAATTCCAAAAAGATTTTCTGTGTGTTTGAAAATTTACAAAAATCAAAAAGATTTTTATTCTGCGTTATTTTCGATCAACCGTTAGTGAAAGATTCCAAATTATGCCGGAGACAACCAAATGGACATGATTTCAGAAATTTCATCGGTAAATTAAACAAAGTTTGAGGAAAATTAATGATTTTTAAAACTTCCGAGGTTCAATTTGAAAGATTTATCAAGATCAAGGGTTATTTTTGAAAATTTTTCAAATCTCCAAACTTGGAGTTCGGACGACCGAACGTGGAGTTCGGACGACCGAACGTGGAGTTCGGACGACCGAACGTGGAGTTCGGACGACCGAACGTGGAGTTCGGAGGTCCGAACCTCATCATCGGACAAGGATTGGAGATGGCCGAATTAGGAGTCCGCTGCTACTGTTTGTCCGAACGTGGAGTTCGGAGGGTTCGAACTTGGTTGGCTATAAATACGCCAAACCTGGAGTTCGGAGCTCATTGTTTACTGTTATCTCCGAACGTGCACCGAACTGCTGCCAAAATTTCAAATTTTCATTTAGCTTGTTTTTGGCGATTTTGAGACTGGTTCTAGGTAGATTCTTTGATTCCGAACACATTGGTGGACTTAGATTAGATTTTCATTCGTGTTTTGTTGGTTTTCTGTTGGAAAAACTCGTTCGGTTGTAATCCAGTTTCTAGATCTGAAAATACTCCATCTAAAACCTGTTTTTAGCAATTAAAAATGGTTTCTATGTGTTGCTTATCAAAATCTGACCATGGGTGTTGATTTGTAGTGTTTAATTTGGTCGTTTTCACTGATGTTGGAATTCAAATCTGTCGAAGTTCTTCAGGCTCCGAACCTGGGGTTCGGAGACTCTGAACTTGGGGTTTGGAAGGAGCTCGGACCGAGTTCGGTGAGTTTCAAATTTTTGATCAAATGTTGTTCGTTTACGCAAACGACAATGATTTGACAAAATTAGTGATTATATCTATTAATAACATTTAATTTAATGAATGTTTTCTTTTATGTGTTTTCAGATATGGCGAACGACTTGACAATTGGCGATAAACACAATATTTGTGCACATATTGGTGTTGCACGGGGCAAACTCGATAAATTCGGAGGACCTGGGATATTTGATTTTCTGTGGCGGTCGAGAATTCACTATGCTATTACTCAGCAATGTGACGTGTATAGAGACATCATTCTGGAGTTTTGGAATACGGCACATACGATTACTGATGGTCCGATTAGAATCGTTGCAACTATTTAAGGCCGACCGCTTAAAGTGACTGAAGCAGACATTTGCAGAGTTCTTCAATTAGATTCTGATACAACAAGGGCGTCTATTGAATTCCCTCACGAAGACAATGTGGCATTTTTGAAGCGGATTTGGTATACGGGTGATCCGAGCAAGGAATGGTTATACAAGTCATCGCTGAGCGTCCCATACAAGTATCTGGCGCATGTTTTGTTGGTCTGCTTGGGACACAGGATTTCTGGTCATGATGAAGTCCAGCAGATTATTCTATCTCTAATGAACGCGTTGGTGATGAACAGGCCGTACAATGTTTCTGGAATGATCTTTCATTATATGAGAGACAATCTGACTCTACGACAAAAGAAAGCTGTAATTTATCCAATATTCCTTCAAATGGTGCTTAATGACAGATATCCTGATTTGATAAAGAATGTCGCACATAGAATGGAGCTGAAACATATGACTGAGGCTAGTGTTGGTGCTCTGGCATCTTACCAAAAGAAGGAACTAGAGTTTCAGCCTTAATTGAAACGATTGATTGGTCATCTTGCCAATGTCAACTATGTGGCACCGGTAATGGGTGCACCTCGTCATGATGATGGAAGTGATTCAGAAGAATTGGATTATAGCTGGATAGAAGAACATAACCAAATTCCACAACAAGGCAGATTGAAGAGGCCTAAGAGGCAAGTTCCGGTGGTTCAGGAACCTGTGAATCAAGAACCAGAACCAGTGGTATCTCAGCAGCCAATTACTAAACCGGTGGTCTCAGCACAGGAAGTTCCTGTATCTGTCGTTGTGATTGAGACACCAGCGGTGAATACTCTTGATGATGAATCTGATGACGATGAAGATTTTCTGAATGCTGAAGTTGACTCTGAAGACTTGTCAGAGACAAACAATCCGTTTGTACGAGTCTTGATCAATTCCAAATTTGTGAAGCTAAAGAAAGGTAGTGATGAACACCTTGCTTACAGAATCAGCAAGAACAAAAGCATTGATCGATATAAAGATCGAGTGTATGATGTGGTGACTTCGTCTGAATTTGATGAAGATTATAACCCAGATGCCGAGGTGGTTTCCGGCAAAGGTAAACAGCATGTGACTGGTTCGTCATTTGTAACTCCATCCAAGGGGAGAAAGAAGTCAGTTGTTGGAGGCCGAACTAAGAAGAGGAAAGGCATAGGCGCACATCAGTTCATTTTACAGCCTCGTTCTGGTGTCTCTAATCAACAGCAACTACTGAAGCAACTACAAATGTTCAGACTTCAGTGTCTGATCTCCAAACTGATTTCTTGCTGAATTTGATGAATGCAAACCGTTCGACAACTGTTAGCACAGCACCTTCAGCAAGTGCTGGTGCGCAGTTTGTTAATCAGCCGATGGGGTCTATGTCTACAACTCCAGTGTTTTCAACTGCAACCGCTACTGCTTCAACTCATTCGACACCTGATGTGAACTTCAACTTCGAACAGGGATCAATTTCTTTTTCTCAAGCAAGTATCCTGCAAAGTGCTATATCTGATCAACAATCTCAGATTGATGCCTTGAAGGCTAAGTCTGAAGCACAAGAGAAGACTATTAATGTGCTGCGATTAGATAATAATGATCTGAATCAACGGATTGTAACTCTCCAGAGTCGGGATGTAGTCAAAGATCAAGAGATTCTGAGATTAAGACGGGCTAGTCAGACTCAGTCCAAGATGCTTCTGGAAATGGATGAGAAATTATAATTCTTGATGGAGAAGTTTAAGTCTCGGGGGGAGATTGGAGATGGCTCGAGTTGTTCTGAAGATCCGATACAATTTCTGAACGATGATCCTGATCAAGATGACTCTCAAGGGAACGTTGGTGGAGGACCAGGCCCATCTGGAACCGCGGGTTCGGGTGCTGGAACATCATCATCCCAGGGGGAGAAAGACTCACGAGAAGCTGTGCCAATCACTTCGATTCCATCTGATCAAGCTGCAAAGAGTATGAGTGAATTTGCTGAAATGTTACAAACGCTTGAAGAAGGGGAGTTTGTTGGTGACTTGATAGCTGAAGAGTTACAAATGGTGTTTGATTTAAATGATGTGGAAATGAGGAAAGCGTCTGAGAAAGCTCCAGAGAAATACAAAGAACCTAAACCAGAGTCAGATGAAGACGTGGAGGGTATATTTGAAGAGGAGATTGAAGTGGAGGATATCACAGAGGAAGAATATCCAGGTCTGTATTCCAACTTCAACAATAATCAATCTGGTGATGAGTTTGAGGTATTTCCTAAGGAGAAGGATGTTGAGGTTGAGGAGAGGTTGAAAAAGAAAGAGTCTGAAAAACCTGAAGATCCGATGGTTAAGGAGGCAAAGATTCAGAAACAGAATCAGACATTTGAAGAGTTCATGAAATCCTTTCATGCCAATTATGTACCACCTCCAAAGCCAATCAAGCAGAGATCGTTTTTCAAATTCAAGGGTCAAGTGTCAGGTGAAATTATAAGTTGGATGTATGCTTCAAGCTTGAGGTGCTACGGGATTAAAAGAGAACATGGAATCCAGTACTTCAAGTGTGCCAAAGATTTTAGCAGCCTGCCGGTTTGGGATGTTCGTGAGTTGACTAGAAAACCTTTCTGCTGTTATGGCAATGATGCTATGGGTATGCAATTCAAGAAGATACTTGAAAGGGAGTGTCGGGAAGGATTTCAGTTTTTAGATCCTCAAAAGCCAAACAGACGCTGACCCCGAACAAGGGTCCACGAAAGAACTGGCAAGAGGTTGATAATCTTGGTGTTTCCAAAGAAGCCAGATGTGATGAAGAAAATTCCTCTGATGAAGATGCAACAGGATTTCATCAAAGATCTGAGATGGTGGTATTACAATGAGAACACAGGTGAATCAGTTGTTGTGTTAAGATAACAATCAGGTTGTGAAGTTTTATGATCCTATGTGGCTGATTAACTTGTCAAAGGCTGATATAGATGAGCTTTATTACAATCCAATCTTGTATCACCCTGATTACATGGAGCAAGCGCTGAAGTTCCAGAGGGTGATACGAGTTTGTTTTGCATTCGATATCTATGCTGGAAATAACCACGATTTGATTCAGAAGGGTGATGGGGCTGCTGCAGATGTTCAAGGCTAATGAAGAACGGTCTAGTTGTTGCCAAGGGGGAGTTTGTTGATACACGATATGGCAATGAGCTAGATCAGACAAAGACACGAAGATTTCAAGATTTGGTCTTGTGGCCGAACTCCGGCCGAACCTTGGCTGAGCCTTGGCCGAACCTCAGGTTCGGACAAGCCTAGGAGTTCGGACATCTGATAGACTATAAATAGATTTTGCTTGTTTCTTTGTATTGAGTTTTTGAGAGTGAGCGAACTTTTGTATGTGAGATTGTGTGTGTACTCTGATTCTCTTGTTATCATGTTTTAATGAGAGATTGAGTTTATTTACATTGTTGCGTTTGCATTCTCACATATATACGATTATTATCGACCAAACCGATCCTACGCTCAGTTACTTTCAACATATATGATCTTACTAATGCATGATTGTAATCGGATTCGGAACACACGAGGTAAATAATGATTCTTTAATTTATCACAAGCTCGATTACAGAGAGAGAGAATACAGAGAGTAAACATAGTAGAAAACACACAGTTAAGCACTCAACCCTCATAGATGCTCTCTAACACACGAGCTAAACATTTTTTATAGTCAGATTGTCCGGTGTACCAATTAAGCAGCGTACCAGATGGTCCGTTGCTACGTACCACCTGGTCCGCCACTGGTACGCTGGGGACAGAATATACAAAACGATCTATACAATAGACAAAACACCTAGACATAGCACTAGACATCATAATATGTTCTAACAAACTCCCCCTTGCCTTGTGCTAGTCTTCAGAAGCTTTTGTCTCCGAATTCTTCCAATACTGTCTTCAATTATTTCCAGCGTGAATCCAGAAAGCAAAACAAACTCTAATCACTTCTTCTTTAATCACAACCACTAGACATCATAATATGTTCTAACAAACTCCCCCTTGCCTTGTGCTAGTCTTCAGAAGCTTTTGTCTCCGAATTCTTCCAATACTGTCTTCAATTATTTCCAGCGTGAATCCAGAAAGCAAAACAAACTCTAATCACTTTTTGAAACTGCAAGGCTTGCTCAGCATTCTCAGCCTTATACAAAATTTTGTTGTGATATAGCTTTTCAATATCAGCTTTTGACAGATTGATCAACCACATTGGATCAAAAATCCTAACCACCATGTTTTCTTCTTTAATCACAATCACTGCTTCTCCAGTATACTCGTCATAGTACCACCACCTTAAAGTTTTGATAACATCTTGCCCAAGCTTCTTTAATGGAACTTTCTTCAACTAAATAGGCTTCTTGTATTTCAACACCACAACAGCTTTCCCAGTTCTTGGATTAACATCTGTTGGATGCTTTGAATATTTTGCTCTTTAAGGAGTTAGAAGCCTAAACCTTCCTTGACATTCTTCTAACAACTTGTTCTTGAAAAATTCTACCAACTGATCACCTCCATAGTTCAGAAATGGTTTTCTCGATAAGTCTTGAACATCACAAACAGGTAAAGTGTTGAATCTTGTTGCATTCTTCAAGTACAAAATCCCAAACTCTTTCTTTATCGCATAACACTTGAATTTTGGATCAAACATCCAACTAATTATGTTCCCAGTAGCTTCACCTTTGTTTTCAAAAAATTTCTTCTAATCGACTTCATTTGTAGGTTTCACTACCGGTAGCTTCTTTGCCCTTTGAGTCTTCAATAATTAATCAAATAACATCTTCTTTTCTTGTTACTCTGAAAAATTATCAGACTCGGTTGTTTCAGTTGGTTTTTCTGAAGTTGCATTCTTTGATTCTTTATTTTTCATCTCCTTCTCTACCTCTTCTTCATCATCTCTACCAAAGAAATTGAAACCTCCAGATTGATCGTTCATCTGAGAAATTTCCATAAACTTTTGGATCATCCGGATATTCTTCAGCAGTCATATCTTCAACATCTACATGTTCCTCTCCAAAACCAATATCATCATCAGAATCTACTTCCTCATATGGTTCAGCAAAAGGAACTTTGTCTACATCATCCACATTGAGAGCAAAAATGGCATCAAGTTGCTCCTTTGTATATGGATTGATAAATTCCCCTTCTTCCAACTCTACCCTGGTAATAGGAGTCACATCATAAACTGTCAGGACCAATTTGGAGCCTTTACTCATCCAATACACAGATCAAAGTGCGGAAATCATGAATCCATGATCAAATCATGTTGTTTGCTTGTTGAAATCCTTAGATTTCATGTCTGAAACTCAAAAACACGAGGGTTTTCAGACACAAGTGCTCTCTCTCTTCAAAGAGCCGTCCAGTAGCTTATTTAGGGTTATTCTAGTGTTGTTATTTATTCTGGAGAGAGCACAGGTCGTGATTACACTGAAATCAAGAGAATGTTATTGAAGTTAGTGAAATTTATGACATCAGACTGACGAGATCGCCAAGAACAACTCCGAAGTCGCCAAGAACAAATCTGAAGTCGCCAAGACTGGTTGGTGACCTCGCTAAGGCTTGGTGAGGTTGCCAACCTTGGTGAGGTCGCTAAGGGTTGGCGAGGTCGCCAAGCAGGCTTGCCCAGATCTCCAAGAACAAACTTGGTGAGGTCGCCTGCTTGGTGAGGTCGCCAAGGGTTAAGCCCAAATCACCAACATTCCTGGTGAGGTCGCCAAGAATGTTGGTGAGGTCGCCAAGAATGTTCAGAAATTCCTAGTACACTCCGGAAATGTCAATTATCATTATTGAATCACCAAGGGTTGTTATTACAAAGACACATTCAATTATTGACATTAGCCAAGCAATTTATCATGAAATGACCCAGAACTTGGATTCAGACATTCACACTGCAATTGAAAACGTACAAGGGAAATTTCTTCAATAACAATAATCAATACAAGTTAAGTCATTAAACATGAAATACAAAACATCAAACACCTGAGTGATTAACATAAACATCAAAGTAATTGTCCAAGTATAAGATACAAGCAAAGTGAAAGGTATACAATTGAGCACAAAATCAAAGGATGCTATGTTTGAGTTGCCACCAACCCTATAAAGTTCTTACAAATTCCCCCTTTGGTGGTAATACAAACATAAAATGAAAACTAGACGACTATCTGAGTTGACCAAGCAGCTTCAGCAAGAATCTCCAGTACTTGCGGGCAAGGTTCCTGTAACGATCATCTAAGCAGACGATTTATGCATCGTACAGTATCCATAGGTCTTCTCGCGAAAACTTCTTCAAGTCAGAATAGTGCCACATTTCTATCATCCTTTCACTACCACGAGAGAGATAACAGATCTCGCGACCACCCATGGCCCAGTATTTTAAGGTTCTCAAGCTTTCTGTTGTCATCTTCCTTGCAATAATACACTCCCAACACCACCATCTTAGAAACAAACCGAAGTAGTTTGCATCCACTATCTCGTACGGCCTAATCCTTCGAGGGATGGTCTCCAGGCGACTGTAGAATAACCATTTAAGATAACTTCTATGCAGCAGTCTTAGTTCAATCGTCGCGAAGAGCCTTATTGTATCGCCATTCTCCCTTTCAATTACTAGCTCATGAGTGTCCCACTGTAATACCAACATCTTATTGGGTTGCTTTTCTGATCTCCTGTTATTTTCTTTGTGACTATATCCTTGCTGATACTCTTGTACATGACCTTGTGAAGGACTTCAGCTCTTTACCTTCTGAAAGTTTTGTATTTCTTCTTTTCTGTCTTGATGGGACGAGTAGAGCTTACATTGTAGATAGATCTTATTTGTTCTTCAGCATCTCTACCCACTGGATCATTTGAGTGATTGATCAGTGGTCGCCATCTGAGTTGCTTCAACTCCCAGGAGAACAGATTTAAAAGATCCTTTATTTTGGCAAAGAATTGAACGAAACCGTTTCTGCGCTTGACAATGAATGCCTTGAATTCGTGATCATATTTCCACCCACGGATTTTCATCCCATCATCTGATTCAACAATTGGAGGCATATCTTTAAGCTTTTTAGCAGTAAACTGCACCAAGGCTTTTCGATATGGTTCCATTTCCTTCCATTCATCAACCAAGGTAGGGGCGTCTTTCCTTCGGTGTTCCTCTACCCTTATTGCTTCATGTTCGTCCTGCTGACGCTTGACTTTCTTATTCTCTTCAATTATATGATTTTTGACCATTGTTCGTAGACCGGGAATCTGCTTTCTACTATAGCTTTTGCGAACATATCCCCTTAAGTCCAGAAAGTCTTGCATTTCTCTCTTGGTCATTTTATTTACTCCAAGCGTAGCTGTTGTTGGACTGGGCGGAGGTGAAAACCGATCAAAAATCTCTGGAGGGGGAGGCATATACTGTGCATGCATCTCTCGGATCTTTTCCCACAGGTTGTCGTTGAATTGCACATATTCAAACTTTTTATAAGTATCAGCAAATGGATTTGCACGAACATCAAATATATTCTGATCAAATCTAACATCAAACAATGAATTTGTAAGACCTATCTTAGGTTGGTGGCAACTTAAACATTACACCTTAGGAGTTGGTTTCATCTTTCACTTGGGTTTTGCTAATAACACTAAGTGATTTCATAATAACAACCCTTAGCGATCCCATAATGATTCCTGGTCTTGGAGATATGGATTTGTTCTTGGAGATCTCGTTTGTTTATGGAGATCTCGCTGATAAGCCTTGGAGATCTCGTTTGCTCTTGGAGATCTCGCTGCTAAGCCTTGGAGACCTCACCAGGGCTTGGCGACCTCACCAAGTGTTCTTGGCGATTTCACTTTTGTTCTTGGCGATCTCGACTGTCTGATGTGATAATTTTCACTAACTTCAATAACTTTCTCTTGATTTCAGTGCAATCACGACCTGTGCTCTCTCCACTATAAATAGCAACATGGAAATACCCTAGAATTAGCTTTTGGACGGCTGTTTGAAGAGAGAGAGCACTTGTGTGTGAAAACCCTCGTGTTTTGAGTTTCAGACATGAAATCTAAGGATTTCAACAAGCAAACAACATGATTTGATCATGGATTCATGATTTCCGCACTTGGATCTGTGTATTGGATGAGTAAAGGCTCCAAATTGGTCCTGACAAATGGTATCAGAGCGGGTACCGATCAGATCTCGTTTCACGACGAATCTGATCACTCGAATCTTGATTTTGAGCTTGAATGAAGTGCAGATTGGAAAACCCCTTTGGAGATGAATAATTCTATTTTTCTGCATTTTTGGAGCTGTTTGATGATTTATGGATGAATCTATTGATAGATTCTTGTTGTTGGGTTCATTTAGATGTGATTTCATGCTCCAGTCGTTCAAATCTGTGAAGAAATGTGAGATCTGAGCAAGAAAAACGAAACTGTTAGGGTTTTTACGTTTTTTGGGTATTCTTGAAGATTTCGAGTTTGATTCTGAGTTTTTTATGTTATATTCAGTGTTTTTGGATGAAATAAAGTATGAATCTTGATGGAAAAACGCGTTCTGGATCCATTGGGAGCATCGGTTTTGTCTGATTCGCAACGGTTTGGGCAGATCTGGAAAAACACATAGTAGTGTGTGTTTCACGGTGTTCTTGGTGTTCTTCATTTTGGTTGAAGATTACCTTGGCGATTTCACAGCCTTGAAGATGTTCTTGGCGACCTCGAGTGCCCCTAAAGATTGCCTTGGCGATCTCGACTGGTTCCTAGCGATCTCGACTTACCTTTTGGCGATTTCATGAATAATCTTAGCGATTTCATGGTTAGCGATCTCAGTAAGCCTTGGCTACCTTGTGTAGCCTTGGCGATCTCGAATAAGCCTTGGCGACCTCAAATAAGTTGGCGATCTCGACTAAACATGACAACTGGGTTTTCATTCAAATAAATTTCAGTGAATTTTGTACGTCCAGGAATGTAGAGGATGAGCTCACTATAAATTTCATCGAATTTGGTCGAGATTTGAGGAAGATATGGTTGTTTTACGATTTTCCGGTGGGTGTTCATAATTCCGATGGCTAGATTAGGGTTTACAGGTTGCGATCGTCATTTAAGGAGGATGGGAGGCACATGATGACGTGTCGTTCAGGGATTAGCTGGAGAGGAATGTTTCTCTCACTTCCTGGTCGGTCAAACCATGGCCCTCCTTTTTGTTGTCGATTGCTTATTGGTGGATAGAAGTTGTGTGGGCCCGTTGCTACAAGAGACCCGTCAGACCTTTTTCGCTATTTCCATGTGATTGGCTAGCGACATTCTATGGGTCCCCATCTATCACATGCATCCATTGAAAGCTCTTTGCTGGCTGCTCCTAATTGGCCAGCGCTTCTCTCACACGGATCGTGAATAAAAGCCCTTGGATCCCTTTTATTACAGCCGTTGGATTTAAATTGAAGGAGAAATCTTGTTGGTCCTCAATAATAGACACGGATTGTGCTTCTTTTGAGGATTTAATTACACTAATAATTATTTTCAGCATTTCGTAATTACATGGTTTTTCTTATCGGTTTTTAATGAGACTAATGAGACAATGCCGCCAACGGAATCCTGAATGAAAAAATTAATTATTGGTCATGGATTTATTCCGTCATATTTCGACCGGGTTTCTAGTTTTTGTTGACGTCAAGACTACGTTAGCTAACGACCACTGACGGACTGGTTTCGCTTCTCGGTTAAGTTTGTGACTGTTTCGTTATTTCTCACTCCAAGTTGTTTAGCTGATGCAGCGCTGATGTCATCTAACCGAATTAACTGGAATCTCAGTTAAATATTGGAATTGTCCGTTAAATCTCTAACGGAAGGCCCGTTACTTGAATAAAATTGACGATTTTCTCAGATTCATTCCAAATTCCACCGTTTGACTCAGAAATCTTCACAGAATATTTTTCCGAGCTCGATTTTCTTCACCCAAAATTTATGAAGACTTCGGTTATGAATAAATTTCACGTTTACGCTCGGGATCTCAGTTTTTCACTGATTTGACATTTTATTTTTTCATCCAACCCAGTCACACGGAACAAGTTTAGTATTTATGGATCATTCACAACTGTCAGTATCCAGCTTCCGGTTTCTCGAAAGATTTTCCGATTTCAGGATTTTAGTACCGTTTTCTCTACGGAACTGAGCGGAACGGTTCCACTCTCTGCATCTGATTTTCCGCTTCTGCATCGGATGTTTTCAGAGGGATCTAGAGAAAAGGGGCAATAATAATAGAACTGGATTATCGGGTCGATTATCAGAAGTTGGTGCATTTTTAGTGATTGATTGGTTTATCTGATTCGGTTTGTTGCGATTTTGACTCCGATGTTCAGCATTCTTAGTATTGTACCCGACCATGTGAACCGAGTGAACTGCAGCACTTGGCTTTCAACTGGAGCAACAAGAACAGAAGAAGCTTATTCAAATGGGGAATCTTTATAACAGAAAGATTCAGGTTTATCAGTTGTTCTTCGGAGATGTACGATAGAGCGGTTCTTCACCAGTATCACAGATTTGACAGCGTCAGCCAAGGGGGAATTGTTGGAACTAATAATAAGTGTGACTGACGCCATCAAATCTATTCTTGAATAATTCGGCTGAAGAATCCATTGTGAAATGATTCAGAGACACGGGTTGTGATGATCGAGGCTTGCAAGTTTGGACCGAAGACGTTTTTCTTGAAAAGTCAACTGTTCGAGTCAACGGTCAATGTAAAAGTCAACGGAAGATCGGTTCGAGCGAGTCAAGCTTCATATTAATTAAATCAACTTTGATTTAATTAATAAATTACTTTAGTTGTTTATTTGTAATTTTGCTCATTGTTTTTGTGTTTTACTAGTTAGTGAGCTAGTGAGCACATGGGCTCTCTATATATAGGGGTGATAGCTTCATTTAAGAATAAGATACAATAATCAAAAATAAGGGAGATGATCTAGAGAGATGTGAGCTATCATTTCTAGAGAGAGAGAGAGTCTCACATTAGGTTTGAGCTCAACCCAATGTGACCATGGATTTCCTATGACGAGTTTGTAATCATTCGGTTCGTTGTAATCATTCAGCAATAATCAATGAATCGTTTGATTTATCTTTTCTTGTTATAGATGTTCTTAGATTCTCATCATCCTGTCTCCTCATCTCATCTTTGTTCTTGCTCACGATCGGGATTCTTAATGTGAAATCGCTCCTGACATAAACAACCTTTTCACATGATTCCCCCTGAGATGCAGCAACAGCAGATGTTCCAGTAGCAGCAGATGTTCCGGCTACACCAGTACCAGAACCATCTCCACCAACACCTCCCTCAGGGTCATCATCATCATTATCATTCAGATATTTTGAAACATCATCCTCTTCTCGACAGATTTCTTCAGGATTCGGTCTCCTCTCCCCCTGAGCAGGTAAATCTTTTAACAATTGATTTAGCTGCTCACCCAGAGACAGAAATTTTTTGAAGTCGAACAATCTCACGATCTTTTGACTGATCCCGAGATACCAACTCTTTAACAATATTCTTTAAACCTTTGATTTTATCAGCTTGCTGTCTATTTGTAGATTCTAACTCATCTAGTCTTGTTTGATGTAAAGCAAGCTTCAAATCAGCAGAAGAGATAGTGGAAGTTGTAGAAGCAGCGGTAGTTGAAGCAGAAGCAGAAGCAAGAAGAAGAGAGAAGAAGAAGAAGCAGAAGACAGAAGCAGAAGAAGAAGAAGAAGAAGAAGAAGAAGAAGAAGAAGAAGAAGAAGAAGAAGAAGAAGAAGAAGAAGAAGAAGAAGAAGAAGAAGAAGAAGAAGAAGAAGAAGAAGAAGAAGAAGAAGAAGAAGAAGAAGAAGAAGAAGAAGAAGAAGAAGAAGAAGAAGAAGAAGAAGAAGAAGAAGAAGAAGAAGAAGAAGAAGAAGAAGAAGAAGAAGAAGAAGAAGAAGAAGAAGAAGAAGAAGAAGAAGAAGAAGAAGAAGAAGAAGAAGAAGAAGAAGAAGAAGAAGAAGAAGAAGAAGAAGAAGAAGAAGAAGAAGAAGAAGAAGAAGAAGAAGAAGAAGAAGAAGAAGAAGAAGAAGAAGAAGAAGAAGAAGAAGAAGAAGAAGAAGAAGAAGAAGAAGAAGAAGAAGAAGAAGAAGAAGAAGAAGAAGAAGAAGAAGAAGAAGAAGAAGAAGAAGAAGAAGAAGAAGAAGAAGAAGAAGAAGAAGAAGAAGAAGAAGAAGAAGAAGAAGAAGAAGAAGAAGAAGAAGAAGAAGAAGAAGAAGAAGAAGAAGAAGAAGAAGAAGAAGAAGAAGAAGAAGAAGAAGAAGAAGAAGAAGAAGAAGAAGAAGAAGAAGAAGAAGAAGAAGAAGAAGAAGAAGAAGAAGAAGAAGAAGAAGAAGAAGAAGAAGAAGAAGAAGAAGAAGAAGAAGAAGAAGAAGAAGAAGAAGAAGAAGAAGAAGAAGAAGAAGAAGAAGAAGAAGAAGAAGAAGAAGAAGAAGAAGAAGAAGAAGAAGAAGAAGAAGAAGAAGAAGAAGAAGAAGAAGAAGAAGAAGAAGAAGAAGAAGAAGAAGAAGAAGAAGAAGAAGAAGAAGAAGAAGAAGAAGAAGAAGAAGAAGAAGAAGAAGAAGAAGAAGAAGAAGAAGAAGAAGAAGAAGAAGAAGAAGAAGAAGAAGAAGAAGAAGAAGAAGAAGAAGAAGAAGAAGAAGAAGAAGAAGAAGAAGAAGAAGAAGAAGAAGAAGAAGAAGAAGAAGAAGAAGAAGAAGAAGAAGAAGAAGAAGAAGAAGAAGAAGAAGAAGAAGAAGAAGAAGAAGAAGAAGAAGAAGAAGAAGAAGAAGAAGAAGAAGAAGAAGAAGAAGAAGAAGAAGAAGAAGAAGAAGAAGAAGAAGAAGAAGAAGAAGAAGAAGAAGAAGAAGAAGAAGAAGAAGAAGAAGAAGAAGAAGAAGAAGAAGAAGAAGAAGAAGAAGAAGAAGAAGAAGAAGAAGAAGAAGAAGAAGAAGAAGAAGAAGAAGAAGAAGAAGAAGAAGAAGAAGAAGAAGAAGAAGAAGAAGAAGAAGAAGAAGAAGAAGAAGAAGAAGAAGAAGAAGAAGAAGAAGAAGAAGAAGAAGAAGAAGAAGAAGAAGAAGAAGAAGAAGAAGAAGAAGAAGAAGAAGAAGAAGAAGAAGAAGAAGAAGAAGAAGAAGAAGAAGAAGAAGAAGAAGAAGAAGAAGAAGAAGAAGAAGAAGAAGAAGAAGAAGAAGAAGAAGAAGAAGAAGAAGAAGAAGAAGAAGAAGAAGAAGAAGAAGAAGAAGAAGAAGAAGAAGAAGAAGAAGAAGAAGAAGAAGAAGAAGAAGAAGAAGAAGAAGAAGAAGAAGAAGAAGAAGAAGAAGAAGAAGAAGAAGAAGAAGAAGAAGAAGAAGAAGAAGAAGAAGAAGAAGAAGAAGAAGAAGAAGAAGAAGAAGAAGAAGAAGAAGAAGAAGAAGAAGAAGAAGAAGAAGAAGAAGAAGAAGAAGAAGAAGAAGAAGAAGAAGAAGAAGAAGAAGAAGAAGAAGAAGAAGAAGAAGAAGAAGAAGAAGAAGAAGAAGAAGAAGAAGAAGAAGAAGAAGAAGAAGAAGAAGAAGAAGAAGAAGAAGAAGAAGAAGAAGAAGAAGAAGAAGAAGAAGAAGAAGAAGAAGAAGAAGAAGAAGAAGAAGAAGAAGAAGAAGAAGAAGAAGAAGAAGAAGAAGAAGAAGAAGAAGAAGAAGAAGAAGAAGAAGAAGAAGAAGAAGAAGAAGAAGAAGAAGAAGAAGAAGAAGAAGAAGAAGAAGAAGAAGAAGAAGAAGAAGAAGAAGAAGAAGAAGAAGAAGAAGAAGAAGAAGAAGAAGAAGAAGAAGAAGAAGAAGAAGAAGAAGAAGAAGAAGAAGAAGAAGAAGAAGAAGAAGAAGAAGAAGAAGAAGAAGAAGAAGAAGAAGAAGAAGAAGAAGAAGAAGAAGAAGAAGAAGAAGAAGAAGAAGAAGAAGAAGAAGAAGAAGAAGAAGAAGAAGAAGAAGAAGAAGAAGAAGAAGAAGAAGAAGAAGAAGAAGAAGAAGAAGAAGAAGAAGAAGAAGAAGAAGAAGAAGAAGAAGAAGAAGAAGAAGAAGAAGAAGAAGAAGAAGAAGAAGAAGAAGAAGAAGAAGAAGAAGAAGAAGAAGAAGAAGAAGAAGAAGAAGAAGAAGAAGAAGAAGAAGAAGAAGAAGAAGAAGAAGAAGAAGAAGAAGAAGAAGAAGAAGAAGAAGAAGAAGAAGAAGAAGAAGAAGAAGAAGAAGAAGAAGAAGAAGAAGAAGAAGAAGAAGAAGAAGAAGAAGAAGAAGAAGAAGAAGAAGAAGAAGAAGAAGAAGAAGAAGAAGAAGAAGAAGAAGAAGAAGAAGAAGAAGAAGAAGAAGAAGAAGAAGAAGAAGAAGAAGAAGAAGAAGAAGAAGAAGAAGAAGAAGAAGAAGAAGAAGAAGAAGAAGAAGAAGAAGAAGAAGAAGAAGAAGAAGAAGAAGAAGAAGAAGAAGAAGAAGAAGAAGAAGAAGAAGAAGAAGAAGAAGAAGAAGAAGAAGAAGAAGAAGAAGAAGAAGAAGAAGAAGAAGAAGAAGAAGAAGAAGAAGAAGAAGAAGAAGAAGAAGAAGAAGAAGAAGAAGAAGAAGAAGAAGAAGAAGAAGAAGAAGAAGAAGAAGAAGAAGAAGAAGAAGAAGAAGAAGAAGAAGAAGAAGAAGAAGAAGAAGAAGAAGAAGAAGAAGAAGAAGAAGAAGAAGAAGAAGAAGAAGAAGAAGAAGAAGAAGAAGAAGAAGAAGAAGAAGAATTTCTGATAATCAGCTTTCTAACAGGTGGCTGAGTTGAACTTTGTACATTAGCAGACTTGGTGGTTGGTTGATCTGGAATCGAAGACTTTGGATTAACCTTTTGCTTCTTGCTAGGCGGACTGCTCCTAGCCTTTCGAGCATCAGAAAGAAATGAACCCTTTCTTATCATCATTTTAGGTCTAGCCATATGCTTTACATATCTTCCTATACCGACCATTGGAGCCTTGCCTTTATCAGCAACTTTTGCTTTTCTAGCTGATTCCTCCATAGAAGGAGTATAAGATGGATCATCAACGTCTTCTCGATCAGCAGATCGTTTTGATAAATGCTCATATTTAGAAGTATCTTTATTTTGTGAAGCCAAAAATGCCAAATGAGCTTTAGAACCTTTCTTAACCAGGATACCTCTGGTATTATGCAAAATCTCAACATAATCACCAGGATTAGAATCAGAATCTGTATCTAAAGAACTTTCATCATTATCATCTCCAGAAACATCATGCATCAACTCATCATCTTGAACATTAACTGCCTCAGGTTCAATAACGGATTCTTTAACAACTTGCTCTTAGTTTTGTTGTTGTACAGGTTCTTGATTTTCAGGTTCATCTTCATCTTGATCATCATCATCTTCAATTGGATTACCATTTCGATCATATTCTAATTCATCGTTTGAACTATCATCGTGCCGAGGTGCACCATTTTCGGGAGCCATATAATCAAGTTTGGCTAAATAACCAATCAGACCTTTAACTGGAGGAGGCACATTTGCTCCTTTTCTTTTCTGATATATAGGCAACTTACCAACTGCAACCTGATTCATATGTTTGAGAACCAAAACTCAATTTGGATTCTTTGGAAGTAAAGGATACAAATCATCAAGAATCATCTAAATGAATATAGGATACATTAGGCTCTTCTTTTGCTTTACCAAAATGTTCTCCTTCATGTAAGCAAATAACCATCTAGAAAAATTAAAATTTCTGTTCAACACTAAAGCAAAGAAAAATGACAAAATTTTCATGTCGAACTCTTCATGACCTTTGAGCTTATTCCCAAAACATCGAATTACCACATGCATCAGGTACTTGTATGGCGGTGAAAGATTTGCTTTGACAAACCAAGAAGCAGAGATATTTCCATCATATTTAATCATTCGAAGAAGACCCACCAAATCCGCTTCATTAAAGATAATACGAAATTAGAATCATCATTGAAAGGTAACACTCGACGAATGTCTTCATCTGAAATAACAATGTCTGTCTCAAGAATCCTTGATCTGATCACCGGTGGAACACCCAAACAATCAACTTGAGCATTAACCCAGAAAGCATTGAGAAAGTCTTTATAAGGCATACACTCGTGTGTAGCTGCATAATGAATTCTCGAGCGTCACATAAACTCGAAAATTCCTTCAAAATGAGATATCCACTTGTTCGAAGCACCAAGATGTGCACAAATATTATGTTCCTCGCTAGATGGTAATTCTACAGCCATTTCTTAAAAATCATTAAAACAAATCATGTTAAATTTGTATTTACTAATCGAAAACACTGACGGTTGACTCTAATTCGAATTGAAACGCTCAAACATTTAACTTTGATAAAAACCTAGTCGGCGTACCAAAACGCGTACCACATTGGTCATGCGGACCAATCTGGTACGGACGTACCAAATTATGTTGACCGCGTGCCAGAATGTCCAACGTACCATATGCGGACCACAATCTGGCACATACCAAATCTGGTACGCGTGTACCACATGGTACGGCGGACGAACAGACAGCCAAGAATTTTCTGCAAAAGCTTTAGTGAACAAATCAGCTCATTGAAAATCCGTGTGAATTTTCTGCAAATCAATTAGTTTCTTCTCATAGCAATCACGGATAAAGTGATATCTGATGTCAATGTGTTTTGTTTTTGAATGTTGAACGGGGTTTTTCGTGATAGAAATAGCAGCTGAGTTATCAATGAAAATAGGAGTAGTGAGAAAATTCAAACCATAGTCGCGTAACTGCTGTTGAATCCACAAAACTTGTGAACAACAACTTAAAGCAGCCACATACTCCGCCTCAGCAGTAGACATTGCAACCGAAGTTTGTTTCTTACATTGCCAGGACACTAATCTCTCCCCCAAAAACTGACATCCATCGGTGGTGGACTTGAAGTTGATTTTACATCCGCCATAATCTGAGTCAGAATATGCTGATAACTCAAACTTATCATCATTAGGGTACCAGATACCAAGATCCGGATTTCCCTTCAAATAAGCAAAAATCCACTTTACTGCTACCATATGAGAAACCTTGGGAGCTGCCTGATACCTAGCACACAAGCACACATCAAACATTATATCAGGACGATATGCAGTTAAGTACATAAGGGAACCTATCATTTCACGAAACAATGTCGGATCAACATTGTCACCAGGCTCATCTGGTTCAAGACCATGTGAAACCTGGATAGGTGTACTCGGGATCCGGACATCTCCAATTTTAAAGCGAGCCAAAATATCGGACACATATTTGTTTGATGCAAAAGTATGCCTTTGGCAGATTGGTGAACTTGAAGACCCAGAAAGAAACCCATCTCCCCCATCGAACTCATCTCAAACTTCGTTTGCATGATACGCTCAAATTCCTTGCATAAGCTGTCATTTGTGCTTCCAAAAATAGTATCATCTACATAAACCTGGACCAGCAGCAAATCCTTCCTAAATTTTTTTGAAAACAGAGTACAATCCACCTTGCCACGTTGAAATACATTGTCCAGAAGGTGTGTAGAAAGAGTCTCATACCAAGCCCTTGGAGCCTGATGAAGACCATATAAGGCCTTGTCTAGCTTATACACCCGTTTAGGAAACTCTGGATCATAAAAACCAGGCGGTTGCTTCACATAAACTTCTTCACGAATTTTCCCATTCAAAAACGCACTTTTAACATCCATTGGATATACTTTGAAACCATGATGTGCCGCGAAAGCTGGAAATATCCTGATAGCTTTAATTCTTGCTACAGGAACATAAACTTCATTGAAATCAATGCCTTCGATCTGATAGAAACCCTGGACCACTAATCAAGCCTTGTTTCTGACAATGATACCACGATCGTCTTTCTTGCACTTGAATACCCATTTTGTTCCACAAGGTTCTTTAGAATTTGCGGGTAAATCCACGAGATGCCAAACTCCCAATTTTTTTTTTGCTGCAATTCTTCCTGCATCGCTTCTACCCAAGAAGCATCTTCCAACGCATGATTAACATTGGTAGGTTCAACTTAAGATAGAAAACATGAGTGAAATACTTCATTCTGAACACCAGAATCCCTAATTTCAGCAATTAACGCATCAACAGAATAAGCCAATTGATGCCGTGTGCGCACCCCAGAATTTGGATCTCCAATTATATTCTCCTAAGGATGTATGTTATGAATACGAAGCGTAGTCGAATCAGGAACTTGAATATTGTCTGCAAGAGTATTTAAAGTTGCATCTGCATCCTCTGAGCTTGATAGATCACCAATAGGTAAAGAAACCGACACTGAAGAACTTGTACATGGTAGAGTAATTGGGTCATTAACCGGTGTTGATTCAGCTTCATGAAACGTACTCTCATCATCATCAGACGAAATCATTGTTTCTAAGTTAGAGACATTCTGACTAGATGAAGCAGCAGTAGAAACACTTAGAAGCTTTGGAACCCATGAACCAGGAGTAAGTATGGCATGTACCATAGCAACACCTAGAAGTTTTTCAGCAAGCTCATCCGCAGATTCATCGTGTGCAGCCGAGAAAGAATCAAATAAGGTCTTGTAATCAAAAGAAAGAATATCAACCGATTTGGGTGTCAGAAAAGTGTTTTTTTGACAATCCACATTCAAATGATTCTCATTTGTCTTAGAAGAAGGAAAATAAACCTGTTTTATTGGATATTGATACCCAACAAAGATGCCGTCAATAGCCTTGGCTTCAAACTTCCCACCTTCCTTGAAAACCGTGCATAAACACCCAAATGGCTCTAAGAAATGAAGATTCGGCTTACGACCTTTTAGCAATTGATAATTTGTCTTATTGAATCGCTTGACAATCAGAACACGATTGAGCACATGACATGCAGTGTGAACTGCTTCAGACCAAAATTTGACTGTAAATGTGCATCAGACATCATAGTTCGTACCGTCTCAATCAACGTTCGATTCTTTCTTTCAGCAACTCCATTCTGTTGAGGAGTGTACGGCACACTGAATTCTTGTAAAATTCCAAGAGAATCACAGAAAGCTGTCATTTTAACATTCTTGAATTCGGTACCATTTTCAGTACGAATACGACATATTTTGAATTTATACATCGATTCAAACTTTGACAACAATTTCTAAATAGTATCTGGAGTTTCATCCTTTAAATGCAGCGACGCCACCCATGAAAAACGAGAAAAATCATCCGTTATCACCAAGAAATAAAAACTCCCATTAACACTTCGAACATTCATCGGACCAAAGAGATCCATATGAAGCAGCTCTAATGGAGTGACAATCGAATTAAGACGTTTGGATGGATGAGACTTTTTCCGTTGTTTTCCTTTCTTACAGGAAACACACACATCATTGATTCAAAATTGATTCTTTGAAACTCCTTTTACCAGATTATGATTAATCAAGTAATTCATTTTGCGGTAGTTGATATGCCCCATACGCCGATGCCATAGAATTGAATCTTCTTCAGTAGCTTTAGAATAAAACAAGTAGCAGCTATAGCAGACGATGATTGATTCATGTTTAACACATAGAGATCACGAAAACTTGGCGCACGCATCACAATCCAATCATCAGAGATTTGAATTCCAGGTTTCAAAATTAGGCACTCAGAACTCGTGAAAGCAGCAGTATACTGCTTATCACAAATCCGAGATACACTCAGCAGGTTGTGTTGCAGTTCTTCCACAAATACACTTTGTCAAACGTGACCTTCTCGTTACCCATTTTTCCTTCTCCAGTGATTCTTCCACCTTCTCAGCATTGTGTCGACCGGTATCTTCAGAAAAGTCTTCAGTGGCTTTTGAGGACAATTTAGGCAGCCACTTTTGCCTTAAAGCTGGGATAGATGAATCAGTAGCAGAGTCACCCGAGGATGAACTTCCAAAAGATTTTTGATGTTTGAAAAATTTTCTCGTTTGAAAAACTGTTTTGTTACCACCTTTTCATCTATCTCCTTTGGCTTAGAAACGGAATCAGATTGGTCTTTACTAACATCGGAAGCTCGTTTCTTTGCCAAAATAGGACATCTATTTCTGAGATGACCTTGTGTGTAACAATGATAACACCGCCTATGGTCAATAAAGACCCTAGGAAGACTATTTCCTGAATCAGTCGAGGTGTTATCATCAGACTTTTGCGTAACAACTCTCCTTGGTTCTTTTGCATTAAATCTTTGAGATCTATACTTTGTAAGAGATTTAAGCCTAGGAGTAACATACCCAAATCTGTTATAAAAACCATAGTCATCAACACCACATTGATCAGCATATCCTTTTGGTTTTATCCTTTGTGCTTTGTTTTGTTCAAATGTACCAAATCAACATAAAAGTCATAATTATCACAAAAACCATAGGATTTGTAATCAAAATCATTTGTTTTATCAGAAAAACGACCATCATAGTTGTAAGAACTCTCTGGTGAGTATTTGGAAGTTTTGGTTTTGGAAAAATTTCTGATTGTTTGGAGTGTTTGACTTTTGAGTATCCTGATCATTTGGATTTGTAATCAAAATCATTTGTTTTATCAGAAAACCGACCATCAGAGATGTAAGAACTCTTTGGTGAGTATTTGGAAGTTTTTGTTTTGGAAACGAATTTCTGAGTATTTGGAAGTTTTTGTTTTGGAAACAAATTTCTGATCATTTGAGTATCCACTTTCCCCACTACCATGATCAGACTCACCATTCTCCTCGGAATCAACATAAAACACCTTCGCACCCCGGTTTGGATCAACACAGCATAATGGAAACATCTCATCAGAAAAAATGTGGTAACTACCTTTAAGACAATACATTCTGATTTTCTGATATGACTCACCAGTTTCCATTTTGCCTTTCAATTTCTTATCATTTTTCTGACTAACCTGAGGTTTCTTTTGATTGACCTCATATTTTTCAGAAACTGATCCATAACCAATACCGCTATACTTAACAGACTTTGGGGGAGTTTGTTGATACCTGAAATGTGCGTCGTGTGAAGTATCGAACGAAGACCAAGTTCAAGCCAATATAGGGTTGGCCGAACCTGGTCCGAACCTGGAGTTCGGACCGGCCGAACCTGGGGTTCGGTGGGAGTTCGGCCGATCGGGTATATATAGTAGTTTGGTCATTGTGTTTTGGGGTTCTGAGCGTGTGAGCGAATCTTAAGTGTGTGTTTATGAGTGTGTAATCTCTGTGTCAATTCTCTGTGTTTACACTGGTTGTAATTGTTCGTTTTGATCAATAAATCAATCGGTTAATTACGTTTCAATGTCTGATTAGCTAGATCGAGTAGACGATCCGATGCTCACGCATTTTCAAGGAGCAACCGGAATTGCATTAACATCCGGTGTGGTTGTGTTGCTAGCGGTTACTAAATTTTTTTCATAAAAGAGATCTGAGCCTTTTGTAAAATTTTCTTTTTCAAAGGTTTTCATTTTCTTCTCAGTTTCTTTTATCTTAACAGCTTGCTCCAAAGGTGTTAATTTGACAGAATCATTTAGTTTGTCACCTACTGACTCACTTGACTCATTGGATTTTGGAGCATCCACATTTGTCTTAGACACATGTTTGACAGGTTTCTTTTTATAGGTGCCTTTGTGTTTGTCAGAATTGCCCATCAAGTTCTTAGTGAACTTTGAATAATCAAACACAATCGATGGTTTGGTTTTAGTGTCTGTCGGTTCCAAACCATGCACAATTGGGGGTGGAACTGAATTGCACTTTGAGTCTTTGAACACCTCTTTTAGAGTTTCATCTTTGCAAAGAAAACTTGCAAAGGAAGCTGAGTTTTTAAAATTCTCAAGTTGTCTTTTAAGATCCAGAATTTCAATGTTCAATTCAGAGATCTTAGCATTAGCTTCTGCAAGCTTCTTTTCACAAAAGATGTAGTCTTCAGTTTTGTTGTTTAATTCAATTTTGGTACTCAAAGTCAAAGCATGTTCGCTTTTCAGTTCAGCCTTAACGGCCTCCCACCTTTGTTTATATATTTTTGTGTTCTCCTCTGCTAACATGTATTTATCATGATACATAACTTTCTCATCAGAAAGTTCTTTCAATTTATTAGCAGAGGTCATGCAATGTTCGCAAGGTTTAGAGTCAACCTGAGTGTTAGCCATAAAGGCTTGTTGGCCTTCAGCAAAGAAGTCTTCACCTGGAAGTTCAGGATCATCTTCAAGTTTCACATCTCTTTCTTCAGTACACAGCAAGGCAGACTCATCAGGATAATCTGCTCCCCAGTCATAGCCTTCTCCAGCTTGAGAAACCAAAGCTTTATAATCTTGATTCGAAGCATTTGCATTTGAACTTGATGGAGTAGAATTGCTTCCTGATGCTTTTGAACTCTGATCTGCATACTTTCGAAATAATTTTGAAGTTTCTTGCTTCTTTGCATACTTGCATTCTTTTGCGAAGTGACCATAATTCTGACAATTAAAGCAACGAAGTTTGGATTTGTCGAATCCAATCTTTCCTTCCGGATTTAAATCTTTACGACCTATTCTTTGCATAAACTTTTTTGCCCCTTCTGACGTGCATAGCCATTGACCAGTTGATATCCATGAGTGTGAAGTCATCAGGGTCGATTTGCTCAAAATCTTCATCTGTGAGCTCGGCACTAGTCAATTTTCCTGCTACCACTCCATCATATGAAGAATCCATTGGCGAAAATAGTGCCATAAAATCATTTGTAATCTTAGCTAAAAATGCACTTTGATTGGATGGAGGAGCAGAGGAGGATTGATTCGAATAAACTGGATACGTCAGTGCAGCTTTGTTAGTATAGCTTTCACTTGAAGAACCCCGAGACATACTTGCATGACCACTCGAGGTATTCTCCATATAAAATGCAGTAGTCGGTGGATTTGAGCTAGCTTTTGCCTTTGCATGCATGGTTGAAGCATTATCACCAAAATACACATCGGGATTCTGAACTTGAGCTGGTTGAGTTTTAACACGCATCATATCTAATTCCCGAGCTAGCAAGTTCCTTGTAAGATCATCAAATGAAATATCATCAAATCCCTTATCATGTGTTAGCAACAGGATATAACCTTCCCATTTAGCTGGTAGAGCATCTTAACAGCTTCTCCTTCAATTCTCCAGCCTCCTTCTTCACTCCAACAATGTCAAGCTCACTAACCAAATGTGACAGAAATTAGCAAACTCCTTCAACAACACCTTTTTCTTGCTTTTCTTGTATTGAGCATTGCCTTCACATCTGTGACACAATGCATCCCATAACTCTTTTGATGTTGTATGCTTTTTGAACTGATGTAAAATATATTTTGGTAAAGCCATTGATAAATTTGAATAAGCTTTATTCTCCAATATGAAAGATTCTTTCTCAGCATCGTTCATCTTGTTATATGGCTTAACTTGACCAGTAAATTCACCAGTTATAAATTTTGGAACTTGATAACCATCCAACTTCGGAGTCCAAACCGTAACATCTGTCACACCAATATATGATTCATATCGAGTTTTCCAATTATGGAAATCTTCAAATTTCATCAATTTAGGAACTTTGTTTGTAGTTCCTATCTCATTATCGTAATTCAGTAAAGCTTGAACTGTCGTAGACATTGCTGCAAAAGCTTGGAACGGGTCCATATTGTTTTTCTCTAAAACTGAACTGGCGTACCAGGATGTCGATCCCCATACCAACTACAAGCTCAACGTATCAAAATTACTCCCGTACCAAACACAGACTAGAAAGACAAACGCGTACCAGCAACGGACCACTTTTATCAACGTACCAAAGTGTTGAACGTACCAGATGGTACGGCGTAACTACTACGGACCAATGAATAACCGTCACATACCAAAATAAGAAGATTGCCTTACGGACCACTTACCATGTACCAAACTCTCGATGAAGATTGTTATACGGACCAACAGCGTACCACTCTGTTCTTGAGTCGGACCAACAGCATACCAACCAAAAATCGACTGAATTTTGAAATTTTTGATTTTCCGAACGTATACTTGATGCAAAACTCAATGTAGACACTCACGGAACATTTTGGACATAAAGTTCGTATAGATTTGACGTGAAACGGAGAAGAACTGACGAAATTTCGACCAAAAAGGTTGTTTCTCTTTCTAGAAACACAAAACCGATCATAGATCACAGCAAAAGAGCAAACTAGCTCTGATACCACTTATAATTCTCATATAGGATCTTACTAATGCATGATTTTAATCGGATTCGGAACACATGAGGTAAATAATGATTCTTTGATTGATCACAAGCTCGATTACAGAGAGAGAGAATACAGAGAGTAAACATAGTAGAAAACACACAGTTAAGCACTCAACCCTCACAACTGCTCTCTAACACACGAGCTAAACATATTTATAGTCAGACTGCCCGGCGTACCAATTAAGCAGCGTACCAGATGGTCCGTTGCTACGTACCACCTGGTCCACCACTGGTACGCTGGGCACAAAATATACAAAACGATCTATACAATAGACAAAACACCTAGACCTAGCACTAGACATCATAATATCGTCCTGACACGAATAACTTGCAAACGAGTGAGAATTATTTAAGTTATGCAATTGACGATTTAGATCTAAGATTTCAATTTACAAATCTGCTATTGTCTTTTGAGCTTCAGCCACAACCTTTTCTGATTGAATCAATTTCTCAGATGTGCTGTTAACTAACGACTTTTCTCTTCTCATACCATCATGAGCAGCATGCCCTTCTTTTGTAATTTTCTCCACTCTTTCTTTATAGATCTCAACATTTTTGTTTAACAAAACCTTGTCCTTCTTCAGAGTAGTGATCTTACCTTGCAATTCAGACTGAACAATTTGATATTGAGTTCTTTCAGCAGTAACCACATCTAAAGCTTTTTGAAGTTCATCGTGAGATGTTTTAAGTGCTTCTACTCTTGCTGTGGATTTTTGAAATAGATTCTCGAAATCTTCACTCACATCTTTAACTTGAGACTTATATTCTTCAACCTCCTTGACGAACTTCTCATTAGCTGAAGTTAACTTGAGAATTTTTGTCATGAACTCATCATTCTCATGTTGAAGTTGTGACCTTTGGTGATCATTCTGAATACAACCTTTTGACAATTTTTGCTGAATATCGGCTAATTCTTCCAACAACACACTCTTTTCTTTGAGTAGCTTCTCATTTACTATGCAAAGTTCATCGAATTCTTGACATTTCTTGACATAATTTTTCAATTCTTCATCCTTTCTTTTGAGTTCAGCAACTTGACCGTCGCTTTCCTTTATCAAATTTTGAATTCGAATATCCTTTTGTGAACAAAATTCATACACTGATTCATAACCACTCACTTATATCTCAGAATCACTTGAGTCCACTTGCACAGTAGCCATCAATGCATAATTTTCTGGCGAGTGAACCAAAAATGCATATTCATCCGGAAAATCTTTAGCCCAATCATAACCTTCATCAGTTTGAGATATCATAGCTTTAACTTCTTTATCGGGAACATTCTTATCAAAAGTACCCTTGTTAGATGACGGTTTAGGACAATCCTGAGCAAAATGTCCATATTTGTCACATTTAAAACATTTAATCGTTCGTTTATCCAAACCAAGCTTTCCTCCCTGAAGAATAGATGTCTTGCCATGTTTCTTCATGAATCTCCTTCCTCTCTCCACTACCATAGCAAAATGCCATTCCAGATCAAGTTTAGTCAATTGATCTTCATCCAGATGATCTAAATCTTCTCCAAACAAAATAGATTGACCGATTTGACTAGAAACCAATCCAGACGAAGATGATATGAAAGCAGATAACAAAGCAGCTAGATCTTCGGTTGCTTGAGCAGGAGTAGACTTAGTTAATGATCTATCAGGAATCGTAAAACTACAACCTGAAGAATAACTAGATCATTCAGACTTTCCAGCTAGAAAAGCTGTTAATAGTGGATTAACACTTGAATCAGAATGTGTTTTTGATTTAGCATTCACAGTGGCTGAATTATCTCCATAATATAATTTTGGATTCTGATTGAGAGCAGGTGCCGATCTTTTCACCCTCATTTCTAACTCACGAGCTTGGAACTTTCCAGTTAATTTGTGAAAAGACCATTTAGAATAGTCATTATCATGTGTCAGTAACAGAACATAATTCTCCCAACTATTCGGCAACGCCTCCAAAAACTTTTCTTGCAATCCTCATCATCTTTGGTAACTTTGAGTTCTTCAAGTTCATTAACAAGATGTGTAAATCTAGAAACCAGATCTGAAATACTTTCTTTTTCACAATGCTGAAAGTTGTCGAATTCTTTTAATGCCATAGTGAGATTTCCATACGTTTTCTTTTCTCGTGCATAAGATTTCCGCTCATCTTCATCAAGATCACTTCGCATGACTAGTTCTCCATTTTTCTTAGGATACTTGTATTCTTGTTCAATTGGTATCCAAAGATCAACATCAAGTGCATTGAGATATGCTTCAAATCATTGCTTCCAGTTATGATAATCTTCCAAACGAAGTAATTTAGGAACTTTTTGAGTTTTTCCGATTTCATTATCATAGTTCATCATGGCTTGCATCGATGATTGAACAGCTGAAAACGCTTGATAATCGCTCATTTTGAAGTTAAAAAAAATGTCAAAACTTCAAACTAAAAATCGGAGGTCTTCCAAGCAGATTTTGGGGGTCAAACCAGAGGGTACTAGCCGATAGGCAGTAGAAGTATAGATCTCGTTAAGACGAACGTTTTGACTGGTATTAGCTCCCGTAACTCTTAACGGTTCTCAAGTTATGTCAGTTTTAGTGAAGACTACTTTTTTGCCAGCGTACCAAAACTTTCAGCATACCAAAATCTTCCAACGTACCAAACTACGTACCAGACCAAATCAGCAGACCAAATCAACTTAGCGTACCAGACGACCCTCAGCGTACCAGTTTGTGCAGCGTACCAATGTGGTACCGAGTAACTGTCAGCGGACCAGTTTATAACCGTCGCGTACCAAACTTGAAGATTGTCTTCCGGACAAGATCTAACGTACCAGAATCACGAAGAAGATTTCCGTGCGTACCAGTGACGTACCATACTGTTCTTGAGCCATACCAGCTGCGTACCACGCTATACTCGACTGATATTTCGAATTTTTGACTGTTTGAGCTGGAAATTAGAACAAAAAGATGTGCAAACACACTAGGAACGCTCAGCAATCATTTTTTTCCCCCATAAAACACTCAGACTTGAGAAAAATTGATAAAAAACGGACCAAACCCAACCTTTCTCTCTCTAAAATTTCAAAATGGACCAAATCAAAGTAGTAGAGGAACCTGGATTGCTCTAATACCACTTGTAAAACCACGGAGGGATCTTACTAGTGCATGATTTAGTCAATCGAGAATGAACACGGATGTAAATAAAGCTTTGCTTTACTGATTCATAAAGAGACACAAGCTAGAGAGAGAAACACACTCAGTTACACACAGTTAAGAAGATAGAGAATGACAAAACTCTTAAACTCTCTCTAACACGAACTATTTATAGTTAGCAACTTACCAGCATACCAACCAGCATACCATTTGGTACGAACGTACCAATTGGTACGGCATACCATTTGGTACGGCACCTTGGTATGTTGCAACTATGACTCATTCAAACTCTCTAAAATAGATACAATACACGAGATAAAATGTAGCATAGGAAAGTTATACTCTTCATTGATGATAAATAGCAGTTCTTGGCTTCCTGCTGGTCACTTTCTATTCTGACAACTCCCCAAGGTGTAGGAAGCTTGACACATTGATGATAAGTTGAAGGTACAACTTTTATCTCGTGTATCCAAGGCCTGCCTAAAATTATATTGCAACAAGAAAGGGAATCTATAACACAAAATTTTTGCATTGATTTTACACCCTGTATGTATACCAACAGCTTGATATCCCTGACTGTGCTTTTGGTCCCTCCACTGAATCCGACTAACACAGAGGATTTGGGAATGATGTCGTTCTCTAAAATGTTTATCTTCTTAAGTACATCAAGTTGGATTATGTTGACTGAGCTTCCATTGTCTATTAGGTTCCTGCGAACAAAGTGATTACTGATATATAGAGTTACTACTAGGTTGTGATGGTGAGGATCCTGAATGTTGCATCGATTAGTCTCGTCAAACGAGATCACTTTATCCTCACTCAATCTTGATGTTTGGACAGGTTTGTCACCCTGTTCAGACTTAACCTCTTTAGCATGCTTCTTTGCTGGTGAATATGAGGTCCCACAAATGTCTGAACCTCCTGAGATGAAAGTGGTGATCTTGGCATCCGAGGGTGGAGATGTCGCTCTCTTTGGGGGATTTTTCTGGCTCCTCGATCTTGCTCTTCTTTCTGCCCAGCAGCTCTTTGAGATACCCCTTGCTAAGCAGGTAGCTGATTTCTTTCCTGAGTGATATGCATTCATCAGTTAGGTGTCCAAAATATTCATAATATGCACACCATTTTGATTTGTCTTTCCACGATCCCTGTTTGTCATTTTTTCTGGGGCACCTGTCTTTTTCACCTAAGTCCTGCATAGCACACATTAAACCACCAATGTCAATAGGAAAACAATAGTCAGATACTTTAGGATATTCTTCATCATCATCGTCTTCTTCCATAGCGTTGATTCTTTGGTTATCATGCTTTGAATAAGGTCGAGATCTGTACTATTATCCAGGATATTCTGATTTCTTGGCGTTGGGGTCATACTTAGGGATATCAAGTCTTTGGTGAACCCTTTTGTCATCTTCCAGACGAATGAACCTTAGGGCCCTCCTACATACTTCATCTATATTCTTGCAGGGAGTCGTAACAAGGTCATCATAAAAACGGGAATCCTTACTTAGTCCCATCTTGAATGCCTCAATGGCGGCACCAAATCTAGCAACATAATCCCTGAGCGGCTCACCAGGTTTCTGAACCACTATGTACAAGTCACCTGTCAATTTCTCAAAAGTTCTGCTGTAAGAAAATTGATTATTAAAAAAATTAACCAAATGAGAAAATGAAGTAATAGTGTTAGGAGGGGTACTCAGTAACCATTTCATGGCTGGTCCTATTAAGGTTGAGCCAAATCCATTGCATAAGCAGGCTTCTTTGATATTGACGGGAATTGGATTTATCTCCATTCGCTCCCTTTAATGAGCCACATGCTTTTTGGGATACGTAGTTCCATCATATAGTTTCATTCTGGGAGTCTGAAATCGTTTCAGGATCTCAACGTCACAAATGGGCCATGCAAATCTTGAAATCTTGTGGCTTTCTAGGGGTACTTTGGGAATCGGCCTGATTACCTCAGGAACACTGGAGATCATGTCTTTTAGCTTCTATAGCTCCCTAGCCAGATTTTGGATGATCCCTTTATCTTGCAAAGTATTTTGGTTAGAAATAATTGGTATATCATTGGATACATTACCGATATGAGGATCCTAAATCCGGATTCTAGGGCCGTATCTAAGATTCATAGGTACAGTAGGCTCAATTGTTGCGGAAGTTTGCATAGGGATATAATCTCTCTGATGTACGTCTATGGATCCTGCTTGGAATATCCCTGCGGAAACAGAAGGGTTAGAATATAAATATCCCTAGGGATCTTGCACTGAGGATCTGAAACGGGTCAGGATCTCTAGAGATGATCGACTTGGGAATCCCTGTGAGCGCGGAATTCAAGGATTCTGAAGGTGTGACTTCGAGGATTCTGGAAGGTGTGGCCCCGAGTATCCCGAGTCAAACTGCATAGGGGACTTCGCGTATTGGGAAGCCAGGGATCCTGATGTGACGGTTGTTGCAGTGCTCCGGTTCATCACTATTAAGGATCTTGGGTGTTGATGCTGGTGACACGAATATCCCGAAGAGCCAAAATCAAGGGACCTAGGGAACAATGGGCTATGGTCTTCCACAGGCCTCTTTGATTTCTTAAGCTCTTCAATATCGTTCATAAGTGTCTGATTTGTCTTTGCTTGCTAATCCATCTGGTTCTCGCATGTTTAAACAAAGCAAAGATGTCACTGTTAGTAATAACAGGATCGAGTGACTGAACCTGTGATCCTAAGAATGTCGGACAATATGGTTCTTCTAACTTCCACCAGTCTTCTTTTGGCTTCCTAGAAGAGGGGGAAGATCAAGATATGGGACAGGGTTAGATGATGGAGCAGGACATGAAAAAGATTTTAGTTGGGTCGACATTCTTTGAATTGGAAGTGAATGAAAGTACGGATATTTAGGAATTTCGATCATCTTAAGGCACCACTTACCCCATGGTGCTAGATCAAGATGATGATGAAATTGTAAATTGAGTTCAGTGACACAAGGATGTAACAAGGGAAAATCCAAAATCCTGTGAGTTTCCTCTAAGGATACTAGCAAAAAACTTCAGGAGCCGGCCTGAAGAGCCTGACGCCTAATTATATTATTGCACGAAAAAGATTGAGTACAGGGTTGAGCAACTGTGATCGATTGGCTAAGTGTTACAGAGAATATTTCTAACTGCTATAGTGAGTATGAGAGCTTGTGTGTGTTCTTAAGTCGATCACATTGCTGATTAAATAACAATAACTGTCTAACTAACTGCCTGATATTCGAGGAGGTTTCCTAGCTACTCAAAGTGAACGTTGAGCTCCACTTGACCATGTTTAACAACCTTGTCCGGGTCTTCAGGGTTTGCTACGTGTGCGCGTGTTCAATTACGTACAAAATAACAACCCACATGGCAAAATAAAAAGGGTTAGCCCTAACATATATATATATATATATATATATATATATATATATATATATATATTACTATATATAATACATATTTGCTCAAAAGGGTAATTTGGTCATCAAATTTCCTTAATCTTAAGACGCGTACAAGAGTTTTTGCATTATGTACAAGTGTTTTAAGCATCAATTGTAAACCCTTGAACTTAAAAAGCTAACAGCTGTTCAAAAAATGAGGTTAATTTAGGTATTTACCACATTTGCTACATTGAGCACGCATGACAGTCCTCGAAGCTCGCAGAGCCGCCTTCGTTATCCACGCTACTCCATCCTCGTTCCCCTTCATTGGGCTATAATCGAGCCTCATAATCGTCGTTCGTTCAAATCTCCATTTCCAATCTACAAATTCACAAGCATTCTGTTAATTTTCAATCAACAATTCACTCTCCCATGCTTAACCATGAAGATTCAAACGACGTTCAAAATCAAAATGTCCATTGATATCAACACATCAGATCGATTCAATTCCAGGTCTTCATCCTTTCAAAACTCATTTTCATTTGCTTGTATATTTTTCTTCTTGTTAATGTTTTGTATATCCTCTTAGGGTTGTTATAGGTCTTCTCCTCTTCCCTGCTCTCATCTTTTTCGGTTGTAAAATTTCGTGCATCTTCTTTTATGATTAGGATGTTTCTTATAGTTGGACGGAACCTCCTCCGACCTCATCTTGCAGCTGATAGTTTTCTTCTAGGTATCGACACTTTTTTTCTTCAATTTTCCCTGTTTGCCGTCGTGTAATCCTGATATGAAAATCCATCTCATATTACTCTCTCCGGCGAAAGAATGCACAATGATCTGAGTCTCTACTTCAATTTCAGGGTTTCACTTACAGTGTGTTTAATCGATGGAAGCTAAGGTAATCTACTTCAATTTTAGTATTTACACTCGCAACCGGTTTCGCTCTAGGGTTTTGACACAAGCGCTTGGTTCTTACTGGGCATCAAGATTCGCAGGTAATAGACAAAGTTTTGTGGGTTTATAATACCTCGATTTCTTATGTTTTAATCCTTCGTTTTCTCTCAGCTTCTGCAGACTTTCATGGCTAATAATAATGCCTCACAAGTTACCCGGATTGGAGACATGTTTGGTATATAGTGGGTTATGTGATTATCGATCACTTCACTTGGTAAACGGTAATTGGTTCCCTTTCAGTAATATGCGCGTTCCTTAAAATTTTTGGGTTAGTTGAATTTATTAGCTTTCGATTGGTCTTGGAGATGAAAGGCATAAACATACACGAGTTGTGTATTTTCAGTGAGATTGAATTTGACATTATTGTGTTTGTGCATAAAGGCATGATCATTGTGGCTGCAAGCCTAATAAAGAAGAGGTAGACGATTCAGGTCCAAATTTGATAGATCTATGAGTATTTATTTTGGTTACCTTTAAGAGTTGAGTATTCAAAGGTGCATGTCTTTTTGGCTTCATTACCATCGTAGGCTATAAACTAATCCACGTGAATTTGTTGAAGTAAATTTGTAGTTACCATGCCTCCAAATCATGGATGTTTTCCCTATTTGCCCTATTTTATGTTTTCTTTTGGTTTTTTAGGATTTCTTCAATTGCAGTCATTGTGCTTCCAGACCACCATTGACAGAAATGGTGGTTGCTTGTATCTAACTAGAGGACAACCTGACATGTTTGGTGCTGCATATGCGAAGATTCTTGGTATTTATATACACACCTTCTATACATTCTATTTTATTTTTTATGCCAATCTCCTTTTAAATGGTCAATCTTGCTACATTTTTTCGGCTCTATAACTAGTCAGTTTTTAGTTTGTGTAGATTTGACAAATTGTTTCAAGGTGATTTTCGTGGATACATATTTTTTAAGTGTTTTGGCTTAATTAGTTACTGTATGGATTTCAGATTCAGTTTGCTTGTACTCATTGGGAAACTAACATCATTTCAAGACAATTTTCACTTCTATTTAAATGGTTCATGCATCCCACTTTAGTTTGATTTTACTTTTGTTGATGCATCCCACTTTCTCTTGAGTTTGGTTTCAATTCACTTATGTGTATGGTTTTAGAATTTTGGGATCATTTTGGGGCAACTTTACCTTCTATGAAAATGGTTCACCATTCATGGTTTAAGTTTATTCTCAGTGTAATCATGTTGATGGTTTATGAATTTTGGTGTGTGTTTTATGTTATTTTTATAGTCTTTGGTTCTAAAACTGCTTAGTTTTGAGGTTGTGTATATCTGAAAAATTGTTTCGAGGGAATATATATTTTTTACCTGTTTTGGCTTTATTAATTTATTTGATAAAATTACTTAATAGAGTTATGGCTTAATTAAAATCTGGTTTGTAGAACTTCCGCTAGGTAAGCTTCAATTATAATCAAATTTTTTTAATTTATTGAATATATTTTCAAGATATGTGTTCCTCTATGTTGGAAACATCCTAAACTCTTTCTCAACACTAAGGAACTTGAAATGTACATCTATTTCTCTTTCTGTAATTTATGTATTTTTCTTCTTAAACATACATATCTTTATTGAATATGTTTTCAAGATGTGTGTAGTTGTATCAAGTGGACTCAAAATGCTTTTCCTCGAGGTGGAGAGTGCTCAGAAGAATGTGTAAATTTGGAGAAAATCTGTAAGTAATTTAAAAAAAAAAGTATAACCCAAATAAGATATGCTTATTTTACATTATTATATTTTCAATATGACAAGGGTTTATGGTCCCATGATTCTTGCATTTGATTATCTTCATTGTTAACAATTTCCTTCTTTAATCTCCTTGACATCACTACATGATATGGTAATCAAGCATGGATGCATTGGATGCATGCAAAGGAAGAACAAAAGACCTCCAAGTACAACCATCAAGAAACTCCTGACTGAGTTCCACAGACTCTCTCATAAGCTAGGTACTCGAGCTCAAGAAAGTTTAACATAAAACATGTGGTTGTTCGGCAAATTCAAGCTCTTGTGTACAGATAAGAAGAACCAGCAGGTTAGTTAACATGCATAAAACATATACTAAACTTAATGTGGATGAGAGGATGAAAATAGCAATAGATAGAATGATAGTTATACTTTTCAAGGGATTTTAAAAAATTGATATATATACTCAAATCGAGTTATTTCATTTTGTAGGATTAGGTTCAATAAGTGTAATAAAATGATTCAGTTTTTAATTTTTCATGATTAATACACTTTGGCACGATTTCCACATGTTGAACACATTTGACCATGTTCTTCTAAAATGAAATTTTATTTTGACCCATTAGAGGTAGAAAAATATCTCGAATCAACCCACATAAGTAAATGGATCTAAATTAGCCACTTTGAGTTTTTTTATTTTATTTTATGTTGCATTAAACGTATGTTCTTTCTTTTTTTTTCTTCAGATTAGACTTTTTTCATGTGGCACAAGCAAAGATGGTGAATCATATATTGCGGAATGGAATGAAAGTGAAGGGCATTGAAAAGGAAGCAACTTGGGTTTTGTAAGAGATCTTTAGGTGCTCTTCAATTTAAAAAAAAAAACTGACTTTTGGCGGCTGGTGATGATTTTGATGTTTGTTGTTGCTGATGGAGGTCTTTTGGTTATATTATTTGTCTAATAATATTTGTTTAGATTTACATTTTGTATTTATCTTAAGGTACAATAATCAATTTCAAAGCTTGGATAATAAGAATTCTTCTAATAGTAAAAAACACCTTACCATGACAACTTTAAAATATAATATGTTGATTATAAAATGAAGGCAAGCACGTATATCTAATTTAACAAGAATGGTGTTCCGTTTGCTGTTTCCAACAATGAGCTTTAGCTAGCTACGTAGCAAAAAATTGGTAGAAGCATAACAAAGCACATTTTACCATAGGTATATCATCTTAACTACTACTCTATATGTTTATAAAAATAGTTATTAGATCATTCGGTCGGACCCATGAAACCGAATGTGTTTATTTGTATTAGTGTTTTAGCTATTAGTTAAATTATGTAGATTTGATTCTTTCGAATGTCTCTAAAGTTGAGGCGTGTAGCAGTAGCAACATGTCTTGTTCTCAAGTGAAGGTTTTCGGGTTGTAATCTGAGGTGGGCATTTCGTTTGTACCAGAGTTCATTGCATAAACTTATTAAGGGGGCCTGTTTGATAACTCTTATCCAGTCCAGTAAGGCCTGATCACTTGTGTTTGTTTGGCTCAAAAGCCTCCTGACCGAGTAAGAAACTTCCGACCCATGCCTTATTCTTTTTTATCCGGTCAATCTTTCTTTTTTTGTTCTTGCCCAGTAAGTTCGGCTAACTCAAGCAAACATGCCCTAACTCTTACAAGGTCAGATAAATTAAAGGGAAAATATCACAGAAAGGTAACCAAGTTTCAAAAGTGTTTCAATTAGGTCACTCATATCGTTACTATTTATTTGACCATCTATAAAGAACACGCCTCATAGTTTGTTGTCGTCGCATCGCACAGGTTGGCACCTAATTTGTTGTTGTCGCCGAAAGCGCCTTTACCGCATTATAAATTGTTGTTGCGCCGCATAGCGCTAATAGAAATGAGTATCGCATTGTAAATTGTCATCGCTTGCTGAATGCGCGAATGGAAACCAAATAACACGCAATAAACTATCGTCAGCCGCAACGCGCGGGTACCCCACTAGTATATATATATATATATATATATATATATATATATATATATATATATATATATATTAAAACCCACGTAACTTTTTCATACGTTAACGATTTTTCATAAAATTTACGCCTAAAGTATTAGAATTACGTTATCTTTAATTCTGGAGCAAAATATTAAAAAAACGTAACTTTTTTTTTGTGATGCACATGTGCATCATATAATTAAAAAGTTATAAAATGTTATTTTTTTCTTTAAATCTAAAGATAACACAACTATAAGATTTAAGGTGCAATTTCTTTTTAAACCTATTAATGTATATCACATGTATGAGGTTTTTTTTATGTGATGCACATGTGCATCATTCAATAAAAATGCAAAAAAAAATTATGGAAATATATGACACATGGTGCGACTAAGAAAAAAATATATTAACTCATACTAAATGTATGAGTTTTTTTTTTGTGATGCACATGTGCACCACACAAAAAAATTATAAAAAATAAAAAAAAACGTTAAATTTTTTAAAATTTTCATAGGATTAAAGATAACGCAATTTTAAGACTTTTGTGCAAAATTGTTCTAGAAATATTAACGTATGAAAAAGTTATGTAGGTTTTAAGATTTGTTTACGCAGTACTCACAAAAATGGTGTTTTCGCAGCATCCTTCTCCTATATATATATACTAGTTGTGTGCCCGCGTGTTGCGGCGGCGACAGTGTATAACGTGTTATTCGTCTTCTGTTCGCGCGTAGGTCGGGAACCGGTTAGGAACCAGCATGACCCTCTAACTTAGGATCAATTTCTAGGTTGGAAACCAGTTTGGGCGTGTTTTTAAAGTTTTAAAGGGTAACAAAAAATCATTTATACTAGATTATACAATGAAATATTTTTTAGTTTTATACTTTAAAATTAAAAGACATCTTTGAAATGGAAGTGAATGAAAGTACGGATCTTTAGGAACTTTGATCATATTAAAGCACCACTTTCCCCATGGTGCTTGATCAAGATGATGATGAAAATGTAAATTGAGTTCAGTGACACAAGGATGTAACGAGGGAAAATCCGGAATCCTGTGAGTTTCCTCTAAGGATACTAGCAAAAAACCTCAGGAGCCGGCCTGAAGAGCCTGCTGCCTAATTATATTATTGCATGAAAAACATTGAGTACAGGGTTAAGCAACTGTGATCGATGGGCTAAGTGTTACAGAGAATATTTCTAACTGCTAGGGTGAGTATGAGAGCTTGTGTGTGTTCTTAAGTCAATCACATTAATGATTAAATAACAATAACTGCCTAACTAACTGCCTGAGATTCCTGGAGATTCCTAGCTACTCGAAGTGAACGTTAAGCTCCACTTGACCATGTTTAACAACCTTGTCCGGGTCTTCAGGGTTTGCTACGTTTGCGCGTGTTCAATTACCTGCAAAGGGCAAAATAAAAAGGGTTAGTAGATAACTTAATTTGAGGATACCGAACCTGCTTAGATTCCGAACTCTTGTGAGGATACTGGATCATCTAACTTCCGGATATATATATATATATATATATATATATATATATATATATATATATATATATAGGGTTAGGATCCTGCGAAAACACATCTTTTTGTGAAAACTGCGAAAACACATATTAAAACTCACGTAACTTTTTCATACGTGAACGATTTTTCATAAAATTTGCGCCAAAAGTCTTAGAATTACGTTATCTTTAAATCTGGAGCAAAATATTAAAAAAAAAACTGAACGTTTTTTTTCCCGTGTGATGCACATGTGCATCATATAATTAAAAAAAGTTATAAAATGCTATTTTTTCTTTAAATCTAAAGATAACACAACTATAAGATTTAGGGTGCAATTTCTTTTTAAACTATTAATGTATATCACATGTATGAGCATTTTTTTTGGTATGATGCACATGTGCATCATTCAATAAAAACGCAAAAAAATGATGAAAATATATGACATATGGTGCGACTAAGAATAAAAAAATATTAACTCATACTAAAAGTATGAGTTTTTTTATGATGCACATGTGCACCACACAAAAAAATATTTAAAAAAATAAAAAAAGCGTTAAATTTTTTAAAACTTTTATAGGATTAAAGATAATATAATTTTAAGACTTTTGGTGCAAATTTTAAAAAAAAGTATTAACGTATGAAAAAGTTATGTAGGTTTTAAGATTTGTTTACGCAGTTCTCACAAAAAATTGGTGTTTTCGCTGGATCCTTCCCCTATATATATATATATATATATATAGGGAGAGGATCATTTGAAAACCAAATGGTTTTGAGAACTTTTAAGAACCATTATGAGCCACTAGTTATATATAAGAAAATCCCCCCCCCCCCCCCTGAAATTTAGTGGCCATAATGGTTCTCAAAAGTTCTCAATACCAATTGGTTCTCATTTGAACCTAACTATATATATATATATATATATATATATATATATATATATATGGTTAGGTTCAAATGAGAACTTTTTATTTTGAGAACTTTTGAGAACTAAATCTCAACCACAAATTTCAGGGGGGACCACTACAATTCATGGGAGGGGGGACACATGTAATAAACATGTGTCTCAAATTAGTTCTTTTTAGTTCTCAAATCAAATTGGTTCTCAAATGATCCTCTCCCTATATATATATATATATATATATATAGGGTTAGGATCCTGCGAAAACACATTTTTTCTGAAATCTGCGAAAACACATATTAAAACCCACGTAACTTTTTCATACGTTAACGATTTTTCATAACATTTGCGCCAAAAGTGTTAGAATTACGTTATCTTTAATTCAGGAGCAAACTATTAAAAAAACGTAACTTTTTTATGTGATGCACATGTGCATCATATAAATTTAAAAAGGTTAGAAAATGTTATTTTTTCTTTAAATCTAAAGATAACACAACTATAAGATTTAAGGTGCAATTTCTTATTAAACCTATTAATGTATATCACAAGTATGAGGTTTTTTTATTGGTGTGATGCACATGTGGATCATTCAATAAAAATGCAAAAAATGATGAAAATATAAGACATATGGTTCGACTAAGAAAAAAAAATATTAACTCATACTAAAAGTATGAGTTTTTTTTTTTGTGATGCATATGTGCACCACACAAAAAAAAAATTATAAAAAATAAAAAAAACGTTAAATTTTTTAAAATTCTTATAAGATTATAGATAACATAATTTTAAGACTTTTAGTACAAATTTCTTTTTAAAATATTAACGTATGAAAAAATTATGTAGGTTTTAAGATTTGTTTACGCAGTACACACAAAAAGGGTGTTTTCGCAGGATAGAACACACAAATATATGGATCTAATTCAAAGGGGTGGGGTGGGGGGGGGGATAATTTGGTAAAATACCCACCCTTCTTTTTTCATATAACTTAGTCTTGTCTTGGTGATCAAGCACTCCCCCATTTCCACGCTCATTCACCCGCAGCCACCACTTCAATGACGATCTATTGACCCTCAGACGCCCGCTACCACCCCTGCAACAACTAACTCTTGTTGCTGGTTCAGTTGTTGCTACCTCCCCCCCCCCCCCCCCACCCCTCCATCGACGGGGATCCACTCCCCTCCGACACCCACTATGTCTTCGACACCGTCCCTCTCCGCTCTATCGATCTAACTCTCTCTCTCTCTCTGATTCAGCCACTTTTTCTGCTTTCTTTTCATTCTACACAAAATTCTTGTGTTTTTTGGAAGTAAATGTTGAAATGAGGAGAAATTTCATCTGGGATTTGCTCATTATTGCGTTCTATCGGCTGAGTATCATTCTTTTTTATAATGATTGGATGACGGTTCCGGCAATGGTAGCCACTATCAGCAACAACATCGATGGTGGGGTGGCTCTGGCCAACACCCCTTCTCGTCCCCTGACTTTCTCTAGTTGTAATCGGCGACGGGATCGGGTTAGGGATCGAACGCAGCCACAAATTTGGCGACTGTCGAGCGCCATTTCCGGGTTCCTTTGAAACGACAATGCTCTCTCCTTCTGTTCGATTGGGTTCATCTGACTTCATCCATGGCTGTTAATGTATCAATCTCTTCTTTTTGGTAATGAATGTAGTATCTATGTGGTTTTTATTTTAAATCTATGGTTAAATTTATTTGTGTTGAATCTGATGGGTTTTCTAAATTTTTATCTATATGTTTTTTATTGTAAATATGTTGTTAAATTCTTATTTTAAATCTTTTGTTAAATGCGTTGTTTTGCTTATTTGTTATTTGTAATTTGCTTACATATCGATTTTGTGTTTTAAGTTTTATTTCTGTAGTATAACTTGATGCGCAGTTATTTAAACGAATTGGAGTTGATCTTGATGCTTTCTCGGTGTTCATAGTAAAGTATATTGATTTTGTATAATCTTGATGCTTTGCGGTTTGTAATCTGTGTATATTTAGTTGACATTTGGCTATTTTTAAGTAGTAGCATCAGTGTTACTAACCCTTACACCACCGATATTAGTTAAGACACTAATGTTTTTATTTATAACACTAGTGCTAGTGGTTAAGATGTTTAGTTGTACATTTGATTATCTTTTTGTTTAATCTTGATAGAACCGGTGTTTACTAATCTTCACACCACTGTTAATGGTTATAGCATCAGTATTAATATGCATATTGATGCATTTGTAGGTTGTAATATATGCATATGTAGTTGTTATTAAGTAGTAACATAAATGCTACTAGTTACGAGTGTATATATGTAAATTTGTTCATTGTTATTGGTTATGACAATGATGTTAGTAGTTGTAACACTAGTGCTACATCGTACGTTTGAGAAAACGGTAATAAAAAAAATACCGAGACTATAAGGGAATTAAAGATAAAAATGCGGCGAGTTTAATGGTGCAACTTTTATAAAAATCCGACAAAGTAAAAAAAAAAGTTATGGACTTTTTAAAATGGGGTGGGGGTTGTGATTATGTTATTTGACAAAAATACTCTTTGAGTTGGAAAAACCGTGGAAACTACCACAAAACGACTTTTTTTTCTTCAAAGTTTTTGTAGTGATTATATGCGTTAATACAAACTCTATGGTGGGAAAAAATAAAAAATTAAAACACCTAGTAGTTTTTTTTATAAAAAATTTCCGAAATCTGACGTTACGTCATGTTACATATGTAACATTTACATGTTACATATGTAAAATGCCTTGTTACATATGTAAACAAATCTGTAAATAATTTTTTTTTTTAAAAATCTCTAGGCACTTTTTTAATTTTTTCACCAAAACCATCAAAAATGAATGTAGAATCTATAAAAAAATACATCTAAAAAAATAATAAATTTTGAATGTCTTTTTTGGCCGGTTAACTTCTTTTTGCAAAAAATTCGGTTCTTATATATTTTTTTATAAAATTTACTCGGCGTTTTTTAATTTTTTTTCATAAATGGTGTTTTTTTAAGTTAGAGAGTCACCATAAAAAAATCGGAACAAAAAGTAAATTTTTTAGCTTAGTTTTCACGGTTTTTCCAACTCGGAGAGGTTTTCATTTTATCCTTCTCCTATATATATATATATATATATATAGGGTAAGGATCATGTAAAAACCACATCTTTTTGCGAAAACCTAAAAACTAATACTAAAACCTTCATAACTTTTTCATACGATCATATTTTTAAAAAAAAAATTTGCACCAAAAACCTTAGAATTATGAGTTCTTTAGTTATGGAAAAAAATTTAAAAAAACTTTAACGTCTCGTCGTTTTTTTATTAGTGCACATGTGCACTCATAATAAAACTCATACATATAGTATGCGTTAATGTTTTTTTTAGAAAAATCTCATCAAATACGTTATAATTTTGTTAGTTTTTCGTGGTTTTTTATTAGTGCACATGTGCACTAATAATAAAGCACTTTATACGTGTCGTATACATTAATATTTTAAAAGAGAAATTGCACCATAAATCTTATAATTGTGTTATCTTTAACTCTAAAAATATATTTAACGTTTTAAGTTTTTCTAAATTTTATGCTACACATGTGCACTATAACTAATAGTTATAGTGCATATGTAGAATTATCATTAGTTCTGTGACACCCGACAAATTCAGGTGATTTTCTGAACGAACACGAACAATTATTTATTCGAACATATATGCATTCATACATCTAATAGGATTGTTAGATACGTTATCGAGTCCACGAACAATCACACGTGAGTCGAGTCGGTCCTAACCGTTGGTGACCAAACTAGTAAAACAATATCGAACGAACACAAAGTGCATAACTTATAACTCTAAAATTTTATGTGTACATGTGTGCTAATTGATTCTAGGCGATTGTGATCTCATGTGGAACTATGTGCTACTAAAACTACATGAACCGGGCCTTTTCATAGACGTCAAACTTATAACAAATCGTGCTCGCATATAAAAGTTTTGGTTAAAAGTGCGGAGGGGCCTTAACCAAAAATTATTGGGACTTCGAGGGATACTTGGTGCAACATTTCAATTCAAAATTTAAATTGAGATAGCTTCCAACAAGATTAGGGAGACTTTGCCGATATCCCCACCCAAACTCCTTTTAAGCAACGACAAACCCGCACTTCCCGATCGCAACAATTATTTTCTTTCCTCCACTTGCTCGACCGGCTTTTCTCTCTCGTTTCTCCATCTTTTCTCCGATATACAGGACTGCACAGCAACGGTGTTGCCATCGCAGGGAGACCAGGAGGTCGCTACGCCATCGTGACCCGAGTTGACGATCTCGTGGAGTGCCCGTCATCAACCGTAAGTAAACGCTCTCGTCTCCGTGTTCGTTCTTACTTTTTCTAAAAAAAACAACCGTGACGATCCGAAGCTTTAATTCACATATTCGTTATATACAACTTGGTTATACTTGCTGGGTATTGCTTGATAGGGTTCAGGTCGATCAAAAAAATAAAATAAATAAATAATGATAATAGTGAAAAGAAAATCATGAATATTCATGGCTTTTTATAACTGTGAAGTGTTCGATTAGTTTGTTGCTACGTGGGGTATCATATGCAAAAATTTGTTTAGTTCTTTGAAAACCTGCAAATTCAAATAATACAAGTTCGTCTGGGGTTGATGGGTTAGAGCTAATTATAAAGATGATGACACTTTGAATCGAATGGTTATATACGTTAGAAACTGGTTCTAAACACCAAACTAGAAGCTAGCCTAGTGGTTAAGGTCGTGGTTTGTGACTCGGTTGCCCCAGGTTCGAACCCTTTTCACTGCAACTTTGTTACTTTTTAATTTTGTTTCATTAATAGAGATATGGCACCAGAATGCAAAAGGTTAATTAAGTTGAGAACTGAGATAAGGCATCAAATCAGAAACTGCCTTGGTGGTTAAGATGCTTGTGTTTCACTGAAGGGTCGCGGGTTCAAACCCAGTGCACGACAGATTTCCTCCAGTATTTATTTTCTGCATTTTTTTTTGGATCAATAATTGCATGTATTACCAAGTGTTGAAAATTGGTAAAATTTATGACACACAATGCATATAACTACACTTCTAGATATTTGATTTGTGTATTTATTCTATTAAACAATCTATGTCCACGATGTACTTTGCATGTTAAAAAAAAAATATGTAATTCCATGATCTTAGAAATCGTGTCAATTTAAGTTAAATCATCAAAGATTATGTGCCTGTCGAACATGTGTAAATGGAAATCATTGCATGAAATATTGATTGGTGTGATTTAAAGTTTGTTAACGTGTGTACTTGGCTCGCATGATTAATATAGGAGACTTTGTTACCAAGCATGCTCAAATGTAGAAATTGTATGTGCTTCTTGTTACCTTTTTGAAAATATTAGAATTAGAATGCATGATGTTCATATGCTTACCTGCTACAACTGGAAACTTGCTAATTAAAGGAATTTCCTAATATAGTTTAACTGAACAAACAAACTCAATTGTTAACGAGTCACCAACGTGTCGTCAGGGTCGATTGAGTCAGTCTCGTTGTTCATACACGGTAGTCTTACACAGTTACAAACATATAGGTGATTCGTAGGAGTTCATCAACATTTTCATTTAACTTTCTTGCCGAGCTCCCAAAGGTGAGTTCTCGAACATTTTTCTCTGAGTATTTCATTTAGAGAAGGAACATGGTACAAACAGTTTTTGGTAATATAATTGTACAGCTGATCACGTATGTGCGAACATATAACACGAATTACAAGTCCTTACATTTCGAACCGTTAGTTTATGAGAAAGCGAGGTAATCTTTGGTAGTACTACTGGGTTTGACAAACCCCACCCGTGTTAGTCGCTCTAACTCGACTGGATGTCGAACGGGTGTAATATTAGCCTAGACAATATCATCATCGTCCGTGTTAGGCGATGGTGGAAGGCATTACAAACACAAACAGTCACGCTTCGGTTGCGAACCACATAGTGATAGCATCATTGGCCTAGCTAGCTACAAATACGATTATAATTACCACGATAGAAACATTCATGGTACAAACATCTTACAAACATTTATGGTGTAAACATCTTTACAGCAAACGTTTATTCTTTCTTGCATTGATATTTATGAACTCACCAGCCTTTGCGCTGACCCACATAGCATGTCTTTCACATGTATCTAGGTCTGGAGCATAATTAGGACGCATACTTTGCATTGGGTCTACAAAACATTTTAAAGCCCCGTTGGTTTATTCTTATTTGGATTTAGCGCGTGTTTTGCACAACATCGTTATTACTTTTATTTACGCTTCCGCATTGCTCTAAAACTGTTTTTGCATGGTTTGGTATGACTAATGACTCGGATCCTGGTTTGTCATACGCCTCGCGGTATAAACCCCGCATGTGGAAATTTGAGGGTGTGACAAGTTCTATGAATATTTTAGTTTTTTTTAATGTTTTTAACCTAAACAATATGTTTTCGCATGATAATTCTCATTTGTGTAGTACTAATGAAAATGGTGCACATGTGCACTAATAATACACATGTGCACTATTTTTTTTTCTTCGAAATATCAATTTTTTTTCCAGAATCAAAGACAAAAGAATTTTAAGATTTTTGGTGCAAGTTTCATAGAAAAATATTAACGTATGTAAAAGTTATGAAGGTTTTAGTGTTAGTTTTTAGGTTTTCGCAAAAAAAAGAGTTTTCGCAGGATCCTTACCCTATATATATATATATATATATATATATATATATATATATATATATATATATATATATATATACTAGTTTTTGATACCCGTGCCACGCACGGGCGGATTTAAAAAAAATTAATACTTATAATAACATATTATAATAAATGTGATTCGATAATTGGAATTAAAGAAAAACGGTAACATTCGAAAATGTAAAAAGTTACAAATTATAAAATACAGACTTGTATATTATATTTGACGTTTGGTTTGTCACATTTCCATCTTCATCCAATATGAGAAGTTTTGATCAATCCCTGCTCTTAACCCTTAATACTTCATAGTCAATTATTAACATGATCATTTAAAATTAAAAAAAAAAAATACTATATATCAAATCACCTATAAAACACCATGAACAAAACAACAAATAGAGAAGGGCGAAAAAATAATTAGTATGATATTTTAATAAGATACCTAATTACTAATTAATGCCTCTTTAATATAAACATGATTATAGTTTGGAATCTGGGATATTAATATGGCTAAATGAGCTAAAAAATAATTACTAAAATAAAGACAATATGATGATGGTGCGTAAATGATTTTGAAATAGCACAAATTGGACATTCTATATACATTGCTAGTCGGATTTAATACCTTGTGTAGAAGCATGTGATCCATCATGTGGTCTTCCATCAATTTCCAAGCCATCTCACAGGTGAAATAGAGCAAAAGGGTATAATATTCAATAAAGGAAACCACATGTAACAAAGCAATGTGGTTATTATACACACTGATGCTAATATTGATGTTAGTATACATGTTAACAAAAAGAAATCAACTGAAACATATAAATATTGATGCTAATATTGAATAAAGGAATCTCTTACAATAACTAAAACAAAAATTGAAACACAAATCTCCATAGCTTAGTTCACTTTGCGTGGAGGGGATATACTACCTGTTTACAAAATAAATCAGATGAAAGCATTATTGTGAAATTCCAACAGCCAATAACATAGTCTTATCCTAAATTGTCAAGTAAATAGCGTGTATGACAAAAATAATCTAAATATTGTATAGACTTATTGCATAAGAAAGACATTGCAGTGCAAGTCTTTTCCAGCTTCCTTGTAATAGATTTAGGTTCAATCGATTGGTATTTCATCTTAATATGATCGATTAAGTATTGGGAATACATACCTGATCAAAAGCCGACGTCATTGGCGATGTTTAAGATCGAGTTGCGACAAATATAAATTGATTCTGCACACATCGATACCATTACTATCATGGATGCTATCTTCATTCTTAAGTCTTCAAACGTAGAAGAGAAAGTATGAATTGAAATCATTAACCAAGTCTTCAATATTAATAAATGGGGCTGGAATTATCAGATCCATAGGTACCTGGTCAAATCTCGGATCTCATGGTTTATTGTTGTTCGCTGATAAAAAATATTAAAATTCGAATTTTGCTTTTTGTTGTTTTGTTCTCCTTCAATTCCTTTTTATTTCAGGTAGTTTGCTATATCAGAAAGTTTGCTATATAATTGTGGATTTATGATTTAAATAACTACCAAAAATTCTAAATTATCTCGTTTGATTGCATCAACAATATCCCCATAATAGTTAACTGCTTCAACTTAAAAAAAATTAAGTGTAGCTTTTTGTTTCAAACAATCAAATGAAAAGTTGTTAGCAAATGGATCTACATCAAAGTGTGCCAAAAAATAATAGCTTTATATATAAATAATTGAATTCTTTTCAGAAACATTGAACAATCTTATAGCATGATTTTCGTCACATATATGCAAAAACATTATTTGTTTGTGAATTCCTGATATATATAAAAAAAGTAGCAGTTTATGAATATATACCTGATGTTTTGGATTTGAACCAATATAGGAGATGTCCAAATGTGACTAAGACTTGAAAGAAATAACATCCTCTTTGGTGTAAAAATCCCATCCAATCTGCACCTTTTTAGAGGTACATATATTCATTGGGGTAACAAAAAAAGATCAACTATTTAAAAAAAAAAAACACACCAAATTAGTATATGTAGTGATGGATGCCTCTTAACCATGTACAAAGAAACATACCAAATTAGTATTTGTTTTGTAAAATCATTACTTCAAGGTCTTTCATGACTGTCTTTCTAAACAATAATTGTATACATTTCTGCAAATTGGTTGAATACACATGAATATTTGGTTATAAAAGACCTTAAACTAAAATGAAAATATCAAAAAAAAAATATATACTTTCCTAAAAAAAGTAAGATGCAAACCCTCGTAATCAAAGAGAATACATAAGCAAACTTAAAAATGACTTTACTAACCTTAGAGGATGGTATCTAACCAATGTAGACCAGCTTCTTATAAATCACAAAACTGCATCACATTGTCTAATTCAATCTGAAAATTAAAATTGTCCCTGATAATACATAGCAAATACACAGCTGGAACAGTTAAAAGATGACTGCGATGGAATTAGGGTTACCATTTAGTATATTTCTATGTACATGTAGAAGAATCGAACTTGTAATAAAGATCACAAACAAATAACCAACATTAGTATATTTATATCTACCTGTAGAAGAAATATGAACATTTAGTTGCATTTAGTATTAGAAAACCAAAAGATAAACTATAAAATGTTATCTGGTATATTTGGGAAAGTTAGAAGGCCTATATAAGTAAATTGAGAGGATAACTCACATATTGCACAAATGTAAAATGACATATAAAAAGAAGCCAGATAGGTTTTAGTAATAGTAGTTTGCTAAGTAAACAAAAGGTTCATATATTATTTACAAAACTTCTGATTTTAGGTTGCATAATATGGCAGTTTGACTTCCAAAAAGTCAATGTTTGTACACATTTGGTTTGGCGGATCAAGTTTAAATGATGGGTTTTACTAACATGTCCTTGCAATTGTCTAATCATACTAATATCAAAAGTCAGCTAAACAATCTATATGACATGAAACATATTAATTAAAATCATAGTAAGAGTCAATTACTCTTCTGATGACCCACTATTAGTATATGTTTTAATCATTCATATTCAAAACGAACGTCTAATATCTTTTCAATAAAAAAAGAAAGATCTGGATCATATAAACCAAAATTCAAAATAATTCTAATTAAAATCAACACCAAATTCAAATATGGCCACAAAGCATTCTTAATAATAGGGTGAAATAAATTGAGCCAAGTTGAGTTAGTATATAAATGGGCACACTTTGCTATGTAAGCAACGGTCTCTTATGTTAAGTTGACTTTGTATAAAGCAACTAATTTACAAATTTTGTTTGAAGGATCAGGTTATAATGCAAAAACTAAGAATAGTAAGAATATTATTTCCATGCTAACGAAATTTAAATAAGGATACTAAATATTCCTATTGATTCATTACGTATTGAGTTGGTATTCTAAGCTAGCAGACAACTAAGAACATTTCTTAGTTTATACGTTTTTCGTTTGTGTAGAACCGTGACTTGAATAGGTACTGGTGTGGTTGTTGCTTTAAAACTTGATCTCAGAAAACCCCGATTGACCTGCCCTCTCTTGCGTGCGAGTGGTATCTCATGCTCTTGAGAAGGCACTGAACTCCATTTTGGTTTGATAAATATACTCACAAATTCATGAATTCCAAACATTCTAACATAAAACTAAAAGGTACTGTAACTTTGACAATTTAAACAAAATTTGGATCTTATTTACCTGTCATTGAAATATTGTTTAGCACTTTGTGATGCTTCTGGACTTGTTTCAAGCATTTCATCGAGCAGTTGGAGTGCATCATAAAAATTGAATATAAAAGTAACAGTTAATCAGAATAGAGACCATAGAAATGAACAAATAGAAGAGTACATCATATTATAACCTTCTACAATGGAGTAACGGATGCTTCAATCTACAAAATCGATTAATCTTCGATCATCAATCTTGGGCAGAAACTTAAATCATTGATCTTGAAGGTAGAAAGTAAAAACTTTCAATCTTCAATCTCTGGTATCTGAACTTTGATATCATTGAATTAAAAGTGAAAAAGTGATTCAAAATCAAAATGAAAAAAGAAACTTGTTACTGAGGATTCATAAATACATCAGATTACCTTCTACAATGGAATAACGGTTGCGTTAGAAGAGAGGCAGCTTGGAGATTAATCATCTTTTGGAGAGCAGCGTAGAGTATTAACACCGTGAATGAACCTGCGAACGAACCTGTAATGAAGATCACAGGGTTTAAGGAAAAGTTGGGGATTAGGGTTTGTAATCGGATTATTTGGTTTGGGGGCGCTTTTTTTTTTCTCAGATCCAAACAGATCCTCGCTTCGTATATGTGGATTGCATCTAGGCGGGAAAATCATTCCAAAGGTTTATTGTGGTGATGCCATGTGGCATCCTATCTTTTCATATATATATTATATATATATATATATTATATATATATATATATATATATATATATATATATATATATAGGGGAAGGATCCTGCGAAAACACCATTTTTTTGTGAGAACTGCGTAAACAAATCTTAAAACCTACATAACTTTTACATACGTTAATATTTTTTAAAAAAATTAGACCAAAAGTCTTAAAATTATATTATCTTTAATCCTATAAAAGTTTTAAGAAACTTGACGCTTTTTTTATTTTTTTATATATTTTTTTGTGTGGTGCACATGTGCATCACAAAAAAAAACTCATACTTTTAGTATGAGTTAATATTTTTTTTTCTTAGTCGCACCATATGTCATATATTTTCATCATTTTTTTGCGTTTTTATTTAATGATGCACATGTGCATCATACCACAAAAAACGCTCATACATGTGATATACATTAATAGTTTAAAAAGAAATTGCACCCTAAATCTTATAGTTGTGTTATCTTTAGATTTAAAGAAAAAAATTGCATTTTATAATTTTTTTTAATTATATGATGCACATGTGCATCACACGGGAAAAAAACGTTCAGTTTTTTTTTAATATTTTGCTCCAGATTTAAAGATAACGTACTTATAAGACTTTTGGCGCAAATTTTATGAAAAATCGTTAACGTATGAAAAAGTTACGTGAGTTTTAATATGTGTTTTCGCAGTTTTCACAAAAAAGATGTGTTTTCGCAGGATCCTAACCCTATATATATATATATATGTATATATATATATAGTCAAAGGTTCATTGTAGACCCCCTAAAAAGTGTAGACCCCGTAGACCCCCCTAATCACCATTAGATCGTCTCAATCAAGGGCTGAGATTCATTTGTTTAAGTTAATGAACTATTTAAATGAAATCACACGAAGGGGCCATAAGGTAAATTTACACTTCTCGTTTAGATTTAAGATTCACGTCATCTTACGCTTCCAAAACCCTATATCGTAGATTCTAAGCGACTTTTCTACAGGTTCCTTCGCTTTATGCTTCCATTGAGTTTGGATATACAGAAGTTCTTCTTCAATGTGGTGTTATCGAGTGGTATTTGATTGATTCAAATTCGACTGATTCTGATCCAGCGCAGGCCACCATCGATTGTTGCATTTATATCCCATCGACAATAGAAAATCAGAAACCTCTCCAGATTCAGGTATCTCCTACAATCCTTGCTCACATGTGCCATCTTCTACACCCCCTATCACTAATTTGGTCCAAAGTTTGTACGTTGAATATGAATTATAACATTGGTAGTTCTGCTATTATAATTGCTTGCCACAATTCACATTTTGTTATTGTTTGGCACAAAATAAAGTTGAGTTTTGGTCTGATTAAACCTATTTTTGATGTTAAAAGTGTTAATTAGAGTATCACAGGTAATTAACCCCAAATTTTAATTGCTGGCCATGGTTTGACTTCTTATTTTTATTGGCAATGGTTGTTAGGGGTGTTAGAAGTATCACTATTACTCTCGATATTATACCATTTGAACCATGGCCGCCACCACCAGGTAAACATAGTGAGTTTAAAAGAATAAGTTAGTTGTTCATCACATCCATTGCGTTTTAATCTGGAGGTGGCATGGCGTGAGCTAATTATAGGTTGCTCTATTAATGACATGTACTTTTTGACTGATAGATTCCTCTGTTTTGTGTGCTTTGGTTTGCTTATAATTGTTGTTTTGATTGCCTTTTTATTGTGATTGAAAGATATCTTTTAGTGTTGAGTCTGTTATGATTACTCACTAGCTACAAAAGTCAAGTGTTTTTTTTATCCATACTATAGTGTTAACCTTGGATATACATATGCAACAATGGGCAATGCTTTGAAATACGTAAATGGGCTATATGGGTCAAACGGGTCGAAATAGTTTATATTAACTTTTAAATAGGCTATATGAGCTTCAGTGAGTTTAAATATGCTATATGAGCTTGAATGAATTGGTAGTTTGTAGTTTTAGAACTCAAAATTGTTATATAGGCTATATGGGTCAAACGGGTCGAAATACGCCTAGATTGTTATCAGAGGTTTAAATCCTTTTTTAAAATACATATTTATTCAACAAATATGCCTAGATTGTTTTTTATTATGTAGTTAGATATTAACATGAACCATATTTGCAGTGAATTTTAATACATTTGATTTCGCTACTTTTAAATCTAATTTTATATTTTTCTTTTCGTTTGGGTTTTATTCTGTAGTGAGATATCGTGGAAAGTAGTATTGAAAGCAAAAATGTTCATCAGCGACATGGAATGGGTAAAGAAGTAGAAGAAGGTTAGTGTAACTTCATGTTAATGTTGAATTAAAACTCTTTTTAATATGTGTTTTACTTAATCTCTTTAATAATTTAGATTCTAATTGCACTGATTTTTTTAATGTGTTTTATAAGTCAAACAATTCTAGTGAGTTTTAATATGAGTTATAAACTCAGTAGTAAGTTTTAAACTCACATTAACAAGATTTAAACTAAGGAGTCACAACGGAATAAAACTTACTTCAAATTGTAAACTCATTAGTAAGTTTTAAGACAACAGTGAGGTTAAAACTCAAGTGAGCTTTTAAAATTCCAAATGAGTTTTATACTTATCATCTCTTAGCCTCTTTGATTTAGATTGTAATTAGATATGTTGTTCATAGACATATCTCTCACTCATGGGTCTTAATATAATATATACTAACCCATCTTGATTAGGAGGGGGTAAACATCACTGCAAATTCACTACATCCTGGGTTCATCAACACCGAATTTTCCGTGGCTATAAATATTTTCTCTCATACATATAAGTTCCTACAAATGCTAAGTACAAACTTGACAAATTTCCCTACTTGACCAATAAGTGATTTTTAAAACATGATATTGTATAGTGAGTGGTGCAGTTTGTGACCAATAACTACTAGATCATGTTTTTCCATCATGTGTTGAGCTGATAGGATTTTTATATCCATGAGGAACGAGTCGTGCAGTTCGTGATGATTTTTTGATGTTTTTTTGTTAGGATGAATAGGCTGCTTTTATATCCCAAGATTTAAGGAGTTGTGCAATACCAACTAAAGCCAAATGTGCGTATCATAAGTGGCACTTGGAGCTCTATATATTAATCTGCTTCTTTTGGCTTACCAAATTTGGATTACAAAAATTGAAATAAGCCTTTTGTATCATTAATAATTATGATCAGGAAGCTGCTTTATAGCTCAACAAATATTTGGAAATTTGGATGTGGAGACGTTCTAGATCCGGAAAAGATATGCAACATGTTTCAACATGGATTCTTGCTCTGTGAATGTAATACCTCGGTTTGTTCTCGAGTGCAAAATAGGGGAGGTACAAACGTGGATACAAGATTTGCTGAACAAAACTAAAGAAAATGATCATGAATATATGGTAAAGGAAAGTAAAGATGTGGCAAGAAAGATGAGGACATTGTTAGTTTATAGTTGATTAGGTTTTGTCATTTGTGTTGAGTATTTGTTGTTTTAAAATTTGAATCCATGTATGTTTTGAAGTTTAAATCAAATGAAAAAGTTGCATCCTACTTTTATGTATATTTTCACTTATAATCTTGATGTGAACCATTGTTTGAAGAATGTGTATGACAAACCAAATGTGAACCAAAAAAGTTTGCTAACTTTGAATGTCCTTTAACTAGTGCAAGCAAAGCTAATTGTGATTTAGTATGGTACAATTTGACTACTAAAAGTCAACAAAATAAAATAGTATTACAACTTGCATATCTTTTGAGAATCGATGCAACTGTGAATTGGTACAGAATTCAAAATAGTACATTAGGTTATTGTTGGGTGTTTAACGTCATCCACAATATCATCCAACCAACCACTATAACCCATAAGTTGAAAGTGTGTAGGTGGTATTAATATGTAGCATCATCACACTACCATGAATTTTAGTGAGTTTTAAACTTAATAATATAGTGAGTTTAAAAAAACGATGAGTTATAAAAAACAAGTTTTAAAAATAGTGAGTTTTAAACACAATAGGTGTTAAACTCAATAGTGAGTTTTATAATTTACAATGAGTTTTAATTTGTAGTGAGTTTTAAAAAATAGTGAGTTTTATAATCCCAATGGATTTTGATACGTTTTATATGGTGATGTATGAATTATGGGTGAGGAGAAGTTTTGTAAGGATTCATTTACTCAACTAGTAATTACATGTAATCAAAATAATCATAAGTGGCTTTCATTGGCTAGTAAAGCAGCAATAGGTGACCTACTGTTAGAAAAAAATTAAACCAGGAGAAAATTGATAGTTTTTTCTAGCCATGAAAAAAGAACTTAAAGAAATAATGCCAAAAGGTTCCATTTCCGGGAATCGAACCCGTGTCTCCTGGGTGAAAGCCAGATATCCTAACCACTGGACAACAATGGAATTATGTCAAAGTAAACCAGAAACAAATTGACTATTTTTATTTATCCATGAAAAAAGATAAATATAACTCATAATAAACTTTCGCTTATGTTTGTTGTGTTGCTGTCCAAAGCAGCCAAATATCACAAGCAAAGTGTGTATATATGACTGTGTTTTTCTTAGAAAAATTGTGCCTCGAAGCTCCTTAAAGTTGTCAAAAATTCATCCACTTTTACCTGACTTTTGGAGTGGTTTTGGTGTAATAGTCCAGTTCTTAATTAGCTAAAATTTCTATCCAAAATTCTTTCTGTTTTGTACTATTCTGCTGTGCGAAACACCCATGGTCACATATAGAAGTATAGTATCCTTTGTGTGTGTGTGTGTGTTGTATGAGATAAATCTCACCTTGTTCAAAAAAATTAGCTTCTTCTTGTGTAGAAGTTGTTCGAAGAAAATACTGAACCGGTTTGTTGATTCTGATGAGTATTTATTCTTTATTAAGGACTTTTGGAATTTTACAGTCTGCATGAAAGATTAATAGAACTGTTTTGGCTCGATTCAATCCAGACCTGTTTTGACCTGCTACCAAATCCATCTTACTCTTCCTTTACCCCTATAACACATAGCAACAGATTTTTTTTAAACATGTACCTGTATGTCAATTTTTAAGTGCCTACAGCTGTCGCATTAGCAACACGTGGTCCAGGAACAGGAGACAATGAAGAGGAAGGAGTGGACGTTTTGGTGTGATTTGTCTGTTAAATTTCAGAACAAATTTGAAGTTACAATCAAAGTCACTATTTAACAACTGACTACATGCTAAATGCTTAATACTTATTGAAATTGTCCAAGCATATGAATTGATGAATCTTTTTCTGAAGGCACTCCAAAGAATAGTTTAGGACATCGATTATTAGTTTTCGAATTAAATAATAATTAGAAGTGACTATTTCAAGCCGTTTTCTGATGTAAGGGTTAACTAATTTACCTCTGAAGGTGGTAAATTGATAAAGTTAGAATAAAACTCACTAAATTTGAACTCATTAGAACTTAGTTGGAATAAAACTCACCGAATATAACAATAGAAACTCTGAACCAAGAGAATAAAACTATTGGTTAGGAGTTTCTATTTTTTTGTTTTCCGTCTCTGATATGTTTTTTTTGTCTCGTCTTGTACTCTTCTCTAGCACCTCGCTAGTTTTTAATAATAGATTTCCTGTTTCAAAAAATAAAATAAAATTGAACTTGGATTTAATTGGATCTAAGTTTTATCAATTTTAACTCAATGACTTTTATTTAAACTAACTGAGTTTTATAATCAACTAGTTTTATAACTCTATTTCAGTGAGTATTAAATTTAAAACTCAGTGAATTAAACTTACTACTAATTCAGTAGAGTTATAAAACTCATTTATTATAAAACTCACTTAGTTATAAAACTCAGCTAGTTGTAAATAAAACTCACTGTTTAAATTCTAGGTTGTTTAAAGCTTGAAACTGCTAAACCTGTGATAGTTAAAGAATATAAATCTTGATTCTTAAGCATCCCATACTTAGATTCCACAAGTATACAAGCACATATGTTTTGATAAACAAAACAAAACTAAACATGAAAGATTACCTGCATTTTCCTTCGCACGACAACCAAAGGATATGTGAAAGTTTAAGCGAGTAAATCAACAACGAATCCTCAAGCAAGCTTGACTTTATGTTCACTGAAACTTAATTTAAAACTCACTGAAATTTAATTTAAAACTCACTAATATAGAACTCACAACTGTAATAAAACTCACTGCAATTAAAAAGTCACCTAAGTTATAAAACTCACTACAAATGTTATAAAACAGATTCAAGCTCATATCACATTCTATAATTCCAAGTTGATTAAAACTTAGGTTAGTTATAAAACTCACTATAAATTCAATAGAATTATAAAACTCACTGAGTTTTAACTAAAATCAATGAGTTTTAAATAAAACTCACTGAAATTTAAAACTCAGTAGTGAGTTTTAAAACATCATAAAACTCACTGAAATATAAAATTCACTTAAAACTTTTAGTGAGTCTAATTTCTGTTGTGAGTTTTAATTAAAATTCACTACAAGTTTTAAATGAGTTTTATTCTGTTTATCTTGAGTTTCATTGCTGTGAAATTTAAACTAAAACTTAACAGAGTTATAAACCTATATTTTTACCGAATAAAATAAAACTCATTAGAACTCACTGAGTTTTAACTCATTAGAACTTGAGTTTTATTTAAAACTCATTAGAACTATAAGTTTGATTAATTTCATTAGTACTTGTATTTAATTGGATCTATTTCAATGAGTTTTAACTGAAGTATAAGACTCACTGGAAATTTTAAAACTCATAGAGTTTTAATCAACTTGACAATTATAACTCATATTAGTTCTCACTGTTGGAATTTTAAAATTCAATTAGTTATAAATAAAACTCACTAAGATAGATCCAATTAAATAAGAAATTCAGTGAGTTATGTTCTATGAGTTTTAAGACTCGGTTAAAACTCAGTGAGTTTTAAATAAACCAGTTGTAATGAGTTTTATAAATAAAACTTACTAAATAATCATTGCAATGAGTTATAAGACTCAGTTAAAAATTGGTGATTTTTTTATAAAACAGTTGTAAAGAGTTTTATAAATAAAACTCACTGAATTTCTTATTTTATCTGTTTTAGTGAGTTTTATTATAACTAAATGACTCTAAAAAACATAGTTTATAATCTCTTTGTATAATTAAATTTGATCAAAGCTCACCGATTATGAACAGCATAGTTACAAACCATATTTAAAATTAAAACATAATACATAGAATTAAATAACCTGATTTCAGTGGCACACTCTTCTCCGCCACCTTTTGCTCTTTCACATTTTCTTTTCTTTTTTCTTGTACACATTTCTTCTTTACATCCTTGCTTTCTTTTGTATACATCACCTAAGCATCAATCAAATAATATTTACATTAAAAAATGACTAAATCAGATTAAAATCAATATACTACTTGAGTTTTTTTTTTAAATCAACTATTTTAAAACAATTTTAAAACTCACCAAAAATTTGTATTGGTACCAATTTCTCTAGTAGCTTCAGTTTTTTTTCATGTTTTTTAACACACTTAAATTTAAAACTTAGTGAGTTTTAATTGATGTATATGGAAATTTTAAAACTCAATGACTTTTAACTGAAGTATATGAAAAATCACTGAAAATTCATATATGTTTTCAAAAAGAATGCTTTAAGCTCATAATCAGGGAGTTTTTTTGTTCAAATAAAGCATTTAATCATTGAGTTTTAGTCAAGCATATAATGTAACAAACTAACAATTCCTACTCACTTAGTTGTATAAAATTCATCATCAAGTGTAAAACTCATTTCCACTTAGGTTAATTTTTAACTTATATTGAGTTCTATGTTTGGTAGTCCTTTAAGACATGTTTGCTAAACTAATTTCATGGAGCCTAGGGATTCAGATTTATACATCATGGCATCATAAAATAAAAATTGGAAAGACATTATGAAAGTTGTGCACTTTTCAAAATTAGTATTCATGTGAAAACAGTTTTTTAAAATTGAAAATTATAAAAATCATTATCTTCAAAAAAACTCACCGTGGATTTTAAAACTCACAACAGAAGGTTACCAAAAATATAAGGCATGAAGAAACTCATATGGAAATCAGTAGAATATAGGACATGAAGAAACTTATACAAACCGTGGATTCACTCGCCGCTGGAGCAACTGACGGCAGTTTAATCGTCGGATTTGTCGTATAACTCGTTTTAGATTCAAACATTTCAATCGCGGTTCTAGATTCATTGTGTTCTTCAAGCGATTTGGTTCTTCAAGTGATTTTCCGACTAATTCTCGATCCGTTGTGTGTCTTCAATCGATTTATAGGGAGGTTCGGAAATCGATTTCAGTTTCTAGACGAATCTTTTTATGGAGATTTGATGGCGGATCTGATGATGGTTAAAGGGTTTTGTGAGAGATTTGTTAAAAAGGGGTTTATCAAATTATACGGAAAAGGAAAAGGATCTTTGAGGATTAATGATAGAAAATTTCGGACCATCGTACCCCTCATTTAAAAAACTAACGATCAATGATCGGACGGTTAAAAGAGGGGTCTACGGGGTCTACACATTTTAAGCGGTCTACAATGAACCTCACCCTATATATATATATATGTATATATATATTTAAGGAGATGATCATTTGAGAACCAATTGGGTTTGAAAACTAAAAGAACTAGTTTATGTATATGGACCCCCCCCCCATGAATTATAGTGGTCCCCACCTGAAATTAGTGGTAGAGATTTGGTTTTCAAAAGTTCTCAAAACAAAAAAGTTCTCATTTGAACAAAACTCTATATATATATATATATAATATGATTATATATAATATGATTATAATTAAATAAAGGTGGCCATGCACCATACGGTTCATTGACGTATCAAATCAAGATTTAATTATATTGTTATCGGCTATGGTCTTCCGTTCATATGAAATATATTGAGTTGATCATATTAATTAGAGTAATTTTATATTGAATATATCGCTGTAGAAGCATATATAGTTGTCTAGTGCTAGGTCTTGTATTTATAATGTTTTGTATAATCTTGTCTCATCGGACCAGGGGCGGACCGGATGGTACGCCCGGACCATCTGGTACGCTGGTTAGTTGGTCCGCTGGCCAGATCTAGTATAAAAAGGTTTAGCTCATTTAGAGGAGAGTAGTTGTGACGTTTGAGTCCAACTCATCATCTGAACTGTCAGCATGTTTGGCAGCTCCATCCGTAGGAGCTACATAAGTTGGATCCACCAGATGACCAATCAATCGTTTAACAGGCGGATTGCCTTTGCCTCTTTTACGCTTCTGATAAACAGGAATCTTCCCAACAGCAACTCTGTTCATATGCTTCATATCAATAATCGCAGCAGCGTTCTTCGGAAGATTTGGATGCAGATCATTCAAGATCATTTGTATGAATCTTGGATACATAATACTTCTCACTTGTTTCGTCAAGATATTCTCCTTCATATAATTGAAAATCCATCCAGAAAAATTGAATTCTCGATTTAACACCAACGCAGAGAAAAATGACAACACCCTCAAATCAAATTCCTCCTGCCCTCTCGTTCGATTCCCAAAACACTTGATTATAACATGCATCAGATACTTGTACGGAGGACTCAGATTCGCCTTCAAATACCACGGAACATAAAGTTGACCACCGATTATTCAAAATGAACCACCTGTGCAGCAACAAGAATCTGAGCCTATAGTTCAACAGAATATTGAATCTGAAGCTGTGAATGTCCAGAATGATGAGATGTTGGATGATGCTGATATTCCACATGATGATGCTCGTGGAAGTTCTTCTGATACTGAATCAGATTCTGGTGCCTACGTGTCCATCTTGCATAATGCTATAAATATTTCTGTCAAGAAAGGTTCCAAACAACATATCGCTTATCTAAAGTCGCAGAATTTGGATACTTCTCAATATGAACAGAGGACTAAGCAGGCTGAAGACACAGTTGATCCATCTTATACTCCGGAAGCGGAGTAGTCTGTTAAAAAGTCTTCGGCAGCTGACAAAGGCAAAGCTAAAGTGATTTATTCTGGAAAAGTCAAACGTATGGCTAAGCGATCTACTGTGCAACAAGGCTCATTTCTGGCCGATGCAAGAAAATCTGGTCACAGTTCGCCGGCTAAGAAGCAAAAAGTACAATCTCAGTCTTCTATTCCAGTACAACCGACTACAAAGAGTGTTAATGTTCAAAGTACGTCTGTTCCCCCGAGGAAAAAGTTGATTATCAAAAGGTTTACTTCTGCTGCTTCGGGTTCTACTACTGCTTCTACCACAAGTGCTTCTACTCAATCAATAATTTCATCTACTGATCTGAAGCTGGCACTTCATCAAACCAGGCTCGATGAGTTGGAATCAATTAATCGTCAGCAAACAGATGAAATCAGAGGGTTAAAGAATTTGATGAAAGAATTGGTGTCTCGAGATCAAAAGAAAGATCGTGAAATTGCTAATTTACGATCTCGAGATCAAGAAAAAGACAAAGAAATTGCTAAACTGCAACAACTTTCTATCACCTTGGGTGAGCAGCTAAACCAATTGATTCAAGCTTTACCTGCTCAGGGGGAGAGAAGGCCTAATCCAGATGAAAGTTGCAAAGATGATGATGATGTGATGAGATAGTTGAACGAAGATCCTGATCCTGAAGGAGGTGTTGGAGGATCTGGTACTGGTACTGGTGCAGCTGGAACGTCTGTTGCCGCTGCTGGTACTTCTACTACATCTCAGGGGGAGACCGACACTCAAATCTATGATGTGACCCCGGTGACCAGGGTTGAGGGAGAGTTCTTAAATCCGTATACAAAAGAGCAGTTAGATGCTATCTTTGCTCTGAATGTAGAAGATGTGGATGATGTTCCGTTTGCTGATCCTTATAATGAAGAAGATTCAGATGAAAATGTAGATTATGAGGAGGAACAGGTATAAGTGGAAGATATGACGGCTGAAGAATATCCGGATGATCCTATAATGTATGGAAACTTTGCAGATAATGATCAGTCTGGTGGGTTTGATTTCTTTGGAAAAGACGATGAAGACAAAATTGAAGATGAGTTAAAGAAGAAAGAGACTGAAAAGCAATTTGATCAGCTAGCATCAACTGAGTCTGAAGACTTGACTGAAGAACAAGAGAAGAAAATGTTATTTGATGCGTGGTTAAAAGAGCAAAGGGCAAAGAAAATGCCGGTAAAATCATCTGTAAAGGAGGTTGATCAGAAGAAATACTTTGAAAGAAAGTGTAGACAAGCGTCTGGCAGAATAATCAGTTGGATGTATGATTCTTAACTTAAGTATTATGCTATCAAAAAGGAGTTTGGAATCATGTATCTGAGATGTCCAACAAGATTCAGCACATTGCCGGTCTGTGATGTAAATATAACGGTTTGTCAGGCCGTTTCAAATCCCCAACTTAGATTAAATTTGTAGTAGTGGAAGCTAGGGTTATCGAACCAAGGGAATATGTGGAAATTGATTAACTGATTACTAAATTAACTAAAATTACTGATTAACCTAAAATTATCTACTTTGCCACTTAGCTGTTTTGAGTTGTTGGGTGAATTAACTAACAAATTAACTAACTTTAACCTAAAAACTTAATTGAATTCAAATGAGACAAATCTAACCACTTCTGGATCCTGGTTGGCTACCGATCTAGAAAAACCTAATTACTTAACCGTGACACATAGACATGCCCCCCAATTGCTTCCTTGAACTAATAACCTAGTTTCCTAATGGGCTGATTAGTCCTGCCGCAAGAAAGTGCTAGATCAATAAACAGTGGACCACTAAAACCCTAGATTACTAGTTAAATTTAACAATTCCGCATGCAGGTGTTCAATGGTAGCAAGTATTCCGGAACAACTAGTTAAGCAATAGATTAATCATAGAACGAATCCACCAACCAATCACCAAAAGCGGTTAGTGGTGATTAGCCGGACATGGCTAATGAAACAGACATGATTGTAATAAAAGATTGCATAAAATTAACGTACCGAATGATTGAAAACTTCAAAATCCTCACGAACAATGAAGAAATTCGTAAAACCCTAGGCTCTGGTCGCACAATGATGATGATAGATTCAACTAAACTTAAGAAACAAGTTTAAATACTAAACCCTAAAAATTTCTACTGTCGACCAATTCGGGGCGTACCGCGCCAAAATATGTAACTCTGGGCGTACCGCCCGGATTGTAATTCTCGGCCGCTTCTCTAAACATTAGGGCGTACCGCCCTGATCTCTGCTTCACTGGGCGTACCGCCCAGACCTGGATCTCAGGAACTTTCTTTGATTTTCTTCTAAATCTTCACTCGTTCCGGTTCGAATCTCGATCCTTGTACCAGCAGCTTCCAATTCTTCATAGAACTCCATTCTTAGCTCATTAAACTCATGGTACCTCACAACACAAAAACCCGTGAAAATGCGACATAATCCAATCATTATTATAACTAAATATAGCAAAATAAGCACAATAATGACGACACATTGGACTAACATCACATCCCCACACTTGACTTTTTCCGTCTCGGAAAACTGCCATGGAATCATAATCGGAAAATCAATTTCAAATTATTTAACATTTTAATATTTATCAACCAACTCAATTCCACATTCCAAGATGTATTCATATATACTAATTGCAATCGCCGATATTTCTATCCGACTAAACCCAACCACTGATCTTTGAGCCCCCAAGGTGTTTATAAATTACCAATCATTTGTATCAACCTGCTTATGTGTCCCACATTCAGAAAGTTCTAGCTCAATCTACTCCCGACTCATATTCGGTCAAAGTAAAGGGTAATAAAGATGTGTTATTTATATTTCCCCACCCTAGTTAAACTAGATACTCATATATCCCAAGAATGATGGATTTAAATGGATAATGAAGTTGCTTGAGCATTTATTTGACTACAATTGCTTTCTATTTTTTTCTTTTCTTTTTCTCTTTTTTTTTCATTTTTCATTTTTTTTTTCATAGTTGGTCAATTTTAACTATACTTACCAACGGACATCATCAGAGGCATTCTTTCACAAGGTCTTACCCCCGAAATCATACGTGAGTGTTTTGCCCGCGAGATCCGAAACATCATCAGAGGTATTCTTTTCACAAGGTCTTACCCCCGAAATCATACGTGAGTATTCTGTCCCTTCACTCTAATTCATTAACCAATTATTACCTAATATGCTCAAAAGATGGAAAAATGGAGCGCCGTTATTTCTCGGATTTGCTTTCGCTAAAAGATCATAACGTGCCAGGTTATTCTGAGGATATATAAGTCTCTAATCTAAAAAGGTCTCTTTCCTCCTAATCATCAGTTTCAATCTCACTCTAACCTCTAAAATGGGAACCCACTAGCAGACTAATTAATTACATATTTATACAACAATAAACACAATGGGATAATTAAGCTTTACTAAATCAGCTGAGCCTACCGACACATCACAAATTAGATATATTTTCCATACTCTCCTTTTCTTACCACTTTTCCCTATTCTTTATTTATAATTTACTTTTGAAAATTGACTCCCAATTGTACTATCATTTTCCATGTACCGGCAATTTTCCCAAAACAGATTTTGACTCAACAACTACAAACTAAAAATGACTCAAAAAAGTGCAAAATTTTTTTGGATTTTTTTATGTTTTTTACTATTTTTTCTTTTCTTTCTTCAAAACAAATAAACAACTCCCTAAAAATTGAAAAACTGACGTCCTGTCCCCCTCCCCACACTTAAGATCGACATTGCCCTCAATGTGATAGGAAACACGCACATAACGAATATACAGACATGAACGATGAAATTAAAAATAAAAAGATAAAATGCACAAATAAAAAGAAAATAAATAAATAAAATAAAAAGTACAAGTTGGAACACACTCCCCTGATATCAACGTGAAAAGCTCCTCGGAAGTCGTCCAACACCCTTTCGCACAGATCGTGAACTCCAGAAATCGAATGGAAGAAGTAATGAATGGAACGTCACATCTCACCCACAGTGCTACCAGGAAACAAACACATCATACCACATATATATACAAGCAAAAAGAAAACACAACCACCCCAACCGGTTACCCCGTACAGTACCCCCAGTTATCATATAGTATAATATCATACAGACCATGATCTAGTAAAAACAAAATAAACAAAAAGTACAAGGGTAAAAGAAACAAAACCGATCAGCAGTGGCAATGATAACGGCATGAACAGCACCTACTCCTCACCTCCTCCAGCATCATCATCAACATCTCCAGCATCAACATCACCAGCATCAGCATCATCACCCCCCTCAGGCTCCTGAAAGAAATCAGGGATCGGCATACCCTGATGGGTCATCATACATCGCATCGCCCTCTCGATCCTCTCAAACCGCACATCCACATAATCCAACACAGCATCTTGAACCATATCCAACGTAACCTGATCGGCCCTCGGCGGCCTCTCCGGTCTCGGCCTCAAAGGCCTCTCCACCTGATGCAAAATCCTATGCCGCCTCGCGGCCCTAGCTGCCTCATCTCCCTGTACGATAACATCCCGAACGGCCTCCCACTGCGGGGGATCAGTCATAGTCACCATAGAAGCCAGCCGCATATCACCTAACTCGTACGGAGAAGTCTCAGCCCCGATAGTCAAATGGGTCTCCAAATACCTACCAGGCTCAAATACACCTAAACGCCTCGCCAACCTAGTAACATAGGGCCCCATACTCAGATGGACGCCCTTCCCCGACGTCCTCCTCCTCGCAAATGAAGAAATCAGAACCCCAGCAACATTGAGGTCATGTCCCTCAACAATCGAACGCAAAACCGCTAAATCTAGCTTCGTGACCTTCTCGACGCCAGATCGACGACCGAGAATAGTACACTCAACTATCCTATGAATATATCTAATCACCGGATCCCGAATCTGCGACTCCACCACACTATCCAAATAAGGGACCGACCCAATCGCATCCCAGAAAGCTGTAAGCTGCAAATCAGTAACCCCCTGGGGGTGTGGTCAGCTAAAAAGCCCCCTCGGCAGCTCTGCAAATGTCGGTGCCTCAACCTCCTCCTGTGTATACAATCCCGATGCGACCGCAAACTCAGGAATACTCATGTGATGAGTCTGACGGCCCAAAGCAAAGGACAACGGCGTTCCCGTCGCCAAACTTCCCAGGACCCACCTGGAAAGTAGAAATAAACTCCACCGTCAGCTCCACGTACTGGTGGTCATCCGGGGTCAACGCCCTCCTCCAACGGTCAGTCACTAGCCCTCTAATCCTCTCGAGCTGCCCAAGCTGAGCCAACAATCCCCAGTCGATCGTACGATGATGCAACAACGGCATCTCAATGAACCTCCTCATCTGCCTATCCTCGTGCGAGTCGCGCTCGAACCTCAACAGTGAATGGTGCGCGTGGTTCCTCCTCGCGACGGGTGGCGGCAGCACATCAGCCTCTGGCAGGATCTCCGGCCCCCAGTAGCCTATAATCATCCGTCTGAATGGGGGAACCGGAACAGCAGCATCCGGCTCTCCACGGCGCCTCCTCTTGGGACCGCGTGTCCCGGAACTAGACCCCTGCGGGTGTGACATCCTAGAATCAAACAAGTTAGCACAAGATAACAATAGAAATCATATAAACCGGGCCTTCCTGCAATTGATTGTCACATTCACCAACTATTTTTGGATTTTTCAGATTTTTTAATTTTTTTTTTTGGTTTTTTCAGAATTTTTATAAAGAAAAACAAAATTAAACGTAAAAGAAAAGTAAAACTGAAAATGGAAATTAAAAACGACAAAAATTGGCATTTTGGGAAAAAATTGAAAAATTCTGTGAAAACTCGTCCCAGGGCGTACCGCCCAGAATTGGTCCATGTGGGGCGGTACGCCGCCCAATTCAATTGCAGGAAACCCTAATTTCAATTTGGGGCGTACCGCCTCCAATGCTGGAGACCTAGGCGGTACGCCGCCCAAATCAGTTCGCAAAAAATTGAAATCGGTATAAACCGATCAACCCAATAACACCAATACTCTCCGACAACCTCAATTCTCACCATAAATCGGTTCTAGGTATCAACATATTCAACGAAAAATGACACAACTAACCTAACCTGACAAAATCGACGCACATCTATCAAACTAAAACAAATTAAAATAACAAAGAGAACCTGGATAGCTCGGAATTGAGAAAAAAAAGATGCTCGGTTGTACTCGCGGTGTCTGCCGTCGCTTCACTCGGCCGTAATGGTCGCGGTGAGTGGTCGTGAGTGCGAAACTACGTGCGTGGGTGTGTGGAACTCGGTGATGGTGTGCGAATCAGTGGTGGGTAGTGTAGTGCGGTGGTGTGCGGCGGTGTGCGGCGGTGTTAATCGGGAGCGAAAAGGGGATGGCGGTGGCGGTGGGTTATGAGAAAACCGACCCACCGCTGTTTTGTATTATTTTTTTCTTCGTTCAAAATCCGGGCGTACCGCCCAAAGTGTGATGGATTAGGGCGTACCGCCCGGATTTTAAAAACTGAAAATTTCGAGAAAATTTTTAGGCGTACCGCCCAGGATACGGTCATCTTGGGCGTACCGCCCATGCCCTATTTTGGCAGAAAGTTTTGAAAATTTGGGACCTCAAAAATTTTCTATCTCTGGAAAAACAATTCATTTTACACCACCGAGCATGTTTACTGCAAAAATTTGACTAACACTTACCTGGAATGCAGTATATGGCACAAATTCACTCCTGAGCTTCCCGATTTCCTGAAAAACACACCAAAACGTAAAATCTAACAAAACTACGAAAAACACACGAAAATGAAACGAAAAACAAACCGCTGGGTTGCCTCCCAGTTAGCGCTAAGTTTTTAAGGTCTTCAGCCAGACCGTACTTCCCTTTCACATTTCAGGGCTTTCAGAAGCGGGCGCCAAAAAGTAATCGTCTTTGTCGACTTGCCCGTGAATGTCTGCCGAGTCCAGATACGGCTTCAACCTATGCCCATTTACTACCTGCCTCAGGTGGTCATCCAGGTCTTCAATCTCGAAATTACCATACTCCCCCACACTTGTGATGAGGAATGGCCCCGTCCATTTGCTTTTCAGCTTACCTGGAAACAATTTCAACCGTGAGTTAAATAACCAAACCTTTTGACCTACCTGGAAGTCCATCTTCTTCAATCGTGCATCGTGCACTTTCTTCATCTTATTCTTGTATGCATCGGCACTCTCGTACGCCTCATCGCGTAACTCTTCCAATTCTCCCAGCTGGAGTTTCCTTTCTCTACCTGCAGCATCATAATCCAAGTTAACTTCTTTCACAGCCCATAATGCTCTGTGAGCTAACTCAACAGGTAAATGACATCCCTTCCCATAGACCAACCGATAGGGAGTGGTTCCAATAGGCGTTTTAAAAGCAGTGCGATACGCCCACAAGGCGTCATTCAACTTGGAAGACCAATCCTTGCGGTCGATTCGCACAGTTTTCTGTAAAATTTCTTTGATTTGCCGATTGGAAACCTCCACTTGACCGCTTGTTTGCGGATGATATGGGGTTGCAATTCGGTGGTCTATGCCATACTTCTTGAGTAGTTTGCCAAATTTAAAGTTCTTGAAATGGGACCCCCCATCACTTATGATCACACGAGGGATTCCAAACCTAGAAAAAATATTTTGTTGGACAAATTTGCAAACTACACTATGGTCATTGGTCTTAGTAGCTATGGCTTCTATCCATTTGGACACATAATCTACCGCTACTAGAATGTAAAGAAAACCATTAGAATTAGGGAAAGGGCCCATAAAATCTATGCCCCAAACATCAAAAATCTCTACAACCAAAATTGGTTGCAAAGGCATCTCATCACGCTTTGTGATGCTTCCCATCTGCTGACATCTCGTGCAATGCTTCACGAACTCAAACGCATCCTTGAAAAGCGTGGGCCAAAACAACCCGGATGAAAGAACCCGGTGGCCCGTCTTGTGTCCACTAAAGTGACCTCCACATGCCGATGCGTGAACCAACTCTAGCACTGCCTGTACCTCCGACTCTGGTATGCACCTCCGGATCACTTGATCCGGTCCTACCTTGAACAAATCCGGTTCATCCCATATGTACTTCTGTGCTTGAGACTTCAAATGTATCTTCTTTCTCCTGGGCCAATGTTCCGGAATTGTACCTGCAGCCAAATAATTGACAATGTTAGCATACCAAGGCAAATGAGAAACACTTAACAATTGTTCATCGGGGAACGTCTCATTGATGCTCCATTCATCATCCTCTACTTCGATGTGAGGCAATCGGGACAAATGGTCCGCCACCACATTCTCACTACCCTTCTTGTCTCTAATCTCCAGATTAAACTCCTGCAACAAAAGGATCCACCGAATGAGCCTCGGCTTGGCATCCTTCTTCTCCATCAAGTACCGGACCGCACTGTGGTCCGAGTACACTATCACTTTGCTTCCCCAGATGTATGACCTGAACTTATCAAGAGCAAACACAACTGCAAGTAATTCTTTTTCAGTGGTAGTATAATTCAATTGAGCCCCGTCTAAAGTCTTACTCGCATAATAGATCACAACCGGTTTTTTATCTACCCTTTGACCCAAAACCGCCCCAACAGCAAAATCTGAGGCATCACACATAATTTCGAAAGGTATTGACCAATCGGGTGCTTGCAAAACTGGTGCCTCAATTAGTTTATTTTTCAAAGTGTTAAAAGAATTTAGACACTCATCATTAAAATCAAAAACTTCATCTTTTAACAACAGTTTGCAAAGAGGTTTGGTAATTTTGCTAAAATCTTTAATGAACCTCCTATAAAAACCGGCATGACCTAGAAATGCCCTAATACCCTTAACATTCGTGGGAGGAGGCAAAGTTGAAATCACTTTAATTTTTGCCCTATCAACCTCAATCCCACGACTCGACACCACGTGTCCCAACACGATTCCCTCTTGAACCATAAAATGGCTCTTCTCCCAACTTAACACTAAATTGGTTTCTATGCAACGCTCTAAGACTCGTGTTAATTGGTTCAAACAAGACTCAAACGATGTACCAAAAATTGAGAAATCGTCCATGAAAATTTCAAGTGAATCCCCGATCATATCAGAAAAAATAGCCATCATACATCTTTGAAAAGTGGCCGGGGCATTACACAAACCGAATGGCATCCTCCGGAACGCAAAGGTGCCATAAGGACAAGTAAAAGTGGTCTTTTGTTGGTCATCGGGGTGAATGGCAATTTGGTTGTACCCCGAATAACCGTCTAGAAAACAGTAAAACTTTTGACCGGACAACTTCTCAATTATTTGGTCAATGAAAGGTAGAGGAAAATGGTCTTTGGAAGTTGCGGAATTCAACTTCCTATAATCAATGCAAATTCGCCACCCGGTTACCGGTCGGGTGGCTATTTCCTCACCTTTCTCGTTCCTAACAATTTGAATTCCAGCTTTTTTAGGAACGGTTTGAGTTGGACTTACCCATGTGCTATCGGAGATAGGATAGATAATACCTGCATCAAGCCATTTGAGTACCTCCTTCTTGACTACCTCACGCATGTTTGGGTTAAGTCTCCTTTGCGCATCTCTCGCGGGCTTTGCTCCTTCCTCGGTAATGATCTTGTGCATGACTATGGATGGACTAATTCCCTTCAAATCTGCAATGGTCCATCCAATAGCCGCCCGATGCTTCACTAACACCTTCATCAACTCCTCTTCTTGCTCCTTAGTTAGACCTGCAGAAACAATAACAGGAAGAGTGTTATTCTCACCAACAAAATTATACTTCAAATGTTTAGGAAGTTCTTTAAGTTCAAGAGAAGGTGGTGATTCGAGTGAAGGCTTCAATTGTGAGTCGATATGTTCCGGTAAGCTCTCCACTTGAATAGACCATGGTGGTCTTTGGTCTCTCACAGCCATCAACTCTTGGCTCTCATCCTCTGCTTCCATCTCCTTGACCATATCTGCATAGCCCCTGCCAAACAAAGCAAACTCCTCGGGGGTCCCATCCTCCTCATTAAAAGGGAAAAATGGAGGTGTAAGACCTTCAACGATTTCAGCCCGAAAGCATTCATCATCTTCCCGAGGGTTAGTCACATTGCCAAAAACACTTAACCGCATTTTGCGGTTCCCAAAAGTCATGTCCACGGTACCCGACCTACAATCAATTTGTGAGTGACTAGTAGCTAGAAAAGGTCGACCCAAAATTACCGTGGGCTGAGCAGTTTTTTCAACTGACACATAATCAAGGACCAAGAAATCTACCGGATAGAAAAATTCATTAACTTTAACTATAACATCCGATAGAATTCCCCGGGGCAGCTTAGGGGTCAAATCAGCCAAAATCACCGTAGTGTCGGCTTTCTTCAAGGGTCCAAAGTCGTACTGATCGTACAAGCTCCCCGGTAAAATACTCACACTCGCCCCAAGATCCAAAAGGGCACGGGTCATCTGAAAGTCACCAACTTGAATTGAAATAATTGGTGCCCCCGGATCTTGGAGTTTCTTTGGCAAAATGCCTGAAATTATGGCACTCACATCTGCATTTGCATCAAGCTGTTTCGGAATCTTGTAATTCCGTTTTTGAGTGCACATGTCTTTCAAGTACTTTGCGTAAGCCGGAATTTGCTTAATTGCATCTAAAAGGGGAAGATTGATTTTAACTTGTTTGAAAATATCCCACATCTCATCTTGTTGTGGGCCCCGTTTAGATGTTTTCTGATTAGGTTCAATTAAAGCTTTTGGAAAAGGTACCGACTTTTTCTGTTCAACCACTTCATTATCTATCACCCTATTACCAGATTCATTAAAGGTTACCTTTTTTGATGTCCTAGGGTTACTAGACTCGGTTGCAACTGACTTTGGGTTAGTTTGGTCGGTTTCCGGCTCACTTTCATCATCACTTACCCAATCCTCCACCACCCCATCAACTTGCGGTGGAGGTGCCCCTACCTTATTATCCACGGACTTACCTGATCGTAAAGTGGTGATCTTGTTGATTGGCACGTGTCGCGTGTTCTTGGAACTAGAAGACTGACCTTGCTGATGTTGTGGGTTTATGGTGGTGTCACTAGGCAGCTTTCCTGGATCTCGCCTTGATGACTCAGCAGCCAACTGCCCCAACTGTTTCTGAACTGCTCCCATTGTCTTGTCTTGAAGCTCAAACCTCCGATCAAACCCCTGAACTTTGTCGGTCAGCTGCTTCTGACCATCTGCAATAGACTTCATCTGCTCCATCAGGGCGGCGAATTGTGCTTGCATCCCATCTTCCGGTGCTGATGCCGGTTGAGCTTGTTGATAGCTCCTTTGGGCCGGACTTCCACCTTGAGTATAGGTGGTCCGTTGGTAGCCCCCTTGGTTGTAACCGGATGCTCGGCCTTGATATTGTGTTGAAGCTCCACCCTGCACATTAGAAGTTTGAAAGTTAGGATTTAACTGATTATTAGCATTGCCATACCTGAAATTTGGGTGGTTGCGAAGGTTGGGATGGTAAGTGTTGGAATTCATCGCTCCCTGGACATAATTGACATCTTCGCTTTGCTGAACCACGGTGGAACATGCATCCACCGAGTGGCCTAATTCGCCACAACCCGTGCACACCGGAAATTGTGCACTAGCCTTCACCTCTTCTGATGCACCCCCCAACTTCATTTGGGCTACTTGTTTTTCCAAAAGGAGTGTCTGTTGGCGAAGTTTCTCGATCCTTTCCTCCGCCTCGTAATCAACCGATTTGACCGCTGCGGATCGCGATCTTCTCCCGTTCTGCGCAAGCCTTTTTGATGTGGCACTCAACCTCTCCATGTGCCCCCAATCTACCTCTTCCGTGTTGGTTAGGAATGTCCCATTGCTGATGGAGTTCAAGTCTCGGATATCCTCTGGGAGGAGACCATCATAAAATGCTTTAATGAGATCCCAAGTGTCTATTCGATGATGTGGGCATTTACGCAACAAGTCCTTGAACCGAGTGAATGCCTCATGAAATGGTTCCCCGGTGTGTTGCTGGAAGGACCGGATCTCTTCTTTGACCTCACTGGTTTTGCTCATCGGAAAGTATTCTTCAAGGAACACTTCTTGCATTTGCACCCAAGTATAGATGCTACTGGGGGTTAGACTCTCGAACCATCTCCTTGCTCGATCTTTGAGGGTATATGGGAAAAGCATTAGCTTGACATCGTCCTGTGTGAACCCCGTGGCTCCAATAGGTATGCATGTGGACTCGAAGCTATGAATGTGATGATATGGTTCTTCGGTTCTTTTCCCGTAAAATTCTGGTAGATGACTCAAGTATTGAGGTCGAACCTCAAAAGCTCGTCTGTTTGTTCCGATTGGTGCGACTACCGCAGATGCACTCGGAACAACTATTGGCTTAAAGTGACTAGCCACTCCCTGAACCGGCGGGTTTTCTACCAATCTTGGGACTCCTCCTTCCATTTGAAGACGAGCTCCCCCATAGTTGAATTGTGGAACTCCTCTTGGGGGGAAGCTCTTCTTCCTTGTGGGGCAACATTTGCCTGTGGAGCTCGTGCTCTGTTCCTTGGAATGTCAACTGGCGGTTCCTCTCTATACCCATATCCATCTTCATCTTCATTTGGGTCATACCAGTCTTGGTCCTCGTACACGGGATTTTGTCGAAAGTGGTTTTGTGGTGGTGGAGGTTGTTGTGGTGGGGCTCGGCGGAATAAGGGTGGTTGTTGTTGGCGAGGTGGACTTGGTTGTCTAACCCGGTAGTGGTAACCGTCCTCCTCATGGTATGAAGATTTAGGGGAAAGGGATGGTAACGAATTGTGCCCGTGCACCCGAAATGGTGGAATATGAACCGGAGGAATATTATGTGGCATGGCAGGGTCCACTGGTTCATTCTGGGCTTGGTTTTGTGGTTGGTGGTGGTCTTGATTGGGATTCTCATTTGGGTTCGGGTTTTGATTGGGATTCGGGTTTTGGTTTTGTGGTTGGTTGGGATTTGGATTTTGGTGAATGTTGGGGTTCGGGTTGGGGTTTGGATTCTGGCCCTCCATTTCTCTTCTGTTTCTCTGTTCTGCTCGGTTCTGCCGAGCTGTCCTCTCAATCTCCGGATTGTAAATCAGCGGGGATGTCTTGCGGGAATGCCGCGTATGCATGCACAACACCTAAAACCTGCAAAAACGGTCACAAACAAGCAAACCAATTACGCAGCACTGTTCCAGGGGGTGTAAATAATGCAATGGAACAGAAAAAATCGAAACTTGGAAGGTCAAAAAGTTGAAAACTTTCTGTGAAAAATAGCCCAAGGCGTACCGCCCAGAAGTGAGGATTTTTAGGCGTACCGCCCAGAAAAGAAATTCGACAGAAATTAAATATATATTTTTTTTTTAGTTGCAGAAAGTAATTAATTGAATAAAAACACTATTTTTGGGTTTTTTGAATTTTTTGAAAAATGAAACAAAAATTGCAAATTAAACAAAAATCAACTAATCAAAAAGCGCACTAATTCCCCGGCAACGGCGCCAATTTGATAACGGTTTGTCAGGCCGTTTCAAATCCCCAACTTAGATTAAATTTGTAGTAGTGGAAGCTAGGGTTATCGAACCAAGGGAATATGTGGAAATTGATTAACTGATTACTAAATTAACTAAAATTACTGATTAACCTAAAATTATCTACTTTGCCACTTAGCTGTTTTGAGTTGTTGGGTGAATTAACTAACAAATTAACTAACTTTAACCTAAAAACTTAATTGAATTCAAATGAGACAAATCTAACCACTTCTGGATCCTGGTTGGCTACCGATCTAGAAAAACCTAATTACTTAACCGTGACACATAGACATGCCCCCCAATTGCTTCCTTGACCTAATAACCTAGTTTCCTAATGGGCTGATTAGTCCTGCCGCAAGAAAGTGCTAGATCAATAAACAGTGGACCACTAAAACCCTAGATTACTAGTTAAATTTAACAATTCCGCATGCAGGTGTTCAACGGTAGCAAGTATTCCGGAACAACTAGTTAAGCAATAGATTAATCATAGAACGAATCCACCAACCAATCACCAAAAGCGGTTAGTGGTGATTAGCCGGACATGGCTAATGAAACAGACATGATTGTAATAAAAGATTGCATAAAATTAACGTACCGAATGATTGAAAACTTCAAAATCCTCACGAACAATGAAGAAATTCGTAAAACCCTAGGCTCTGGTCGCACAATGATGATGATAGATTCAACTAAACTTAAGAAACAAGTTTAAATACTAAACCCTAAAAATTTCTACTGTCGACCAATTCGGGGCGTACCGCCCCAAAATGTGTAACTCTGGGCGTACCGCCCGGATTGTAATTCTCGGCCGCTTCTCTAAACTTTAGGGCGTACCGCCCTGATCTCTGCTTCACTGGGCGTACCGCCCAGACCTGGATCTCAGGAACTTTCTTTGATTTTCTTCTAAATCTTCACTCGTTCCGGTTCGATTCTCGATCCTTGTACCAGCAGCTTCCAATTCTTCATAGAACTCCATTCTTAGCTCATTAAACTCATGGTACCTCACAACACAAAAACCCGTGAAAATGCGACATAATCCAATCATTATTATAACTAAATATAGCAAAATAAGCACAATAATGACGACACATTGGACTAACATCAGATGTATGATTCTCAACTTAAGTGTTATGCTATCAAAAAGGAGTTTGGAATCATGTATCTGAGATTGTGACACCCGAGAATTTCAAGGTTAACTTCCGTTAGACAAACCCGTTAGTTACGTTATAAGTAGCTAATGCATAACTAGGCCGAATACGTCCACGACCTTTGGTTGATCACCGAACCGTCCATATGTGTTATGTGTTCATCATTGATTGTCTTTATGTGCAATGTGATTTAAATACATGACTTATTATTGTGAATAGCATGATTAATTGTAAATACTTGATCATGTGAAAATTGCCTAAATTTGGTAGTCAGCGAAACTACCGAGCGAAATTACAGATTCGCCCGGTAGCAGGCTAGACTGATCAATGTGTCCGAGATCAGAGCCAGTTTCGCCAGCCAGCGAAACTGCCAGCGAAACTAGCCCCTGATATAAATAAACTTAATAAACCCTAGTAGCCTCATTTGCCTCATATCACAACAAACACACACACACTCTTTTCTCCTGGAGATTCTGGTCAGTCGAGGTTCACACCAAGTTGTCGAGATCTCAGCCTCAAACCATCATCTACTAAGCTAGGAGATCGAACCGTGAGTCCCAAAAACCTCCATTAAGTGTTTTATATGTGTTTTTTCTTAAAAAGCATGACCAAACCTTCACGATATTGCTTGATCTTCTGTATATATGCTTTAGGATGCTAGATCTGTAATAAAGTTGATAACTTTACGTGTGAAATCCATCCATATTAGAGATTTGTGCAAATTAGTTAATTTAGGGTTTTGAACCTATTTTAGAGATTTGATGACAAAATGCATGTTAAACGTGTTAAAGTTGCTTGATTTATGTTGGTAAATGCCTATGGATGCTAGATAATGAATTGCATGTATGATCAGAAGCTGTTAGGTTGATTTTTAGGCAAATCCGTATGTTTTTCGCGACCAGCGAAACTGTGTGTTCTCTGGGCGAAACTCAGTAGCGAAATTATATCTCCTTCCAGCGACACTGACCAGCGAAACTATAGTGTCGCCGGGAACCTGACCAGACCAACTCGAGCGAAACTATCGAGCGAAATACCTGAACGAAAGTTCAAACCAGTTTCCCTGCGAAACTAGGCTAGCGAAACTGCGTCAGCAGTTTCGGGCGAAACTAGCCTAGCGAAACTGTGTTACCGGGCATTGCCTAGCGAAAGTGCTGCCCGTGCACCTAGCGAAACTGCCTAGCGAAACTATGCTAGCGAAACTAAGGTTTGACCTAAAAACCAAACTTGTGAAATTTGCTTAAGTGTTATGCCATGACTTACATGATTATGCCATGATGAAACATGTTTGATTTCTGATTTATATGAACCCTTATCTATGATCAACCATTGGTGTCGTGTGTCGGTATGTCGAGTCATAGTTGCAACGTGCTATGTTATGGGCCATAGTGACGTTAAGTAAAGATTAGACACGAAACTAATACTTAAGACCTAAACGTGTTCTAGGTCTTCGTTAAACAACAATATTCGGATTACTTGAAGTGTAGCAGTGCAACCAAAGGTGAGTGTCACTAACCCGCTTACCGTGAGTCCGATGGGCCACACAGAATAACTTAACGAAAAACAATGCTGACAAACTCGAGAGTGCTAGGCACCTCACTGATAAACTTGAGAACTCGGGATGCTCGGCACCCACTTGATGAACTGAAGTGTTTTATGGGAACACTTGCGAATCCTGATCAAACTGCTTTTGAAACAAAACTGAAAACATTTTAATATGGCTAGTGTAGGTTAAAGTCTAAACCATATGATATCACATGTTTTCTAAGGATGCCATATAACTTAAAAGTCCTCAACTTAATTGTGCCATTAATTTGTGAAAGCGAGGGGATGTTGGGTAGATCTACTGGAGTTTGACAAACTCCGCCCCGTGGCACGGGAAGTGCACGGAGGAACAATATCAGCCTATTTGACCGTGGTCCCGAGAGGACACGGGGGAGGCAGAAACCGCGATGACTAGGTCCGCACTGTACGGGATGGCTTGGCCCCCACAAAATAAGTCAGCTTTGGTACAAACTTCCTTAGAGCATGGAACAACGGATTAGCTACCCGCGATATCGGTTGAGTCCTTTAACTTTACGGAACTAGTACATACCCGATGACGTGGTCACGGACAAACCATTTATAAACTGAGAATTAAATACGAGCATTGCTTTTCACAAATGAATATTTTGTAAGTACATTTTGATACGAACTATGATTATGAGACCGGGCCAATGCATGACAAGCCCACTGTGAACTCACCAACCGTTAGGTTGACACTTGCGTGGTTTAAACTTTTGCAGATCGCTAAGGAGTATCCGGAGCGGGTTGGCATGGCGCGTGAAGACCTTTATTTTAATTGAACTATTTTGGGAATTTAAAACAACATTTATGTAAGGCACGTGGTTAGTGCTAAAGACAATTAATTTTCCGCTGCGTATGGAATTAAAGACTTTGATTTCTATCTTGTGTTTGGACTAACCCTGATTCGTTTAGTATTTGTAACTATGGTTGTGGATCCTGGTCTAGTCGCGCCCCTTAACGGTATAAACTCCATTAGTGGTATTTTGGGGGTGTGACAGATTGGTATCAGAGCCATAGGTTGCAGAGAACTGGAATCATTTTTGAAAACGATTTGGAAACTGCAACTTGAAAACCTTGGTTACAAAACAAACAAACAAATTCCCAAAGACAAAATTTTTACGTGCCAACCTGGGATACTCGCTCTGCTGTGTAAGTAAAAGCTTAGTACGTACAGATATATGTATATATATATATATATAAGTATATATATAGACCGTGTCTAAGTAGTCTAACGGAAAGACCTTAGGAAATTTTCACACGAAATACGAAATGCGACCGCAAATACGCACACTACTCTGGGGAAAGCGACAACGAAAAGATGCTACACGCTACGTCCTGATTTCTACTACGACGACTACGCCGACGGTGACTTTATGGGAAGCCGACCTTCGACGATAGCATTTACGACGTTCTTCGACGACGCCTCAATTTGCACGAAAATTTTTCTGGACTAATAGTGGGATAACGGGAACTGGCTAATATACATATTATGGGATATGTATAAAAATATAACTGTGACTGAACACTGGCTACTTTAACTGTTCAGCAAGATGTCTGGAAGAGGAAACGGAAGAGGCGGTATAAACATGACGCCTGCACAGCTACAAGCAATGATTACTAAACATGTGCAAGCCGCGGTGGCAGCCGTCCAAGCTGCATATGCCGCACAGGGTAACTATTATGCCGGTTAAGGCACAAAGCAATTATATCATGACCTGTTTAATTTTAAACTCCGAACTATTTATGCATCAGGAAACCAACACCACTGCACGTACAAGTCTTTCATGGACTGCAAGCCGATGACGTTTTCCGGCGAAGAAGGAGCTGTAGGACTCCTCCGATGGATTGAGAAGTCCGAGAAGGTCTTCTCCATGTGTAATTGCCCAGCTGAAAGCAAGGTGAAGTTTGCTACTGGTACCTTCGAAGGAGCCGCACTCTCCTGGTGGAACGCTGAAATTCAAATGGTTGGGCTTGACGCGGCTGATAACATGCAGTGGGCAGCATTTAAGGAGCTGATCATGGAAGAATACTATCCACGTGACCAAGTCAAGAAGCTTGAGGGTGAATTCCTGAATTTGAAGATGTCTGGGTCTGAAATCGAACAGTATACTGCTCGATATCATGAGTATGAGGTCCTATGTCCCACAATGGTCGACGCTGAGTTCAAACGCATTGAGCGTTACCTGGAAGGCCTCGCGCCTCAAATCAAAGGATTAGTGACTGCCAGCAACCCTGCTACCGTACAGCAAGCCATACGTTTGGCTCACAAACTCACCGATCAAGAGGTCGAGAAAGGTGCGCTACCTGCGAAAGCCACCGAGAAGACTGCCTTGAGTGGCAAGAGGAAGGCTGATGATGAAGCTCCTGAAAACTCGATGAATGTTCAGAGTGTTGGAAACAGCACTGGGAGGTCCTATAACTCCCAAGGTCAAAGCAAGAGGTCTGGGAATAACAGTGGCAACTACCGCCAGGGCGGAAATGGTCAGAGCAACTACAGGGGTAACCTGCCCTTGTGCAACAGGTGTGGAAAGCATCATGCTGGTAATTGTAGGAAGAATGTGAGCTGCGAAAGGTGTGGCAAGGGAGGCCACGAAGCTAAGGACTGTTGGGCAACCTTACCCGAGCAGCAGAACCGCCCCAGAAGGAACAACAACAACTATGGGAACAATCGGGGTAATGGGAACAATGGTCAGAACCGCAACAATGAAGCTCCCAGGGGTAACGGTAACGGGAATTGTTATGAATGTGGTGCTCCAGGCCACATTAAAAGAGACTGCCCTCAGCTAAGAAGGCAAGGTAATGGCAATCAGGGAAATAACGGTGGGAATGGCAATGGTAATGGTGGAAACGGTAATGGTGGAAATGGTAGAGGTCGAGCTTTCGTCATGGGCCAGGGTGAAGCTCGCAATGACGCCAACGTGATCAATGGTAAATTTATTTTGAACGGTTTCTTTGCTACTGTTTTATTTGATTCTGGTGCTGAGAAAAGTTTTATTTCCACTAAATTTGCTAGAATAATTAATGCTAAACCGATTGCCCTAGACGCTAAATATGTGGTAGAACTAGCAAATGGTAAACTTCATGATACTACCCAGATAGTTAAGGATTGTAAGCTAGAACTAGCGGGCCATACCCTAGGAATTGACCTTATGCCTTTCCCAATTGGTAGCTTCGACGTTATAGTAGGAATGGATTGGTTATCCGAGAATCGGGCTGAAATCTTATGTAAAGAAAAAGTGGTTCGTATCCCACTCGAAGACGGTAAAGTATTAACGGTCCAAGGCGAAAAAGGTGGAACAGTCACCGGCATTATTTCATTCCTTAAAGCTCAGAATGCCTCCGTAAGGGTCACTTCGCGATTCTTGCGAACGTCACTGACACGACACATCCCGAGCGCAAAATTGATGATTACCCGATAGTTCGCGACTTCCAAGATGTATTTCCTGAAGATCTGCCTGGTCTGCCTCCATTTCGACAAGTTGAGTTTGGGATTGATTTAGCTCCAGGTGCCGCTCCGATCGCACGCGCACCTTACCGTTTGGCTGTAAGTGAACTCAACGAACTCTCCTCACAACTACAAGAGCTACTCGACAAGGGGTTTATTCGTCCAAGTTCGTCTCCATGGGGAGCTCCGGTACTGTTTGTTAAGAAGAAGGATGGAACGTTCCGCATGTGCATTGACTACCGAGAGCTTAACAAAGTTACGATCAAGAATCGGTATCCACTACCTCGAATCGACGATCTCTTCGATCAACTGCAAGGTTCGAGCTACTTTTCAAAGATTGATCTACGGTCTGGATATCACCAACTTCGTGTTCGTGAAGAGGATGTTCCTAAGACTGCTTTTAGAACTCGGTATGGACACTACGAGTTCCTGGTTATGCCGTTTGGGCTAACCAATGCACCTGCCGTATTTATGGATCTGATGAATCGAGTGTGCAAGCCGTACCTCGATAAGTTTGTGATAGTCTTCATCGACGATATTTTGATCTACTCCAAGTCAAAGGAAGAACACGAGGAGCATCTGCGACTTATATTGGAATTGCTCCGCAAGGAACAGCTTTATGCTAAGTTTTCGAAATGTGATTTTTGGATCCGCGAAGTCCAGTTTCTTGGACACATTGTAAATGAGGAAGGAATCCATGTAGATCCAGCCAAAGTGGAAGCAATTAAGAACTGGTCTACCCCAAGAGCGCCAACAGAGATCCGACAATTTTTAGGGCTTGCCGGATATTATCGAAGGTTTATTAAAGGTTTCTCTCAATTGGCCCAACCCCTAACGGCCTTAACGCACAAAGGAGTGCAATACAGATGGGGTGAGAAGGAAGAGCGCGCATTCCAAACGCTCAAAGATATGTTATGTTCGGCTCCAATTCTTGCGTTACCCGATGGAATGGACGACTTTGTGGTTTACTGCGATGCATCGATTCAAGGACTCGGTTGCGTGTTGATGCAACGAGATAAAGTGATTGCCTATGGGTCCAGGCAACTAAAGGATACAGAAAAGAACTATACAACGCATGATTTGGAAATGGGAGCCGTTGTTCATGCACTCAAGATTTGGAGACATTACCTATATGGAACAAAGTGCACGATATTCACCGATCATAAAAGTCTACAGCACATCTTTGATCAGAAAGACCTCAACATGCGACAACGACGGTGGGTCGAGTTACTAAATGATTATGATTTGGCCATTAAGTATCATCCTGGAAAAGCCAACGTTGTGGCCGATGCCCTGAGCAGAAAAGAATACGAAAAGCCTCGTCGGGTACGAGCGCTTCAACTTACAATACATTCAGGATTACCGGATCGGATCCGTGACTGCCAACGAGAAGCTTTGAAAGCCGAAAACTTCGCAGCTGAAGCACTACGTGGTGTAGATGGCCATTCTGAAGTTAAGTCCGATGGACTCACATACTATAATGACAGAATCTGGGTCCCTTTGTTTGGAAATCTCCGTGAGCTCGTAATGGACGAGGCTCACAAGTCAAGATACTCGGTGCACCCCGGATCAGATAAAATGTATCAGGACTTGAAGAATCTTTATTGGTGGCCGAATATGAAAGCCGACATTGCTCGATATGTGGCTAAGTGTTTAACATGTTCAAGGGTCAAGATTGAATACCAAAAGCCTTCTGGTTTACTGCAACAACCAAGGATCCCAGAATGGAAATGGGAGGATATCTCAATGGATTTTGTAACAGGACTACCTCACCGATCAAATCAACCGGATGCGATTTGGGTTATCATCGATCGGTTAACCAAATCTGCACATTTCATACCGATGAAGGAAAGTGATAATATGGATAAATTGACAAAACTGTACATCGACAAAATTGTGAAGCTTCACGGTGTGCCTAAGACTATCATTTCTGATCGAGATCCTCGATTCACTTCCCGGTTATGGCAATCAATGCAGGAAGCATTGGGAACCCGACTAGACATGAGTACAGCTTATCACCCGCAGACTGATGGTCAGACGGAACGAACGATTCAAACATTAGAAGATATGCTCCGAGCTTGTGTTCTGGATTTTGGGAAAGACTGGGAGACTCACCTTCCACTGGTGGAGTTCTCTTACAACAATAGTTATCATTCAAGTATAGGTGCTGCACCTTTTGAAGCACTGTATGGCAGAAAATGTAGATCGCCCGTGTGTTGGGCTGAAACAGGTGAGAAAGGGCTCACTGGACCGGAAGTTATCCATGATATGACCGAACGGATTATTCAAATCAGACAACGGCTAGCTGCAGCACGTGATCGACAAAAGAGTTACGCCGACAAACGCCGAAAACCTCTAAAGTTCGAGGTGGGTGACAAAGTATTGTTGAAGGTATCTCCTTGGAAGGGAGTGATACGCTTCGGGAAGCGTGGAAAGTTAAATCCTCGCTACATCGGTCCGTTTGAAATTATTGGGGAAGTAGGCCCGGTGGCCTATCGATTGCAACTCCCTGCTGAACTCGATGGAGTTCACAACGTGTTTCACGTTTCCAATCTGAAGAAATGTCTGGCTGAAGACATCGAAATAATTCCTCTGGAGGAATTGGAAATTGACGAACATTTGAGATTTATTGAGCAACCAGTAGAAATCATGGGACGCGAGGAGAAAGCCCTCAAACGTAGCAAGATTCCGATCGTCAAGGTGCGATGGAACTCAAGACGTGGACCTGAATATACTTGGGAACGTGAGGATCAGATGAAGAAAAAGTATCCTCACCTGTTCGAGCAAACGTCCACAGAAACTCATGGTATGATTTAATTTTGGGGACCAAAATTCCTTAACGGGAGGAGGATGTGACAACCCTAAAACTTTTTGCTTTCTTTCCCCAGCGACGATAGCAACGACGACAGCTGATGCTGCGAACGCTACGACACAAGAATAATTTTCGGGACGAAAATTCCAATTTCAGGGGAATGATGTGACACCCGAGAATTTCAAGGTTAACTTCCGTTAGACAAACCCGTTAGTTACGTTATAAGTAGCTAATGCATAACTAGGCCGAATACGTCCACGACCTTTGGTTGATCACCGAACCGTCCATATGTGTTATGTGTTCATCATTGATTGTCTTTATGTGCAATGTTATTTAAATACATGACTTATTATTGTGAATAGCATGATTAATTGTAAATACTTGATCATGTGAAAATTGCCTAAATTTGGTAGTCAACGAAACTACCGAGCGAAATTACAGATTCGCCCGGTAGCAGGCTAGACTGATCAATGTGTCCGAGATCAGAGCCAGTTTCGCCAGCCAGCGAAACTGCCAGCGAAACTAGCCCCTGATATAAATAAACTTAATAAACCCTAGTAGCCTCATTTGCCTCATATCACAACAAACACACACACACTCTTTTCTCCTGGAGATTCTGGTCAGTCGAGGTTCACACCAAGTTGTCGAGATCTCAGCCTCAAACCATCATCTACTAAGCTAGGAGATCGAACCGTGAGTCCCAAAAACCTCCATTAAGTGTTTTATATGTGTTTTTTCTTAAAAAGCATGACCAAACCTTCACGATATTGCTTGATCTTCTGTATATATGCTTTAGGATGCTAGATCTGTAATAAAGTTGATAACTTTACGTGTGAAATCCATCCATATTAGAGATTTGTGCAAATTAGTTCATTTTAGGGTTTTGAACCTATTTTAGAGATTTGATGACAAAATGCATGTTAAACGTGTTAAAGTTGCTTGATTTATGTTGGTAAATGCCTATGGATGCTAGATAATGAATTGCATGTATGATCAGAAGCTGTTAGGTTGATTTTTAGGCAAATCCGTATGTTTTTCGCGACCAGCGAAACTGTGTGTTCTCTGGGCGAAACTCAGTAGCGAAATTATATCTCCTTCCAGCGACACTGACCAGCGAAACTATAGTGTCGCCGAGAACCTGACCAGACTAGCTCGAGCGAAACTATCGAGCGAAATACCTGAACGAAAGTTCAAACCAGTTTCCCTGCGAAACTAGGCTAGCGAAACTGCGTCAGCAGTTTCGGGCGAAACTAGCCTAGCGAAACTGTGTTACCGGGCATTGCCTAGCGAAAGTGCTGCCCGTGCACCTAGCGAAACTGCCTAGCGAAACTATGCTAGCGAAACTAAGGTTTGACCTAAAAACCAAACTTGTGAAATTTGCTTAAGTGTTATGCCATGACTTACATGATTATGCCATGATGAAACATGTTTGATTTCTGATTTATATGAACCCTTATCTATGATCAACCATTGGTGTCGTGTGTCGGTATGTCGAGTCATAGTTGCAACGTGCTATGTTATGGGCCATAGTGACGTTAAGTAAAGATTAGACACGAAACTAATACTTAAGACCTAAACGTGTTCTAGGTCTTCGTTAAACAACAATATTCGGATTACTTGAAGTGTAGCAGTGCAACCAAAGGTGAGTGTCACTAACCCGCTTACCGTGAGTCCGATGGGCCACACAGAATAACTTAACGAAAAACAATGCTGACAAACTCGAGAGTGCTAGGCACCTCACTGATAAACTTGAGAACTCGGGATGCTCGGCACCCACTTGATGAACTGAAGTGTTTTATGGGAACACTTGCGAATCCTGATCAAACTGCTTTTGAAACAAAACTGAAAACATTTTAATATGGCTAGTGTAGGTTAAAGTCTAAACCATATGATATCACATGTTTTCTAAGGATGCCATATAACTTAAAAGTCCTCAACTTAATTGTGCCATTAATTTGTGAAAGCGAGGGGATGTTGGGTAGATCTACTGGAGTTTGACAAACTCCGCCCCGTGGCACGGGAAGTGCACGGAGGAACAATATCAGCCTATTTGACCGTGGTCCCGAGAGGACACGGGGGAGGCAGAAACCGCGATGACTAGGTCCGCACTGTACGGGATGGCTTGGCCCCCACAAAATAAGTCAGCTTTGGTACAAACTTCCTTAGAGCATGGAACAACGGATTAGCTACCCGCGATATCGGTTGAGTCCTTTAACTTTACGGAACTAGTACATACCCGATGACGTGGTCACGGACAAACCATTTATAAACTGAGAATTAAATACGAGCATTGCTTTTCACAAATGAATATTTTGTAAGTACATTTTGATACGAACTATGATTATGAGACCGGGCCAATGCATGACAAGCCCACTGTGAACTCACCAACCGTTAGGTTGACACTTGCGTGGTTTAAACTTTTGCTGATCGCTAAGGAGTATCCGGAGCGGGTTGGCATGGCGCGTGAAGACCTTTATTTTAATTGAACTATTTTGGGAATTTAAAACAACATTTATGTAAGGCACGTGGTTAGTGCTAAAGACAATTAATTTTTCGCTGCGTATGGAATTAAAGACTTTGATTTCTATCTTGTGTTTGGACTAACCCTGATTCGTTTAGTATTTGTAACTATGGTTGTGGATCCTGGTCTAGTCGCGCCCCTTAACGGTATAAACTCCGTTAGTGGTATTTTGGGGGTGTGACAGAGATGTCCAACAAGATTCAGCACATTGCCGGTCTGTGATGTAAGAGACTTATCCAGATGTCAGTTTCTGAATTATGAAAATGATATATTGGCTGCAGTTTTCAAAGAGAAATTGATTGAAGAATGTCAAGGAAAGTTCCAATTTCTAACTCCTCAGAGACCAAGATTTGTTGAACATCCAACCGAAATCAATCCAAACACTGGAAAAGCCCTGGTCATTGTGAAGTATAAGAAGCCAGTTCAGATGAAGAAAGTTCCGTTGAAGAAGCTAGAACAAGATTTCATCAAAACACTGAAATGGTGGTATTATGATGAAGGTACTGGTGAAGCAGTGGTGGTAGTGAAGGACGAGAACAAAGTAGTCAGATTGTATGATCCGATGTGGCTTATCAATTTATCAAAGGATGACATAGACAAACTCTATAACAGCAACATTTTGTATAAGGCTGAACATGCTGAACAAGCCTTGCAATTTCAACAGGTGATCAGAGTATGTTTTGCGTTCGGGATTCATGCGGGGAATAATAGAAGACAACACTGGAAAGAGACTTGATCAAGAGCTTCTGAAGACTAGCACAAGACAATGGGGAGTTTGTAGAAGCATATATAGTTGTCTAGTGCTAGGTCTTGTATTTATAATGTTTTGTATAATCTGCTCTCAGCGGACCAGGGGCGGACCAGATGGTACGCCCGGACCATCTGGTACGCTGGTTAGTTGGTCCGCTGGCCAGATCTAGTATAAAAAGGTTTAGCTCGTTTAGAGGAGAGTAGTTGTGAGTTTGCGCTGTAAACTGTGTGTTTTGTAAGGTGAAACCTGTTTACTTTCTCTCTCTAAAGGTTGAGCAATAAAGAAGTGTTATTTACCTTGTTGTTTACCGAATTGAGATCGTCATGCACTAGCAAGACCATTCATGTGTTCTGCAATTGCTTAAATAGGTGTCATGCATCGTGATTATTATTATTGTATGCAATTACGTTGTTTATGATCAAGCCTCATGGTTATAGTTCATAGATACACTAAGGCCCATATAGCATCTAAATGCATACTAGCATGCGTGAGTTCATAGATAAATCAAGTATCGTGTTCATATATTGTATAATTGTTTATAAAAATAGTGGAAGCCCTTATAAATGCTAAAATTAGTTTTTCGAGTTAGGAGTTCCTGAATTCTGCATCTAGCAGAGTTTTACTTACATAATATACGGGATGCTACTAACCTTCATGATCTTTAACAAGAACAACACTGACGACACTCCCGGATATTGCAAGGTATAGGGATATTAGCTCCCCATCTTGAGGCTTCATTAGAAGAGGAGCTGATGATAGGAAAGTCTTTAAAGAGTTTTGCACCTCTTCGTGCCTTTCACTCCATTCAAAGGTTTTGTTCTTCCTCGGGATGTCGTAGAAATCCTAACTTTTTTCTGAGAATCTTGAGATGAATTTTTTAACTGCTGCTATCCTGCCCATTAATCTCTGCATATCCTTGATTGTTGATGGAGATTTAAAGTTCAGGATTGCTTTAATTTGTTACGGACTTGCTTTAATTCCTCTTTCAGTCACCATGTAACCCAGGAACTTTCCAGGCCAAACTCCAAAATGGCACTTAGAGGGATTCAGCTTCATGTTGTATTGGTTCAGGATATCGAAGGCAGTTTGAAGATCCCGAACATGATCCTTGGCCTTTTTGGACTTTACAACCATGTCATCAATGTATACTTCCATGGTGTCCCCAGTTGCTCTTTGAACATCTTGTTGACTAACCTTTGGTATGTGGCACCTGCATTTCTTAGTCCAAAGGGCATTGCAGTATAACAATAGATACCTTTTGGAGTCATGAAAGATGTACGCTCCTGATCAAATGGTTCCATTTGAATCTATTGGAATCCTGAAGAAGCGTCCATGAAAGTCATCATTTCGTGGTGTTGAGGCTAGATTATGAGGCTTGTAATATTAAATTAGTTGGGATGGGCTTAGAGGGTTTAATCAGCTTAGTGGACTAGTTTACTATTAGATATGGGCTTGGGCTTGGGTTTAAGATCCAAAAGGGCCCAATTGTAAACCCATTGGGGTGCCTATATAAACCCCAATGGTTCTCCTAGTTGATGGTTGCTGATTACGACTTTGAGAGGAGCCTCAAGGTGTTTACGATCGTAATCGTAATCGTAATCAAGAGAGAGAGAAGATAGTTCACGATTTTCCGTTTTGTACCCGACGAGTTCATCTTGTGTGCAAGATCAGGTTTTTATTGTTTAAATTCATCGTATTCTTAGTTTTCTTCTCATCTCCTTCTTGAATCACTAATCTAACCGGATTCCGCACTCTTAGATTAGTTAGATATCGTGAACGGTTGTTGATTCCGGACCAACAATTGGTATCAGAGCCAAGAATCAATGATTCGAGGTTCTCACGGTATTGGATTCAAGTGTTTTCTGGAAAAAGGTTCGATTTTTGAAGGTTTTGAAGGTCTTCTTGGGGTTTACGATCAGGCTGCTGCTGTGTTTGAGGGTTTACGATCTTTTTCTGGGTTTGTTTGGGTGTTTACGACTTCTTGTTCTTGAAGATCTTCATCGGAAACATGTTTACGAGTTCAAGCTGCGATTTTTGACTGTTTACGATTGGTTTCAGTCTGAAATAGTGTGTTTACGATCTGCTGGGATAGGAATCGGAGATTACGACATATTCTTACCGGAATCGGTGTTTACGATCCATTTCAATCAGAAACAGGTTTACGATCAGGTGATTACGATCAGCTTGTGTGTCATAATCATAAACAGGTGATTATGATCGTAAACAGGGATTACGATCGGAAACAGGGATTACGATCGGAAACAGGGTTTACGATCGAAAACTAGTTTGCGGCAAAAAGTCACTATTTCACACTTTCACGAAAACGGGCATAACTTTTGACTCGTTTGGAGTTAGAAGCTCAAATTTTAACACGACGTTCGTAACAACAAGCCCCAGAATTACCCCGGACTAACGTCCAGGGGAGCTCGTTTGGACCCCAAATTCCACTCCGAAGGCCTCCGTTTTTCAGTTTTAAGTTTTTGACACAATTCTTTGAATAGTACTTTTGCCGTTTTTGCTGATTCTTCAAAATCTTCAAAGGCTGCATATCTAAAGAAAGAAAATGAGTTCAGTGGTTGAAGAAAAGAATATAGTTGAGGATAAAGATGCTTTCGCATATGAAGTTGACAAAACTGAGATATGCCCCAATCCTACTTGTGCACGTTTAATTCTTGGACTTAGACAAATTTGTAAAAATTATGAGATAGAACTGTTTGAGATAAAATGCGAAAGGAGTTCATTCAGGGGTAGATGGCAAAAGAATGAGGACAAGGTAAAAGCTCAAAAAACTAGACATTGAGAAATATCGAAAGCTAGCAACGGAGAAGAATATTTTATATGATCGGGCTAGGATTGAGATATCTGAGCTGACACTGAAATTAACTGAACTGCAGCAAAAATATGATGAGCTGCAGGTCAAGTATGATTGCAATTAGGAAAGAAATCAGCGAATGCTCGATGCAGGGAAGGCATTGTCACGTGCTGTTGTGACCGGCCAAGTTGGGAAAGACACATCTGGGTTTGGGTCAGAAAAAACTGATAAATCTTTGGCAATGAACAGCATCATTCCTCCACCAATTCCCAAAGACATTATAGGAATACTTCTTAGTGAGGATCAAGTTGAACGAACCAAATATGATTATAAAGAAGCTGCTCCCTATTGATAGTGTCTTGATTGGAACTACACCATTGACTCAAGAGGAAATAGACAACGAGGCAAACATGACATATGGTGAAGGGAGAATAGAGGACGTATAAAGAGATGATGCTGAGTGCCAGGAGTATAACAGATGTCATAGCTCCAAGTCTGATGATGCTGGTACAAGTAAAAGTGGAGTTAATGATGTGACCAAGAATGAGGCCAAAGCTCCTGTGTCCGAGATAAAGCTGAAACAGTATCCTAAAATTGAGATTCCATACTTCAAGGTTCTTGATGAAGTGAAACGGGAAAAGGTGATCTTGACGACAAAGCCTGAGGGGAAGATCTTTGTGACATCTGGATCAATGTTTGACCAAGAACCAGATATTGGATATGACTTGCCATCCTTCTCCTCCAAGTTCAAGGGAATAACTGATGGAGTAATAAGTAAAGCTGAAGTTGAGAGGCCAAAGATCACCATCAAGCATCCGAGTATGAAACTAACAGCTGGAGTGAAGAATGAAAAACTCAAGGGAGTAGCTGTGTCTCCCATTTCTTCAGTTGGAACATGCAGTTGCCGTTGTAATTGCAAGAATGGTGCTTCAACGTCAAAGAATCAAGGAAGCACAAAGAAAGTAAAGACAGGTTCGACACAGGCTTCGACAAACCAGCAAAAAGTCAAATCTGAAGCTGCAGTCAAACGAAAGAAGTAGACACAAGGCAAACCAGCTCCATATCAGCCACCAAAGACAAATGGGTACATGTCTGACTTCTATCTAAAGAAGCAGACTTGTTTTAATTGTGGCATCGCTGGTCATATTGCTAGAAACTGTCTTTATCGCCCTTATGAACCCTATTATCCGAAAACTCAAAGGGTTTCATCTCAGAAGTCTGTGAAGTCTAAGCTGATGATGGTGCAGAAACCTAAGGCAATGAAGACTGTTACTCCTAAGGTTAAACCCTCTGATCAAAATTGGGGTGCTGCCAAAGCTGAAAGAAAATCTTTAAATCAAAACAACAGCTTTCCAAGTTACCAAAATTTTCAGAAAAAAGGTGATGAAACCATTTTCAAAGCAATCAAACCTTGAAAAACCCAAAGTTACCCCTCCCAAGGTAACTAAAGTTGTTTTGAAAAATGAATCTAAAACGAAGAAGGTTGAAATACCTGAAGTCACAACTCCAAAGGTGACTAAAACAAATGTTAAATCACCCGGAACTTGGAAACCAAAAATCAAGGCAGTTCCATCCCAACATCCTGATTTTTCAAAGGGGATGTTCTTACAAGAAGTATCCTTTATTGATTCCTCAGGTGTACCCAGAAAAATAACGGCCTGGGATCCATTAGCTAACTAATCTCTCACTCTGTGCAGGAACGATCAAGGAGGATTATCACTAACGCTTTTATTACTAATTTGTTTGTTGATAAGTGATTGTTTCAGGCACAGTTTAGGAGACGTATCTTCATGTCATGTCAAGTAATCTATACAATGGAAGGTATGTCTCTTTGAGAGGTAAAATGTCAAAATCATCATGAAAGGTACTGTTCTTAATTTGGTTGTTTGAATGATGAGGCAGCAAAGGGTCTTTTGAGTCAAACCTATTTCATTAAAGTTTCAATTAAGCTGTTGATTGATTATGGGTTTGACTTCAAATGCAATGAAGTGTGCATGTCATGAAACCCAATTTTCTAAAATTTTAAAATCATTACTTTGAAAGTTAGCTTGGCCAGATATCTTCAAAATTTTGTGTCTTGTTCTTTTAAGTGTGTTTGTGTGTTATATTTTTTGTTTAAAAAAAAAAAACTGAAAAATGATGTTCACAAGATTGTGACATTAAAAATTCAAAAAGCAAGGGGAAGAAATGTAAAGATGAAGAAAAGGTTGACCCCTCAAAAATAGTGTGCTTTTCAATTTTTAATTGTTTGTGTCTTGTTTTTGAGAAGTTTAGGGGAAGTAAAATGAATGTCCGGGTTGGAGATGGCTGACACGCGTAAGGCGGAAGTGAAAGGCAAGCTCCACGGTGATATGCTCGGTAGGCTCGACCTAAACTTATGACCTCCAATGAAAGTGCAGTGAACTTAAAAGATATATATGTTTAGTTTCCCATCCCAGGTTGCATGGTTTAAAAGACTGAGTCCCGGCAAAAATGGGTTGAGAGTGGTAATTACCTAGTATTCACTCTCTCACACGCCATGTCTCTGCTGTCATGACTAGACCACATAAGAAAAAGAAAAGAAAGAAAAAAAAAATGAAAAAGAAATGAAAAAGAAAAGAAAAAGAAAAGAAAAAGAAAAGAAAATGAAAAATAATCATCCAGTTCGGTCTTCTTTGCGTGCTTATGCGGCCGACCTGATCACCGACTGATGATTAATGAAATAAGTGGTAGTCATAACGGTGTTGCATGGTTCCTCAAGTTGGGGGTTTGTGAATCCTCAATAAACTCTGAGGTTGGGTAGGTTTTGCTGTGTACGCTTGGGTGTGGGGACAATTAAACATGATGGTAATATTGTACTATATTAAACATGACGCATTCGGTTGGGATTAAACGGGTTTGAGTTTAAAGCGGACAAACATACCGGCAATCACCTGGACTAGTTGAGTAACTGAAGCTGAAAAGGGTTCCTCAGTCAGATTCATACGGTTTGATCCCTTGTAAACTTTCTCATGTTTGGTTTGGTAAGTATTTGTTTAGTTTATATCTTTCGTGTGTGAGTCGTTAAGTTCTTTTTGGTGTGTTTTTGTCTTGGCCATGTTAATTTGAGAAGTCAAAATGTGTTTTTCATGGGTTTTAATGCATGACAATATGCCCCCGACAGATCTTGCCAAATTTTTAGGGGAAGGAGTATGGGATAATAAGTATTATCCGAAAAGACTTCCATAATACATAGTATCCGAAGGGAACTCGAGAATAATATGCATTATCTCAGGGGAAGTCCTTGGCTGAAGGGAAGTTTTCAGCTAAGGGGAAGTCTTTAGAGGTCTTGGGTTCAGGGGAAGTTTTATAGAAAACCCGCAATCTATATTAGGGTTTTTGGTTAAAATTATATTAATTTGAATCAACTAAACAGATGATAATTATCCTCTTACCCAAAGACCAGTCATCAAATGTCTGGTGGAGTATATTTTTTTCAAATGTGTGTCAGACAGGTTGATGAGAGAAAGATGCTGCTGCTGCTCAAAGTTAAAGAACCAGCCGTACAAGACTTCCATCTGGAAAATCAACTATTCAGGGGAAGTTGTTGGTGTCTTTACAAGTTTCCAAAAGCTTCAAAAGTTTTTCAAAGAAAATGCTCACAAGTTTAGGGGAAGCTGAAGATTTCAAGTCGATCTTTGATGAAGAAAATGATGCAGAGAGCAGTCAGAGATCATGAAGACCCAAGATCAACAACCAAGTTCTTCAAAGTTAGAGGTGTTCAAACTTTTTACCCTCTAATTTTTGGAGATTCAAGACAGTTACCGAAGATTCAGCAAGAACCAGTTCTTTCAAAAGAAGCAAGTCAATGAGAATCCTCCATCTCATTAACTTGTTCATTTCAAGAAGTTCTAGCTGATGCTGATCAATAGGAAGTCCCAAGTGCCCGTCATGAAACTCACTGAAGATTTCTTCGGAAAGAATCTTCATCAACATCTTTGCCAGCCAGTCAAGAAGAAGAATTTCAGAGATTGAAGACATTTAATATCACAAGCCTAGGGGAAGATTGTTGAGGCTAGATTATGAGGCTTGTAATATTAAATTAGTTGGGATGGGCTTAGAGGGTTTAATTAGCTTAGTGGACTAGTTTACTATTAGATATGGGCTTGGGCTTGGGTTTAAGATCCAAAAGGGCCCAATTGTAAACCCATTGGGGTACCTATATAAACCCCAATGGTTCTCCTAGTTGATGGTTGCTGATTACGACTTTGAGAGGAGCCTCAAGGTGTTTACGATCGTAATCGTAATCGTAATCAAGAGAGAGAGAAGATAGTTTACGATTTTCTGTTTTGTACCCGACGAGTTCATCTTGTGTGCAAGATCAAGTTTTTATTGTTTATATTCATCGTATTCTTAGTTTTCTTCTCATCTCCTTCTTGAATCACTAACCAAACCGGATTCCGCACGCTTAGATTAGTTAGATATCGTGAACGGTTATTGATTCCAGACCAACACGTGGCCAACCATTGCATCTACCATTGAGTAATGTGTGGAAATGGAAAGGTGTCCTTAGGACAGGATTTGTTTAAGTCCGTGTAGTCTACACATACTCTCTATTTCCTATTTTTCTTCTGCACCACGACTACATTGGCCAGCCACTTGGGATACTTGACTTCCCTGATCATCTTGGTCTTGAGCAGTTTGTTAACTTCCTCTTCAATTATAATGTGGTTTCTAGGTGAAATTCCTTCTTTTTTTATGTATAGTCCTGAAAGAGTTATCTAAACCAAGTTTATGAGTGATAATGTGTTTAAGGATACCCGTCATCTCTTCATGTTTCCAAGCAAAGGTTGAAGTTCTGGATTTCATAAGCTGGATGACCTTCTGCTCGATATCCTCAAGGATGTCGGTCCCTATCAGCACTTTAACTTTAGGATCCTCAAGATTCAATTTCACTTCTTCAACTTCAAGTTCCCTGTTTTCCTGGACGTCAAGTGGATGTTTTTGTAATTGTTATGCTGGTCTTGATTTTGTTATACTCTTCATTGATGATGAATAGCAGTTCTTGGCTTCCTGCTGGTCGCTTTCTATTCTAACAACTCCCCAAGGTGTAGGAAGCTTGATACATTAGTGATAAGTTGAAGGTACAACTTTTATCTCGTGTATCAACATCTTGATATCCCTAACTTTGCTTTTGGTTTCTCCACTGAATCCGACTAACACAGAGTATCTGGGAATGATGTCGATCTCTCAAATGTTTATCTTCTTAAGTACATCAAGTTGGATTTTGTTGACTGAGCTTCCATTGTCTATTAGGTTCCTGCGAACAAAGTGATTACTGATATATAGAGTTACTACTAGGCTGTCAAGGTGAGGATCCTTAATGTTGCATCGATTGGACTCGTCAAACAACATCACTTTATCCTCACTCAATCTTGATGTCCGGATAGGTTTGTCACCCTGTTCAGACTTAGCCTCTTTAGCATGCTTCTTTGCTGATGAGTATGAGGTCCCACAAATTTCTGAACCTCCTGAGATGAAATTGATGATCTTGGCATCCGAGGTGGAGATGCCGCTCTCTTTGGGGGATTTTTCTGGCTCCTCGATCTTGCTCTTCTTTCCGCCCAGCAGCTCTTTGAGATGCCCCTTGCTAAGCAGGTAGCTGATTTCTTTCCTGAGTGATATGCATTCATCAGTTAGGTGTCCAAAATATTCATAATATGCACACCATTTTGATTTGTCTTTCCACGATCCCTGTTTGTCATTTTTTTCTGAGGCACCTGGCTATTTCACCTAAGTCCTACATAGCACACATTAAACCACCAATGTCAATAGAAAAACAATAGTCAGATACTTTAGGATATTCTTTATCATCATCGTCTTCTTCCATAGCGTTGATTCTTTGGTTATCATGCTTTGAATAAGGTCGAGATCTGTACTATTTTCCAGGAGATTCTGATTTCTTAGCGTTGGGGTCATACTTAGGGATATCAAGTCTTTGGTGAACCCTTTTGTCATCTTCCAGATGAATGAACCTTAGGGCCCTGCTACGTACCTCGTCTAGGTTCCTACAAGGAGTCATAACAAGGTCATCATAAAAACGGGAATCCTTACTTAGTCCCATCTTGAATGCCTCAACGGCGGCTACCATATCGAGATGAGAAATCTCCAAGGATTCTCCCCCAAATCTGGCAACATAAACCCTGAGCGGCTCATCAGGCTTCTGAACCACTCTGTACAAGTCACCTGTCAATTTCTCAAAAGTTCTGCTGTAAGAAAATTGATTATTAAAAAAATTAACCAAATGAGAAAATGAAGTAATAGTGTTAAGAGGGGTACTCAGTAACCATTTCATGGCTGGTCCTGTTAAGGTTGAGCAAAAGCCTTTTCATAAGCAGGCTTCTTTGATATTGACGGGAATTGGATTAATCTCCATTCCCTCTCTTTAATGAGCCACATGCTTTATGAGATCCGTAGTTCCATCATATAGTTTCATTCTGGGAGTCTAAAATCGTTTCAGGATCTCAACGTCACAAATGGGCCATGCAAATCTTGAAATCTTGTGGCTTTCTAGGGGTACTTTGGGATTGGCCTAATTACCCCAGGAACACTGGAGATCATGTCTTCTAGCTTCTATAGCTCCCTAGCTAGATTTTGGTTGATCACTTTATCTTGCAAAGTATTTTGGTTAGAAATAATAGGTATATCATTAGATACATTACCGATCCGTGGATCCTAAATCCGGATTCTAGGGCCGTATCTAAGATTCATAGGTACGGTAGGCTCAGTTGTTGTAGCAGTTTGCATAGGGATATAATCTCTCTGATGTCCGTCTGAGGATCCTGCTTGGAATATCCCTGCGGAAACAGAAGGGTTAGAATATAAATATCCCTAGGGATCTTGCATGAGGATCTCGAACGGGTCAGGATCACTAGAGATGATTGACTTGTAAATCCATGTGAGCACAGAATATGAGGATTCTGAAGGTGTGACTTCGAGGATTCCAGAAGGTGTGCCCCCGAGTATCCCGAGTCAAACTGCATAGGGGACTTCTCGTATTGGGAAGCCAGGGATCTTGATGTGACGGTTGCTGCCGTGTTCCGGTTCATCACTATTGAGGATCTTGGGTGTTGATGCTGGTGACCTGAAGATCCCAAAGAGCCAAAATCAAGGGACCTATGGAACAATGGGCTATGGTCTTCCACAGGCCTCTTTGATTTCTTGAGCTCTTCAATATCGTTCATAATTGTCTGATTTGTCTTTGCTTGCTGATCCATTTGGTTCTTCGCCTGTTTAAACAAAGCAAAGATGTCACCGTTAGTAATAACGTGATCGAGTGACTGAACCTGTGATCCTGAGATTGTCGGATAATCTGGTTCTTCTGACGTCCATCAGTCTTCTTTTGGTTTCCTAGAAGAGGAGGAAGATCGAGATATGGGACAGGGTTGGATGATGGAGCAGGACATGAAAAAGATTTCAATTGGGTCGACATTCTTTGAATTGGAAATGAATGAAAGTACGGATCTTTAGGAATTTTGATCATATTAAAGCACCACTTTCCCCATGGTGCTTGATCAAGATGATGATGAAAATGTAAATTGAGTTCAGTGACACAAGGATGTAACAAGGGAAAATCCGGATTCCTGTGAGTTTCCTCTAAGGATACTAGCAAAAAACCTCAGGAGCCGGCCTGAAGAGCCTGCTACCTAGCTATATTATTGCACGAAAAAGATTGATTACAGGGTTGAGCAACTGTGATCGATTGGCTAAGTGTTACAGAGAATATTTTTAACTGCTAGAGTGAGTATGAGAGCTTGTGTGTGTTCTTAAGTCGATCGCATTGCTGATTAAATAACAATAACTGCCTAACTAACTGCCTGAGATTCCAGGAGGATTCCTAGATACTCAAAGTGAACGTTGAGCTCCACTTGACCATTTTTAACAACCATGTCCGGGTCTTCAGGGTTTGCTACGTGTGCACGTGTTCAATTACCTACAAAATAACAACCCACATGGCAAAATAAAAAGGGTTAGCAAAATATTAAAAAAACGTAACTTTTTTTTTGTGTGATGCACATGTGCATCATATAATTAAAAAGTTATAAAATGTTATTTTTTTCTTTAAATCTAAAGATAACACAACTATAAGATTTAAGGTATAATTTATTTTTAAACCTATTAATGTATACCACATGTATGAGGTTTTTTTTGTGTGATGCACATGTGCATCATTCAATAAAAACGCAAAAAAAAAATGATGAAAATATATGACATAAAAAATAAAAAAGCGTTGAAATTTTTAAAATTTTTATAGGATTAAAGATAACATAATTATAAGACTTTTGTGGAATTTTTTTAAAAAATATTAACGTTTGAAAAAGTTATGTAGGTTTTAAGATTTGTTTACGCAGTACTCACAAAAAGGGTGTTTTCGCAGGATCCTTCCCTATATATATATGTATATATATATATATATATATATATATATATATATATATATATATATATATACTAGTCGTGTGCCTCCGCGTTGCGGCGGCGACAATGTATAGCGTGTTATTCGTCTTCTGTTCGCGCGTAGGTCGAGAACTGGTTAGGAACCAACATGACCCTCTAACTTGGGATCAATTTCTAGGTTGGAAACCAGTTTGGCCGTCTTTTTAAAGTTTTAAGGGGTAACAAAAAAATCATTTATATTAGAATATACAATAAAATATTTTTAGTTTTCTACTTTAAAATTAAAAGACATCTTTTATTTGCATTATTCCTTCTTTTCATTAATAATTCAAAGACATTTTTTATTTACATCTTATTCCTTGTTTCGTTTTATAATTCCATTAAGATTATTAATATTATATTTCTGTTTCTAGTTTGATGCCTGTAATTAATATCAAATTTGCCCTAGATGACCGACGCCCACGTGTAAAAGACATTCTGTTGCTATTCCGCCATTTTACTCCATGTTGTATCTATGCTTAATTTCCATCCTAAAAGAAACTCGACTGTTTAATCAATTCCCCCCACCCCATGAAATGAAAGTTTCCCATGTTATCCACACCACGAAAGAAAGAGATATACACGAATTGATGTTTTTAACAGCCATTAATACACCAACCTTCATTTAATGTTTATTTAGAAGTCTATACTTCGAGACTATGGCAAGTCCTCATGTTTTTTTTAACAACATAAATAGAGCTAGAAAGAGCTAGCTAAAGGCTAGCAAAAATACATAGTCTTCAAAACAGGAAACATAACAACAGCACCAATACAACACTAAAACAAAACCAACATAAAACCCACATGGAACTACATAACAACAAAGTAACTAACATCCTTGGTATAAGACCGCTTAAAACTGCTTGAGCGTGTGGATCTTCTACTTAGTCGTATTGAAATCAATGTATAACGAGTAAAACACAAAGAGTAAATACAAATAAGCTTTGTATTAACCACAGAGACCACAGAGTACACAGAGATATAATCTGATTAAAAGCTCTAAGACCGTTATAGAAAACAACACAAGACTCACTATTTATAGAGCTGAAATACAACTGGCCGAACCTCAAGTTCGGACACACGTTCGGATCTGTCTGAACTCCAGGTTCGCTGGGAGTTCGGACCTCAGCTACTTTGTAAGATTTGTCTTGTATTCAATACTTCACATGACGATCAAGAACCACGTATCAACAAACTCCCCCTCAGCATGTGCGGTATCATCTCCTCAATTAAAACGTGTATCTTGTATCTTCAATCAAACTCTTTCTCGATCTTGACGATGAGTTCAATCTTGAATACTTGATATTGCATCGTGTGTAAACTCTTTATCCTCAGAAGAATTGAAGTTGTGATGATCTCTTTCAGCTTAAAAAACCTGCCAACATAAATAATCTTGGCACAAAACGTCTCTTCGAGACTCCAAGACATTTTGATTTTGAAATAGATTTCGTATTTCGTGTTGATCAATCGAAAACAAATCTGAAACAAAATCTTTTTGACTTTCAGAAACTTTAAATCAAAACACACCTAAAACCTTTTTGGTACTTTCTGATAAGAAAAATGAATGCGTAACAGAAACAGACACTATTTTTGTCTTTTGTGAGAAAGATCACAACTTGGGATCATATTTCATAACATGCTGAACTACACTTCAATTTCAATTATTGAAGCACATAAGCCATGCCGATTGCAAATATAATTTGTCCAACTTTAAACTCAGGCAGAATCATACTCATAACATCTGGATATGTTAAGATATTGATTAGTTTTGCATTGATCAGTGTACCCCACACTATCAGACATACTCAGATATGCTTTTGTTTATCACATTTTATGATTTCATTTGTCATTTTAATCACATAATGATTGTAAGCATGATATAGTCAACTGTGTTCCATGCAAAAAAGAAATAAGAACGTTAAATCGTCTACCTTAAGGTCGATCTTTCGATACGCAGATAAGGCCTCGGATTTAACAAAATAAGAAAATAAAACAAGTTGAAATTGTATAATTCAACAACAATCAGGTCGGTACTCCCGTACACGCAGAGAAAGTCCGATGAGTTATACGAAACACCAAAGAAAATAAAGCAGAACGTCAAACGAATAATGATCAGGTCGGTCTTTCGATACACAGAGAAAGTCCGATCGTTTGACAAAATAAAGAAAATCAAACAGGTTTAAATCTTTACAAAGTGAACACATGTATACACAGCGACTTCTCATTTTATTTTTCACATATCTTCTCTTGATATATCATGAGATATGCATCAAGATGTTGTCCACTAGGTCAAGCAACAGATTTAGTGTATATCACATTTGTATACTTTCTGATTTTCCGAGCCTACCTTACACATCGATCAAATGATCTTATGGCTTTTTCATCTACCTTATCCATGAGTCAAACAATGTCAACCAATGTACCATCATTTCTCAATCATGTCGGATACAATTTCTCATTTTTCAAATTTTTTGGCTTTTTGCATTTTTCAATGTTTTTGTCTTTTCGAAATTTCTCCCCCAAAAAATGAGAACTCTATTTATAGATTTTCAGTTTTAACAATTGAAAAACAACACATTGTTTATTTGTATTTTTGTAAAAACAAACCCCCCTCAGAATTAGATGGAGTGAAAAAAAACAACTAAAAAATTGAGCAACCAACACGAATACTGGCAGGGAAACCTTTTTTGAAAAACAAAGTTTGATTTTGAAATTTAGTTTAAGTTAGCACAGATATTTCACAATTAGCAATTTTCCAATCACTGAAAGGTCTTCCTGAAATACCTCTGTGACACCAAATAAAACATTAGTCGCGCTGGGATCGACCCGATTCAACAGCGGCAGGTCGCCCGGTGTCTTCCACATAGTCTTTGTTGGCCGAGGAAACAACTTTCGGTTTCCAAATTTTAAAAGTTTTAATTTTTGATCAGAACCTGAATCAGATTCAACCGACGAACTTGGTGTAGACCAAGACGATTGACGGGTTGATTTAAACTTTGGGGACCATGGTTCATAAAAAATTTAACCTTTGTTATCCACATATTTTACAGTTTTGTGGATATATGCATTCGTCGGACAATCAACAGCTAGATGTCCTGGTTGACGACATACATAACATAGTCGTTCTCTAAAAATACTTGAAAATTGTTTTGACTTTGAAAAACCAGATGAATGTTCAGAATTAATGTTATCAAAGAAACCATCAGAAGAATCATACCTAGGAGATAGACTCCTTGTAGATGACGATCCTCCAGAATAATAAGAAAGTTCCTTCTAAGGTGATAACTTATTTGCAACTTTTGCTTTAAGAACCTTTGCAGCTTTCACCGGTTTTTGAGCTTGAACCAGTTCTTCCTTCACTTCATAGCCCAAACCTTTGTGTTTATAACCTGAAACCTTTGAAGAATTTGAAGAAGAACCCGAAGCTTTTCTTGACTTAGAAGACTAGTGAATTTGGCTTTGATATCCTTTAGCTTGTTCTTCTCAATCAAACCTTTTTCTTCTTCAGTAGCAGATGAAGAACTCGAAACAACCTTATCAAATACGTGTTCATTTTTTAGAAACACAGACTTTGAAACAAATTTTGGAGCGTCACCCAAAGGCTTCTCCTTCTTCTTAGATTTGGAATTGTTCTTCTTGGGTGGAGTAGAAAATTTTGAATAATCATTTAATTCAGCTTCTGGATCAATTTGAGCAGAAGTAACTTCAATCAAATCCACTGGTTGAGGAACCGAATGAACATCCTTCTTCTGAGAACTTTCTGAACTCTGATCCTGTTTGTATAAGAAGTTTAGCAATGTCGGAGACAAATTGCAATTCTTCACTTGTCTTTTTAGCTCTAAAATTTCCAATTTCAAATCATTGATCTTTTGTTGAGACTCAAACACCTCTTTCTGTGACTTGATGAATTTTTCTTTGAGATCATCATATTCATAAGTTTGTAACTTTCGAATCTCACATTCTGCATATAATTCTTCAAGAACATTCTCACTCTTTTGCTTATAGATCTCAACATTCTTAGTTAAAACTTCATTCTTGTCTTTGTAAAGAACATTCTCATCTTGAAGCATAGAAATCTTGTTTTGAAGCTTCTAAACAGTAACAACAGTTTTAGCAATAAGAGCAGTAGCTTCCTTATACTTTAGTTGAACCGGATAACTTTTCTCAAACAAATTCTCAAAATCTTGAGCTGCGTCTAAAGCTTCAGCTTTAGCTTTTTCACATTCTTCAGCCAATTGAGCCTTTTCATTCAAAATATCTTCATGAACATGAACCAACTCATAATACTTATTTTGAAAATCTTCTAACTCTTTCTTGAACACCACAATCTCTTCAGTTGACATTTGACAACTTTGTTCAACACCCGCAACCTCCTGAAGTAACTTTTTACATTTAAGACATTCAAATGCGTCAACTTTTGAACTATCGGAAACTTTGAGCAGATCATCTTGAGCCAAAGATGCACTCGAATACGAATCAGAATCAGTCAGAAAACTGTCATCATCAGCATGACGAGCAGTCAAAGCAATTGAGATTGGAACATGATTCTTTCTAGCCGTCAAATCTGCATTCCAGGTAAATTCATCTGGATGCCAAAATGTTTCTGTCACATTATTAGCAAAAGAAACTGATTTCTTCTCAACTTTATCTGCTTCGTTTGATGGATGAAATACTAAATGTGCATGTTAACCAGCTTTTAATTTACTCTCAACAGAACTTGGACATTCTCGTGCAAAATGACCATAATTGGAGCACTTATAACATTTCACCTTTGACTTATCCAAACCAATCTTACCATCCTAATTCAATCTCTTCTTTCCTGATCGGTTGAAAAATTTCATCGTTCTTCGAACCAACATTGCATACTGCCAATTTAGATCCATTTCCTCCAAATGATCATAATCAATTTGATCATAATCTTCATTTGCCAATTCAGCATTATTCACAGCACCAGTGATAACTCCAAAATATGAAGATACTAATGCAGACATCAAAGCATTATAATCATCGATAGTTTGAACATACAACGAATGCACTATGAGTTGAAGAACTAGGAATCAAAATAGTACAACCAGCAGAAGAATAACTTGGAATTTCAAATTTACCTGCAATAAATGTTGTAGGGGGTGCAGAACTAAGAATATTAGATTTTCCAGCATTCAAAGTTGAATCATTATTACCATAATACACTGCAGGATTTTGAACTTGCTCGGGAAGTGACTTGTTCACCATTAACTCCATATCCCTAGCTTGAATTCTTTGAACCAGATCATTAAATGACAATTTTGAATAATCTTTATCATGTGAGACCATCATCACATAATTCTCCCATTTCTCTAGTAGAGCTTCCATGATCTTGTCTTTCTTATCAGCTTCATCCTTTGTAAGATTCACCAATTTCATTTCAGTCATTAAATGAGTAACCTTGCAATCAGATTTGGAATTGATTCATTTTGATAATGTTTGAAACTTATGTTTTGCAAAACACATAGGTTTTCCTTTACGTTTTGGGTCATTTTGTGAGTCTTTTGAGTCGTTTTCCATAGGCTTTTTAGTTGTTTTTTAGTATTAGTGTCTTAATGTGTGTTTTGTGCTAAATTTGCAGTTTAGTGCAGTTGTGAGAGAAAACGAGCATTGGAGAAGAATTGAAGATCAAAAAGCAATTAAGTGCTGAAGATCAAGCACTAGGCGTATCGCCTAGTGCCCCTGAAGATGCAAGCGATACGCGCGTACCTACAAAGTCAAAGGCGGCGTAATTTTTGTTGACCCGACTAATCTGTCGCGTAGTGGCTCCAGGCGTATCGCCTGCTACTCAAGGTTCCTCCAAGCGATACGCTTGGAGGCTTAAGTTCCGGAAACCCTAATTTTTCAATTATAAATATAACTTAGAGGGTTCCAGTCGAGGGATCTTGCTTGCTGCCGTATCTTAGAGTTCAAGGAGACGAATTCGAAGCTGGTGATCAATAGAGAAGCATCTGGAGAGGCTAGATTGAAGTATTCGACATCAATTCGACTTTCCGGGTTTTGTCTACTTTAATTTCGTTCTTATTTTTCTAGACCAGACTTGTTCATGACTCAAGTTACTGTTTTTAATTATATTCAGGACATGTTTACGATTCTTGGCTAAGCCAATTACATTACCTAGGCTATTTGATGAATAATTGATAACTTCGACTTGCTCGGTTTGTGAATTCTTATGTACGGATTGATATTCTAGTAAAAGTTTCTATCTTTCTGATTTGATGCGTATGAATATAGATTTTAGTCTTTAAATTAATTGAATATTCCTCTTGTTACCCTTTGAATGTCTTTTAGTTTAGGGTTGCATGCTAGATTTCCTACTGTGTGTTTGCGATTAGTTGATGGTTTAGGAGACGTCCAACACCATAGGAATTGCTTTTGATCTATAGGTTGATTTCTGCGTTTTGCTAGACTTAGACAAGACGGAAGGTGATAGGGCTATTGGGTAGTCGGTTGTGTTAGGGTTTTAGGTCAAATTTCCTCGGGAGAGGGATTCCCTAGTAACGTTAGCATCTCTGTTATTCCATGTCATTTTGGTAGATAGAAACCACTCCTCTCATCTATTAGGTGTTTGGGATAGGAACAAGCTGGAAGGTGACCTATTCGATCGAGTACTAGAGTATCCATTAGGGACAAGCCGGGAGGTGACCTAATCCAATCAGTGTGCATCTTCAGTTCTTAGGATTGCCTATTGCGTCACACCCGGAGAGTGATTTGGGGTCCATTAGGGTTTTCTCAGAATTAGCATAAAGATCCTGATTCCGTCATAGTTTTCATTAACCGAGTGAAGTCGTGAGTATCAATTAGGATTCCCAGCCTAGGTAGTGTTATTTCTCATATCTGGTTCCATCTTTGAATTCTGAGTTTCGGTAAGTAATTTCCATTTTTAGCAGCTTCCTATTTTTAGTACTTCCCATTTTTAGTAAGTTTTAGTTATTAGTTAATTTTAGTTAATTAATCAATTTTTCAATAAAAAAATCCAATTTTCACCAATTAATCAGTATTTCTACATTTCTTAGTTAGTTTTGTGTTTCATTAGTGTCTCTAGGGTTTGACCTCGGTTTGCCGATAACTATTCTACATTCGATAGGTTCGCTTGCCTGTTGAGTCAGTCTAGTTTAGGTTAATTGGGTTTAATTTAGTGTGTCTAGGTCTAGGATAATTCAGTTTATTTTTATAGATCGATTTTTGCACATCAAGTTTTTAGCGCCGTTGCCGGGGACACTTGGTAATAGCGAAATTAACTTTGATTTTTAGATTAGGATTAATTGTGTTCTTTTCTTTTTCTTTGCGTGCTTAGTTAATTTAAGTTTAATTTGTGCCTTAGGTTTTAATTGTGTCTTTACTTTATTTTCTACCTTATTTCGTGTGCCTTAGTTAAATTAGGTTTAATTATTTTCCTTGTGTGCTTTTCTAGTTTATGCCCCAAACCCGTTCCAAAGGTCCGCCTGAGTTTTTTGCTACGTCTGAACCCGAGAGAGATATCCACGGGCGCATTCGTGAGCTTCGTGAGAAACTGAGAGCCATTCGCGATAGTAAGGTACACACCCCTAAAACCGTTTCTCGTTTACTTCCGCCCATTCCATTTCCTGATTTGAATATGGCTGCTAGACGTACTGTTCACGAGATAGCTAGTGACGGAGTAGTAAACGCTAGATTTTCCATTGCACCAACCACCATTGCTAACACTGCCAACTAGCAAATCCCATCTCATGTTCTGAACACCTTGACTCAAACCATTCAATTCCATGGCCTAGACGAGGAGGACACACCTGCTCATTTGTCTCGATTCGTGCGTATTTGTGCCACTTTTGGTCTCAATGGCGTTCAACCAGAAATCATTTACCTTTTCTTATTCCCATTTTCGCTCACCGCCCATGATGTCCAGTGTCTTGAAACCTTGCCCGCTAACTCGATTGCCACTTGGGATGATCTTCAACAAAAATTCCTGAAAAAATATCACTCGCCCGCAAAACCGCACGTATTAGGGAGCAAATTCACTCTTTTCGCATGGACCCCGACGAGCCATACTACCTCGTGTACGAGCGTTTAACACCCTCTTGAGTAAATGTCCACAACATGGTTTGACCGACTGGGCCATAATCGAAAAATTCTATAACGGTCTTACCTACGAGACGCAAAAACAATTCAATATTTCTGTGAGGGGCCACATGATGGATAAGCTGAGCATAGACGAGTGCAAGAGCCTGTTCGAGAGTTCTGCCTTAGCCGAGCAGCAGAACCCCAGTGATCGTAGGGCCACTTTAGGTCCAACAAACCCTTCACTTTCTACATCCCGGAGGGTTCACCACGTGAGTTCTGACACTGTTACCCAGGCGCAATTTGATGCCCTGCAGAAACAAATCAACGACCTTAAACTCCAATAGCATGTGAAATGTGAGTTATGTCGTGGAGGTCATGACACCATCGACTATCACTTGCCGCCCAGGAGTAGGTGGATTTCATTTCTAACTAAAAGCAGTTCGGTAACTCTTTTCAGTCGGGGTGGAAGACCAACCCAAATTCTGGTTGGCGGGGTGGCGCGAACCTTTCGGGTTTTCAATCGCATCAAAACCAGGATGGCGGGGGTGATGTAGGGTCAAACATGAAGAAGATTGAGGAGATGCTGGCTGCGCAAATACATGTGCTAAATCAGATCGTGAATTGAGATCAGGAGACGCAGCAGAAGTTGAAGGAACACGACACACTCTTTAGGAGCCTGTAAGGTTATAATTTGTGGCTTGTGTATTAAATCATCACTTGGCAGATTATTTTGAAGGCCTATGCATATGAATAGGTGTAAAATAGTTGGGTTTTCATTGTATTGGGTCATTGGGCCATTTTGGACATGTTAGGGCCCAATTAGAAAGAGTTTAAGGGGTGTTTAGTGGGCCTGTTTAGGTAAATCCGAAAATTAGGTTTAAGATTTGTTTATCTATATAAACAAACCTTAATACCCATATTAGGTGCTAGCCAGTTGAGAGAGACTAAGGAGGCTTTTCGGGTGTACCAGACGAGTTCTTTAGTGAATCGTGTGCATCGTTTTACAGGTTAATCGTTTTTAGTATTATTGTGTTTATTTCGATTTGTGTTTCTTCTTTATAATCTTGAATCATCCGATTGCTTGTATTCCGCACTCGTAATCGGTAGAGATATCGTGTTTGGTTGTTAAATCGATCCTTACAATTGGTATCAGAGCCAAGAAATGATTGTTTCGAGGCTCTCACGATATCCGATTCAAAATTTCTTGTGTTTTTCGGGTGGTCCTTGAGTGATTTTGCATTATTTTTGGTTTTGTTTTTCGAGTTGTGTTTGGTTTACGCCTCTAGATAAGTTTTCACAGTCTAAGTTTGGTTGGTACTCGGTTAATTGTGGCTAGATTTTACGGATTCAAACTGGTCGGGATTGATTGCAGTTTATGAGATTTTTTTTGAAAGTTCGCAAAATCCATTTTATTGAGTTTTGATGATCGTCATTCTTCGTTGATTCGGGTTCATCTATTTTTCGTGTTTTAAGTTGTCGCAAAATCAAGTTTAGTTTGAATCTGACATATTTATTTGCCGATTTTTGATTAAAACAAATTATTTAGGGGCAGAATTATTTCCACTTCATCCAAAGTTTTAAGTGGTGATGAGTTTTTTATAGTTTGGTGCGTTCCAGTTTGATTTTGCTTCACATAATTTTGATCTCAAAATGGACTCGTACGTGATAACAAAATTGTGTATTGATTGAAAGGATTTGGTGTAATTAACTACTCGATACATCAAAGAATAGAAACTAATCTATTCCAAATAAACGTTCCGATCAAAATTGGGGTGTTCAAACTCAAAGGTTGCGGTTAACGGCATTTGAGGTTTTCGACCGAATCAAACTTCTCGAAAAGTTTACGTGAAATTACTTTCCATTTCAAGTTCATCAATATTACAATTTTGCCATTGGCATTTATTTAGAATATGTGGTCCACATCCTTCGGATTCTGAAGCAATAAACGGTCACTCATTTCAAGTTGGTGCAAATTATTTTGGACGGGGTTTTGATCGTTGAATTTTTCTGCACCTTGTGGAGTAATTCATTTTTATTTTCAAATTATTTGTTCCAAGTGTTTCAAATGTGTTTCTAACGTTTTTTGTGAGTTTCGTGTGATTATTGTACAGGTTACAAATGTTGCAGAAGCAAGAAGCCCGTGTTCTATAAGCCCTTCGATCGAAATCTGTGGCTTTGACCCTTATTTCGATTGAATTTTTAGGCTTTTCGACCCTTTGGATACTTTTCGATCGAGCCAAGAGGCTTTTCGATTAGGCTGAGAAGCTTTTCGATCAGCCTCGGTGCTTCTCGATCAAAGTGTACTTTCTGGTTCACCACTTTTCGATCAGAAAGTCCCTTCGTGACTTTTCGATCAGGTCCGTTTCGATCGGAAAGTCCCTTCGTGACTTTTCGATCAGCTCCGTTTCGATCGGAAAGTCCCTTCGTGACTTTCGATCAGCTTCGCCTCTCGATCGGAAAGTCCCCTTCGTGACTTTTCGATCAACTTACACTTTTCGGTCGAGCCAAAACTCTGCCCGATCGAAAAGCTGTCTTTCCGATCCAGTTGAGACTTTTCAATCCGATCATGGCACTCATTCAACCAGGTAGCACTGCATCTACCAACAACAATGAGATATGTTGTAATCCTAAGTGTCAGGCTATTTTGAATGAATGTAAAGACTGGGAACGTAAGTTTACCAATGAGACCCTAAATCGCGAATTAATTACTAGAGACCTTAGGGAGTCCAAAAGTAAGACCATAATATTTAGAGAGAAACTTGAGGCCATTCAGGTAGATGTTAAGAGTCTTCAATGTCAGGTGAGTGATAAAAGCACCTATCTTAGGCTTGCTAACGCTAAGGTAGAAGAGCAAACTAAGGAGGTGGAGGAACTAAGAACCAAACTTGACACTTCCCAATCTGCCCTTGAGAAACATCAAGTTATTCAAAAGAAAATGATGGACTCTCATCATGTTTTTTTCAAATTAGAGGAGCGACTCGAGCATGTAAAAGAAACATCTGGCCTTGGGGATGGAAATTTTCCTCCCCCATTACAACATGAATACATCAGAGTGCCCCAAACTGCCGATGAATTGTTGAAAGAGTCCCTGAATGAAGCAACCATGGTATATGGGCCTCAACCAGCACATAAAGATGAAGAGACAGCCACTGAAGCAACTCAGTCTAATAAAACTACTGAGTGTGCAAGCTCAAGCTCCAGTGAGGTGAAGAGAGTTGATGAAGAAAAGTTGGTTCCTTATCCAAAGATCGAGACTCCTTATTCCAAAGTTGTGGATGAGGTAAAGCGGGAACGAGTGGTGATGACTACAAAGCCCAATGGTAATATATTCATGACAACAGAGTCTATGTTCATTCCGATTGAAGGAGAAGAACGACCCTCATTCACCACTAAGCTCAAAGGCTTGGGTCATGATGGTGGTTTATCATCAGACATTAAGACTATAAGGCCCAAGATCACCATCAAGCCTCCAACTTCTGTTCCTATCAAGATTGAAAGGCCCAAGATGACAAACAAGTCTCCAGTTTCATCAGTAGGCTCATGCAGTTGCAATTGTAGAAATGTTGCCTCGACATCAAAGAATACATGGAGCACAAGAACTGCAAAGACAGATTCAACTCAAGCTTCGAGAAACCAGTCCACAGTCAACCCAAGATCTGTAAACAGGTCAAAGATGCAGACAAACCATCATGTCTCTCCTTCAAAGCTATACAGCTCAAATGGCCACACTTCTGACTTCTACCAGAAGAAGCAAACTTGCTTTAACTGTGGAGTTCCTGGTCACATTGCTAGAAACTGCTTGCATCGTCCCTTTGAACCTTATTACCCGCTGAGTCATAAGGTTTCATCTCAGGAATCAGTTAATTCTAAGCTAATAAAGGTGCAACCGCCTAAGGAAATGAAGACTGTTTCTCCTAAGATAAAACCCTCTGATCAACATTGGGGCGCTGCCAAAGAGCAAAGAACATTTTCAAATCAAAAATATGTTTTTCCAAATTATGAAAATTTTCATAAAAAGGTGAAGAAACTAATTTCAAAACAACACAAAGATGACAAACCTAAAGTTACCCCTCCAAAGGTAACTAAAACTGTTTTGAAAAAGAAACCTGAAATGAAGAAGGTTGAAATACCTAAAGTCACTACTTCAAAGGTGACTAAAACAACTTTCAAATCACCTGGAATTTGGAAACCAAAATCAAAGGCAGCTGCAGCTCAAATTCCTGATTTCTCAAAGGGAGTGTTTTTAAAAGAAGTTTCATTTATTGATGCTTCAGGAATACCCAGAACCACAATGGCCTGGGTACCTATGGCTAACTGATCTCTCACCTTGTGCAGGAACAGTCAAGGAGGACTTTCATTAACCTTGTTTACTTGTTTGTGATAGTGATTGTTCCAGGCACAGGAAAGGAGGCATCTCTTCACTTCATGACATGCAGATTTTTATGGGGAGTATGTTCTCCTTGTGAGAGGTAAATCTGAAAAGATCAGCAGAAAAGGTAACATTGTCTGAATTGTTTGTTTCTTGGCAAATCTGATGTGAAGTATGGCTGTGCATGAAACAAAACCCAAATCTGAAAAATTCTCAAAAGATAAACTTTGAAGGTTAGCTTGGCCAGTTTTAGTAGGTAGTTAGTAATGTGTCAGTGTGTTTAAAAAAATAATAAAAAAAAAAATAATAAATAAATAAATAAAAAAAAACAAAAAATAAAAATTGTGTTTTTTTAATTTTTAATTTTTTTGTTTGTTTGCTTGAGAAGGTGGGAAGTAAAATAAACTTCCGTTTTGGAAATGGCTGACACGCGTAAGGCAGACGTGAAAGACATGATCCATGGTGATATGCTGGTAGGCTCAGCTCTTTAATCTGAAAAGGTATGCGTTACACACTTAAAGATAACGTATGGCAATTTGTTGGGTAACAGCACTTAGGTTTATTGCATTTCTATTTGACTGTATGTTCAAGTTCCTGATACACATGCTTGTCTCCAAGAGTGTGAAATTGAGCTAAAAAAGTCGGTGTCCCCTCTGCTTTGCGTGAGCAATGACCTGGGGATGCTTCGCATGTATGTAAGGCTCTCCTCTGCTTTGCGTGAGCAATGACCTGGAGTTGTCCATACATACGTACTTCTAGATCATCTAAAATTAAAAAAAATTAATTAAAAATAATATACACCCAAAAGATGCCAAAGAGCACATCAGAAGAGACCCTCAAGAGTCCAAAACCCCCAGCCTTTGTCACTGATGAGAACATTATCAAAAATGTTTGAAAAATTTAGTTGACTTGTATACTATACCCAAAAAATCTATGTGATCTATTCTTTCTCTTCTCAACCAAGTCTCGAGCTCAGTTTCAAAATTCTGGTTCAGGTTGTGAAAATATGTGGTAGGGAATTTATATGCTTGATAGTGTGCAATAACATGTACCTAGGATTTGTTGAAACCCACTTGCTGTTCATAATTAATGCACCTTAAAAGATAATAAAATGACAAACAGCCTGAATAAGAAAAGGGTTTGAGTTTAAAGTGGACCAGTATATTGGCAATCACCTGGACGTGTTCGAGTAACAAAAGCTGAAAAGGGTTCCTCGGTCAGATTCATACGGTTTGATCCCAAATCAAACTTTCTTGTTTAGAAATTTGGTATGTTTGTTTTTGTTTTTTTTTTTTGAGTTATCTTAAGTTTTTATTGTTTATTTTTCAACCATGGCTAGGTTAATTTGAAGGTTTTAAAAAGGTTTTTATGGGTTTTATGCAAGAATGTATCATCCCCTCATAATCTCAGAGGGAGATAATGTGAAGAGTCCTCGGGTTCAGGGAAAGTATTTGTGAGAAACCCGTAACCTGTGTTAGGGTTTTTGGTTAAATAATGCTAACCCGATAACCAGTCATCATGTCTGGATAGTGTTTGTTCCATGTTGTGCTTGACAGGTTAAGTGGAAAAGACAACTCATGGACAAGAAGGTCAAGGACTCAGTTGACCAAAGCAAGAACTCTGCTGCTGATCAAGTTGAAGAACCAGCTGAAAAAAACTTACCCTATGCTTAGGGGAAGTTTGTTGGTTGTTCAAATAAAGCTTCCAAAGACTCAAAAGACACTGTTCACATGTTGAGGGGAAGCTAAATGCCGACAGTTCAAGATTTACAATCAAGAATGTCAAGATAAAGGTTTTCAAAATTTATCCTCTGAAGTCACCAGCATGTCAAGACAGTTACTACTTATTCAGCAAGGACTCAACATTGTTCAAGAAGGAGCAAGTATTTGAGAATCCTCCTCTCATTACATGCTTATCATTTGGAGTTCAAGCTGATGCTGATAAGGAGAGAAAGCCATCAAACATCTCTCATGCTGCCCAATGAAGATTCTCCAAGATAAAGAATCTTTCACCAACCCATGCTCAAGCCAAGGAGAAGATTGCAAGTCTGAAGATTGAAAGTAGAAGACATTTAATATCACAAGCCAAGGGGAAGATTGTAAGGGTATAATTTGTGGCTTGTGTATTAAAACATCACTTGGCAGATTATTTTGAAGGCCTATGCATATGAATAGGTGTAAAATAGTTGGGTTTTCATTGTATTGGGTGATTGGGCCATTTTGGACATGTTAGGGCCCAATTAGAAAGAGTTTAAGGGGTGTTTAGTGGGCCTGTTTAGGTAAATCCGAAAATTAGGTTTAAGTTTTGTTTATCTATATAAACAAATCTTAATACCCATATTAGGTGCTAGCCAGTTGAGAGAGACTAAGGAGGCTTTTCGGGTGTACTAGACGAGTTCTTTAGTGAATCGTGTGCATCCTTTTACAGGTTAATCGTTTTTAGTATTATTGTGTTTATTTCGATTTGTGTTTCTTCTCTATAATCTTGAATCATCCGATTGCTTGTATTCCGCACTCGTAATCGGTAGAGATATCGTGTTTGGTTGTTAAATCGATCCTTACAGAGCCAACAGTCGGCCTTTCTAGATTTACAGCGTTCTATAGGAGACATAGGAAAATAGGTTTCTGAGTTAGTGAATAAGGGGGGATCATTTTCTGGTGGTGCACAAACCAACCCTATCGCGACCCTTAAGGCAGTGACTACACGTAGTGGCAAGGGTGGAGAGCAAGACCCACCGGCGGAGGAGGAAGAGCCGGTGGATGAGGAGATAGAGATGGAGACTCCGGATGGGAGGGCACATCGGAGGCTAGTCCCAGCAAGTACAGTGCCAACCTCCGAGTCTCCTGCACCTGAGGAAGTAGAAACGAAGAAGAAGAAGTTTGAGCCGAGAGAGATTACTGCTGAGGATTTGAGGCGAGTCCCTTACCCCGCCCGTCTCATCCAACAGAAGTATGCGAGAGAGTACGGACAGTTCCTTGACATGTTCAAACAACTAAAAATCAATATTCCGTTCGTAGAGGCACTATAGCAAATGCCCAAATACGCCAAATTTTTTAAGGATCTCATATCCAACAAAAAGAAGCTGGAGTCGCTTTCTATCGTTTCTCTCGATGAAAGATGCTCTTCGATGGTACTGAACACGTTACCGCAGAAACTGACAGATCCGGGCATCTTCACGATCCCGTGTTTGTTTGGTAGCTCGACTGTGAACCACGCGTTGGCGGATCTAGGTGCTAGCATCAACCTGATGCCATATTCCATATATGAAAAGCTAGGCCTAGGCGTTCCGACTCCAACGCGCATGAGTATCTCCTTAGCAGTCCGATCCGTTAAGTATCCACGGGGAGTGGTGGAAAACGTGCTAGTGAAAGTAGATAAGTTTGTTTTCCCCGTGGATTTCGTGATTTTGGACATGGAGGTAGATGAAAAATGTCCACTCATCCTAGGACGCCCATTTTTGCGCACTGCCAATGCATTGATCGATGTCTTTGACGGGAAGATCACACTTTGTGTAGGGGATGAGACGATCACATTCGACGTTATGCAGTCCATGAAGCATACTTTAGGCGAAGACGATTCTGTCTATCCTATTGATTCTTTTATTTCTCACATGGATCATTGCTTAGATTATATTTGTGGGGCTGATCTAGTTAGGAGAGATAGTGAATCTAGTGTGAATGATGATCAGGAGTTAGAGGATGAGATAGTTGAGGAAAGTCATGAGGTCTTCGAGATTAGTGAAGAGGAGGAATAAGGAGAAAAACCATCTGTAGAGGAACCACCAGCGTTAGAGCTTAAGGAGTTACCGTCTCATTTAGAGTACGCATTCTTAGAGCGTGATTCTCGTTTTCCCGTCATTATTTCTGCCACTTTGATGGAGGAGGAGAAGAAGAAGTTGATACAGGTTCTGCGAGCGCACAAGCAGGCGATTGCATGGAGATTGTCTGATATCAAGGGTATAAGCCCTTTGTTTTGCACGCATCGCATACTCATGGAGGATGAGTATAAACTTGTAGTCCAACCTCAGAGGCGCTTGAATCCAAACATGAAGGGGGTTGTGAAGAAGGAAGTTCTCAAGCTACTGGATACGGGATTGATTTATCCGATTTCCGATTCTACATGGGTTAGCCCGGTCCAGGTAGTTCCGAAGAAGGGGGTATGATGGTTGTGATGAATGAGAAACCTGAGTTGATCCCGAGTAGGGCCGTCACAGGATGGCATGTGTGTATAGATTACCGGAAGCTTAACGATGCCACTAGGAAAGACCACTTCCCATTACCCTTTATCGATCAAATGTTGGAGCGTTTTTCGGGTCAGCAGTACTACTGTTTTCTCGATGGATTTTCCAGTTATTTCCAGATTCCTATTGCACCCGAGGATCAGGAGAAAACCACCTTCACATGCCCGTACGGTACCTTCGCGTATCGCCGTATGCCATTCGGGTTATGTAACGCTCTGGCCACATTTCAGAGGTGTATGGTGGCCATCTTTCAGGACATGATCGAGACTTCCATTGAGGTATTTATGGATGATTTTTCTGTTTTCGGGAGTTCCTTCGATCAGTGTTTAGGTAATTTGGAGAGGATGTTAGCTAGGTGCATAGAGACCAAATTGATGCTTAATTAGGAGAAATGTCATTTCATGGTCACTGAGGGAATAGTTTTAGGTCATAAGATTTCTCGTGCAGGTATTGAGGTTGATAGAGCTAAGATCGAGACGATTAGCAAACTTCCACCACCCACTATTGTCAAAATTGTTAGGAGTTTCTTAGGTCATGTCGGGTTCTATCGTAGGTTCATTAAGGATTTTTCTAAAATCACTAGACCCATGACCCGTCTCTTAGAGAAGGATGTTTCTTTTGAGTTCGATGAGAGTTGTTCGAAGGCGTTTGAGTTTTTGAAAGAGAGTGTAACAGCCCAGACCCGTCGCACCAAGATATTGTCCGCTTTGGCAGCCGGCATGCCCTCAGGCATCCGCCCCTCATGGATTTAAAACGCGTCTTGGTAGGGGAGGTATCCACACCCTTATAAAGGCATGCTTAGTTCCCCTCCCCACCAATGTGGGATGTTACAATCCTCCCCCCTTAGGGGACCAGCGTCCTCGCTGGCACACTGGCCGACGACCGGCTCTGATACCATCTGTAACAGCCCAGACCCGTCGCACCAAGATATTGTCCGCTTTGGCAGCCGGCATGCCCTCAGGCATCCGCCCCTCACGGATTTAAAACGCGTCTTGGTAGGGGAGGTATCCACACCCTTATAAATGCATGCTTAGTTCCCCTCCCCACCAATGTGGGATGTTACAATCCTCCCCCCTTAGGGGACCAGCGTCCTCGCTGGCACACTGGCCGACGACCGGCTCTGATACCATCTGTAACAGCCCAGACCCGTCGCACCAAGATATTGTCCGCTTTGGCAGCCGGCATGCCCTCAGGCATCCGCCCCTCACGGATTTAAAACGCGTCTTGGTAGGGGAGGTATCCACACCCTTATAAAGGCATGCTTAGTTCCCCTCCCCACTAATGTGGGATGTTACAGAGAGGTTAATGAGTGCGCCTATTCTGATAGCCCCAGATTGGAGTTTACCGTTTGAGCTTATGTGCGATGCTAGTGACTTTGCGGTAGGGGCAGTTTTAGGACAACGTAGGGACAAACACTTCCATCCCATTTACTACGCAAGCAAAACCTTGGACAACGCCTAGGAGAATTACACGACCACAGAAAAGGAGCTTCTTGCTGTAGTCTACGCATTCGAAAAATTCTGTTCATACCTCGTTCTGTCCAAAACCATTGTTTACACCGATCACGTTGCATTACGATACTTGTTTGCGAAGAAGGAAGTGAAACCTCGTTTGATTAGGTGGATTCTTTTGTTGTCTGAGTTTGATATAGAGATTAGGGATAAGAAGGGGGCGGAGAACGTAGCGGCCAACCACCTATCGTGCCTTGAGGACCCCGAGCGAGAAAAACTGAGAGAGGAAGCCATCGGGGACACTTTTCCGTTTGAGAGTGCTATGACAGTGAGTGGAGAGTTTGTAGGATTGACGAGTGCGGAGGAGCAAGGCATGCCATGGTTTTCTGACATGGCAAATTATTTAGCACATGGCATGCTGATGGATGGTATGACATCCCAACAGAGAAAATAATTCATTTCTGATTCTAGACATTACATTTGGGATGCTCCATACTTGTTTCGTATAGGAATTGATGGATCGTTTAGGAGATGTGTGAGTAGAGAGGAGGGGTTAGATATCCTTAGGCATTGTCATGAGAGCTTACCAGGTGGGCATTTTGGGCCATCCTATATTGCTAGGAAAGTTTTAGATTCAGGATTCTATTGGCCGACTTTGTTTAAGGATGCTAATGAGTTTGTGAAGAAATGCGATGCCTGTCAGCGTATAGGTAACATCTCATCCCGGAATGAGATGCCCAACATCCTATCCAGAGTGTTGAAGTTTTTGACATATGGGGCATTGATTTCATGGGGCCATTTCCTCCATCACGGGGAAATCGGTAGATCCTCGTTGCGATAGACTATGTTTCTAAGTGGGTGGAGGCTCAAGCATTACCTACAAATGATGCGCGAGTGGTAGTGAAGTTTTTGAAGAAGTTGTTTAGTAGGTTTGGAACCCCTAAGGTGTTGATTAGTGATAGGGGCAGACATTTTTGCAATGCCCAAATAAAGAAAGTGTTAGCGAAGTACAGAGTGAACCATATGACATCGAACGCATATCATCCACAAACGAGTGGTCAAATAGAGAACGCTAACCGAGGGATGATACGGATTTTGGAGAAAACTATCGGGAATAGTTGGAAGGATTGGTCCGATGAGTTAGATGATGTGTTATGGGCTTTTCGCACTGCTTTCAAAACACCCATTGGAACCACGCCCTTTATGATGGTCTATGGGAAAACGTGTCATCTACCGGTCGAGCTCGAACATAAATCCTATTGGGCCATTTGAGCGGTTAACATTGATCTAGCTAAAGCCACGAAAGACCGGTTTCTTCAAATCCATGAGGTAGAAGAGTTGCGGAACGAAGCTTATGAGAGGTCTTGGAGTTATAAGGAGAGAACCAAAGCGTTGCATGATAGTCGGTTGAAAGGTAGGAAAGAGTTTAAGTGTGGGGATACGGTGTTATTGTATGATTCGCGTCTTAGACTATTTCCAGGTAAGTTGAAGTCCTGCTAGAGTGGACCGTTCATGGTGAAAGAAGTGTTCCCGTATGGAACAGTGGAGCTTGAATCTGATGGTAGAACGTGGAAGGTCAATGGTCATCGTCTAAAACATTACATCGAAGGTCCAATAGAAAAAGACGAGGAGATGTTGGCTCTCCCCAAAATTGAGATTGAATGATCGAGGGGGTAAGTACTCAGTGAAAATCCTAGTTGTAGAGTAGTTGCATGCTTGTTTTTATTAATTTCGTGTGTTTGTGTTATTTGGTTTTCGTGCTTTTCGTGTTTTTTTTGGTTTTTGCGTTTTTGTGTTAGTTTGATGTTTCAGGGAGTTGAAGACTGTTGGAAGCGCGAATTCATGCAGAAATGGAGTCCCAGGTATGTTTTGGTTAGTACTAAATTGCTGGACTTGAAAAACCAGGGTAATGAGAATTTTTGAAAACACTGAAAAATTGACTAAGTATGAAAAATCTCAAAAATTCCATGGAAATCTTGTTCCTAGCGTATCCCCTGGGATGAGACTTTCTCCAAGCGATACGCTTGGGGATGAGGGTCAGAGTGTCGTCAACGGTCCTCAGGCGTATCGCCTGCTGAGATGGTAGAAGCAAGCGATACGCTTGAAAGTCACAGACCGAGAAAAAAAATATCTCGGTTTAAATTACCCCTTTCACCCCCAATTTGATTTTAAACCCTAAATTCACCCACCAGCACCAACCCTCATTCGCTGCCTCCACCGACATCCAACCACCACTTCCACCCTCGCCGTATCCAACCACCAGCACCATCACCGTCATCGTCATCGTCGTTCACCCTCCACCCTACAAACTCTGCCACCTCCTGCACACTACCCATTCACCTTCACCGGTCACACCGGTGACCGCCATTCACAGCCACCTACATCCCGCCGCTACCATCACCACTACACCCCACAGTCGCACCTACCGTCGTTGCCCTCACCCAGCTCCGAGTACCTACCACCGAGCCGCCGCCACTGTAGGAGCTCCGGAGATTCACTGTTGCCGACCGGAACATCGTACTTTACACATTACAAAAACTTTTTTTTTGCAATTCGCGATTCCAGGTACTGTTTTCTTGCTCCCTGTTGCATTTATTTTCGAAATTTGACTGAAGTTACATTTGGTTGATTAATTGTTAGTATTTAGTTGTTCTTGATGCTATGCATAATTATGTGATTAGTTTGACGTGGTTTTGCTGGTTTGGGATAAAGTTGGTAGACAATCGATGTTTGTTGATGCGAATTCATTGGGGTTAGTGGCAATTTGACAGGAGTTCAGGATTGTTTGGTTTTAGGATCGCTTGTTTAGCCCTAATTTTTCTGATAAGTTATTTTTGTTGGTAACTTTGATCTTGTTGGA